>OX104111.1:41298742-41996219 GCA_944474755.1 Limnoperna fortunei | reverse complement strand
GACCAAACAGACACATATAGAAGATTCAAAGCAAGTCTATGAAATAATTTGCTCATTATTTCATAGACTTGCTTTGAATCTTCTATATGTGTCTGTTTGGTCATCTGTCTGAGGTTGGACCAAAGAACTAGGTCATTTTTCATACAATATGACATCTACAGACCTTATTGTGAACAGAATTGCTCTTTACGAACAATTATTCTTAATATTTTTTCAATGTTCTAGGATTGAGGCAAGCATTTTTCGAAAGGGATCACCAAACGTCGTGTCAAGGCACCGATGACCACCTTCCGTCACGTCCTCGACACACAACGCGTCGGTCAAGGAACCCTCAAAGGATTCCGTGCCATCGATAACGGCGTCTCCACATACGATCAAACGAGGAATGGATTCTCTTACTTTTATTGTAAGAGACGAGTGTTGGATGACGGCGTGTCCACCGTTCCTCTCGACATGGAACTGTGCCCCGTAAGGACCGAAGAACCCACGAACGTCGAAGAACCGATGGATGTCGACCTCGATGACCACGATCGATACCTCGTACATCTTTTGGACACTAACTTTGAAAGCGACTCGGAATGACATACCGTTACTCGAATTATTGTTTTATGATCATGTATGCTTTTTTTTTTAAAATTAGATTGTTTAGTTATTTGAACGATCAAATATGAGAATTTAAGGAAATGTATTTGTTCAAAAAATGTATAGAAACCCTATAGGAACCTGTATAATTTTCACTTGTTATTGATTTTTAGTCGACTATTTTTCTTAACATTTGATTTTCGATGACTTAGAAATCGTATAATTTTAATTTTTTATCAGTTCCCGTGACTTTTCTATAGTAAATATGACGAGCCAAATTTTGATAATGTACTATTTTTCATCGGTTTAATATAGAATCGTTGGAAATTTGAACGACCGAAAATGAGAATTTAAGGAAATGTATGTGTTCAAAAAATGTATAGAAACCCTATAGGAACCTGTATAATTTTCACTTGTTATTGATTTTTAGTCGACTATTTTTCTTAACATTTGATTTTCGATGACTTAGAAATCGTATAATTTTAATTTTTTATCAGTTCCCGTGCCTTTTCTATAGTAAATATGACGAGCCAAATTTTGATAATGTACTATTTTTCATCGGTTAAATATAGAATCGTTGGAAATTTGAACGACCGAAAATGAGAATTTAAGGAAATGTATTTGTTCAAAAAATGTATAGAAACCCTATAGGAACCTGTATAATTTTCACTTGTTATTGATTTTTAGTCGACTATTTTTCTTAACATTTGATTTTCGATGACTTAGAAATCGTATAATTTTATTTTTTTATCAGTTTCCATGCCTTTTCTATACTAAATATGACGAGCCAAATTTTGATAATGTACTATTTTTCATCGGTTAAATATAGAATCGTTGGAAATTTGAACGACCGAAAATGAGAATTTAAGGAAATGTATGCGATCAAAAAAATGTATAGAAACCCTATAGGAACTCGTATATTTTTCACGTGTTATTGATTTTTTAGTCGTCTATTTTTCTTAAAATTTGATATCGGGCGACGGAAGCTGTCTTGTGGTGGTGGAGGTGTTGGCATTCCCGTTCCGTGTTTATTTCGTTGATACCTCAACACGGCATCTCTTCCGGAAACTGGATGTTGACAAGTTGGACATTGCATCCTTATTGCGTAGGTGAATTCCTTCCTTTATATCTTTTCGAAAATGAAACAAACAAACCATCCTTGTACCGACATACTTGTAATCGGTCGTATCTTAAGGTGATTTGTAGTCTCTTCATGTTACCGCTTTTGATCGGCATATAAATTACTCTCTCAACGATCGCCTCCGTCATCTCTTCCCGGCGTACTATCACAGACTGCAGTAATGACAGGAACGTATCATGCCTTAGAAAACCTATTAGAAAACGTGTATACGTTTCGCGTGTTATTAATTTTTCGTCGTCTAATTTTCTTAAGATTTGATTTGCGATGACTTAGAAATCGTATAATTTAGATTTTTATCAGTTCCCGTGACTTTTCTATAGTAAATATGATGAGCCAAATTTTGATCGTGTACTATTTTTCATCGATTAAAATTAGATTGTTTAGTTATTGGAACGACCAAAATATGTGAATTTAAGGAATTAAATCTGTTCAATAATGGAATGAAATAACGTGTATATTTTTCACGTGTTATGGTCGATTTTTTATTTTTCTGTATTGTAAATAGTATTGATATATGTAATACTGACTTGTATATAATATTTTTCACGTGTTATTGTCGATTATTTGTTCTCGGGATTTGATGTCATTGTATTTTTTTTTCTGTACTGTAAATAGTATTGCTATATGAATACTGGCTTGTATATAATATTTTTCACGTCGATTATTTTTCTCGAGATTTGATGTCATTGTTTGTTCTGTATTGTAAATATTATGGGTATATGGATACTGACTTGTTTATAATAAATGTCGTAACGTGTGTTTTTTCTTTTGTCGAAAAAGTTACTCCTCCCAAGCGAAAACAAACTCGATAGATCAAGTCTACATGTTTTATTACAAAAATTATCGATACAATTAAAGTGAAATCCAAGTTTTATTGTCTTTAACCGGAATGCCGGGTGGCCCGATTTTTCTCTTCTTGGTTCCTTTTCCTTGCGTACCGCTCTGTACAGCTTTACCTCTCCTCCGTTCGATCCCGGATGACGAGAGTCGTAATAAATTTTTTCCAAGTAGTCTTCGTACGCCATGATCGATCCATTTTTTCCCGCATTGCTTGTGTATTCTTATAACAATTTAAATAGTCCCGAGCTGTTTACAATCGTTTATTTGGTATGACAATGATGATGTTTATGTTCGTTCTCTCTGCACATTTTTCTATAGCGTTCCAGTATAACATCCAATTTCCACCTCCGAGTCCACAGCCTATTCTATAAGGTATCCCTACCGATTTAATGTCTAGTGTTTTAAGATGATCTAAACATTGGCAAAACCATTTCAGTCTGTTTTCACTCGTGTCTTTAAAAGGAGGAATATTTCTATGAGATTGATCTTTGGTTCCAAAATCCCATTGACTTAGAAAACAAATGATTTTTGGTTGTAAAGGGTTTGACGCTTCAAAAACTCGAATCGATCCAGGTATACCCCTATCACCTGTAATTGCTAAATTTCGCCTACCTTCTCTACGGCGCTTTGAATATATATCTCCCCAAGGAAATTTCGATGCAATCTGTTTCGATAGACCGTGAGCTTCGGTACAAAGACAGTTTACTTGGTGAATAATTGCTTCAACACCCTTCGTTTCCAATAAATCTCCATGCACGAAGCTTACACCCATCTCGATGTAAATATAAAGCTTATTCGAGGATAATGTCTATGTCTGATGTGAGTTAACTTTCTTTATAGATATATAATAAAATTAAAATCACATCGAAATATTATCTAACTCGGACGGATCAAATACTGCACCACGGGGTTCGCTGACACAAATTGAACTACACGATTGTTTGGTGAGTTTCTTTTGATCACTTTTGCCCATGCGAACGGATGGCGGTGAAATGTGAAGGCGTTCGTTATACGATAGATATATATGGCGTGATAAAGGATCTTGATTGGATGGAATGAGCCGGATGTCTATTGGGTAAAACCTTTTATTAAAAATCGAAAGTCTCGTCCATATTTCTGGCTTCGTTGAAACGCCTCCCTTATACGTACAGTTCCATCTCCAAGAGAACGGGATACACTTCGTGGACGTCGCGAGAACACTTCAATCCCGTGATCATTAATTTTCCGGAGAGGTGACAGATGTAATGTACGCCGTTTCGTCGAAACATGACGGCTGGAAAAATCTCGGGTTCGTAACTAAAATCGATCGGCAGTTTTCGGGGATCGATACGTCCGCTCAACTGATGAACGGCGGAAGCCGTCACTATTCTTATCTGGGTAAGACGAACGGCATAACCCATGCGTTGTAGAACTCTAGCGTATCTCCGGAGACGACGTCGAGCTTCTTGTATGGACAGGCATTTTCCGTTACAGTTAATGGTGCCGTTAGAAAATAACAGACAGTTTCCTCCAATCTTTCGATGTTGCCAGATCAGTCCCGAAAACGATCGAGGATCGTAGCGTGCGTTGGATAATCGGTAGATCAAAGCTCGTAAATCGATGGAACATGCCAAATTCGCTTGTACTACGACGTTGGTCAGGCGCATTCCACTAAGTCTGCCAATTCTACACACTCGAGTGCACGAAGGGCTTCGATGAAGATTCTATAGGCGTGGGGTCCTCTTCTCGTTAGGGTGAAGATCAGCTGTCTGTTTTTACGTCTAGTGGTGTTTTGATAGACGATGTCCTCGGCGAGGTCCGGAGTCAAAATGCGTCGTGCTACCAAATAATTCACGACCTCTTCCGTGGGTGTTTCTTCGACTAATCACACTAAATGTCTCAGGAGCTTCTTTTCCTCGCGTTTGTCCATGCGTAAGGATGGCGATGAAATGAGGGAGGGTTGATTCGTCGCTCTTTCAAATACTACTCGGGTCTTATTTGATTGGTGAAATTTAGATCACGTGACGTTAATACCATGTGATGGATGACTCATGGAATCGAAGCCTATTTTAATAACTCGTGACTGACGTTTTGTTTTCGTATGTGAAGAGATAAATCTAAATTAATAAAATTTACTATCAAACATTTCCCGATACTTCAAAAAATACTTTTCCGTGTATCCTCTTTTCGACTACAGAAAAATACTTCTTAGAATAGCGTGAATAAACAAGGAAAGACAGAATGAAAAGCTTCTACAATTTATCGTATATACTCCGATCAATTTTTTACACAACAAATATATATATATATATATATACAAAATAATGTAACAAATGATTTATATATCACACACCAGTCTTTCAATTTAGCACTAGAAATACGTCTCGTCAATCACCATTCCGTACAGTGGTCGGGGTTACACTCTGGGCATTGTAGGAAACCCAACTGGTTCTGATGATCTGAACTGTAGGGGCAGGGCACGACGGAAGACAGTTCCGGGACGACATCTCCTATCACCATGGCCGTGTCTTTTAATTTGGCGTATTCTGTGGGTCTTAGACAAATTCCTTTCTTGGTCGGTGTGACATCGGTGTTGTTCGGTGACAACCAATACTGCTTGATGTTGATGTATTGACTGTTGGCCTGTGTCGTCGCGTAAGTCATTGTAGGCAATGTTTTTATTGGTCGTTATATAATTCGAGCTTTACAATTGGCTAGTTACAATTTTCGACATTTGGACATGCGCATGTAGTCGGAAGTGTGTACGCCTTATTTGGCCATCGTATAATGACTCACTAGGATGTATCTCGTACCCAAGACTGATTACCTTATTCGACCATCGTATGTTTGATTACTCATGGTGTATGCATTAGGTAATTTGAGGATACAGATAAACGCAGTGGGGTAATAACAAAATTACCAAACAGGAAAAATATTCGCTAGAAAATTAATTTCAATGCATTGTATATATTCGTGTATTACATATATGTCATTATTAATAAAAGTCATCTCTAACATCGTGTCGATTGAAAAATATTGATTATTTAACAAATAAATAATGATACCGGTTAAAAAAAAAACCGAATGATAATTAATTCCTATATAAATAATTATTAACAGAAATACCACCGCTTAAAATTGAATCTGTTTATATACCACAAGCATAGTGTTGATTAAATCAAACAGATGTCCGTGAAAGATTAATCGTTGAAGAGTAATATAATTAAGTATCGTCTGCTATTTATAAACATTTAATCTCTAGAAACTGACCGAAACGTGTATGACCGGATCGCTTTTCGGCGCTATGTGTGAAATATTTCTTTCATCAATAAATTAATGTTTTATATATATTAAATTAAAATAATTATTGACAGAAATACCACCGCTTCAAATATTTTTTTCTATACAGGCGGAATATTGTAAATATGAGAACTACATGATAACAGATTTGAAGATAAGCTCTACATGTTGATTTAATTGAACGTGAAAGATAATCGTATAAGCTATAAATAGGTTCACTAAACGTGTTATGACTTGTGTGGTAATTGAATTCGGCGCTATGTTTGAAATATGTGTTTCATCAATAAATTAATGGTTTAGATATATGAATTACAATAATTATTAACAGAAATACCAATGCTGAAAATAAATTTTCTGTTTATATACAGAATGAATATTGTAAATAGACAAGTAAATATGAGAACTACATGAGATTTGAGGATAAGCTCTACATGTGGATTTAACGTGAGAGATTAATCGTATAGGCTATAAATAGGTTCACTGACGTGTGTATGACCGGATCGATAATCGGCGCTATGTTTGAAATAATTTATCCAATAAAATGTTTTAGATGTTTAATTAAGCGAATGGTAATTAATTCCATAAAATTATACGTTTTCATCGATTGATATGGAATGGCAATTATGACTCATGGTCGCGCGCCATGAAAGTATCCTTATTAGCAGTCACGATGACTCACTGGAATCGGTTGACCAAATAAGGTTTTGCGCGATGATGAAATCTCCGATGACTCACGTACTTCCTGTGACGTCATGAGACACGTATGTTTTGCGCGATGGTGGAATTTCCGATGACTCACTTCCGGTGTATAGAAAGGGGGCGGGGCATGCCCATATTTGGGAGCACCACAGCACCACGAGTTTTTGGGTTGACTAAAACTGATCACACCCTACTACTCCTGTCACCTGAGGTTGGGGCTTCTAGTCTTACTGCGGGAACGATGTGTCCGACTAATATTAATTAACAGGCATTGTCAGTTTTCCTACCAAAGATTCGAGATTTTCAGCGGGAACTCCTGCTTCCTATACCAATGACATATTTACGCCAATTTATAGCTGAAAGTGGCATTAAAGCCCACTCAAACAACCAATCACCATTCCTAAATCACTTTGTTTAGACATTGTCTATTTTTGTACGGGCTTTGTTTGCACGTTTGCATGTTAACTAACAGTATTCATTAAATAAAATGCCGTAAAGAATACACATATAAAGACGAATGCACCACGGAAAAAAGTCAGAATATTTTGTTGCCATCGTTTTATTTACAAAAAACCAGTCTGACCAGTAAGTTTAACGTCTAATTTTTTAGTTTTAATAAATTTGTATTTTGTTCGGCAAAAATATTCATTTAGACCAATTTTTAAATACGTTGTATTTTTGAGGACTTTGTATTTTTCTATGCCTTTTTTTTCTTAACTTTGTGATACGTTTGGGCCTGTGAAGAAGGCTCCTTGAAAAAAAAATTTAATTTAAAAATTTGATAAGATATGGTGTATTAAGAGTTAATTTGGTTCGGTAGAAAAAGAACAAATGTCTCTGACTTCACCACTGACTGTAGAGATGCGTCTATAACTATAAATTGGGAATGATAATTTTTTATATATTTAAAAAATATTTTTTTATTTTCAGATTGGCATTGTACTTTTAGGCCACCAAATGCCATTACTAATTGACTTTTGTTAATTATACTAGAGCTGGATACCGAATAAACATATATTACATAAATATCAATAACAAAGTTTTTACATTACAAGAAATTACATCGTAACAAAATACTTTTCGTCCATCATTATGTTGTAAAATTCTTTTCTGCTTATTTAAAAACCAAACTTGAGGTTCTAAATACCTCTTACTTTTAGACGAAAGTATGATCTTTTTGATTCAAGCTATCGGTCCCTTATGACTCTGAAAGTTCCAGATTTATAGGTATAAAAAGTAAATATCTTATTTTTAATATCTTAATTCTTATTTTTAACAAAATGTGTAAATCCGCTTGGTTCAAATTCAATTAAAAAAAACTACACGCGTTATTAATTCAAATGTTTTATATGTATAGCCGCGTGTACCGGAAAATTCCTTGGATGGCATACTCTGTTAAAGTCTGTATCGGTTTTATCTAGACTCATTAATGACTTTTAATTAATTACTAAATAAGGAAAACGAAGGATCTAGAATGATGTTAGTTTTAATCTTTATCACCGAGGGCCCCTCTATGTTACGTAGATGACATGTCCAATAGGATATTATATACTAATTAAAGCACTATTTTATACTACATGTATCAGGAGAACCTGTGTTTTATATCTGGGAGAATTTCACAAGAATAAACAGTCTTGCAGTCATTGGTGCTTAATTGATACATTTGAGTAAAACAGAAAACATCCTTATTAGTTAAAATCGGAAGCATTCTAATAGATAAATTCGAAGTGGTCTGTATTAATCACACTGATTCATCCCCAAACAGTGTCAAATGTTTAAGATTTAACATGTTCCTGTCTGGAGAAATTATTGTAAACAAGATAATCTTGATAATCTTGTATGACAAGAATTTTTTGATCTAAAAGTTCATTTAAAATTTAGTCGCTGCTGTAGTGCAATGTCATTGTGACTATGTCTGTTTTTCGTGGTACGACTCTATAAGTAAAGGTTTAAAATGCAAACTTTGCATCTCGTAGATTTAGTAGTATAGATTATGTTTTTTTAAACATACAGGAGAAAACAATTTTGGTCTTGTTCTTTAAATAGACGTAAACATTAATCAGATCACCAGGTCGACAGTGTGATGACTGCTTCCCCGGAAACATACCCTGCACATATTTCTTTTTGTTTCGTCATTGTAAAATGTTAAAATTACTAACCAAATTTCAATTCTAAAACCCACTTGGATGTACAATCTTCTTTACACGTCAAACACCTTTAAAAAGTGACAAGAAGTCATTGTTCTAAGTCGCAGACAAGTTGTAGAGACATGAATTTAACGAACATCATTGAGTAATGAATAACCAACCCAGGGGCCGTGTCATCGAAGAAGTCTTATGACTAGGCCTTTTTACTGAAGATGTCGCAATTAACATGTCCTAATTTTTATCGTAACTTTATGACAACGAAATAGGTGTTCTAAGATGGTCTTTGCATGGTCATAATTTTAATTTGTTTCAATTTTTACATTTTTAAGTTTTAATTTTTAATATTAATAACAGTAGAAAGTTTGCTAAATATCACCCACTTATGCTTTTTAAACTCTTCTGACAAAATCTGATGCTCCGTTTTCGTACAATTTGGGCTCCTTTTCTTACTCATAATAATAAATTATATACAGTTAGTAAGGTTACAGCCCAAAATCAAGCATTGAACCAAAACATAGAGTCCTTGCAGTCAAACTGGTTTTGTATATTAATAATCCCGTGACAAATTATATCACATTGCATATAAAAGAGACATTTGACGTTTTAATTTATAACAATTTATTAAAATATGTATTTAAATAAATTGGTATAAGTATATATTTTTTGATACGTGTTTATAAAACGTTTATTATTTTTTTAAATTGCAGTCCACATCGAAATGAGTGTATACATTTATCAAATAATCACACATGTATAAATTTTGTTCCTTAGGTGAAGACAGAGTTAGGACATCTTTGATAGGATGGTCTTAGAATACCTTCGGTGTGAGGTCCAAGACACGTCTTACGACTAGCTTAAGTTATGTCCTAACACATTTCGTAAGACCAATTTTAGGATAATACTAAAAGACGGCCCCAGAATGATATTTAAGACAAGGCAGACCATAAGATTGAAGATGTTTTATATATTATATATTAACAACAATGATATTTATTAAATTCAATATGTATACGACCATATACAAACAAAAACCATACATACATTTCCGCTATCATTCCAGTTGATAAGTATTTTATGAGTAAAGTACTAATTCCTTTAAATCTCGTTTAACAGGTAAAAAGTAAAAGAAAAAATAATACCTATAAGACTATACTAGATATCAGTGAGATGGCATCCATCTCTGTGAATCGCTGACCCTGAGGTCAAAGGTCATGGTCGAAGGTCATCAATCGTTGTATGCGCCACATCGTGCATTATTTACCCACATACCATATATCAAAAGCCTGCCTCAACAGACAAAAATGTTATAGACCGGACACGATTTTGGACAGACGAACGCCAGGTCGTAAGCACGGACGGTCCTACGGAGAGACTGATCGCTATAGGACGGGGATCTAACAAATTTTAAAACATTTAGAAAACAACAAACAAACAAGAAAGGAATTGATGAACAAAGAAAATTAGTACTATTAACACCACACTACTTTATAATTCAACATACAAACGTACGTGACATAAGTCTGTTCTAAAGTATGTTATTAGCAAGTCAATCTTTCGGATTTCGTAAATACAGATGAATCCCCTGGTCAGCTTCTGTTATTACTTAACGGAAATTATACTTCAAGCCGATTATCACTCGTATTTCATAATTATAACAAACTAGCCAAGATATTAAACCAAGTAAATATATGGAGTATAGCCAAAATCAATGGCATGACTATAGAGCTTTTACTTGGCGAACATCTTTTTTAAATTAATATGACTACGAAAATAAACAAAATTAAACGCTCTGACAAAAAGAAGTTTAAATTGGCCCTTTTTTCCTACAAACGTATCACAAGGGTTCATCAAAAACTCTAATAACGGGTTTAAAATGTGTATCCCTTTTTGAGACTTTAAAAGAGTACAATGATCACAACGGAAACTAAAAATTGGTAATATTTTCTCTTTTCCCCGGGACCCTAATCATCGGTTAATTTTCTCCTTTTGTATTAACTGTTTATAAAATGTATTGCCGTTTTAGTACTAGTCAGTTGTCTTTTTGATTCATTCCAAGTAAACAGCAGAAATAGGATCTGTAATTATGATTAGTCTTAACTGCAGGGCAATTTGTGAAAACATGATCTGATCCATTCTCGTCATGTGTCTTTGTTAAATCTAACAGAATAAATCAGTTTCTGGAAAAGTTCCAAAAAGCAACAATTTTGACATGTCATTTTTCCAAGGCAAAGAAAATCAATCATTTTGATTGTATATCAATTATTCATTATGTTATCAGCAAATTTAGTAATTTTGTAATAAAAACAATTTGCATGTTATTCGCATTTACATATTAAAAAAACTAGAATGCAACATCGTAATTTTTTGCGAGCATAATATTTCGTAATACTTGCTTATGATTTGCACAAAAATAACGCAGATATATAGTACCTGAATGAAAGAATGTACAAATATGAATATATCTTCAACCTGTCACTGGATTTAGCTTTCATAATAGGCCTCGACATGATTTCTGTTTATCTTCTTACTTATTTTAATATTATACGTATTACTTGGAGCACTATAAAATGGGGATATAGATTTTGTATTTTTAAATTTGGAAAACATGAATGGCAGAATGGTTAACCAGTCCAAGATATCCTAGCTGTTATATGTATACGTGATCACCTGAACATGCAATTTATTTCTAATATCGCATCAGGTAATGTATAGGTAATTTATTTACAACAGATAACAGCAATATCCTATTGGGGCAGTCTTACAAATGCTTTGTCTAAAGAACAACAAAATATTACGTAAAGATAGCAATGATTTATTATAAAAAAATCTACTAAGACGACAAGATATGGCAAGAAAACCATAACTTTCGAAGCGTTGATTAATTAATTTTGAAAATATCTAAAACTGCAGCAGAAAGAAAACTTACGATTGTCTCTGTTGTCCATATTTACAAATGAAAAACATAAATAACGTGTTGTAAAGGTAAGCAATAACTGTTCTTGTCAGGCATTATTAGCTACAAAACTGTAGCGTCTTTGACAATTCTTTTCATCTCAGATGAGGACAACATTGGTATTATGCAGTTTTTGCCTTCAACTCGGGAAATAAAATTATACATATTGCCATTTTTTGTTGCAGGAAATGCAAACCCGGGTTAGTAAGGTGAAGTCGGGCGGGCGAGCGGGCGGGGAAATTTTTTTTCATCTATTTTGTGTTATCAACTCCTCCTACAGTTTTCAACCATTATCTCTGAATATTTACAAAAAAGAGTGCACGTGTTTTGAAGATGTGCACCTGCTATTATGGAACTTTTTTTCCTCATTTTTCCAAACTTGGGAACATAGTAATTTTTTAGAACATTTGCAGCACACCGTATCTTAATTTGCTTTGTCACCAACTCCTCTTGTTTTTAACCCAGATGTCTGAAACTTCACAGAATACATGCACATGTATTGAACTTCTGCACCTATTGTAAGAGAATTGTTTGAGATTTTGTTCCTGATTTTTCACAGACGGGAACTTGGGTCTTTAGGAAAACGTTGTGTAATTAACTTTTAATTTTACCATGCGTTAATTTGACATATACTGAAAAATTGGTACTAATTTTATGCATACATTCATGATTCAATGCTTGAAAACAGCACGTGTACTTCTCTTTCATTTGCACAGATCATATTGTTTTGTTTAGGTCCTCCTACATTTTCTAAACAAAGCCACAAACTTTTGAGCAACATCATTTTATGTCATTCCCAATTTATAAAGGCATATGGTTTGCAACCAGGCCATTTCAGACTTTTGCGATTTTTTACTACATAAGATATTGGTTTATTTCGTAGGTAACTTGGCACATTTTAAAATCAGTTGAAAGATCTTGAAGAAATGCAGTGTAGCTTGTCTTAATTTTATTCGCGTTGCTTATTTTTTATTTCACCAAATTTAAAAAACAACACTTCTAAATAAGGACAAACAATGTTGCATAGTTTTACATAATTAATATGGCGGTCTATATTTTATTGGTTATTTAAGTTTAGTCACATACATTTTTGCAAGAGCGTTGTAGACATTTTGATTTAGAAATTTTGATTTTTACGCCTACATCATAGGATAGGAGAAACATTACATGTAAGAATCTAAATAACATATTTATCAACATTATAAATGTAATTTAACAAAATAAAGCCAAAAGTTAAATGACGTAGTGATGGCTACGGAAGCGACGATAAAGGTCAAAAGCTTGGTCGAAAATATCGCCGTACACACCGCTGCACCAGTACAACTATATAGCTGAAATACGACATTATATGGTCTTGTTAACGTTTGACCATGCTGGAGGACGTCATATCAAAATAAATTAACTTCCAGGTCAAATCCTAGAATGCAACTTATAAGTGCACTGGTTTTGGCGACAACAAAATAGTAACTTGTTAGGGATGAACATGTACCAGGTATCAGATTGACTTTCTCGAAAACGGTTCACCGGAGTAGCGTCTATAGCTTTAATGTTTTACCAAATGTTTTACTAATTCTCGTAGTTTTGGTATTTTTAATGTCATTGATAATAATTACACAAAAATAAATTTAAATTACATGATATTAAAACAAAATTGTATGAGATAGATAAGATAGAATGGCATAATCAGTTGTTGAATGATAGAAACAATTCTAATGGAAATAAACTTCGTAATTATAGATTGTATAAGAGTAATTTAGAAACAAGTTCTTTAATGTTAGAAATAGATTACATAGACGTATTTTATCGAATTTCAGAAGTGGTTGTTTACAACTATCAATTGAAACTGGACGTTATACCAAGCCAAAAACTCCTTTAATTGAACGTCAATGTAAATATTGCTGTGAAAATATTGTTGAAGATGAGTTTCACTTTTTAATTTTTTGTGATTTTTATTCTGATCTCCGTGATGAATTATTTTCAAAATGTAGAAATATAATTGAAAACTTAGATATTTTTTGTTTAAACGAAAAATTTATATTGATCATGATAAATGATGAATTGCAACCTTTTTCAGCAAAGACTTTATATACCATGTTTTACAGAAGAAAGTATTGTAATTTAAAATAACTAGGTTTTAATTACAAATAATTCTTTTTAATTTTAATTTTTATTTATTTTGATCATTTTAATTTTTTATATCTATATTTTTGTACTCAATTAGGTGTATCTCACTCGAAATATAAATGGTTTGTGTTTTAATTGTATTATATGCATTGATAAGTGTCTCATAAGCCAACTTGGCTGGATACCAATAATTTTATTGTGCCTTTATTTACATGTATGTATATATATATATATGTATTTATTGGTTTGTGACACTATAATAAAATCTGTCTGTCTGTCTGTCTGTCTGTCTGTCTGTCTGTCTGTCTGTCTGTCTGTTTGTCTTTGTCTGTCTGTCTGTCTGTCTGTCTGTCTGTCTGTCTGTCCTTAATATTTCCTACTACATTCTGGAACAAACAAGATGTATTACGTTTTACGACTAACTTGTAATTCGGTTTTATACAATAAGGAATATAAATATATTAATTTTCAGTAACCTCTAGTGTGAATAAGAAATAAAACGTGTGGATACTCTCACATTGAATGTTACATAGTTTATTCAACAGTTTCAATTGCTTAATTGCTGTATAATTCTTATATAAGAGTTCAATTATTATCGTTTAGTTTCAAAGCAAGCTATCAGAACGCTGCAAATAAGCCTAAATGAGCAATTAGTTAGATGTGAAGAAAAGTCCTTTAAACCACTTAAAATAAAAAAACGATGGCAAGGCTTCACAAGGAATGGCACAACCGATAAAGAAGTCTGGTGGGATTACATTTGGGAACGCTGATTTATTTATAGGAAAGCGAAATTGTTTTAGAACAAGCTAATGCGAAACAAAGAATTTTGAAGGGATGCAATAATAACTGGACTCAGTGGAATACGAAATGAATAAGTTTTTCTCAAATACTGCCGAACATGTATTAAATGTATGTTAACATTTGGTTCGATTGAAAGCTCTATCAGAATAAAAAACGCCAGTGCATAAATGTCATCAAAACGGGGGCATGTTAACTGGAGTATCCCGAATTAAAAGAAATGTCGTTCATTATTTCATTACGGAAAACTGGTCACGGTTGAATGATTCCGGTAGCAATTTATTGTTAAATACGTTGACAGGAGCCCTTCCAACATTTGCTTTTGTTTATAAATTTCTCAGTTCAGAACCACTAAGCCTGCAATGGCGCTCATGGTTTACAAAGTAACCACAGTGAGATATAAGCTGGGGTTTTTAATTTCATATTTTGTGTTAAATAAAAAACAATAATAATGTGTTAAGATTTCGTGTAAAGATAGCAATAGAGGTATATTTTTGAACTTCTTGGCGAATGTCATTTATTTATTTAGTGAAACATTCATTGTCTTAATTTACTGCCCTGAAATTTTGGAGTAAATGGTAGAAAGTTGCAAAACGATAAATTTAAGTCAATTGCTACATAAACTGGAATGAAATTGTTGAATTTGGAAGTTTTACGATGTAGAAAACTGTTCAGTTGTTCACATTAATCTAGGAGATGACATTTACTCTATAAGCTATGTGATTATTCCAGCATCTAATTCTTTTCTTTGTTTAGATCTTTTTATCTAATTTCGATGTCATTTATATGTTTAAGATTAATCACAAACTGCAAATAATTTCCTCTTTTAGACAAGCTTATAGATGTCTTTACTGTAGGAATGTTCATTATTACGTGAAAAGAGAATGATTTTTGAGTTGATTGAACATAACAGGTAGTGATATGATTTTTAATTTTATCCGTTCTAAATAATGTATCTACAAATAGAGAAGTTAGATATACGAATATCATGTGTACTCAATTTCGGAAATGCATCGTACATCATAATGGCGCATTGTTGCCGGAACAAAAGAAAATTTTCTGTTCAAAATATTCAATCAGAATGTCCTGCGCATTAGTCACGTCCATTCAGTATTTCTAAACTTGTTGTAGTCCTTACCATAGCTAAATTACTGTTCGCGGGACGTTATGCACCTGAGTGCACCCTTGGTTTTTATTGGGATCGGGTTACTCTCTTTCTGTTTTTTTTTTTTGTGTTTTTGGTTTTTGTGTTGCGTTTGTCTATATCCGGATTTGTAACTGTCCCTTGACTTTTGTTCGGTCGGTTTTCTTTGCTATTTTTCTAATAATCAGTATTATTACTTCTATATGCCGTTTGTCTAACTTATAAGATTTTTAATATATTCTTTAAACCTGATCAGCCTAACTTTGCATCCTCTTTTGATGGTTATTTACAGTTTATTATAATTTAGAAGCTGATCGAATGCTCATTATCCTAAGACCAAATAAGTTCCGATGACTCGAATTTCAAACGATTTGTCATAAATCACATCACGATCACTGCAGGATATAGTTACCAATAAACAATAATAAAATAAATACGAGACTTAAAAGATAATATACCTGATTAATCACGAAGTAGTTTTACTGCCGCTCATGTGAACACAAATAACATCTTTTAAGAATGTATTTAAAAACGTGAAACTGAGCATCAAAAAGTAGTGGTCTATAGGTCTGAAGACATAGAATATCGACTATTACATGTACTAATCTGTACTTAGAAGGGTTCCATTGCTCGACTCACAGAGCTGCTCTCTGCGTCTCCGGATGGCGGATAGGGATGCTCTCTCGTTGGGGGTTGTTAGGTTTTAATACGAAAATCCTGAACGCAGATGAAAGTGGCTAATGTGTTCGAAGAGTTCTACGCTTCATGAACAATTAAGACACCTTGAGTAGACGTCGAAAATAGAGTTGGCAACTTGTAGCTTCTCCTTATTCCACTAGGTGGCAGTGATAATCGCGTTTTGAATCAATGGATATACATTTTTAATGGAATGGCTGTTGATGGAATGTGGTAAAATTCGAAACTCGAATAAACTATCTAACACATGCCTCTGTGTACAATTATAAAGAGTGATTAGCTGATCAGTACCCAGTTGTTTGGGTGTAAAATGAATGCTTAATCATTAAATTATTTCTTGTTTATTTTACAATAATCCTTTGTAATTAGTTCTGAACATTGTCTTTAAGCAAATTCCATTAGGATATTCATGATACAAAATAATAGTCATTTTCGGATTTACTGCTTTGAATTAACATTTATTTATCCTAATATAGATAAAAATATGGCGTTCTGAAATTTTGTCAATTATCACAATAGCATCATTTTATTAATACTGAATCCAAAATATTTTTTAACAAAAATGGTAAATTTGGAACAATTACAATGCTAACAGTAAAAAAATTGCATAGTTTATGACGAGCTCGGAAAGCTTTTAAAAGTTAACAAAAATTAAATGAGCAATACCTGTTAATTTTACTCAGGTCTTACAAAATAGTACTATGTTATGAGAAAACTTACTTTGGTATGCTTACAAAATAGTACTATGTTATGAGAAAACTTACTTTGGTATGCTTACAAAATAGTACTATGTTATGAGAAAACTTACTTTGGTATGCTTACAAAATAGTACTATGTTATGAGAAAACTTACTTTGGTATGCTTACAAAATAGTACTATGTTATGAGAAAACTTACTTCGGTATGCTTACAAAATAGTACTATGTTATGAGAAAACTTACTTTGGTATGCTTACAAAATAGTACTATGTTATGAGAAAACTTACTTCGGTATGCTTATAAATTCAATATTTTTGTCTGTACAGGAACAGTAAAATAAGAAAAATGATTTTTTTTTATTTAAATCCAATAATTTTCCTATCATTTAGTTGAAATAGTGGAATATGTCCATTAAAAAATAAATGTCGAAGCCATTCGCTTCATTTATTTCACACAATGAATAATAAATGTAGCATATCTTTCCATGGTATGACATGATTAATTTATTCGACTTTCTCTAAGTACACTTAACCTGGGACTAGTATAACTAACTTGTTCGCAAATTAGATATTGGCGCGACGAGGAAAAGTATACGACATCGTTAGATTCCAGTCCCGTTGATTTATATGTTCCTGACTTAACTCGTAATTATTATTTCATTGACCAGGAACATATAAATCAACGGGACTGGAATCTAACGATGTCGTATACTTTTCCTCGTCGCGCCAATATCTAATTTGCGAACAAGTGTCGACACGGATATGACCGTATATACGGCTTTTGTACGATTCAATCTGTTCGAGACTCAAGCAAGTTACGTGTAGATATCAATACATTGATGCATTTAATAACAATAATAAAACACATTAGAAAAAACAAAACACACACATAAAAAAACAAAGAAAAAAAAACAAAACAAAAAAAAAACAAAAACAGAAAGAAAAAAAAACATACACAACAAACAAAGAAAAAACAAAAAACAAAAGTTTTTGATTAATTCTAAAATTCGATTGTTGTACTAGTCCCAGTGAATTAAAATTAAAACCGCTGTGTATGATTTATTTGATGTTTATGGTTTTCACCAATTAGACAATTTATATGATGACACAGGTATTAGCTACCCAGGGTGTACCCTCAGACAACTTTTGACACCGTTGTTTATTCAACCAATTGTTTGCCACACCTGTGATTACATAACAATTGCAACAGGTGTACGCCAAATTAAAAGAGACTGGGTTGTAAAAAGTACTTATTCCAATTCTGAATTTTTTATCAATTGCATTTAAAATTAAGGAGTTTCTTGTAAAATAGAAGCTGAAAATACGTAACAGGATGGAGATGTCCTCGAGGAAATAAAAAATGTTCGAAAAAAGGTTAAAAAAAGTATGCTTATTAATCGTGTTATCAATTATGACCTATTTCTGTGCATTCTTAAAACATCATTCTTTCAGAATATGAAAGAAAAAGGAATACTGGTTCAAAATAAAGGCGTGGATTGGTTTTATTTAAGGGGACCGTTTAAAAATTTGCGCCGTCTTCCCGAAAACGTGCTAATATTTCATGCTACGTAATCCGATAATAACTGGGGATTCACAACAAAAATAATATATGCTGCAACGCGACAAAGAAGAAGAATTTGTTGGTCTATACCTTTTAAATGTGTAATTTTGCATTACGATGATATATGGTCGGAAAGTATAAAGTTCTTAAAAATGACATACAAAAATGGCGACCGTTAAAACAGCTCTCGATTTTCGATGATTTCAGAATTTTTTTAATGATAAAACATGGTCACGATAATACAATGTTGCAAATACAACTTTTAAAATAAAAAAAAAATAAAAATATTAACTGTCACAAGATAATTGCACAAATTTTAACTGAAATATTAGTATCGTATTCTACTATATGATGCTGTCATTTCTGCGTTCTCGTTTAATCTCGTTCAGGTCTCGCGCGACTTACTTACTTAAGGGGGTTTTTAACGTCCTTGACTACCGTAAAACGGTCTCGCACGGACTTATTGCCTAATGGCTTTTATTAAAAATTTTTTACCTATTTATTTGTATTTTTTGGGGATTTATAGGCCATAAATACTATAAGTGAAATGATAAAAGTAGTCAGAAATGCCGTAACCAAAAAGACTTAGCGGAAGTAGATTTATCTATCAAGCTGCATCCAGCTAGAGAACTAAGACGCTAGCAGCAAGTACTGGACGTGCCATGGCAGCGGCGCGTGCGCCTACTCTTATCGAATACTGCCAATGGGGTCTTTAACGTGCCAGTTGATGGAATACTGTACACGAGGCACCAGTTTTACGTCTCATCTGACAGACGAAAGAAAAAAAAAATAATAAAAAAATTAAAAAATTTACATGTATATATACATTACTATGGCCTTATATGATTAATTTAAATTTGAGAATAATGAAGTAACTCAGTTATATACATTTCAATGTGGAATTGTATTATATTTGTTGTTAGTTTATGTACAATATTTTTGTAAATTATAAGATAAGAATGATATACATGTTCTGATGGTTTTTTTTTTATTTTTAAGAAATCTATTCTTCTTTTTTTTTTTCTTTTTTTTTTTTTTCCTCTCTCTCTCTTTTTTTTCTTTTTTTTTTTCCTTTTTTGTTGGTTTTTTTTCCTTAAATATATACAAGATTGCTATAAACATTATGTACAGGGATTATTGTTCAGAAGTAGGTACCCGCCCGAGACGTAGCTCTTGGCATGCCCTACTTTGTATTATCATTATTATTATTATTATTATTATTGTCGTTATTACGCGTAATCATCAGTAGGTGCCCGAGACGAGGCTCTTGGCTTACTCTACCGATGACTTTTATTTGTATTCCGAAGTAGGGAACCGCCCGAGACGATGCTCTTGGCATACCCTCCTTCGGTTTGTTTATTTTTTTTTGTTTTTTTTTTTTAATATTTATTTTTGCCGTTATTGCGCGTGTACCTGATAAGGTGCCCGAGACGAAGCTCTTGGCTTACCTTACTGAGGAGTAGGTTTGTTACATGTTATAGGGATTGGAGTATTTATGATTTATTTCCTATGTCCCTCAGTAGCTACCCGAGACGAAGCTCTTGGCTTACTCTACCGAGGTTTGACTTTAATTTGTAGTCGGATCTAGGCACCTGCCCGAGACGATGCTCTTGGCGTACCCTCCTTAGGTGTATTTTTAATGTTTTCATTATTATTGTTGCCGTTATTACGCGTGTTCCTCGTAAGGTGCCCGAGACGAGCTCTTGGCTTACCTTACTGAGGAGTTGGGTTGTTACATGTTATATGGATTGGGTTTTTATGAGTTTCCCTCAGTAACAGCCCGAGACGAAGCTCTTGGCTTACTCGACCGAGGATTTGATTTTAATTTGCAATCGGATGTAGGCACCTGCCCGAGACGATGCTCTTGGCATATCCTACTTAGGTTTAATTTTAACTTTTTCATGATTATTATTGCCGTTATTACGCGTGCTCCTCGTAGGGTGCCCGAGACGAGGCTCTTGGCTTACCTAACTGAGGAGTAGTTTGTTAACAAGTTAAAGGGGTTGATTATTTTGGAATTCCCTATGTCCCTCGGGGCCGCCTGGGACGAAGCTCTTGGATTTTACTTTTTATTTATTAGTTGTAGGGCGCGACCGTCGCAGAAGACACCTAGGTAAGTGGTGTATACAAGAATTGAAAGGAAACGAAAGAGATAGTTATATACATTTGTGATAATCAATTTCCGTAATAAAATCGACGAGCTCTTTATATATTTGGTTTTTAAATTCTTTAGGAGGGTCCAACAAGATCTTGATATCGATGGTATTGATGTTAAATTTAGTAAGCGCTGTGTTAAGTTTTATTCTGGCGTTGTTATGGGCTACGCAGTGCAGGATGACATGTTCGATGTCTTCTTTGGTGTTGCATACACTGCAGAGCGGTGATATATTTTTGATGTGTTGCCCCATTTGACCAGGTAGAAGGGTGGTGCCAAGTCTGAGCCTAGTTAAAGTTTTTGAATGGTTTCGATTTCCTAGATAGAAAAAAGGCTTTGAATTAACTGATGGATTAAGCCGGTAGTACCATGAATTTCGATGTGTGTCCCAAATATCTTGCCATTTCTTTTTAAATATATTTTTGACGATCGCGTAGAATTCAGATGTACTATAGGCTATGTTTATATTTATGTTTTCTTGTTTTAAAGCTGCTTTAGCAAGTTTATCTGCTAGTTCATTTCCTAAGATACCTACGTGGGCTGGTATCCATTCTATTATTAATTCGATTTGTTTATTTCTTATTTTAAATGCTAGCATTTGAATAGCCTCTAAAATATCCGGTCTACTCGATTGGTTATTATCAATTGATTGGATGGCACTCAGTGAATCTGTAAGTATAACTACCTTTTGATATGGATAGTCAGAATCCACTATCCATTTTAATGCTTTGAAAATTGCTATCATTTCGGTGGTGTATACCGAGATATTATCGGTGCAGCGTTCATGGAATACATATTTTGCTTTTGGTACGGTAAACGCGCAAGCAGTTTTACCGGTGATTGGGTCCTTTGAACCATCGGTATAAATTTTTTCAAAGTTTTTATATTTACTATCTATGTGTTCTAGGGTTATTGTTTTTATTATATTAGGGTCATCTCCTTTATCTATTTTATTTTTTAATTCACATGAGGTATTTGCGGTTTTTATAATCCATGGTGGAAGAGTAGGAGGATTGTGTTTCACTATTTGAATTTTATCTAATTTATTTAGTTTTAATTCTTTCCTTACTCTGTAGCCAAAAGGGATTGTGTCATTTTTCCATTTTTGTGATTTTGCTCTATATTCGACACAATCCTCGAGGGTTTCTTTTGCTGGATTTTTTTGATTTTGTGAGCATCTAGCGTAATATTTTAATGAAAATTCGTCGCGCCTAAGTTGCAGCGGTTTTTCGCCTGCTTCAACTAATAGATTTTCCACTGGCGTGGACGTTAAAGCGCCTAAAGCTATTCGGAGACCCTTATACTGTATTTTATCTAGTTTAAGTTTAAGACTATTAGAGGCGGAGTTGAAAACCTGGCATCCGTAGTCTAGTATGGACCTGAGTAGAGATTTATACAACATTATCAGAGTTTCAGTGCCCATTCCAAAATTATTAGCCTGAACATATCTCATAAGGTTGAGTATAGGTTTAGATCTCTCCTCTAGGTAGTCAAAATGTTTTTTCCATGTTAATTTACGGTCAAATATCAATCCTAAAAATTTAACATGATTTTCAAATTTTATGGGTTGGTTGCCTAATGTGAGGTTGGTTGATGTTACTTTTCTGTTTCCAAAAATAACACCTATTGTTTTAGTTTTTGAAATCTTAAAGCCCCATTTGATGGCCCATTTACTTACATTATCCAAAGTTCGTTGCATTTTATTTCTAAGTATTTTAAGGTTATGGCCTCTGTGCCACATTGCACTGTCATCGGCAAACTGCGAAGTTTTAGCGGATTTTTCAGCTTGATATACTAAATCATCTATTAAAATATTAAACAGTGTCGGACTGATAACGCTGCCTTGGGGGGTGCCGTTTTGGAGTTCGCGTTCGTCCGAGGTTTCGTTATTTACTTTAACTTGAATTTTGCGGTCCTGTAAAAAGTCTGATATAAAGTTAAACATATTACCGCTTATTCCAAATTGTTTAATTTTGTAAAGAAGACCTTTTCTCCAAACGAGATCGAAGGCTTTTTCAATGTCTAAAAATACCGCCAAAAGATACTGGTTTCTTGCTTTAGCTTTTTGAATTTCTGTTTCTAATCTGATTAAATGGTCAATCGTTGACCGACCTTTACGGAAACCACTCTGGTTGTCCTTGATAATATTATTTTTTTCTATGATGTATTTAAGTCTTTCATTTACCATGCTTTCCATTAGTTTACAAAAGTTTGAGGTCAGTGAGATTGGGCGATATGATTTAGGGTCTGATTTATTTTTATTGGGTTTAAGGATTGGGATTACATTTGCATTTTTCCAAGAAGATGGTAATTGTCCAGAGTCCCAAACTTGGTTTATTAGATCTAACACGATGTTTATCATGTTATCCGGCATGTGTTTAAACATTTCATATGAGATCCGGTCATCTCCCGGTGCGGTAGTTTTTTTGGTTTTAAGTACCTTTATTAGTTCCTCTTTCGTGAAGGGTTTATTAATAGATTTTTTATTATTATCGGGGTTTATATCTTTTTCTATTGGGTTTTCCTTTTCAAATTTTTCCTTATGCAATTTAAATTCGGGTTCTAGATTTTGGTCGCTACTATCTTCCGCGAAGGACATTGCCAACAAGTTAGCTTTCTGTTGATTAGTTACCGCTTGCTTTTGGTTTTGGACAAGCGTAGGTAGACTAGTGACCTTAGTTCCTTTCATATTTTTGATTGTTTGCCAAACCTGCTTAACATTTGACCTGTGATTTAATTTTGAACAAAAGTCTTGAAAATATTCTTTTCGCGCTTTGTCTGTAATATTTTTGAAAGTTTTTAAAGCTTGTTTATATTCATCTAGATCATGGCTATTTTTTGTTTTATCGAATCTGCGTAATTTATTTCTTTTAACTTTTTTAGCTTCCGTGCATTGCGTATTCCACCAAGGACAATTTTTCCTTATATGGACTTTGCCTTTTGTTTTTGGTATGGCAGCATCTGCGATGGATGTAATTTGTTGGCATATGTTGGTGTTATAAATATTAATATCTTGGTGTTTTACGTCTTGAATCTTTACATTCTGGCATATTTTGGAGAAAAGGTGCCAGTTGGCTTTATCATATATCCACCTTTGGGCCGTGCATACTTCATTTTTAATTGGTTTTGATTTTAATACAGTTAGAATTGGAAAATGGTCAGAACCGAGTGGATCTTCCAGAACTGCCCATTGACTATCTTTAGTTAGTGAAGGGGAAACAAAGGTTAGATCGATTTCGGAGGTGTTACCGTTGTTATCTAGACGGGTGCCTGACCCGTCGTTTAGTACTATGAGGTCCATATGTTGTATTAGGTCCTCTAAGACTTGTCCATTTTTATCAGTTTTAATAGACCCCCATAATGAAGACCTTGCATTATAGTCGCCTAGCAGGACTAAATTTTGATTTATATTATTAAAAAGTTTAGTATAATCCTGAAAGTTTAGTGTTTGGTCAGGGGGTCTATACATATTGACAATATTAATTTTATCGTTTTGACAATTTATGGTAACACCTGTTATTTCTATGTTTTCGGCTTGGAAGTCGATTTCCGTGTATGTTAATAAGTTTGAAACATAGACGGCTACGCCACCTCCCTTACTTTTTATTTTACCTTTATTGTTTTTTATTCCGTTTCTATTTTTAATTACAGGTGGTTGATATCCATTAAGTTTTATGTATCGGTTACCTTGAAAGTGGGTTTCCTGAATACATATAACGTCGGGTTTTTCGTTTTCGTCTAAGAAATTTTTTAAGGAATTCACGTTAGCGTAGAGCGAGCGCGCATTCCATTGAAGGATGTATAGACCCATTATATATACTTATTACTGGATGTTTTGTTTAATAACTATGGTTATGGCTACTTAATTAAATTCCGATGCTTTGAGATTAAGGTTGAGTTGACCGTTAAGGAATCCTAATAGTTGTTCTAAGATTTTTTCTTGATTTTTCTTTATGGATTTACCTTTATGGCCGTGCTGGGTTAGGTCCAGGATGGCCTTTACAAACTGTATCGAATTTTTTGTTTTATTTTCTACTCTAGTGATTTTATCCTGCTGGGGAATTTTAGGAGTTTCTTTTATGGGTGAATTGTTTTTGTAACCAGTTTCCTCCTGGGGTGAGGATTCGTCAATTACCAATCGCGGCGGGGTTTTTAACATGTCGGCGTATGATAGGGCGTTATCTGAACTGTTGTTAATTGTCACGGATGTTTTTTCAGCAATATTTACCGGTGTTTTATCTTTAATTAAGTTGACCGCGTTTTTATTGTTTATTAAGTTGACAGGTGTTTCCTGCTTATCCGAGCATTTGACAGTTTTATTTGTTTTTACTGCATTTGAATTTAGACAAGTAGAAGCTTTGTTGTTTTGTGTAGCCATTTGCTTGGCTTCTTCAAATGTCATAAATTTTGCATACATATTTTCTAAAACAGTTTTTTGGTATATATATTGGGGGCATTTTTTATCGTTAGCCTGATGGTTACCCTTGCAGTTATTGCATTTAATAGTTTGTGATTTACACATTTTGGTATCATGTTGTTCTGAGCATTTAATACAAGTTTGCTTTTGATTTTTGCAAGTCTTGGCATAGTGTCCTAATTTGGCACAGACCGTGCAGAACTTTGGATTAGGTTTATATTCTGCCAATTTATAATTTAAAGTATGATCCATTTTTAGCTCTTTTACATCTTTTAATTGGGAATCTAGTCTCACAATTAAAAAGCCAGGTTTTTGGACCTCTTTTAGGGAGACGTCGATTTTGTTATTCTGCTTAATAATTTGTTCCTGTTCTTTAAGGGATAATACATCCGTTTGTATGTACCGCCATATTGTTTTAAATATGTAGTTAGGGCTGTCCTGACTTTTTTTATTGATTTTTTGGTGACTATTTTTACTTTTAAAGTTGGGGTCGTATAATGAAGCCGTTACATCGTACGGCCCTAGCTTTGTTGCGTCCAGTAGTTTGGAGCGCAACCTAGCTAGTGGCACATGTACCATGTAGCAACTTTTGAGCCTCCTAAATTTGAAGGACTCCTTGCTTTTGTCCCCTAGGAAGCTCAGTATCATGTATTGAAAACTGAGCGCCATGATATTGAGGAAGGCCCTGTTACTAGACTTTATTACCACAGTTTCTTCAACCGGATAATCATTTTTGTTTATCTGATTTTGAGAGACCTTTTGTTGTTTGGAGGTCTGATGAGGGGAGTCGGGGCTGGAAAGTTTTCTTTTTTGGTTAGGCATGATTGAGCGGTTTAAAAATTTAAACTAATAAAATGAAGCAAATTTTTTTTTTTATTTTTAGGAAGGGAGAAAAACTTATTTATTGACCTAATTTGTATTGGGAGTAAACTGAGATTTTAACTTAAATAACTGCTATTTGCAGACAGATATAATTTAAGCTAAATAGAAACTATTTAAAAGGGAACAGAAATATGTAAAAAAAAAAAAAAAAAAAAATTAATAATAATACTTATCGTCGCTATGTATGCTGGCAACCACGAAGATACTGAAAAACTGCTACGCAAGTAGAGAGTAGAGAGTTATTCCAGACACTGGAGACACTGCCCAATCTCGCGCGACAAGGAAATAGTACTTTTTAAACTGAAGACTTAGCGAGTGTCCAATCCCGTTAGTTATACTAGTCCCAGCATTGACCAATCGTGCATCAGAGACAGTTTTAACTTCAACAATCAGCACTATGCGCAGTGATTTCCTATGATGCATTTTTTATCTTAAGATACTGCTGTAATCAGATAGAATCAAGCGAATGTTGGACTCCGATCGCAAACAAAGTGTTGCTAACTACACATTTGAAGGAGGGATGTTTATACTTATAACATTTATATATTAAGGTATGTGGGCAGTTTTAATTTGTTAAGCATTAATTAAAACTTCAATCTTTTCTCCAAATTTTATGAAGAACCGATGGTAGGAGACTTTTGTTTTTTCTGTTTTTTAAGCCTTTAAACTGTTTTTTTAAACAAATGTGCTATAAATAGTTTGTTATACCATCAATGATATAATCACTATTTATTCTATGCAATATATTGTTTTATTCAAGGAATATTTCAAATTTCTTAGCAGGATAACGATATAACATGGGTTGGGGCTTTTTACATCCAAATAAACCGCGAACCGGTTTATGTATGGTGTAAGGTTATAGAGTATAACTTATTTAAAAATTTGAAATATTCCTTATGATTTAAATTTAATTATAAATCTTGACAAAAGAACTTTTAGAATTTTAACGGAGCAAGAATAGGTCATGTGACGAACGCAAGTTATATCGTATAATGTTGGTTGCTCCATTTGAATATATCAATTTCAGCCTACAAAGAAATTTCAATTATATTACTTATATTACTTTAAAAAGTAAACATTCTTATCGAAATAAACGGCAAAAGTCCTCCTTTTAATTAGAGCAATATTAAACATATTGTTTAATATTTATATTATTATGTGTTGACGAATTAAACAGTCTTTATAATATCAAGTCTTCAAGTTGTTACTGTTATTTTACTAAGACGTCCGAGATAGGCCACTATGTGTTCTGAACACTCTTGAAATGTACGTTGTAAATTTCAGCTAGGTGCTACGGATTAAAAAAAATCACGGATTAAAGATACAAGTTCGCAAACTTACTACAAAATTGTACAACAATCTTAGACTTTTCTGGTGGCAGTCGAAATTTTCATGCCCATGGTCAGTCCCGAATTGAGTTTTTGTTTTATAACATGTTCTCGTTCTGAATATATCTTAAATATTGTCCGCTGAGTGTTAAGCAACAATCATCTTCAGGTTTGACACTTCGCTAGTGGTTGGTTATATCCACTACTAGTAGTTTCGGTACATTTCCATCTTAGAATATTATTAGACAGGTGATTTACAACAGGATTTTACCAAAATGGTACAGTATTAATTTTAAACAAAGAAAAAATATTTTAATTAGAACAACCTTTAATTAAAGCCATTGTGTCTACATTTTATTCAATTATTCACAATGTTTAAACCGAACCATTATAAAATTTTTATTTCTCAAACATTGCTTAAACTATTAGGTGACAGAAGAGATGAACAGGAAGTATCTTAGCTGTTTTATTAGCACTTAAAAGGTGTAAAAAAATGAACAGTTGTCATTTAATTCTCGTCGTACTTGTCATACTCTGTGTTGCAACTCAGTAATGTTATAGATTAAAATACAATCATTGATCATCATCTCGCCTCTTAATAAAATATGTTAAAAATGACCATTCGTTTCGATCTAAATCTTAAATATATTTTGCTGACTTTGAAACATCGGACAAAATAATTGATTTATTTCACTTAAAATCTTTACATGGAATAGTTACAATATAGTTAAAATATTTATACATAAACTAGATCCATTTGCTGGTTAAACAGAACCAACGACAGAACAAGCCTCGCTTGGATTGGGATTGGCAGTAATTCACCATTACTGACAATTCTAATATTTCAAGGATAAAATCACGTACAAACTATTTCCTTATAAATAATGTTCAATGTTTGCTTTATTGTGTGTCTTTCTTACAAATAATTATTTTGTTCAAAAGACCTGTCACACAGCGGAGGTTAGATTCACGTAATGCGTATGCATCAATCAAACTATTATTGTTATGAATCGTTTTAAAATCTATCAGTCACATTTTCAAGGGTTATAATTATATAGCGTTGTTTATTGTAAACTTAAAATTGCTAAAATTGCCCTTTGTTGTTACAATTATGTAGTTTCGACGTCAAGGAAAAATAATGCGTATTTTAAAAAAGCTATGTAGTTAACGCAATTTTAAACGGTAAAATTACGTAGAATCGTTTCTCTTTTGCCAAACATTTTAATTAATTTAATATACTTGTTTAGTTGTTTATAGTATTCTGCATTGTCAATCAGGTTAAAAACCTTTAAAAAATGATTTTCTTACTGACATTGCTAGATTTTCTGCTCGAGTTCACAACGATCATTTGTAGCAGAATTTACCAGCATGCAATTTTTCGAAAAATGTTAAACATAATTTATATATTACTGAAGTTTTCCATTTACTCAAACGTCTAGAATTATTATCAGTAGTTTATTTAAAGTACACATGAAAGCATGAAACTACCAACTGTTCTGAATAACATTGTGTATTTTTATTCATAAAAGATTGTAAAACCATTGTATACGCATTTGCTGATTTTTCTACGTATGCAAACGTTTATCTCAGAGAATGCTGAATAAAAACATAGATCTAGATTGGCAGTATTTGGCCACAGCTTTATTATACAAGTACAATAATATATATATATATAAATAAATAAATAAATAGATAAATAGATAAATAAATAAATATATATATTTCAAATATAAGATAAGATTAAAGTTCAAGTCTATATATTGGTCGCCGCAACTTGATGGCAGACCATAAATGAATTAGCAACTGATATATATGGGGGATGAGCAACCCTGGGAAACAGAGGTTACTCCAGAATTTAGATATTTGCTAGTTGACAGTTAATAAAAAGGGGGGCCAGTGCAGTGAAAAATCTGCCTTATTGTCCGAAACCACCATTTGCACGCTTCTCACACTCCACGGCGATAACAAGACTGTGCTTTTTCCTTGCAAGGCTCCTCAATTTTCAAGCTCCAAGCTGTCCCAATACCTGAAAATATTCAAGAAAAGGAAGCGAAGTACCAATTTCATTAACAAGATGATTAGCAAAATATATTACAAAATGTATTAACGTTGTGCGTGTTATGTAATGGAGGTGGGTGGGAGGGTTTAAAAAATTTAGATTGCCAAACCGACATTTTTCCTGTCACCTCCTTGCAGACGATTTTCAAAAAGACCGAACCTCGATTTGGTTTTTCTATTTTAAGACAGGTTTAACCAATCACCAATCATATGTTTAAGGAATACTAGAGCGAAAGCAACAACAGCCAACAACTATACTAGTCAGTCTTCCTTCGATAAAGGAATTTAATGCTGAATACATTAAATTCACTTATCTCAGAGAATGCTGAATAAAAACAAAGATCTAGATTGGCAGTATTTGGCCACAGCTTTATTATACAAGTACAATAATATATATATATATAAATAAATAAATAAATAGATAAATAGATAAATAAATAAATATATATATTTCAAATATAAGATAAGATTAAAGTTCAAGTCTATATATTGGTCGCCGCAACTTGATGGCAGACCATAAATGAATTAGCAACTGATATATATGGGGGATGAGCAACCCTGGGAAACAGAGGTTACTCCAGAATTTAGATATTTGCTAGTTGACAGTTAATAAAAAGGGGGGCCAGTGCAGTGAAAAATCTGCCAAATTGACTGAAATGACAGATGCTCGTCATGTGTCGTTTCAGGCAACCGCCACAGAATGGGGGGGGGGGGGGGGGGGGTTTGAACTGCACAGCTGTGCCAATACTGTTAAATATAATATATCTATAACTAATATATAACTGATATATAACTAATATGTAATATAATGTATTTCTAGTATATATATGGCATATTTATATATATGAATAGCAAATTGAAATTCAAATAGCACTGTTATATTCAATATAATATATTTCTAGTATATATATGGCATATCTACATCAATATAAATGTAAATAACAAATTGAAATAGCACATGAATGTCTGTGCTTGAATGTATATACAAATTCGGAACTTCTAGTATACTTATGTTGTTGGTTGGAATGTTGTTGAACGCCACTTACAGCAATTTTTCAACTATATCATGGCGTTCAGTTTTTTATTGGGGGAGAAAGCCGGAGAGCATCCCGACCTACAGTGGGAAAACTTGCTCTAGTATATAAATTTAACTAAATATTTGCAGAAAAAATATACAATTAGGAATTTTTAGTATGCATATGTCATAGTAAACTAAATAATTGCAGCATGTAGATTTGTCTAAATATTTGTTTATGTAAATATTTCCAGCGACCAGAGCATAATAACATACAGAATTGCATTCTAACCAATACATTACCAAGATCATTTCGCCCAATATTTATCATAATAAATTTTTGAAGGGTCTTCCAATTTAATACGAATTTTTAGTATGTATATGTCATAGTAAACTAAATAATTGCAGCGTGTAGATTTGTCTAAATATTTGTTTATGTAACATTTTTTGGTCAATAACACGAACACAATTTGTCAAATTATTTAAAAATTTCCAGCGACCAGAGAATAATAACATCCAGAATTGCATTCTAACCAATACATTACCAAGATCTTTCCGCCCAATATTTATCATAATAAATTTTTGGAGGGTCTTCCAACTTAATAAAGGTTCCAATATAACCATTGAGTTAATGCATTCCTTATGATGTATAAGCAAACAAGGCAGAACTTGTGTTTCCTTGCAAGGCTCCTCAATTCACAAGCTCCAAGCTGACCCAATACCTGAAAATATTCGAGAAAAGGAAGCGAAGTACCAATTTCATTAACGATTTAGCAAAATGTATTGCCTGCCATACTTGTATAGCATTCGGAATCTGTAGTGTTTTGCTAATATGCATGTATATATACTAGAATTAAAAGCAACAAACGTTTATAAAGATATAAAGTGTAAATTATGTGTAAACAGTTAAAATTTAGTTACATGAAGGGATTCTAATATAATTTTTGAAAAAAAACATTGGATTTCTGCATTCCAAGAGATTTTATATCTTCAGTTGACAATTATTTCCATGGAGGAATGTGTTGCCATACCAATGTGAAATTAGTCTTTGAATTAAACAGGTAGTCCGGTACCCGCTGCGTGTTGGATCAGTCTGGGCCTCTAAAACGCAGAACTATGGACGCCCAGCTGGCGTGTGCCAAGAAATAAGATGTTAAATTATTTTGATAATAAAAATTGCCGGAGATGCATGTATTTCATTTATTTTAACTGGCCATATCATAAATTGTTGCAAAAAAAACCGTTACCATAAAAGAAATGTAAAATGAAACTGATGCCGGTAGTTCAATAAATTTTGTAACCAGTCTTAGTTAAGGTGGGTCCGGTATGACTGGTGCCTTTATTAACATAAATGGTTGCAGAAAATTAAGGTATTCATTCCTGTGAATACAGAACAATAATATATGTTAAAGAAAATGTGGACAAAATACAAATACGAATACAAATATTTACTAGCACAAACTCATGGTACAGTACATGTTAAGGCACAACAATTTAAAGGATCAATACAAAGTGTGTTATACAAATGTAATACAATTCTTTACATTAATTGTATTTATTATTATATTATATTATATAGTATACAGATGATATAACCAATTAAAATTACGTTTTATATGATACAACTTCTTAATTCAAAGCATTCTAAATTAAATGTAGCAGTAAGTTTTAGACAAAATTCAGATTTGCTATTCAACAAAAAGCATAATAGGGATTTGTTAAAAGATTTGGGATTAAACTTTTGATTTTCTTAAGAAATGTACTTCTTATCAGCTTATAATGTTTGCAATGCAACAGAAAGTGTTCTTCATTTTCAATTTCTCCTGCATTGCAAATTAGAGTTTCCATCTTTTCTATTTAGTTTTTGTTATCTTCCCTTTCCTATCGTTAGATTATGAGCACTGAAACGAATTTTACAAAGAGCAGGCCTGTCTTTAGCTTTCTTTAAGATATCTAAATAGCGAGGTCTGCATCCTATTTAAAAACAAAAATTTTGAAAAAAATTCTAGTTTGGAGATGTGTCTATAAGTGTATTTTGATATTGGAGATTTTGATCATTTAATCTAATTTTTATTTGATTTAAGTATTGTTTAAGTGAGCTTAAATCATGATTTAGAAAGGAAAAACCTAAATTATTTAATACTGTTTTCAGTTTGATAAACCAATTGGTTGAGTGAACAGAATTTTCAAAAATAGTTTTTACTAAAGAATTTTCCGAGTCTATAATATAGATATTTGATGCTTGAGTACAGAATTTTACTTTTTAAGGGAAGTCGACATAGTTCAGCTCGACATGCATCATTAGTAGCTTTGCAATGTACACCTAGAATTTCTTTTATAAATTAAGATGTAATTTTTCAAATGGTTCAGTATCTTTAAAGGTGGAGAAAATACCCCATATTTAACTGCAGTATGTGATAATGGGTAAAATTAGTGTATCAAAGGATTTTTCTAATAATTTGCAAGGATTATTTAATCCAATTAGCTTTTTAATTTTCAAAATATGCTCTTTGGCTTTTTCCATCAATGTGTTAATAGCTAGATTTTTAGATTATTAAAATGCCTAGATAACAGTACTGAGATACTGTTTCTAGATATATAAATTTTTATATTTTAATTGGTTTAAAAAGGTTTTACCATTCGAATTAAATACTACTATTTTGGATTTATCAGTATTTACATGTAAATGCCATATTGAACAGTATTCCTGCATGGCAATGAGACAGTTTTGCAACCCTTCCTTACTCTGAGATATTAGTACAATATCATCAGCATAAAGAAGAATGCTTTCTCTAATACCACCCAAGACCACTGGGTAATATATGTTGTTTTCCAGTTTTTTTTTTTTTTTTTTTTTTTTTTATATCATCTATAAAAAAGTTAAGGAGAAGAGGACTCCAAACATCACATTGTTTAACACCTCTTTCAGATATAAATGGCTCACTTAGATCATTTGAAAATTTAATTTTTCATAGTATCAGTATACATGGAGTATATAATTTTAAATATTTCATTAGGAGTGTTATGTTTTAGCAGTTTATAAATAAAAACCAATTCTCCACACTGTGTCAAAGGCTTTTCTTAGGTCAGTGAAGGCTGCAAACACTTTGATTTTTCATTTTATAGTTATCTGCGATAGCTTTTAGAGTAAAAATGTGATCAGAAGTCCTGCACTTCTCTTTAAAACCTATTTGGTTCTTACTTATTAGAAAGTGATTATTCATAAAAGTCGATTGTTTATAATCTGATTAAATAATTTTCCTAAGTTTGAGCTGATAGATATTCCCCTATAATTATTAGGGTCAAATCTATTACCTTTTTTATGTAATAAAACTAAATAGTTTTCATTCCAAGATTTAGGGAAGATACCATGTGAAAAAATTTTAAAGTAAAATCAGCAAAAAAATATCATTAGAAACAATAATATAATCCACAACACTATACTATACATCCATTATATGTAGCACAAAAGTGTATTTTCCTAATAAATCTCCAATTGTTCTACCATTTAGTATTTTTAATCCAGATTCTTGACACGCATTCAAGAAGTTTACCACTTTTATCAATTGGTTTACTGTCAAAAAAGCTGTGACCGTGAGGGAGGGAAGCAGGGCTTTATTCCTATTTTTATTTAAATAGAAATGCTTTACTCGTATTAATATGTCCATAACATAACATTATTATTATTATTGTTTAATAATTCTTATCTTAGATTCGTTTACGTTTATAGTCATTTTTGATTGGTCAAAAGGCCATAAACCAGTACTTCCCAGATCCGTTCATACTTTCATGAACGACTTTTGGGGAACTACTTTTTTTTGCTAAAAGTAAACAAATATGGCGGCCATGTGTCGTGTATGCTTCAGACAATAAATTAAGCCAGTACACTCGAATTTTGGCGATTCAAATATCTTGAGCGATGTATTGCTTAAACGGAAAGCTATTTAATTGAACCAGCTGCAAACATTTGTTTTATAGACAAATACATACAAGAAAATATTTTAACAGTACACTTCGTTTTGGATTCATTGTACACATTGCTGAATGACGGAAATAGCAGAATTCGAATGTGGATGAAATGCGAGTGTGAAGGCATGTATAAACGATACTTTGAAATTGCGTTTCTTGTAATTTCAATTATGAATCATTTCAAATACACACAATAGCCGTAACGGTAAAATTACCTTTGTTCGCGGTCACAACAAATCAACGAAATAGCAAGATGCACGAATTTGTTACCAACTCCATGTCTCTGCACAGCTCTAGCAATTTTCACTGATAAATCCATTGAACAAACGACAACTATTGTTTTTCCTCTTCGTATTTAAGAAAGAACGTCTAGCTAGGTTTCCGTTCCGTTTGAACAGATATGACGTCACATATGACGTTAATATAAACCGCGGGTACAATGACGAACATTAGTATACGGAATATTGTTTTTTGTTGAGTCTTCTTTTGTTTTTATTAATAATCTTCTCGGCAAATCGTAAATTGTATCTGTTGTCAATGCCAGTTATTCACTTCAAACCGACCACGTCTTCGTCTTCAGTTCGTTGTATATATTCCTACGCGTCACACACTTATAATACAATTTTATTTTGGGACAAGAATGTTAAATATATAAAAACAATTTTGGAAGAATTATAAGGATTAAACGCTTATTTTCAGTAATTCATCGATGTATGAACGAGGTCGACTCACTCACAAACTTATCATAAACGGCCTTCGGCCGTTTATTTGTTTGTGAGTGAGTCGACCTCGTTCATACATCGATGAATTACCGAAAATAAGCGTTTAATCCTATAGGGGAAATATGAAACTAGAATTACAAGATATTGATAAAATGTCGGGAGCTCCATGATGCTTCCCATCCCAGATGTGATAAAATTAAAGAAATTGTTAAACCATCCTGAAACCAAATAACATTTTTCGAGATTTCTGGCTTTGGAAGATCATTAAACAAATTTTTCTTCCAAAGAAGTGTTGTTGAATGGAAGATTAATAAGGATTAAAAAATTTAGATTGCCAAACCGACATTTTTCCTGTCACCTCCTTGCAGACGATTTTCAAAAAGACCGAACCTCGATTTGGTTTTTCTATTTTAAGACAGGTTTAACCAATCACCAATCATATGTTTAAGGAATACTAGAGCGAAAGCAACAACAGCCAACAACTATACTAGTCAGTCTTCCTTCGATAAAGGAATTTAATGCTGAATACATTAAATTCACTTATGAAAAAGATTAGAGCATGAAAAGATGCTGAAGATTGGCTGCTCAGTGATCATGAAAGAAAACAGATGATAATTGGTTAAAAAATGCTATGCTCAAACCTTAGTTATTGTCCAAGCGATGACTCTTTTTAGGCTGACTACCCCACAACTCAGCTTCTTACACGCAAAAATATCATACTATCAATGTAGTTATTAGAAGTGTATTAAATAAATAACTGTGAAAAAGTGGCATTTGGTACTAAGACTTTATAATAGCAAATACTTTTGATTACACATTTAACAAGGTTGCCTTTTTTAGCTCACCTGACCCAAAGGGTCAGATGAGCTATTGTCATCACTTTGCGCCCGTCGTCGTCGTCGGCGGTTGCGGCCTCTGTAAACTTTTTACATTTTAATCTTCTTCTCTGAAACCTCTTGGCCATAATGTTCATTGGATGGACCTTTACAAAGTTTGTGTTTTTTATTTGGATTGGAAAACTAAAATGGCCGCTACCGCAGGACTTAGTTTAACATAGGACCCTATGGGGAAAAAAGTTTAAAAAGACTTCTTCTCTGAAACAGGTTAGCGAATCAAGATAAAACTTATTAGCAATATTGTTTTGATGGTCCTCTATAAAGTTTATGTTTTCTATGCCAATCGTAAGTTCAAAATGGCCGCCACCGAAGGACTTAGCTTAACATAGGACCCTATTGGAAACGTTTTAAAAGGCTTCTTCTCTGAAACCGGTTAATCTATGGAAACAAAACTTACTAGCAATATTGTTTAGATGATCTTTTTTAAAGTTTATGTTTTTATGCTGATCCAAAAATGGCCGCAAATGCAGGACTTAGTTTAACATAGGACCCTATGGGAAAAAGTTTTAAAAGGCTTTTCTCTGAAACAAGTTAACCAATGGAAACAAAACTTACTAACAATATTGTTTAGATGGTCCTCTATGAAGTTTATGTTTTTGTTGACGATTGAAAATTCAAAATGGCTGCCACCGCAGGACTTAGTTTAACATTGGACCCTATGGTAAAAAAGTGAAAAAAGTCGTATTCTCTGAAACCGTTAACCAAGCGAAACAAAACTTACTACCAATGATGCTTGGATGGTCTCTATAGTGTTTTTGGTTTTTTATGCCAATCGGAAAATTAAAATGGCCGTCACCGCAGGACTTAGTTTAACAAAGGACCCTATAAAAGTTTTAAAAGGCTTCTTCTCTGAAATTGGTTAATCAATGGAAACAAAACTTACTAGTAATATTGATTGAATGGTCCTCTAAAAAGTATATGTTTTTTGTGCCAGTTGCATATTCAAAATGACCGCCACCGCAGGACTTAGTTTAACATAGGACCTTATGGGAACAAGTTTTAAATGGCATCTTCTCTTAAACCAGTTAACCAATTGTTTGGATAGTCCTGAATAAAGTTTATGTTTTTTATGCCAATAGGAAATTCAAAATGGCTGCCACCGCAGGACTTAGTTTAACATTTGATCCTATGGGAAACAGTTTTAAATGGCTTCTTTTCTAAAACCGGTTCCTCAACAGAAACAAAACTTATCGGCAATATTGTTTGGATGGTCCTCTTTGCAGTTTATGCTATTTATACCAATATGAAAATCAAAATGGCCGCCACCACATGATTTAGTTTAACATAGGTTCCCATGGGAAATTTAAAAAAAATCTTTTTCTCTGAAACTTCTTAACCAATTGAAACAAAACTTACTAGCATTATTGTAAATTTATTGAAAATTACAGGACCTAGTTTAACTTCAGGGAAATGCCAACCTCATTGCCTATAGAATCAGGTGAGCGATACAAGCTCTTCAGATCCTCTGTTTTAAAGAAGTTATCAACCCGAAAAAATGGTGACATTACCGGGCCAGAGGCATGGACGTAAATTACATACAGGCATATAGTCTGTTACCTCCTATTGCGAACTGGCAAAAAAAAATAAAAAATCAATACAAATCAGTACATGTATAGATAGCAGAAATAGTGGTTACTGCCTCGTATTAAATCAACCCCAATTTACAGACATGCACTAGGCTAGGTGAATCCTCATTTTTAGGGTTGAATAAATCGATAGCAACCAAGTAAAGAGTCATGAAGTGGTTTAATACAAGATTGTAGCACCAAAACCAAAAAAATAATTACTTTGACAACAGAAAAACCCAATTTAGCGAATGGTTTGTTACGAATTATTTCATCGGCTAAGGAGACAAAACTAAAACAAATAAGAGAAGCCCATTAGTTTTGGAAAGTCTTTGTTAAATTTTTAAGTCTCATAAAGGTAACTATCAGATTCTGTTACATAGTTGTTTTATTTTTGGAATTTAATGAAAACAACATTCAAACAAACAATTATCACCACACAACGTATAAAACCTTAATGGGTACTACAATGTACAAAACATTAAGTACTGGTAATACAAATGTCACCTACAATGTACAACACCTAAGGTACTGGTAATACAAATGTCACCTACAATGTACAACACCTAAGGTATTGGTAATACAAATGTCACCCTACAATGTACAACACCTAAGGTATTGGTAATACAAATTTACATTACAATGTACAACACCTAAGGTACTGGTAATACAAATTTACCCTACAATGTACAACACCTAAGGTACTGGTAATACAAATGTCACCCTACAATGTACAACACCTAAGGTACTGGTAATACAAATTTACCCTACAATGTGCAACACCTAAGGTATTGGTAATACAAATGTCACCTTACAATGTACAACACCTAAGGTACTGGTAATACAAATTTACCCTACAATGTACAACACCTAAGGTACTGGTAATACAAATGTCACCCTACAATGTACAACACCTAAGGTACTGGTAATACAAATTTACCCTACAATGTACAACACCTAAGGTACTGGTAATACAAATGTCAACCTACAATGTACAACACCTAAGGTACTGGTAATACAAATTTACCCTACAATGTACAACACCTAAGGTACTGGTAATACAAATGTCACCCTACAATGTACAACACCTAAGGTACTGGTAATACAAATTTACCCTACAATGTACAACACCTAAGGTACTGGTAATACAAATGTCACCCTACAATGTACAACACCTAAGGTACTGGTAATACAAATTTACATTACAATGTACAACACCAAAGGTATTGGTAATACAAATTTACATTACAATGTACAACACCTAAGGTATTGGTAATACAAATTTACCCTACAATGTACAACACCTAAGGTACTGGTAATACAAATTTACATTACAATGTACAACACCTAAGGTATTGGTAATACAAATGTCACCCTACAATGTACACCTGAAGTACAGGTACAACACCTGAAGTACTGGTACTACACATGTCACCCTACAATGTACACCTGAAGTACAGGTACAACACCTGAAGTACTGGTACTACACATGTCACCCTACAATGTACACCTGAAGTACAGGTACTACAAATGTCACCCTACAATGTACACCTGAAGTACAGGTACAACACCTGAAGTACTGGTACTACACATGTCACCCTACAATGTACAACACCTGAAGTACTGATACTACATATGTCACCCTACAATGTACAACGCCTGAAATACTGGTACTACACATGTCACCCTACAATGTACAACACCTGAAGTACTGGTACTACATATGTCACCCTACATGTACAACACCTGAAGTACTGGTCCTACAAATGTCACCCTACAATGTACAACACCTGAAGTACTGGTACTACACATGTCACCCTACAATGTACAACACCTGAAGTACTGGTACTACATATGTCACCCTACAATGTACAACACCTGAAGTACTGGTACTACAAATGTCACTCTACAATGTACTTCACCTGAAGTACTGGTACTACATATGTCCCACTACATGTACAACACCTGAAGTACTGGTACTACAAATGTCACCTTACAATGTACAAAACCTGAAGTACTGGTACTACAAATGTCACCTTACAATGTACAAAACCTGAAGTACTGGTACTACACATGTCACCTTACAATGTACAAAACCTGAAGTACTGGTACTACAAATGTCACCTTACAATACACAACACATGAAGTACTGTGCGTTAACCACCCCCTGTACAATCCCAACACCACATCGCCCGTTCCTATTAAATACTAATATCATTCACAAAGTGAAACCTTTTTTGCCGAAATTTATTCGATAAATACTCATCGCATAAAGTATTGTTTATTTAGAAGTGAAATTATATATGCTGAAACCTTACAAAGAAGACATTATTTGCAATATACTGCAGCTGATTACATAAAACTTGATACTTCATAAAAATGGAAACGTCGTCAGTTCAGAAATGAAACATTTGTTTTAACATCAAAACGAGTTTAGTTCTGACTTTAGTCAGATCACGTACATTTTAAGGAGTTTAAGTTCAATTAGTTTAAGTTTTATTTTACTTGGAATTTATTACAAGTGATTGAATTGGCCCTTGATTTGATAGCTATGTTTTGTAAGATTAAAGTTAATTCTGCCTGCGTTAATAAGAAGCGGGATGGGAGGTCTTGGTTTACCTATTATAAAAGAATATTTAATGTGTTAGCATTCAACGATTGACCCGTATAGGTTTTTTTTATTAAATAAGCTTATGAGGTTTCTTGATGAATTGATGCAATGGCATATTGGAATCGTTATAACTTATACACATGTATCTTTAATTCTTTCCAAATGTTTATTTAAGCAAGTCTTTCAAAACCTGTTAACTATTTCATGATATAATTCCTACAAATAAACGGTTAACTTGGTAGGTTGAACAAAACGGTTAAGTGTTAAAATATAGAACCTACAGTGTTGATCAGAATAAATTATTAACACGGTTTCATACAAATGAGGCCGAGTTGTTAAGGTACTTCGTTTACTATTGATCACGTGGTCTGTCAACACTGAGGTTGCGGGTTCGAGTCTCACTGCGGGCAGGGTGCACTCGACTTCAATCTTAATCGACAAGGATTGCTAGTTTTCCTTCCGAAGGTCCGGGGTTTTCTCCGGGGGCTCCGGCTTAGTCCCGCAATAAAAACTTGACGCCATGATATAGCTGAAAAAATTGCTGAAAGTGGCGTTAAACAATATTCAAACAAACAAAACAATCATACAACTAAAGTAATTCTTTGCAAGAATGTTTAAAACGGAGAGAAATGGATCGGATAAAAGGGACAGTACAACACTGAACAGAAAACAGCATTTTCTCGTAAGATCCAATGGACTGACTAAAGTAGTCATTATAATACAATTTGTCTCATTTAATTTATCCAATTTTGACCATTGAAGGTCAATAATTTTATATAAGTACTGTTACTCTGATGAAAAAAAAAGATAATGAAAGAAAATAACGGTAGCATAAAACACCAATTAACAGGCAAAACATAATATATGGTTTAGTGTGCACAACAGGACATCAACAACTAATGCTTGCGTTTTGGATAAACATTGGTATCTTTGATGACATTTTATTATAGAATTACAGTTAACAAACAAATCATATATAAATGTCTTGTGTCGCATTATACTTTTTTACTCTGAACTAGGTTGATATCGGAATTTATCAACCCCACAAAATAGAGAATATTCATTTAGAGGGTTTTTAAATCAATACCAACCTACTTAAAAGTCAATTAATGTTTTTAGTACATGATAACTGCACAGAAAAATATAATAAACAGTGTAATTTTGATCTTCAGTATTCAGTTTTGTTTATTTGATAATGGAAAACTGAAACCGGTGAATATTCTGTTACGAATTTTCATTGGCTAAAGAAAAATCAACACGGAAAGTATCGAAAAGTCCCTATTCTTTGTTTTAGAAAAAAGTAACTAACAGATTCCGCGTTTCATAGTGGTTTTATTTTTTTTTTAATTTAAGGTAGCTATCACACCGGGTATCCAGATCCAACATCCGCGGGTAATTCGATCCCATTATCTTGAAACCCACCAATCGTCAACGTTGTTGCAGTTGTTTGGCTCCGCGAATTTTGATCCCGTGGTTACCCGGTGTGTATACATTATGTATACTTGCTACATCTAATGAGAGTTTTGGCCAATCAGAACCGAGACAAATTACAATCGTGTAATAATATGTTTTATGATATATAAATATATGGCCATGGTCCAAAAGCAAAGATAACGTCTGTATTGTTTCTGAATTTGACGTTTTATCGATTTGCATTTGTCACGAAACGGTTATTTAAATGTATTTAATATAAAACAATTTGTGTTGCACAAGAAAATAACTTGTACTGAATTAAAGGCGTCGATACATCGCAATCTTTACGACGGCTTATTCGTGCCAAACAACAAATAGAAACAAAATCTTATTTCGTTTGTACGATTTTTTAATCGTTTGTAAGATTATTATCAGGGACCATAGGGACCACATGGTCTAGGTAGTTGGCAATCTACTCTTTATTATCAGAGACCATAGGGGCCACATGGTCTAGGTAGTTGGTCATCTACATTTGATTATCATGGACCAAAGGGACCACATGGTCTAGGTAGTTGGCAATATACTATTGGTTATCAGGGACCATAGGGACCACATGAATAAACCGTTCAAACGAATTGATAAACCGTTTAAACGATTTAATAAACCGTTCAAACGGATTAATAAATCGTACAAACGATTTAATAAACCGTTCAAACGGATTAATAAATCGTACAAACGATTAAATAAACCGTACAAACGATTTAATAAATCGTACAACCGATTTAATAAACGTACAAACGAACTAATAAACCGTACAAACGAATTAATAAATCGTACAAACGAATTAATAAATCGTACAAAAGAAATAATTTTTTTTCTTTTTGTTGTTTGGCACCAATAAGCCGTCGTACAATCTATGATAATGTTACGTATTTAAAATTAAATATGTATAGTAGAATGAGTGTGTGAAAAACAACTTATGTTAATTGTTTACAGTATAATGCAAATAGTTTTTTCATCGTTGACCTTGTAACATCAGAAATAGTTTCTTGCATTTCTTGCATTTCCCACTATTACCTCCATTTTATTCTACATACGCTCATTATCTTCTTCTTAAGTAAACATCTGTGGTAAGTTTGTCTCAAAAGCTACTGCAAGTTTACAGAGACTAGTTAAATTAGTTTAAAAATCTATACTACTAAAATTATAGACCCTTTTTTAAGCGGGCATCACAAAACACAGAGAAATATAGCAGTATTAACCCATATAAGTTTACATGCAGTTAATGTTGCATATGCAAAATATTTAATTTTTATATCTATTATTGCTTTAAATAATTAGCAATTAACGATTAATTACGTCCGCAAATTTGTACCGGATACGGTCCTCCTTTACATTTGAAAATTTATTCCGGAGCAAGGAAAACCCGTGCGGGGTACAAAACAAACGCAAACGCTATTTCTCTATGTTTTTAATGTTGATATCGATAAAGTCGATTATTACATTAACTCTCTGTGTTTTGTGATGCGCGCTTAAAAAAGGGGGTCTATAATTTTCGTAGTATAGATTATAAACATTTTGGTAAATTTCTGAGAGATAACGACCTGAATTTATGCAAAGCAACCCAACCTTGTCATAACCTACAGTTTTGTTCCTTATATTGCTATCATAAAAGTAACCACCAGATACAATACCACGGGTTTAAAAAATTCAGTCTTTCTAGTATAATATAATGTTGTACAGAAAACCATCTTTATATGATTATTTCAAATTATAATCGTTTCTCGTCATGCAGTCCCACAGTCCATACTAGTGTTTGTCATGATGTAACTTAATTAGCTAAAATAATTTCTTCAGTCAATTAGAATAATGTTAAAAGGCAATAATGGTTGCTCGCTCTACAGTGCGCAATATAAATATATGATATCAAAAAAAGTAATATATCTCGTTTATAGTAATGTAATTCCCCTAAATTTCGAGAGCAAGGATTTCAATTAAATTTTCACCTACAACAGCAAACAATCAAAACCGTCTGACAACATTTGAAACAATTTAACAGACAAGAGACACCACAAGCTTTATCCAGCATTGACAGATTTTGGCGTATTTTCAAATTCGTACGTCAAGTGGCTTAGAAAAACAAAACTAGATAGAAATTAACCATAATAAGTTAAGAATTGTTCATAATAATAAATATTTGTATAAACTGTTGAATCTTGTAAATAAAGAGATTATCTATATTGAGATGTGTCTAAAAACAGGATGTCTTATGTTAAATCTTCTCATAACACTTTTTTTCAGTTTAAGATCTCCGATTCTACCCCTGAAGATGAATTTTACAGATAATTTATTTAACTTGACGGACAAGGAAAATGAAGTTTCGTCAAAGGCGATTTCTTCTGTTGAAACTGACCCATGGGTTATTTTCGCAGTCATTCTAGTATCACTAGTCATACTAGTGGGATGTACAGGTAAGTGTTTTATTTACCTGTCAATATAGAGACATAAGAAGTCAAATAATTTGGCAAACCATAGTGTTATTTTGTGCTGGCGTTCTACTCAAAGTGGACACTCCAATTTCTTAAGCGAGAAGAAGAAAAGCAAAGACTTAATAAATAAACAAACGCGACTAGATTACAAAATAATCGGTTTTTTTAAATAGAATTGAAAAGTTCAAGAGAAATCATTCTATTAATGTCCCAGAAACAGTCTAGCGCGAGACAAAAATCGATGAGATGTTCCATTATAAATTCCTGTTATCACGTTTTACGCCTGGGACTTACCCTTTACTTTAATGTAATTGTAGTATAGCTTATCAAATAATTCATCATTCGTCGCGTGTTCAACTACGTTTCATTTCGTTTTTACTAAGTCTCAATGGATTTTCCACTTTTGAATTATTTATCTGCAGAGTAATAAAATCTCTTGTTTTTGACTTGTATGTTGTACAAAAGACGTACAATTTCTTACTTTAAGTCACAGAAATGGTTGGTAAATATTGTTAAAGTCAAATTTGTAATGTTTTCAGTCCACACTGTTTTGATGTTGAAAATATTGGAAGACGTCGATACTGTTCGACAAAAAAGTTCTTCAACATCACTTTAAAAGTATATATAAAAAACATATAAATTAAGCAAACATTTGACTTCACGGTCTCACTGAGTCCAATCACTGATAAGTACATCAGCATGACATTGCTTTTTCTAAAATGCAACGATTTAATTAATCGTTAGCTAATTGATTGAAACGTTTTCTGTACCCAGGCAACGTCATGGTTCTCTTAGCTGTGAAGAAGATAAAAAAGTTACAAACCGTTTCTAACATATTTGTGATGAACTTGTCTGTCTGTGACCTACTTTTTGTCGGATGTGTACTGCCTTTTAACATCTATACATATATGGCAGATGGATGGTTCATCGATTCATCAATGTGTAAATTTGTTGGCTTCATGGGATATACTTTGACAGGTATTTATTGCTAAAGTGCATTGTCGTTGTTAGATAAAATTGAATAAATGTAAAATGTCATGACATTTTGCTTGTTTGTGTACTCAAAAACATGACAGACTTGTAGAAAGGAAAGAAACACCTTGATGATATATTGAATAACCAGAAATCGTTCCGTAATCAATAATAAACTATTAACAAGAACATTAGAGATTATTTGACTTGATTTTATCTTTGACAGCAGTTTCCAACAGCAGTATGCATATTTATGAGCACCAGCTGTGCTCCTATTCTCGTATATTCCGTTATATTTGTAAAATTGAGGCATAATGCATTAAGGAAGACAAAATTCAGCAGGCCGTATGATTTGAGATATTTATAGATAATAACTACGGCTACCTTGACAATTACATGTAGACTGACGGTTACATATGACTCATTATAAGCAACAAAGGTAACCACTTAAATAGGAAAAAGTAACAAGTAGTACCTGTACATGCTGTAAGTGTTAAGGCTATAATCTGTAGCTTGAAGTTGATAATAAGGTGGTTTGGCTCTATAGGGAATTGCTTTTTGGGGGTCGGGAGAGTGTAGTGGCTGTCTTCACTGTAAAAATTGTTGAAAGCCTTTTTTGAGCCGATGATGTCGTGCATTCGCGGCTAAATTAATCAGAATTGTTTATTTTCTGTTTCAAATTTTATTTGCAGGAACTACGATTATAACGATAACATTGATTGCTTATAACCGTTATAAACTGATCTTAGATCCTGGTGCATACAAGCAACAATTTACAAGACGTAATATCATTATCATTCTACTGGTTGCCTGGTTGGTACCCGTTGTTTGTCTAGTACCTGCTTTGTTTGGTCTTTGGGGAAGATTTGGATATGTTGTTATGCTTGTAAGCTGTAATTTACTTCTGGACCACAAGAGTCAGACGTTCAAAATATTTCTGATGGTAGTTCGAGCTGGAATCCCATGCGGTCTCATTGTATATTACTACGCACGAATTTATCATGCAACAACTGTCAGTCATCGTCGGCTGAGCAGAAGCAACCGAGTAGTATCGGCACTTCAACTTCATAATCAACGAAAAGAAATGCACATGACAAGGATGATGCTAATGATTTTTGTTGTTTTCATCTTGTCGTATTTTCCGTGTACTGTTACTGGAATGGTGGATTGGAATACTATACTATCAAAACAGTTCCATATGTTTTGTCAGATATCCGTATATTTGGGAAGTGCAGTTAATCCATTGGTGTATGGACTAATGAATTCTCAGTTCAGACATGCGTACGTCAAACTTATTTGTTGTTGCAAAAACGGGACAGCTAAATACAAAACTTGTAAATCTCCAGTTACGCAAGATTTAAAAGACTCCATAATTGAATCCAACAAAATATATACAAAGGGCAAAAGGAGATCAATAAGTAGTCCAACAGTAAAAGGAGATTATAATTTACTAAACGGCTCTAATTCTACACCGACCCGAGACGTACAAAACGATACATCGAAAGGCCAGAGCTGTGAATCGTTATTACAAGCGTGCGTTGTCAACGAAGACAGACCGAAATTTACCTTAGAATAAGTTTTACTCGTTTGTTGTTGTTACTTTTGAAGTGTTTAGACCATTAAAACCATTGCTTAATCTTAAATTTATTTTCTTTTTGTCATCACAAACACGTCCAATCTTCACTCGTTTTCATTTAGGCTTATAGTCGCCCTTCACATTTTTTTACTTTTTATTGTTTGTAAACATGGTCTCGTACTGAATAAAACATAAATGCTGCTTGCTGGACGTAAATCAATCAATAAACCACAAACAGAGCTTTTTCGTTCAACTCGACTAATATACTCATCTAAAATATTTTAAATCATATTCTGTTTAGATTCCTTCGGGGTTATCTCGTAGTTCAAGTAAAGCTTTAACACAACTTTTTCATTATGTTTGACATTTGTTATATATAAGATAATGATGTATAGATTATGTTCACATGCAAATCAAGTAAACCGCTATTAGAAATTATTTTATTGATAACAAAATGATTTTACAAATTAACAGAAATGCAAAAAATGCTAATGGAAATTCTTCTGTAAAAGCCTGATAACATGAATTTTTCTATAGCGAACAAAATTGAAACAAATCCTAGTTGTTCATTGATATGCTTCTTTGATTCCCGTCTGTTGTATGTATCTGCTTACTGACATTTTATGTATTACGAGATTTGATTCGTAAAGTGAATTAATTTTTATTTAAAGTTAGGTTTCATATTTACTTAAAAAATAATATGAGCTATCAAGAGTTTTTATATCGACTAAATACACTTTTAATATTATAAATTGGCAGAATAAGACACATATACAGACATGCAAAATTCATAGCATGTTTAAAAAACAAAATTTTACACACAGTCTAGACAAGAACATATGTTAAAGCAAAACTAAAACACAACAAGAAAATCAATGCATATTGCAAGCAAAATATATTATTCCATATAAAAAAAACTGTAAATAAACAAAAAACATATGTAAGCTTGGCATTAGTAAAGGCAAATACATTAAATGTAAAAATCTACAGAAAAGTTTTGTGTGAGCATTAAGCCGGAGACAGCACAACATCTCTGACACACAGTCCCTAATGCTAATAATGCACTTAAAGGATGGTCCAGTCTCTGCTAATAATGCACGTACAGGATGGTCCCGTCCACGTTTAAATGTGAATTTGGAATTTATTCAGATTGGTAATGTCTATATATTCTTTGTTAGGCTGTTCCAATTCAAAGCGCTATGTATCTGAAAAATTTTAGCCCATCCTGTGGTTTTCACATTCATTTGGAATTTATGCTGTGTTCGTATATCTTCAGATCATCTGGAAAAATAGAGGTAGACAATGATCTATTAATCAAATCAGTGATTGTTTTAACTATAATATAGGTAATGCTTGTTTAAAAAGAGTTGAGATATTATCGACCCCTGTAGTCGTTTTAATACTGATGATATATAGGCCTTTGTACAAATTCTACATCTACTAATTTAAACTGCAGTTACCTTATATTAGCACATTTACTTTTCGTTGTTTTTACAATGGTGTGTCTCATTAATTCTAATATTTGGGTCACATATACCTTTTGTTACATTTACATAATTGTTGTTAAACATATCAGGTTTTTTTTCTTGTTCAGTAACTAGGGTGTCACCTTCCAGCAATATAGTATCATTTATAAAGTTGCTACCATTGTTTGACAGGAAATGTTTAATCGTTGGCTAAAAGTCTTTAGACTAACATTTGGCGTAATATTCACTGTTCGTATTAATTAAAGGTTTCCGTAGTAGTACCATGCCCATCTTCAGACTTTTTGTTTTAAGTCATCACCTGTTAAGGTAAATTGTATCAGATAGACAGAAAACTTCTAGATTTGATGTTTGATGTTTGTTTGAATGTGTTTATCGCCACTTTCAGCAATTTTTCAGCTTTATCATAGCGTCCAGTTTTAAATTGGGAAGGAAGCCGGATTACATGGAGAAAAGCCCCAATCTTCGGTAGGAAAACTGGCAATCCTTGTCAATTAAGATTGGGGTGGAGCGCACTCTGCCCGCATTGAGGCTCGAACCCGCAATCTCAGTGTTGACAGACCACGTTCTAGATTTGACAATAGTTTACTAATCCGAAGTACTTAAATGGTATTTTCTTGTTTTGGCATTGTTTGTCAGTAAATGATGAAGCAGACAAAAAAGGACAACAGGATTATGAGTTCCATATGTCCATAATATTTTCAATCATTGACATGTACGCTCGAGTTTTGAGGATAGATTACAGTTGATTCGCATACTTAATAACGCGAAAGTGTAATTGATTGATTGGATGTTTCCTTTACGTCCAGTGAGAAGTATTTCGCCATATTCAGAACGAGAACACGAAAAAAGTATGGAGTACTGGGGAGGGGCACAGATTTAGTCTTTCGAAGCGGCCAACAAAGAGCTTACTCAAAATCTATAAAAGGGGTCTTTATCGTGCAAGGAGCGTGGCACTCTCCAAACCCATCACCTACTACTACGGTCCGCGGCCAGGCTTTTCGTATTATGACCTGACAACCCATCGAGCGGGTCCCTATCCGTCACATGGGGACGCGCTTGTCTGGTATGTGGGTCGAGCACTGAGAAACCTCCCAATATGGTCCCAGATTGATACCAGGCGGAGGAATAAGTAACCAAATACCTGAGGTCCACTTAACATGATTTTGCTGTGTGATCTTTAGGACAAAGAACAAGTTACTAATTAACCAGACAAAATCTCACAGTCGGATGGATAGACAAGAGTGAACATATAAAGCCAATTTAAGAAAACACAATCTTGCAATCATAAGGACATACAAAAATAATAAAATGATAAATAAATAAAAAGACAACGCGAACTGCTATACAAAAACAGGAGTGCAACCAGAAGCTCCAGGCTACAAAGCATTTCATTGACTACACTTTTAGTGTATATATAGAAACACGAAGAGACAAAATTATGGCAAAATCCAACAGTAACACACTCCCTGCATATATCATAAAAACCATAAAAAATGTCTTTTGCATATTAATAAATGAAGGGTGAGCATTACCTTGCATGAGTTTGCGTTGTGTCAGCCTTATTTGATACGTATTTCATTTTAAGTTCTGATTTTCTTTCAAGTTAAGCTGTTGATGATAAAATATGTACCCCGCAAAGAAAATTCAGAAAAGGAAACCTAAAATACTAGTAGATTATTCCTGACTTGCCATACCATGTATAGTGCCGCAAATCATTAATATTATTTTCCTGTTTAATGCAACAAAGTCTGGACTTATAATAAAACCCCAATTTGTTAACATCAATATGCCTTTGTTAGGAACTGTGCAATATTTACCTAAAGGCATGTCCATATTAAGAAAAATTCGAACTGCTTTTGTTAGTTATTAAAACGTTCTTGGTCCGCTGAAACCTATTAGAAAACAAGTTTATGTCCCGTAATAAAATAAACAAAGCACGATATTATTATTAGTAATAATATCATTGCCAGTGCATGTGTTATTTCAGCATTTTTGTTGATTTTTATGAATACGGTTTAAACTGTATGACTTCTTTAATTATGTCTCCCAAACGAAGTTATGGGAGACATATTGTTTTTGTCCGGTTTCTTATTATTATTATTAAGATCTTTCCCCTTTCCAAGGGAAAGACCTTACTGTATTTCTTACCTTTCTTCTGATAAAAGTGTTGCGACATATCATTTCGATACTTGGTACCATTAATCGGTCATATCCGGAGATGACTTGCTTCTCAGTTTGAAACCGACCTGTTCTTAGTAACAGAGTTATCTGTCCGAATACGAAACCCTTGTTAGTAGATAAACACAGAACCGTAACCGACTTTCACAATCTGAAGTGCACAAAATGTAAGCTGACATATATATTGCGATGATTTAACATGCAATTTTTTCCAATCAACTTCTTGTTTACGCGTTTTTGACCCAATAGATAGTGAGAAAGATCTTCACTTTTGTTCTCAGAACAAATGTCAGTTTAATTCTTCTTCTTTTTTCTGTATCCTTTTTTATCTATGCTCAATCTTGTCCGCACACTTTCTCTAAAATGCAATGTCCAAAATGAAACTCTGAAAACATTTTAGGGGTGACCTGAAGTTTTGCAATCCACTTTTGGAATTTTCAAAATGTCTGCCGTTTCCATGGAAACAGGGGTAATTATATAGGACATTGCATTATCTTGGTAGCAATCGGTATTTGGGGGGTTTTCAACATACTCAAGATAATAGTGGCAATTGTGGTTCGTTTTTATGAGACATTGTGTGTTGGCATCCTAACACAATCATTTCTCGTTATATATATTTTTAAGCAGGTTAAAAAATAAACTTGCAACCCGCAAAAATATCTGTTATCTATATTCTGGACAAAAACAAATTAACATAAAACAAGCGTGGTTCGTATAAGGGCATCTGCAAAATAAAATTTGTCTTCAATGAAGGTTTGTCGTAGGTTTTGTCTAGTATCTTTCTTTACCGGATTTCACTTAGCCTGGTCTGACTACCACTGGATTGACTGACATGACAGACAGAAACTGCTGACTATTCAGAAACACTCTAGTGCACTCTCATTTTCTTAAAAGTTCGTATCTCTTGCTTTATGTATATGTGTATTATTTGTTCTGTTTTCGTCCCATGCCTTCAAATTTTCGAACATGACCTCTATTTTTCTATTCCAATAACGATGCCTAAATGTCTCCTCAATAACGCCTACATAGTCGGTCCTTGTTACGATCAAAATCCTGCATATATAAACCCCCACCATTTATGGTGGGCTAAGGTGTTTTAGATAGTTTAACTTTTGTAAATTAACTTTTGGTAGATAAACACACAACATAATTCTTTATACTGAATTTAAAAATTACTCAAGGTTATGTTTTCAACAAGTTTGTATCGATGTACTTTTTAGCTCACCTGGTCAAAGGCAATGTGAGCATATATCATCACTATGCGCCGTCGTCGTCTGTCGCTAGTAAGCAATTTTAAAACTCTTCTCTGAAACCAATGAACCAATTTGAATTAAACTTTGCAAGAATGATATATGGCATGTTGGCAATAAGCGATTCTCATTTTGAATGGATCCAATAAAAACATGGCCGCTGTTACTAAAAATAGAACATTTGGTAAAAGCACTTAAAATGGCTCCTTTTAGGGATTATGCCCTTTAAATGTCAAAAATCACGTTTTTTAATGTTTGCCTTTTAGAATGAAAACTATTGCAGATAAAGTTGTTGCTTGCTAAAGTTTTCAGCTCAAGAAGCTCTACAAAAGTCTCCATAGACAGAAGTTGTAGTTGTCAGACGACCCCCTTTTAGGGTTTTGCCACTTAAAAGGTCAAAAATTGTGGGGTTTTTTTGTTATTGAAATAAAAAAAAAACTTTTCCTCTGAAACTACTGAACCAATTTGGATAAAACCTTGCAAGAATTTTAAATGGCATGTTGGCAACAAACCTTCATTTTGAACTGATGCAATAAATAACATGGCTGCTGTTACTACAAATAAAACATATAGTAAAATCACATAAAATGGTATATAATTCAAAAACTATAACAGATAGGAAACATCTGATGGATCGTCGGCTCTTCAGAATCAAAAATTCTACAAAAGTCCCCATTTAATAATGCCAGTATAAAAATGAAAGTTACAGAATTTATTATTTTAACATCAGAGATATGCCATCTTCTTTGCCTATATAAATCATATGAGCGATACAGGCACTTGAGAGCCACTTTTTATTGTGCCATACAAACTTGATTAAACATAGTGGAAATAATGTCTAAGAAATAAACGTTATTTGTTTTCGATAACTAATGTAGCAGACACAAATTTTAGGCTGTATAATGTGAAATACATCGTTTATTTGAATATGAGAGAAAGACCTTAATTGGATTTTATCTAGGTAACTTTTATATAAAAGGGTAGTATTATATACTTCAGAGCATTCGACTAGGAGACCATTGTATTTCATATGTTTGTAGTGAGCCTGATAATCGTGAAAAAGACTAAGATTGAAAAAAAAGATGTACAAATATAAACAGTTAACCCGGTAAATAACACAAAAATACCACTAAAATTGAAAAAAGTTAACAGCTATTCGAAATGTGATAAACTTTCTTGTGATTTGTTAAAATAGTAATACGATTCCTCTATACCCTCAAATTCCTAATAAAAATTCTTTAATGTTGCATAATGACGATAAGCAAAACATTGCGCATGGCTACCAGGAAGTTCAGACGACAAATTAAGTTAAGTTCAGAATGATTAATAATGAGCCATAGAATAGTTTCCACATGGTCTACTATATGTCGTCGTCCACATTGCTGTTATAGATTACCACACAAAGTACGGTGATAGTCGTTAAATTCTTCAAGTGACTATTATGAAAAACGCTAAAAAATTCTTTGATGGTAAGAAAACCTCCGACGCTTCAGCGTTGAAACACTCCTTTAACACATTGACATGGAATAATATGTTCTTTTGCACTTGTTACGTTTTGGCCGGGTTGCAGGAAGTGTAAACCCAGGTTATAGTATGGTAAAGTCGAGACGGTTGGAGGGGAAAATAGGGTAACTATTGTGTGTAATCAACTCCTCCTACAGTTTTCAACCCAGATCTCTGAAACTTCACAGAAAGATTGCACAGCACATGAATTAATGTTTTGCACCCGCTATTATCGAATTTTTCGGAGATTTTTTTTTATTTCAAGACTTTGGAACTTAATCATTGGTCAGCAAATTTTACTAAAGTCGGTAGATATTTTGTGTAATCAACTCCTTCAGCTTTTACCCCATATCCTTGAAACTTAATAGAAAAAAAATTCCTGTTGTTGTTTTCAAAACACTGACTTTAGGTTTCTTTAAAGAACAAATATAGATGTAAATGAGATTATTAGAAAATTATTTTTTTTAAAGTTATGTTGTCATTGAATGAATAAAACAATGCATGCATGAAGAACGATCTGTTAAATCATTAAAGTACTGCTGACATTCTTTTAAAATATTGAAGTACTATGTTACGTCTATCGCTGAAATGATAAAAATGCATTAAATTAAGGATTGTCTTCTTGTTATAAGAAAATAATAAAACCAAGATTTCTAACTTATTTTGATGTACCATGTAAAGTGTAAACAGAATGGTCATTAAAAGGAAATGAACTGTCAACATCAGTAGTTCTATCGTCATATTTATAGTTGTTTCAATTAATAGCTGAATTATCTACGCAAAATATATTATGTTGCTGGGTTTTTAATCCCACGATGATATCAATGGATTACCGAGTCGCCTCTTAGGAAATAAAATATTTGTTTGAACGTAGTTTTCTATATCAATAAATCAATATACAAAATAGTAGGGTAATTTGTTGACAGAATTATTATCGCTTTAGTGGACGAATGTACTCAAATTTAGGTATTAGTAACTACGTCACCTCTTGCAGACACAAAGTTAATCTGTCGCATGTTAATGCGCGTGCTAGTGTAGTTTATTAGTATTGATGAAGTATGTCGTGTTTTGGCGGAGTAGTAATACTGATAATTGCTTGTTCTTGATATCTAAATATTGATTGTTATGAATGTCTCTGTCATGTTGTTGTATAATATGACTAAACTAGAACTGTATTATTTCAGTCAGATAGCCAATCAAAGCATTTTTGCCCAAAAACCATATTTAAACACATTTATTGGTACTATTTGAAATCAGACAGCCAATCAGCGCCTTACCGTTGTAGTAATAAAATGTCGGCTTTGTGTCACATACTTTGTATTCACTTTCGTTGTTAACGATGGATGAAGGAGAAAATATGTTCGAAGTACACTTAGTTACCATAAATGAACAGAATTTTGCTACAAGAATGTCAATCATTTAACTTGAGTGAAAAATCAAGATAATACATGAGGTTCGACTGCAAAATAGCTTTTTGTGATATCAAAGTTTCATGTAATAATAAATTATGTTGGCATATTAAAGAAGTTAATCATGCACTTTGAACTTGAACTTTTTATTTTAATGACCCCAACTGGGGTAAGTTGAATACAAACAAACAAATATCAACATAATATACATGCAAGTAATCGTATGACAACTTAATAATTAAATGTAACATCAATTGGTCCTGACTTGGTACAGGCATTTCAAAAGAAAGGATGGGTTAAACCAGGTCTTATGGCATGCTAAACCTCCCTCTTCCATTACTGTAGAATGTGAGTTGGTTTGTTGATTAAAATAGATGAGTATCATATACCACTAGTCACTAATAGGTGTATCATCGTAGCATGTCACTGTACACTGATTTCAAAATTTGGAAAACTATCTGCAACCATATTTTCAAACGAGATAGAATATTTTTCGAACAAGGAAGTTTTATTTATAGTAAAACTTATTAATGTCGCGGACGAGTCGTTTTCTCTTGTAACCTTGGTTTATAAGTTTATCCCGAAGAAATATGTGACGTTTGCAATAACGAATCAATGAGAAATATAGACATCGTATTCAGGAGAATCTGGAATATTGCTGCATAGGCGAGGAAAATTATATTTTTTAAAAATTAAAATCGTCTCGTTTGTCGTAAGTTCTTGTGCTAAGATGACCGTTGGTGTCATATTCATATTAATTCCAAATCCGCATCATTGCCATCCATAAATTAGTTTCGGCTTTTCTAGTTTTTCAAACAATCAAGTTGGCAGTTCAATCAATAAATTGTGCTGTCTTCCTTTTTTGAATACATTATTAACACCTTGGTTGCTTTCTGTATCAGGTGTTTTTTAAATGCAAAAAGAATAGTTCTAGTACAATTAAAAGTTTTACAACCTTTATAAATGAATGAAGGAATGAATGAATGAATAAATGAATGGTTTATTAAGGTATATAAACAGTTATAAAACATGTTACGTTTACATTTTACAGCCAGCCATTGATACATTAACAATATTTAAATGCTTAAGGAAATCATAACGATATACATATTAAATCATTAATGACTCAACCAAGAAAGTCAATACTATTTAAATACGCTATATAAATTAAATAATTGATAGAAGATATAAAATATAAAGATTCTTTGCTGATTTTATGTCCATAATAAAATTAGAAATGAGTTAAAAGTTGCTGGTTATCAGAGTTTTGAACAAATTTTCTGGATTTGCTCTTCAAAGAAAACTTGTGCTTTCTTACTCATGTTTGTGTACCGATCTACGATGGAGCCTGAATAACACAGCTAAAACACTCTTTGTTTCAGCTAAATCTGCATCTCTCTACCTCTAAGGGAAATGTTCCACAGCTATCGCTTATGTTTTGAGTCCTATTAAGATAACTTTACGAATGGTTCAGCACGGAAATCAGTATTCAATATTTTATAGGATTGCAGTTTTAGCATATTACTCAGTTCAATATACCATGATTCCTTTAATTCATTCACAAGTGTGTCTTTAAATTTCTACTACACGCTGCAGTTTTCAAAGTTTTCTGATATTGCAAGTCCTAGATATCGATATTTATCTTCAAAATATATCGTCTAACAGCTTAAAGGTGTATTGTGATCTAACAGATGAAGTTTTTCGAACGTTCATAGCTTATGTTTTATCTGTGTTTACCTTCCTTCCTCATGTGTGTTGTGGCCCACTCGTTAAGAGCATAGAGCTGAGCTAGTAAACCATCGCAAGAGTCAAAAATGAGAACAAGATCGTCGGTATACAACATACAACTAATTATACTCCCGCTTCGAAGAAGAGGGGTATATTATTTTACACTTGTCTGTCCGTAACAAAAATTTCTGTCGCAGTTTTCTAAGCAACTATAGGATGCAGAAGCCTGATATTTTGCAAATTGCTTTCTGCTATAGTGCCATATGGTGTATAGCGATTTTATGCTCCTTGGTCACCTACTTCCTGTTTACCGAATACTTTTTGTTAAAGCGGGGGTATCACTAGTGAGCATTAGCACACAGATTTGTTATATCCTCTCCCACGTAAACTCCTAAGGATAGACTATTATTTGAGGTACTTAGTTGTGAATAAACAAAGCAAACATGGTATTTGCTAAAGTATCCCCTTGACGGACACTTGCATCGACACTGAACCAATCAGTGAGTACGGAAGTGAGTACGAACTACACTTTTGAGTTTCGAATAAATAGACTTGATTGTTGTGTACATATTATTTCCACGTTTTCTAGCAGAAAACACAGTTTGTTCCAGAGAATTTCCTTACTGACAGAGTTAAAGGCCTTACTGAATTTGAAATTATACAAATATGTATCTTTATTTTGTAGTTTTTTATTTCTAATTATTGTGCACAACGAATAAAAATAATTAAGATCTCAAACACCAAAAGCTGTTTTCATCGATGTATTTAACAAGTCTTGCATTTAGCATTTGACTAATAGTCTTTGTAACAGAGATGGACTAAGGCCTATGCAACGGTATTTGAGCGGGTCGTGATAGTCTTTGTCTGTTTTCAGCAGCGGACAGAAAATACTTTAAAACTAAATGTCAGGGACGATTCCAGCAGTGAAACATACGTTAAAAATCTCATGAAGGATGCTAGTTCAGCACTCGTTTTTAAGTATTTCATTTGGCAAGCTGTCATTTACAATATATTTTCCATTTTTAGAATTATTAAGGTGCGTTTAGTTTCATTTAATGAAATAAGTTCGTTTAGTGCTCTCTATGTCAGTATTATTGTACGTAATATTACAATGAGCAGGGATTCGGACTTTTGAGAATATAATTTTTGTTTTGTCAACATCAATCTTTAGTTTCCTCAATGAACAGCAATACAATTTATATAGTTGCAGCTGTAAATAGACTGCCGTTTCGGATATGTAATAAAGTTTCAGATATACATCCAATTTCTATTCAAAAACTTTGTTATTGAGTTGAAACCAACTAAGTAAAGAAAGTGACAAAAACATTCTTAAATCCATCATTGGCTTCGTGCTGAACTTTAAAATCAATTAACGAGCAAAAGAATTTTTCTTTCTTCAATTTTAAAGATATTAAGAACAGAATTAAGAATACACATTTTTGGAAGTCACATGGGTTTTCACTAATAAGGAAAACTATGATAATCTCATCTTTTGTAATATCACTGTTAATCGTGTCATTCAAATGTTCAATATGGTTTTGTTCTAAAACAAACGGACTTGTAAAAATATTTTTAATGTCATCGTTATCTTTTAAATTAAGTTTTTTTTGTCCAACAATTTACATGATGGATTTATATAAGTTTTCTTTTTTACGTAAAGCAACCCTAACCAATATTCTATGCGTTTCCAGGGGCAGTTTAAATTTTGTTCCCTTTGTCCCATCCCACCCCATTTTTCCGTTGATTAGTTGTTTGTCCTGAATATTGCCGAAATACTGCTCGCTGGACGTTAAGCAAAAATCCAATTAATCAATTCGGCAGTTCGTGCATTGAATATACACTATGTATATAAACTCGTCTGCTATAAAAAAAAGGTTTACATCTAAACCTCATTACATATTTACATTCATTTGTTGTAACATCTTTACATAGTTCTTTATTATACCCAAACACGATAAAAACCTGATTTAACGTTGCTGATTATTATTTTATTTCTTTAAGTATAAAATTGAAACTGAAAGTTCGATGTCGTCCGTTTTTGTTTGAACCTAACATAAAATTTCAAAAGTTGCTACTTATTAACTCACGAAATTCATGATAATTAATATTGCTTCAATTGCCACAACTTTCACTCAGGCACAAACTGCGTGTTGTTTTCAATCATGAGACCTGGTAAAGTTAACACTCAAAGACGCCATGTCATTGGCATTAGAGCTGTCGTTGTTATTTTATATGTCTTGCAGTTGATCGTTTCGTATTTCTTATCAACATTTTTAGCGGTGTTTTTATTTAGAACATTATAATGGGCTTTCGATCAAGTTCTTATGGCAATGAAGCGTCTCCAACCACTCCCGAAGCGGCCCTACGCTGTTAGGGAGGCGCATGGGTGAGGTACACATTGGTAAAATTTTTCGGCCCTTCCAAAACGGCCAAAAATTGTAGTTTATCATAACATAAGTCATATTAAAGTGAACAGCTATGAATGATTTCTGACTAAAATTTATACTATAAATTGCAAATTTTGCAAGAATTTTAAGACTTTTAAAAGATTTACAATTTAAATAAAATGCACACAAAGTAGCAACTGTAAACATCCGGTTTAATACTTCCAGTTTACATAATCCCCTTTTTCACTATCCTCTGATTAACAGGCTACCTGTTTCTTCTTAACTATGATTCTGTGGAGCCCGGGGTATAAAGATTCACATGGCTTTTTAATAATAAGGTATAGGTTATATTGTTGGTGTAAAGCAAAACTAATATTTGACTTTGATAACCTGGTATGCGATACTCTGATCACAACATGGGCTATCATAAACAAACAACAAACATGTTGTTACTCTACATATATTAATCATACTGATCAGTCAAATGTGCAATCAGCCAATAACACAGAACAATGAAAACTAAAGCATGTTAATGGTTGTTAATATGCGTTTATTAGTCGTTGGTCTATATGGGGACACATAAAGGAATTCTGGCCCTAAAACACCTGAATGGCTATGGGAACTTGTAATCGTGCAGTAACATGGAAACAAAAAGCACAAAGATATGACATCATATATATATATCAAGTAATGGATTCATTCATCAAACCTATTATGAGCGTGCATTCAGTGGGGCATGCCAAACTGCTCATAGATAACATTTGACTTGACTTTCCTAGAAACTACAAATGTATATGATATAATCGAACCCTTATCAGACTCAACAAATTCAGTAGGTAGTCCGGGTAAAACCAAAGCTCAACCATCTCCTAAAAAGCAGTCTAACCGTCATTATAAAAAGAAAGATACACCAATAAAGAACTTAAACATAAACTAATAGTCAATAAAAAAACAAACAAAAATCAAATGAACTTGACGAAATTTTATCATCAGTCAAACCAGGTACAGTTGGCACTGAAACATGGCTAAGTAATGATATACCATCTAACGAATTTTTCCCAGACTCAGAATACACTGTTTATAGGAAAGATAGACCAAAAAGTAATAATGATCAAAGCCTTGATGTGTACTTCTTGCAGTTTTCTCAAATTTTCTATCATCTGAAATTAAGAACATGCAAACAGATTCAGAAATTATATGGGCAGAAGTTAATATGCAAAATGCCCGTAAACTTATAATTGACAGCTTTTATTGACCACCATCAGATAAAGGACATGCAATAGAACAACTTAAAGAATCACTAGATAAAATAAAACAAACCAAGAAATCAACAGTGTTAATTGGCGGTGATTTTAATCTGAGACACATAGATTGGGAGGTCCCATGCACAAACCAAACAAACCAGATCCAAAGATCCATGAAGAACTTTTAATATTGTACAAGACCGTGCACTTGAGAAAATTGTTAGAAAGCCTACTAGGGGTTACAGAATTCTCGATCTCATATTCACAAATATGCCAAATATTGTAAATGAAGTTGAACCCATGCCTCCACCTATTGGGATTTCTGACCACAATATTGTTTTTGCTGAATGTTCTCTAACACTAAACAGCAACAAGAAACTAAATAGAAAAACCGGCTGACTGGTCACAATTGAAAAAAGACCTAAAATCACTAACAATTGAGATAAAAGACCAGTATTGTAAATCATCATCTGAAGAACTATGAATCAAATTCAAAGATAATATCCTCAAATCTATTGAACAAAACATCCCCCCAAAAACCATAACTAAAATAATAATCTTGAAATAAAATTAACTTAACTAAACGACTACACCGAAAAGGGAAAAACAGCCCTGAAAAAATGCAGAAGTACAAAAAAATTTTAAAATCATTACAAGACATGAGAAAATCTTACTGGAAATATGTAGAAAACATGATTTTGAATCTACCAGTACAAGAACATTAAGATAATACAAGAAAACAACAACAACAAAATCTGTTCTCTTACATAAAGTGTATGAAAAATGACAACACAAACATTACAGCACTCAGAAAAAATGCATATTGATAGAAAATACAACAGAAAAGGCTAACATCTTAAATAATCAATTACAGCAGGCATTCTCAATAGAAACACCCAACAAAGCTAGACCAGACAACGGAAGTTCTAAATATCCACAAATCGAAAAGCATTACCATCAAAGAACAAGGGGTACTCAAATTACTTAAAGAAATAAACCCACACAAAGCAACTGGCCAAAACATGATCTGTGGGACAGTACTGAAAGAATTAAGTGCTGAAGTTGCTACTCATCTTTACAAACCCTAGATTCAGGAAAAATGCCACAAGACTGGAAGCATGCTAATGTCTGTCCAGTATTTAAAAAGGTGTTAAACACATTGCCATAAACCATCTAACTCACATGCATCCCATGTAAGATCAAGGAACATGCAATAACAAGCAATTTAATGGACCATCTTGAACAAAACAAAATCTTATTCGACCTCCAACACGGCTTCCACACCTTAAAATCTTGCGAGACGCAACTTACCTCATTCATCCAAGAACTTGCACAAAATAACAGCAGTAACATCCAAACTGATATTATTGTGATGGACTTTGCCAAGACCTTCGACAAAGTATCTGACAAAAGACTACTATACAAGCTACAATACTACGGAATTGATAAAAACACTCTTATATGGATAGAAGACTTCCTCAACCAGCGCACACAAACAGTCTCAGTCGATGGTGAATGCTCAGAAAAATAAATGTCACATTCAGTGTACCCAAGGAACAGTATTGGGCCCAATACTGTTCTTGTATAAATAACATTAATGACTATATCAAACAAAGCACCTTACGTCTCTTTACTGACGACAGCATTATATATAAAACAATTGAAAACACAACGATGCAGAAAAATTAAAAAATGTCTTAACAGCAACAGCAAAATGGGAGAAGGGATGACTCTTGTCGTTCCATTCTGACAAGTGCTCAGTCCTTCAGGAAACAACAAAAAGAAACCAAGTTTCATATGATTACACTCTACACTAGCACAAACTTAAAATGGAAACATCTACAAAATATCTTGGTATATGCAGAACGATCTGAAATGGAACAAACATGCTGACAACATCTCAGCATCTTCGACAAATCAACTAAATTTTCTAAAACGCAACATAAAAGTCAAATCACAAAACACCAAAGATAAAGCTTAAAAAGCACTATTAGTACGTCCAAAACTGGAATACCTCTGCTGTGTCTGGGGCCCTCACATAAAATCCAAAGAATACAAACTTGAAAAGGTCCAGCGAAGAACCGCAAGGTACGTCTCCAATCGTTTCCATAAAACAAGCTCCGTAACCGACATGATATTAGATCTTAACTGGCCCACACTTCAGCAGAGACGTACAAGAAAATGTATCGTCTTATTTTACAAAGTCATACACCACCTCGTTGCAATTTACCCTACGAACTTACTTATACCTTCAGACCCAACTACAAGACTGTTTAAACATGATTTCTCATTCAGACACATACATACCAACAAAGATTCTTATAAATACTTCTTTTATCCCATCACAATTATACACTGGAATCTCTTGTCTACCTGTTCTTCAACAATACCTTCACATCTAAAACCACAGGTCTGAAAATAGTTTAATCGCTATATGTATAGTATAAAAAAAACAAGTAAAATATAAAAACAATAAAATTGCTCATTTGTTCATTAATTATTTGATATCACTTTATTTGTAAATAGTACCCACGCATGCGTGGGCAAGTAGCATTTTTTTGCCTCGCAATTCAACATCAGAATTGATGGAGAGCGGAAACAGAAAGAAGAACCTGTCAACAATAGGTTTTTATTATCCCAATAAAAAATTGTTTACCGTTTTATTATCCCAATTAAAATTGTTTACTGTTAATTAAAATCACAGTAAGATTTACAGAAATGGACGTCCTTAACGGCTATTTCGGCCAATCTATGTGCAATGTAGAGACATTTTCGAACTAAGACCTAGGTGATTTCGTCACTTACCTTTCGTCACTTACCTCATGTCGACCAGTAAAATTGTTTTTTCATGGATCTTAAGTCTAACACTTAAGACAATATAATCTCTCCTTTCAGTCACACACTTTCTGCCTTGTTTTTGATTAGCAGTGATTTTAAAGCGACTTTCTTAAACTTTGAACTTTTTTCTCAGTTCTAGATTCGATTTGACACTGTGAATTTGTGTTTCTAATTCTGACATTTTTAATCTGCACTTTTGTGTTTTTCCGGCTGTAACAAGTCTGTTTGTACTCAATGTAATGAAGCTTTAAACATTTACAACATAAAACATATCATAATCAATATTGTGTCTCTGTCTACAAAGTGCAAACTTATCAACACCACTAATGTTACACGAATTTTTTTCTGCAATTGCATTGAGACAGCTTCAATCCTCTCTTCGCTTGGATCTTAACAATCAGTAAGTACTCACAATTTGAAATACTACTGTTACTGATGACTGTTTACTGATAATAGAATACAATCTGTTATAGTCTGATATCATTGTAAACATTCTTGGTCTTTAACATATACAAATGTTATCATCTTTCAACAATATTTCTTTTCATAATATCTTCAAATGAAAAAGGCTTTTATCTGGTGTCTTTTTTAGTTAGTCACGTCTAATATTTTATAACTATTTCTCAGAATTATGTTAATTCATAATCAAATATTTGCATGTTTGTATGAACGATGTGTTACGCTACTTATAGCAATTTTTCTGCTGTATCATAGCGTCCAGTATCTATCATGCAAGAAATATTTGTTAAGAAAACTGGCAATTTTGGTAAGTGTGATGTCGACCACACATTTTCTGACGACGTCGTGTTGAACGCCCGTGATTTATTGTAGATAGCTAACTATTAGACCCTCGTCCAATATTTATTATCGTCACACTTCATAAGAAAGTTGGGTATGTTACACATTATCCATTTGATGTCCCACAATTTACAACAAATGAAGCTTTAAAGCCATTTAAAAATGTTCGTTTTTTAGTACCGATAATAATAATAGGCTCTAACATACGTTTTTGAGAAAGACCGGCTGATCTTCTATGAGTGATAGAAAATTTATGTCTTTTTGTCTTTTGTCGTGAGTGGTATGCAGCGAAACGAGGGAAAAGACATAAGAAAATTTCTAACACAGGTGGTAGATCACGTGGGCTTTCCCTAAAGCGCATGAAAGTACCTATTTCTTCCGCAAACTATCACTTATTTAACATCGCGATATAATATAGACTTTCCATTATTTATCCGTCAGTCAATCAGAACGGCCGAAACAAGATTCATGATTCAAGAATTATTTGCATACAATCCAATGACACATTTAAGTGTTACAAGTGGAAATATAAAATACAATATAGATGGAAATGACAGGCCTTATAAGGATCATAAAGAAATCTCATAACATGTTATCAAGTTTTCTTGCATACATTAATAATTAAATTTGTATTGCAGTAGGTGAACAAACCAATCATTTTATGTATTGAAGGATGTTGAGTATAATAACTAGGCATATATTTTGCCTAAGGTTTTTGACATCTTCGTGATCACATTTGAAAACAAGTAATGAAACTCATCTCCGCTGTTACATATTTGACAGACTCGGTTTTCCAAAGTGAGTCGTCTCCATGTGTCCAACGGTAAGTTAATTGTTTGAGCACCATAATTTACTGAATGTACATTGGTTATTCTGGCTTAACTTAGTCCAGTATTTCTCTTGTCCAAATATTGATTTGAGTTTTAGTTAAGTCTCACCCCTTGACGACTGTGACATACCATTGTACCAATTTTGAATCAAATGATCAAAAAGTTGTAATGTTCTTGTTTCAAATGTTTTGAAGGTATGACGCAACGAGTACAGATGAGTACCCGTGAGCTCATATGTACTCGGTCATCTGTATCAGTATTCGGCTATTTACGTCACATCAAAATGAAAAACAGTATACATTGCATATCAGATCGAACGACAGAACGCAATTTTGTATATGGTCTAACAATCAACGTTAGTTAAAAGAGCGCATGTAAACAAATGAAATTTAAATTTTGTATATTTAATCAAAAGTCAACCCCAATCTGTGCTTACTTATCCTCTTAGGGCCATGGTCAGCTTATAACGCTTGACAACATCCTTCGCCATTCACATCTGCCCTTTTCTACCATACCAGCTTCGTTTCATGTTTGCCACCACATTTCTTTCTGTTCCGCTTCTGGCGCTCCTTCGCCATGTTGTTCTCTTTCTTCTTCCTTCTGGTGTCCAAGTTAGTGCTATTTTGGAGTTGTCGTCGTGTGGCTTTCACAGAGTATGTCCGATTCACCTACATCTTCTGCACCTGATGATCTCTCCAACTGGACAAGTTTAGGTCTGGCAGGTCATCGTTACTGATCTTCATTGGCCAGAAGATGTGAAGTGTCCGTCTAAGGCATTTTCTCTGAAATGTCTCTAACATGCTGGTATCCCTTTCATTCAGCTTCCACATTTCTGCGTCATAAAGTAGCACTGACATGACATTGGTATTTAACAATCTGATTTTTGTGGTCTTCTATAGAGTGTTAAGCATGGCAAATACGTTTCTTGGTAGACTTAGTCTGCTTGATATCGTCTGTTGTTTCTACTGTCTTGTTAATGACAGCGCCAAGGTATGTAAAACTGTCTACATCGTCCACACTTTACTAGTTTATTTCAATGGGAATGGTCTCCTTGTTGTTTAGTCTCAACACTTTGTTCTTTTTGTGATGATCTGGAGTCCTATACTTTCGGCATGTTTACATAATCTCCCAGTTTTCTGTTGCATGTGTTGGTATCTGTCTAAATTTTCAAGCTGGGTGGTAAACTTCCATCTTATCCCGGTTATTTTTACCTCCGTTGTTTCCCTCATAATCCATTCTACAGCAATACTAAACAAGAACCATGACACAACACATCTTTGTTTTACTTCAGTCTTGACAGAAAACCAATCAAATATCTGCTCGTTGTTGATGACACAGCTAGTGCATCCGTTGTACATGTCCCTGATGATGATAATAAAGAGATTAGGAATTCCGTATGACTTATGGATCTTCCAAAGCTTCTCTCTGTTTAAACTATCGAAAACTCTCTTAAAGTTGATGAAGTTGATGTATAGCGGTGATTGCTACTCAATGCTCTGTTCAACAATGTTTCACAGTATAAGATCTGGGCCCGGTTTAATAAAACATCTCAAATTTGAGGATTTCCTCAACTCATCCTCAACTCAAATATTGACCAATCAGATTGCTGGAAAATTTAAATTTGAGGAAAAACTCAAGGATTTGAGGAAAATCTTAATTTGAGAAGTTTTATGAAACTAAGGCCTGCTCGACTGTCCCATATCCTTTTCTATATGTTGCCTGCTCATTTCTCAGTTTTTCTTCTATGCCTGCTCTCTTTCTCTCTCAGTGAGAATCAGCAGAAGACTTTTCCCCTTTATGGATAACGGTGAGATTGCTCTGCTGTTGTCACATTTCTTTGGTATTTTTGGCAATCATTAGCCTCTTCCAGTCATCTGGTATGATACCAGTTGCCCTTACATTTTCAAACAGATGCAACAGTTTCTTTGATGTTATCTCCCGTCCAGCTTTAACAATTTTCAGCTGTTGTTAACACCTGCTGCTTTACCATTTTGCAGCTTACTAAGTAATGTATACCTTTCCAAGTTTGTTCTGCTTACTGACCAATTAATGTGTACCTTGCCAAGTTTGTTCTGCTTACTGACCAAGTAATGTGACCCCCTGCCAAGTTTGTTCTGCTTACTGACCATGTAATGTGTACCTTGCAAAGTGAGTTAAATAAAACAAAATAATCAGCTTAACATTTGTGGCGACAAAGTCTAAAAATTAGAATATGGTCGCAATCCTTGTCAATAAATATTGGAATCGAGCACACCATGCCCGCAGTGAGACTCGAACCCGCAACCTCAGTAATGATAAGTACTATTATAAGTATGTTCCTAACGTGTTCCTTATATAGTACAGTATGATATATTGACACTGCCAATATTAACTATATTCACAAAATACCGATCGTCTACAAAACATTTTACCGGAGTTTCTAAAATCATGAATTTTAGCGGCTTTTATTTTGGCGATTTCAGTTTGACCGCTAAAATACGCCAAAATTTGCACCCCGCTAAAATAACCCGCTATACGGTAATCCATTGTATATTATTTGGGTCCGTGGGAAAAGAGAGCCGCTTCGTATATGTTCTATACGTAAGTTTTAAAGCAGAAACCAATTTTGTCTTAAGATAGCAAATTAAACTTCAAGTTTAGCTTTCATGACATATAACATGTCTGTTATACCGCATTAAACATTTATTGGTATATATACATAAAACTCTTGACACTGTAAATATTAAACCTGTTCTCTGTCTGAAATAAGTTTGTTTAGTACAATATAATTTGAATCTTATTTTGTTTGTATCAGTATAATTGATTCAACGATAACCGAATTGCTGAAAGACGAGTTCATTTATACATATATTTTTTCATATTTACCATTCTATTTATCATCGCAATGTCGTTTGACAGTGATACATTATTGAGTTCCGCTGTGCTAGGCACGTATAACAACAAAACTAGTCACGTCTGTTTTCCATTAATTTATGATAGTGTGTAAGAACTTTTTCGGATATGATAGATTATGTTACTTTATTTCATATTTAGTATGTAATAAGTTCACTTATTGTGACTTACATTACTATGATGTTGATGACGTCATTATTGAAAATTCCTCTTGAGACTAAAAATGCTCTTTAACCATTGTGGCTTGATACTAACCATTTTGGCTTTTATACCAACCATTGTGGTATGATCATTATGGTTTGATAGCGACAATTTAGGGACCAATCATTGCGACTTAATACCCAACAATTGTGGATTGATACCAACCATTATAGCTTGATAGCATCAACTTTTTTAACCTATATAGCACAATTTTTTTTCTACTTGACATCTTAACATCTCCAAAGCGTGCGTCAAGCCCGTCATATTTGGGGTTAATTTAATGAAAAAAAAAACTGTAGAAGTGGTAACAGTAAGACATGAAACCTGAAAAACCTGATCGTATGGCGACATGTCATATCGAAAGGATTGATTTTGTTCTGTTTTATCATAATGAATTGGGAATGGATTACGGTCAGGTTATCGAATAAAGATATGCCCACCCGTACTTATTGGAGTTTAATGTGTTATGTATTTTTAGAGACGACGACTTTATATTTTATTTCTGTAATGATTTTAAAGCGTGGGAATAAGGTTTTAAATCTTTAGATCAATGAAACTCCCATATTCTGTTTTATGAAAAAATGAAGCGGTCTTATTTAAATGTTGTTTATTTTATATGACATATTAAATTTGGGATGTTTCAGTTGACACTACTTGTAACGCCCGAGAGGCCTCGATGGCCGAGTGGTTAAGGTTGTTTATCATATAATATTGATCACGAGCCTGTCAACACTCTGGTTGCGGGTTGAGTCTCACTGCAAGCAATTGTTAGAAATGGATTCTAAATTTTCAAAATTGTTGGTCCTAATTTATTACATATCCAACTTTCAATACTATTTTAAAAATAAATTGGGATGATATTATATAACAGAAGTACATGTTGTTAAGTATGAAATCAAATAAAGAATTGAAATTACTTCTACTTCTATTAAATGAATATCAGTTGAAGGAATAGAATGTCTTTCGATCTAATTGGGAGAATTTTCTGTAGATTGGATTGTAGAACATCATTTTAACATGTTAAAGATAACCTTCTTTAAAAGATATTGATTTTTCTAGGTAAAGCCGTTCTGAAAGACTCATACATGCATTTGTAGAATGTATCATATTTCAATGTCAAAACCTCTGTGACTGCAATATGGAATTTATATGAGAAAACCCAAAAATTATTTAACATTATAAATATTTTTGCGAGTCATGCTACGTCATACCACGGATATGTTTTACTTTTAATAACAATATATTTATATGGTGTCTTTGCTCTTTCTATTGCAGCAAGAAAAGTTCACAAACAGGACATCACTTGCAAAATGGCAAAATATGGTATTAAGTTTGTAATACTTGGTGAAACAGCTAAAGTATATTTTTACTTAATGTCATTCTATCTACAAATAATTTTCGATCTAACAACACCTGGATAACTGACGAAAACCCAAATTGTAATTGCTCTCATGAGTCGGCAAATGCTTTAAATATAGATTAACATACTCTCTCTTCTAATGACTTGGCAACACGACCTTTTTAAAACATCACCATTGATCATGTTCTCAACTGGTTCGGCGACGGACAACAATGTTCCATACCCAGAAAGAGCATTAAGAATTCATAATATAGTTTTGTTTCCAGTATATTTCCTTTTGATAAGTTTTCCTGTAAGTGAAATATAGCCATACTTGCTATTTATAGAAGTTACATTTTCTGGATTTGAATAGATAACCTTATCTAAATTGCATTCATGAAATTCATCATGAAATCCAACCTTCACATTAACACACTTTATTTATAGAAATAAAAGAATGTCTCAATTTACTTTTTACGTATATTGCCTGCTCTTTGTACAGGTTAGTAGGAATTATTTTGGGCATGTTAATCATAGATTTATTGGGTAATGTGCTTGGAGAATGCCACGCACCTTGCACGACAAAGACGACTTAGTAGTTTTTGCAAAAGAGTAGGCTTATTGTAGTCGCTTCGAAGGGGAAATTCCCCGTTAAATTTAACAAACATGTCCATTCTCATTGATCCAGTTGTCTCTCACAAACACCTGGGTTTAATATTCAGTTCTGATGGTAAATGGTCTGTACGCATCAATTGCATTATTGATAAAGCTTACAAGCAGTTTAATGTTTACGCAAGCTTAAATATAAATTAAATCGAGAAATACTAAAAATGTATTGATCTAACATTTATTCTTCCAATTCTAGAATATTCATACGAGGTGTGGGATAAATGTGGTCAAGCAAATGTTGAACGTTTAGAAAAACTTCATCTTCATGCTGGGAGAATTATAAATGGACTCTCTATGTATGCCAGTTCAGATTCTATTGTTCAAGAGACTGAATGGAGCCTCTTGCACGTAGAAAAAAAACTTGTCCTTTTCTAAAATATTGTCCATGGTCAATGTCCAGAATACCTGGTAGATCTATTGCCAACACTTCATGTCGCTGAAACCACAGTTTACAATTTATGTAGCAGTCAAAACTACTCTGTTCATTAACACGTCTTACTTTATTCAGGCAATCTTTCTTCCAGGCTGCACTTAAACTTTGGAATGATGTAGACATATATATACGAAATTGTCCGTCAGTAGATATATTCAAGTGTTCAATGAGCGCGAGATACTTATATCACAAAAACCTACCGTCCTATAATATATTAGGCAATAGACATTTACAATTTCTTCAAACTAGACTACGCCAAAACTGCAGTTCACTAAAACGTCACCTATTTAGAGCTAAGCCTATTGAAAATTAAATCTGTTTCTGTGGTCCGGGACCTGAAACTGAGGAACACAAATGTTCTGCAGAAACTGCCATATTTCTAGACTTGAATTAAATTTAATGTTGTTTAATTTTCAATCTAAATACACTATTTTATGGCGTAGATACTGACAGTTATGAAAACAACTCCTACTATGTCAGCACGTTCAGTTGTATATCAAAGAAACTGGATGATTCGCAACTAGTTAAGCTTTCGCTGTACAAAGTTGCACCAATCTCCCTTATTTTGTTTAAGTCTTATTTCTTCTCAATTATTTTGTCAAAGTGGGTACAATGTAAATTGTACTTTTCAATTGAATGTCCATGCGGATTTTTTATGTCATGTTTTTATCTGATCTTTGTCATAGTTGATTGTAAAATATATTTATACGATATCAGTAAGCAAACTGGAAATTTGTAAACACGTTATCTTGCGCCCTTTTTCAGAGTGTACATTCTATACGAAAAGAAACGACTCACGACCTAATTTAATAGCAAGGACTTGCCTGACGTAAATGGAGTGATACGGAACCTGCAGACAAGAGATGTCACTAATTTTCTGGAGAGAATTGAACTGATCAGGAAAGCAAGAAAATAAAACAACATATTGCACTCTCGTCATTTGATTGGATATCGTATATCACGAGAGTGTAATATGGTTTTTTAATGAGCAGATCGGGTGTTTTGCTAACCAATATGATATGGCGTTTTGCTAACCAATATAAATGTCACGTATTAGTTTAGACCAATAGGAAATAAACAAAAATAGCTATAATGTCATAAAACATGTTATTTATTAACTTAATCTCGCCCTAAATATAGCTGAAATATGTCCAACTGGACGTTAAACACCAATCAGTTAATAGCTCCGATGATTTAGTATGAGAATAGGTCCATACATTCAATATAATACACATAATGCTTGAAACTTTTATTGCTGGTCACATTACATGTACATATGAAAAATATGTTGTATTTATGAAAAATATAAAATAAAATAATTACAACAAAATACAGTGTTGGTCAAAACGTTGTGTTCTTCCGTCAGTAATAAAGCTTATTCAGTGTTAAACATCGTGCCTCTAAGCCCTAAATATAGCTGAAATATGTCCAACTGGACGTTAAACACCAATCAGTTAATAGCTCCGATGATTTACTATGAGAATAGGTGCATACATTCAATATAATACACATAATGCTTGAAACTTTTATTGCTGGTCACATTACATGTACATATGAAAAATATGTTGTATTTATGAAAAATATAAAATAAAATAATTACAACAAAATACAGTGTTGGTCAAAACGTTGTGTTCTTCCGTCAGTAATAAAGCTTATTCAGTGTTAAACATCGTGCCTCTAAGCCTTCAAACATACAGAAATGCTGAATACAGATGCCGCCACAATTTTGATCTATTAGAGAGCGGTATCACGATCACGTAATACATCTCACACACCAAGGTCGTTATTTTAGAACATTTTTAAGTCGTCAGACAGCGAGAACTTAAATCTCACTTTAATATATGCAGTCTGTCAACCGATGCTTGTAGGTAATTAGAAACATACATATGGGATTTTCTTTCAGAAAATCGTTACATAATAAATCTTCATTTTACTGACGGAAACATATCTCTTGTATAGAGTTTAGCATTTTACTATGTTTTCAAGTGTCATTGGAGATCAAAAATAATTGCTTTACTGCTCTAAAGATTTCGTCAATGAAGATTTGAGATTTGAACATATTGATTTGTAGTGATGCAACAAATTTCAACATAAAAATTCTTAAACTATTACAAAAATGGTCAAGGTGGTCCTTGTAATAAAATTTAAATATTTGAGAACAATACAATCTGTATTTAAAGTATGATCAGTAGTGATTGGTTTTTTATGTCATACATTAAACGTATTCCGTACTTCATCTGCTACATCCCCACACCTTCTTATTCCTGATTCCATTCTGCAATTATATGTAAAATTCTATTTGACCAATGTATAGTATTCGGCCATTGCTTCACTTCATTGCGAGTGGCGTACATGAGTACGCGGTGGTAGAGACACAAAGCCATCATCCGCATAATGGTTATCAATACACACAAGAACTTGTTTTGAGACGGTATCACGTACTCAGTTAGTAATAAAACATCCCATTCAGCAAGGTTATCATATTTTCGGACATTAATCAATCTCATTTTCTCATTTGGTACGAATTGATTAAACAAGACAATCGTCTTTAAAATAATTCCATCAGAATGTTTTAATACTTGTAAGCAGAACAAAACATATTTGATGTATTGTATAGATAGGAGATAAACAAAATAAGCTATTCTATTTCATCACTCGGCTTTCAGAATTGCTATGTCGTATTAAATAACATACTCTTTCAAATGGTAACATATTCGCAAAACGATTACATCAAAGTACAAACTTAAAGAAAATATTTGTCAAAAAACAAAAACAACAAAAAATTAAATGAAAAACGAGAACCCCCTAAAAAATTACAAAAACCAACAAAAAAACCCCCAAAATAAATAAATATTCCAAACCTGTTCCCCCACCCCCCCCCAAAAAAAAAAACCATATATACAAAAATATAAATATATACAAATAAATATATACAAAAAAATCATTGTTAATTAGCAACTGCAAGGAACATTATGAATTTGCCGTGATTTATCCACTGTGAAACGCAGTAAGTTTGCGTCAACAATTCTAAGTTAAAATGATAAAACAGAGTAACATTATTTCCCATTTAAGACCTGGGACCATACTGGGACGGTTCCCAGTGCTCAACCCACAGAGCAGCCCAGCACGTCCCCGGGTGGCGGATAGGGGAGACCCTCTCGTTGGGGGTTGTCAGGTCATAATACGAAAAGCCTGGCCGCGGACCATAGTGGGTAACGTGTTCGGAGAGTCCAACGCTCCTTGCACGATTGATTGATTGATTGGATGCCTGCTTTACGTCCAGCGAGCAGTATTTCAGCTATATTCAGGACGGGAACAAGTTAACAAACAATAAATCAACGGAAAATGGGGGTGGGATGGGTCACTGGAAAAGTATAGAGTTTTGGGTAGGGGCAGAAAATTTAGCCTTTTGTAGCGTCTACAATGAGCCTACTCTTTTTCGAAATCTACAAAAGGGGTCTTTATCGTGCAAGGAGCGTGGCACTCTTCAAACACGATACCCACTACGATCCGCGGTCAGGCTTTCCGTATTATGACCTGACAACCCCCCAACGAGAGGGTCTCCCCTATCCGCCAACAGGGGGCGCGCTAGGCTGCTCTGTGGGTCGAGCACTGGGAACCCTCCCAGTATGGTCCCACCCTTGCACGATAAAGATCCATTTTGTAAATTTCGTAAAAGAGTAGGTTCATTGTAGCCGCTACAAAAGGCTAAATTCTTCGACCCTACCCAATACTCCGTACTTTTCCAGTGGCAGTCAAAATTGTGTTCCCTGTGTCCCATCCCACCCCTTTTTTAATTGATGTATTGTTTGTTAACTTGTTCCCGTCCTGAATATAGCTGAAATACTGCTAACAAACATCCAATATAAAATATAATGATTTCCACTACAGGTATAACAGTATACAGTTATTTAATGCCTGTTCATGGAGCAGTCAAAACTTATCCCGAGTTGCTGGAGATAATTTAGGAACTGTTGCCTGAGGCTGCAGGCCTAAATCATCTTCTGAGAACCGAGGGCATAATAGTTTGACTGCTCCATGAACAGGCATTATATAATTGTTTAATTAACTTATAGACTGTACAGAGAGAGTGATCACATTAAAGGATCTTGGTTGGCCATATTTAAACTTTTGGATGCCATTGTTTGATCAAATATGATCGAGTCTGAGCAAATAAATTCCTAGCATGAGAAATTTACCACAAATAATCTCTAGCACCATAAAACAATAGTTTTGACTGTGATTTGTATCAGATGTAGTTTTATCTCAAGGATCCTAATACTCAAATGACATGAATGAGATGGTAGTCTGTGTGTTTGATACTGCGCATCGTTTTCGGCCATGAAACAGTCGTTCCGGAAGGAGTGAAACAGTTTACTGTTACACGCTGACGTCGTTTTGGAAAAAAATGAATGAAAAAATCCGAAATACTTAATATGAAAAATATATGCTATAAGTTAATAAGGAGCACAGCTCGCAGCGGGCAGAGAAGCTGCCCTCGAAGAGCGGTGAGCTCTACGGCAATTACGTGTCATGTGATCAAAATGAAATCACGTGATCAAAATCTGCTTCATGCTGATATTGATTTTTTTCGTCCGGAAGTTGATATCGTCAAAAAAAGGGTCGCCGAAAACTACAATGGCTGAGACCAGATACCGGAAGAAACGAAATTCTATAAATAGAAAACCCAAGTGCGCATGTTAGAATTTGGTATTTTTGTACTTTCAGTTTTACTTGGCGATGTTAGGATGCAGTATACGGTTCTTTGCATTAAAAATATTATCAACAGAGGTCGTGGTCTTGTTTTGTCAAATAAAAACATGTGTGACATTTTTGCATAGATCCAATTGTACTGGAAATGTTGTACATATATTTAATTTGTGTCCTGCATTTTCAGTTTCATGGTAATTTGATAAGATTTTTATAAAATCATCGATAAAAATCAGCTGTTTCATGTGAGAAAATCGGACAAATCATTAGCATTTACCTTCATTTGAAAAATTCTGACACTGTAACGCCTAACAGAAGAGCAATATGACATATATATTTGTTTATTTAGATCAATTTCCAAGCAGAAAAACACTGGCAAAATACTTGTCATCCACCTCGATTTCACACAATTTTGTTGACAAGGAACATGCTATTTTAATGCATCAGAGAGAGCTAAAGCTAGGAGTCAAATGGTCTTATAGGCAGTCTCGGGGTTTTACTACTATAACAAGGATGACAACCAAATATTATATATATTTCTTTTCTATAAACATGACACTTTCTACTGACACTTCAAAAATTTATTGCATTTCATTTATCATAGATGTGAGTAAACTGCAACTGGACCGTACTACTATATTAAGGAATTTCACAGGGGGACATTCGAAACTAAACTACAAAACCGTATACTGCTACCTTTAAATACATTGGACAGACTATCAAAGTGTAATATTCAATGTTTCCTGTCAATATTCACAAGGATGTTATACAAGGAAAGTAGAGCCAAATATACCCCAGCTTACACACTAGAAAACAAACGTTTACAATGAACTATAAAGGACTTGCATGTCCCCCCTCCCTTCACCAGGTCAAGAAATCCACCTTTCACGGATATTGTTTAATTAAAACTATCAACCAATGGTGAATCCGAGATTTAAATAACTTGGTATGTTGCTTAATTTATGCTTGACCCAGTAGTGCTTTTAATATTATTTATTTTACTGTGTGAGCTTTTTACCGAAAAAGCAATAATAAATAAGATTAAAAGCACTAAGTACTAGGTCAAGGATATTTATCAATCAACATACAGTTAAAAACATAGTTAATATTCAAAAGCACTAGCTCATGTTCATACAGTTAAAGCATTGTTAAAAACAATTTAAACAAAATATACTAAAAATAAAAATATTGGTTATTATTTTTTCTTTAATTTTATTAATTCATGTGTTAATGAAGGATAATCCTTAAACATTATTAATAAGTAAATTTAATTTATTTAGATAGTAGAGAAGGATGGAAGAATTTGCCTAGGAGTCATACTTCAACTGGCAAAGCAGTCCATTTTATGGGAGGGTGCTGGACATTGAAGATGTCAATGACCTCATTAGGGAATTTTCATACAGCACTATAACATGATATGTAGTCACTAATAGCACTAGGAATTTTGGCAACTTTTTGTTTGGTAATGAATTTGATTATGCACAGTAGACCATAGTGGGTAAGGTGTTTGGAGAGTGCCACGCTTGTTGCGCAATATAGATCCCTTTTGTAGATTTCAAAAAAGAGTAGGCTAATTGTAGCCGCTACAAAAGGCTAAATTCTCCGACCCTACCCAATAATCCGTACTTTACCAGTCAAAATTGTGTTCCCTGTGTCTTATCCCACCCCTTTTTCAAATGATGTATTGTTTGTTAACTTGTTCCCGTCCTGAATATATCTTCTCCAGTCAGATATAAGGTTGTATAACATATAATCTGACTCCACTTGTTGTCTACAATAGATATACAACACCTCCAGTCAGATATCAGGCTCCATAACTTATAATCTGACTCCAGTTGTTGTCTACCAAAGATATACAACACCTCCAGTCAGATATACGGCTGTATAACACATAATCTGACTCCACTTGTTGACTACTGTAGATATACGACACCTCCAGTCAGATATAAGGCTGTATAACATATAATCTGACTCCACTTGTTGTCTACCATAGATATACAACACCCCCAGTCAGATATAAGGGTGTATAACATATAATCTGACTCCACTTGTTGTCTACCATAGATATACAACACCTCTGGTCAGATATAAGGCTGTATAACATATAATCTGACTCCACTCGTTGTTAACTGTAAATATACAACACCTCCAGTCAGATATAAGGCTGTATATCATATAATTTGTCTCCACTTGTTGTATACCATAGATATACAAGACCTCAAGTCAGATATAAGGCTGTATAACATATAATCTGACTCCACTTGTTGACTACTGTAGATATACAACACCTCCAGTCAGATATAAGGCTGTATAACATATAATCTGACTCCACTTGTTGTCTACCATAGATATACAACACCTCCGGTCAGATATAAGGCTGTATAACATATAATCTGACTCACTTGTTGTCTACCATAGATATACAACACCTCCAGTCAGATATAAGGCTGTATATCATATAATCTGACTCCACTTGTTGTCTATCATAGATATACAACACCTCCAGTCAAATATAAGGCTGTGTAACACATAATCTGACTCCACTTGTTGTCTACCATAGATATACAACACCTCCAGTCAGATATTAGGTTGTATAACATTTTCTTACTCCACTTGTTTTTTAAGGTTAAAAACCATATTTTATATGCAGAGTTATGAAATCTATAACAGGCTGCACATGGTTTTATTTAGCTGAATAGAACAAAACTCGAACTTTATCTGTAACCTATCATGGTAGACCTACATACCAAAATCAATTTGATATTTTAAAGCATTTAGAGAAAAAACAATAATTAGATGAGTGTGACCACTATTTATAGGTAGAAAAAAAACAACAAAATGTACAAATAAAACACAAAAAAGGTTGCATTTCATTTAGGAAAAAAGTCTGGAAAAATGTTATTTCAATGAAATTTTTAAATGCAAGGCCTGTAACATGGATAAAAATCCGTCAAGCACAGCATAAAGTTGATTTGTAGGCCAGCTTGGTAGGCTTACATACCAACAAAAAAAAACCAGCTAAACATCTTAGGGTTCAAGAAAAACCCCAATAAATTGGATTGATGGCCTATACAATAATAGGGTCAATACATGAATATATATTGCACTCGTAAACTCATGCAAATATAAAATTCTACTCAAGACAATTTTCCCCAATATTCGTGTAATACCCCATAATAAAGTATTTATTTTAAGGTGAATAGAATTGATATTTGTCTCAGTTAATAAGAAGAAAAGGGAAACTACATCGAACATCAAGGTAGCAACAACAAACACTTCAAGTGAAATTCAAGGTATGTCTTTCATGCCCAGAACTGTAGACATCTGGAATACTAGTTAGTTGTATATCTATTTTAGACAACAAGTGAGATCAGATTATAAGTTACAGCGCTCTGAAATTTTGAAGCACTTGAAATTGGAACTTGTATATGTACAGACAGGGTCCGCTGTAAGAGCACAATTAGTTGTTTATACCACAAAAGAAGTTTAGGAGATATATATAGGAGTCACTCTGTTTTCCTTCTGGTCAACAAATTTTAAGAATTTGAATAATTGTGCAATATTGTTTGTTTAACGTTTGTTTGTTTAAGCTCCCCCCCCCCCCCCCACACACACACACAATGCATACAATTATTGATAATCATTTTATTGGTCAACAGTAGCTTTTCAGTAATCACATGTTTTATACTTTTAGGAAAGACCATGTCTTCACACCGATCAACCGACTTATATCATTTTGGTATACCACCAGAACACCAATACAACACCTATAGGAAAGATCGAAAAGAGCTTATAAACAAAGATGGAGGCGGAGTCATATTTCTAGTAAGACCTGATATTAAAGCTGATGAATGCAATGACATAAATACAGACTGTGAAATCAAGTGGATAAAGACACAAGCAAACCCAAATGACCAAATACTAGTTGGAGCTTATTATAGACCACCAGATTCAGACCAAAAACCAATCGAGGAGCTACAAAAATCATTATCTAAGATCAAGACCAACAGCAATTACAAGAACGCAAAGATATTTCTTGCTGGTGACTTCAATCTTGGCGATATAGACTGGGATTATGGCAAAACACAAACTGGAGCAAGAAACAAACACCTCAGTGATTCACTCATGAATATTCTAAATGTCAACTTCTTAGAACAGATAAACCGACTACCAACAAGGAAGGACAGAATCCTTGACCTAATGATAACTTCCCACCCATCATTAGTCATGAGACATTCGACATGCCCTCCTATCGGCAAGAGTGACCACGATATACTAACAGTAACTACACTTATCAGAGCAGTGAGAAGGAAACAAGAACCAAGAACAGTACACAATTACAGGAAAGCCAACTGGGAAAAGATCAGAGAGAAACTAACAGAACTAAGAGATCAAATGAAAGAGCAACACTCGGCTTGACCAAGGCCATTTGTAGAAGAATACTGGACTGAATTTAAGAACACTATACACACATGTATGAGTGAAAACATCCCAAAGAAGAAACTTGGAAGACAAACAGATGTCCCATGGATGACCCCAGAGATAAAAAGACTTATTAGAAAGAAGCAACGAATTTACAACAAAGCAAAGAAACACACCACAAGTAAGAATAATGCAGCATTTAGAGACATCAGAAACAAAATTAGGAACAAGCTACACATCAGCTACTACAACTATCTCAACAACATGTTGGACCCAGAAAAAGACAACAACTCCAAAAAATTTTGGAAGTTCATCAAAAACAGAAAACAGGATACAATTGTAATAAACACACTGAAAAGTAATGGAACACCAGGTGAAACAGCAGAACAGAAAGCAGAAGTCCTTAACCAACAATTCACTTCTGTCTTTACTAAAGAAGATAGTGAGAATATGCCAGTCAAAGCCAGCTCCCCATACTTACCCATGAACAACATAAAGATAAGCAGGAATGGTGTAGAAAAAGCCATCAACAGACTCAACCCTAGCAAAGCTAAAGGACCAGACCAAGTCCCAATAAAGATACTAAAAGAAACTTCACCAGTAACATCAGACATCCTAACACTTATTTACCAACATTCCATAGATACATCAGAGATACTATCGGACTGGAAAAATACAAACATAGCGCCAGTATTCAAGAAAGGAGATCGATCAAAGCCAGCTAATTATAGACCTGTATCATTGACATCTGTAGCATCAAAAATACTGGAACATATCATTGTTTCTCAGATTATGGACCACCTAGACAGCCAGAACATACTTAATGAGTACCAACATGGCTTCCGAGTAAACAGATCTTGCGAGAGCCAACTACTAATGACAACAGACGACATTTCCAGAGCCACAGATAAGCACACCCAGGTTGACATTGCGATACTAGACTTCTCCAAGGCTTTTGACAATTTCGCTCATCGAAGACTATCAACAAAGCTACAGTACTATGGCATCACAGGAATAACCAGAAAATGGATTGACGAATTCCTCACTAACAGAAACCAACTTGTTGTAGTAGAAGGTAAACAATCCAGCAGTGCTGCAGTAACATCTGGAGTCCCACAGGGCACATTCTTGGGACCAACTCTATTCTTACTCTTTATCAATGACATCAGCAACATTAGATCCACAATCCGACTATTTGCAGACGACTGTGTCCTTTATCGACCCATAACAGCCATGAATGACCATCATACTTTACAGGAAGACTTAAACACCATACAAGAATGGGCAGACACCTGGCAGATGGAGTTCACTGTGGGGAAATGTGCAATTATGCAAGCAACCCACAAAAGATCCAAAAGTAACTTCCCATACCAGATGCAGGGACAAAATCTCACCATAGTCGAACATCACCCTTACCTTGGAGTTGAATTGAGCCATAACATGAAGTATAACCAGCACATAGACCAAGTAACATCCAAAGCATCTAGAGTTCTTGGATTCTTAAAGAGGAACCTGAAAAATTGCCCAGTAAAAGTCAAAGAAAGAGCTTACACCAGCCTTGTAAAACCAAAACTTGAATACTGCTCATCCATCTGGAGTCCACACACAGGAACATACATCAACAAGCTAGAGCAAATCCAAAGGAATGCAGCTCGCTTTGTACTGAACAAACCACATAACTACCTGAAACCTGACAGCACCACAGCAATGATCGAACAACTGAAATGGAGTACACTACAACAAAGACGAAATACATCTGATGTCATACTAATGTACAAGATTGTTAATAACCTGATTGCCATACCACAAATGTACCATCCCACGCCAGCCATAGTCCGATCCACCCGTAATTCACATGAACTTAAATTTCAAACCATAAGAGGAAACATAACAGCCTATCAACATTCATTTTTCCCTAGATGTATCATCCTCTGGAACCAACTACCACTTGGAACAGTCACCGTACCGGACCTTGACGCCTTCAAGGCGGCAGTCAGGGGCTAATATCTTACTCGCTTAAACTTTGATGTACAGTATAAATACATGTTAGCTTTTAATGAAATGATTTTTAATTTTGGCACCATGGCTCCAAGGTGCACACATGTATATAGCCCAATATCAGCGTAATGTCTGCTCAGCGGATATTGCTGATTATCATCATTGAAGTTGAAGTTGAAGTTGTCCCGACTTTATACTTCACTGATCATGGGGAAGTGTTGAAAGGAGGTGCATACTGTAGAAAAGGGAAGGATATGGAGTGAATGTACCTGTTACAAAAATGCACACCCACCATCAATGAAAAAAATTCCAGTTTATATTTTAGACCCATATTCATGTTTGGTCTAATTCTTCTTTTTTTTAGTTCATCAGTCAGATTATAAGTTATGGAGCCTGATATCTGACTGGAGGTGTTGTATTACTATGGTAGACAACAAGTGGAGTCAGATTATATGTTATACAGCCTTATATCTGACTTGAGGTGTTGTATATCTACAGTAGTCAACAAGTGAGTCAGATTATATGTTATACAGCATTATATCTGACTTGAGGTGTTGTATATCTATGGTAGACAACGATTGGAGTCAGATTATATGTTATACAACCTTATATCTGACTGGAGGTGTTGTATATCTACAGTAGATAACAAGTGGAGTCAGATTATATGTTATACAGCATTATATCTGACTAAAGGTGTTGTATATCTATGGTAGACAACAAGTGGAGTCAGATTATATGTTATACAGTTTTATATCTGACTGGGGGTGTTGTATATCTACAGTAGATAACAAGTGGAGTCAGATTACATGTTATACAGCATTATATCTGACTAAAGGTGTTGTATATCTATGGTAGACAACAAGTGGAGTCAGATTATATGTTATACAGTTTTATATCTGACTGGGGGTGTTGTATATCTACAGTAGATAACAAGTGGAGTCAGATTATATGTTATACAGCCTTATATTTGACTGGAGGTGTTGTATATCTATGGTAGACAACAAGTGGAGTCAGATTATGTGTTATAGAGCTTTATATCTGACTGGAGGTGTTGTATATCTACAGAAGTCAACAAGTGGAGTCAGATTATATGTTATACAGCCTTATATCTTACTGGAGGTGTTGTATATCTATGGTAGACAACAAGTGGAGTCAGATTACATAATATACAGCCTTATATCTGACCGGAGGTGTTGTATATCTTTGGTAGACAACACGTGGAGTCGGATTATAAGTTATGGAGCCTGATATCTGACTGGAGGGGTTGTATACCTATGGTAGACAACAAGTGGAGTCAGGTTATAAGTTATGGAGCCTGATATCTGACTGGAGTTGTTGTATTTCTACAGTAGATAACAAGTGGAGTCAGATTATATGTTATACTGCAGTCTTATATCTGGAGGTGATGTATTTTTATTAAGCCAAACACTGTTAGAATTAGATTTTTAACAACGTCAAATTTTTGCTTACAATCATCGGGAATCGAACTCACACCGTTGTGACACTGTGGCACCAAATCGCCTTCACTATTTCCAGCGGTCTAGACCCATCGGCCAAATCCGCTATATGTCCAGCGGTCTAGACCCCTCGGCCAAATCCGCTAAATATCTGACTTGTGACACTATATATATATATTTCTATTATTGTTTGTTTGAATGGTGTTTTAACGCCACTTTCAGCAATTTTTCAGCTATATCATGGCGTCCAGTTTTTATTGGGGGAGGAAGCCGGAGTACCCGGAGAAAACCCCCGACCTGCGGTAGGAAAACTGGCAATCCTTGCCAATTAAGATTGGAGTCCAGTACACTATGCCTGCAGTAAGAATCGAACCCGCAATCTCAGTGTAGACAGACCTCGTGATCAATAGTAGACGAACTACCTCGACCACTCGGCCCTATATTTCTATTAAAACAGATATTAATTTGGCTAGGAAATCTACGATTGTACAACAATACATTCTGAATATCTTCAAAATATATAAGTTTGTTTCTGGTTTTACTGAATATTCCCAATTGTATGGTTTTGTCAAATTACTCAATGCATTTACTAAAAAACTAAATATTTCTTAAAGGTATAAGGGATTTTACGGAATTTCTAAATATATACTAGGGGATTTTTATTTTAGGTCACTTCAATACGCATGCGGAAAATTTCTGGTCTGAGCCATTGTAGTTTTCTGCGACCCTCAAAAAACTGGAACAAAGTGAATGAAGAAGCACTAAATTTAATTTTAAAGAACGACTTAAAAATAAATTTGACAACGATAAAAAGTTAATGTTATATTTAAAAATGACAACAAAATTTCATACTATTTTTTGCAATCTCTAAATCGATCTTTAACAAGAAATGATATGGGTTACACCCATATCCAGAGATGTTCGATTTATATGTTATAGCTAGGTGTATCCGATTTGGTTTTAATAGTTTTTTTTCAACTTGTTTTAATTAAAATTTCATCATATGCTGTAAAAGGTTACAAATATAGACGATTGTGCAAGGCAAGAAATAATCATCTTGATTATAATATCTCAACTTTGAGAAGAGTATTGTAATCAAAAAAGCAATGTGTAGGAAAGACAAATGTTTACCGTACAATAACAATACACTGACCTTTTCGAAATCACATAATCACGTGGTTCTGTGGGAAAAAGGGGGGGGCGGTAAGATCGACAGTTATCGCGTACTTCCGTCGGGCATCCTCGGACAGATCAAAGAAAAATACCGACAAGTTACAATTTCAATTGATTTAATTTTACAGTAATTAAAATTGTTTTTCAAAAAATTTGCAATTAAAATGTATTCAAACGTCAAACTAACGTTCATGTGCATAAACATTGCTAAGAACTTAATAATATTTTCAGACTGTAAAATAAAAAAATATATATATAGAAGAGTCTTATTTTTGCCAGAGACATGTAATTATATGCCTCTGTTTTTGCAAAACAATTTATGAGATTATTAACTTCTAGAATTATTTTCAACTATTACAACTGTTGATGACCTTTATTGGAATGTAACTGAATTGTTTTTCTATTGTATTTTTATATACATTTTTCAAAATTTCATTTAGCTTTTAGTTTTTATATTGTATTATTATTTTTCAAAATTTCATATAGCTTTTTTTAATTTCTGTTTGTTTAAAGGACTTCATATACGATCTTAGAGGTAGAATTAATATAATTCTATAAGTATCTAAATATAACAGCTTCTTTAAAATAGTTCTACATAAAAGAATTTAAATCTTGAATTAAATAAAAATGCAAACCTTTTGTGTTTTTTTTTCTTATTATAAAGAAATTTTTTTTCCCTACCAATGTCTATGACATTTTTCACTCATTCAGAAAATCAAATTTCTTTAAATAACATGCCTGTTTTAAAATCTTATTTTCGTATAAAAATCATAATCTAAATTAGCATTTTCGTCGCTAATTATGTGAGTTTAAATGGTCTTCCATTTATACCTTTCATTAAAGTTCAGGGTAATTAATAAGCAATTAGCAAATAAACAAGGCACATCTAATTTACAATTACATCACAGAAATATCTCTTACCCCTCACCCCCCCCCCCCCCCACCACGCACACACACACACACACACACACGCCTCGTTCTCGGCCAATCTCGTGCGAGAGAGTTTCGGATTTCGAAATCGTAAATAATCAAAACCTAGGGAAATTAAATTTAATGTTCAAGATTGATGAATTTCTACATAAAGGTTTCATTTTCTACCCTAATTATGAAATAATCCAGAAATAATACTGAAAATTATCGATCATGCATTACGTAATACTACAAAATTTTAAAATGCATTATTTTTATCAAATCATCTTATGAATTCCCATAAAAACAAATACATTCACATTCTATTATGTGAAGATTAGAAACTGCATAAAAACTACAAGGCTTAAGTACCCTAGAAATTCTGACATAACAAAAGAAATAAAATTGAAAATTATCGATAAAGTCAAATTTATAATCATCTTCATTTTTATGTAAAGATACGAATGCAAAAAAAGATATGAAGCTTGCTCTATCAAGCATGAAATAATCCAAAAAAAAAATATAATGATAAAATTGAACTGAACAAGTCTTTCTAACATATACATTACGTAATATAACGTAACAAAATATAAAAATGCCTTTTTATTATCAAATTATCTAACTAATTAATAAAAGAAACACCGATATATACATTTTATTTTGTAAAGATAAGAATGCATTAAAAAAAATACTAAGCATACCCTATAAATGGTGAAATAATCCAAGAAATAAAATTGAATCGATGATCCTACCTAGCGAGGTCAAAAGCGCATTAATATACAATTTTGTTCATCTTTACTACTCCATATTAGATTAGGACAGAAAAATGTATTTTAAAGCTAGGAGGATTTAACAAATACGAAAAACTGTAATTGAAATATTTTCTTTAGCATTAAATTAGCCATTTTATCACTTACAACATGAACTATATTGTAGAGTATGGTTTTTACCTTTTTGCTCAATTTACCCGAAAACAATTATATATCATTAAGAGATAATAAGAAGAGATCGAACATATGAAAACTGACAATCAAATTACATTTCATGTGACGTCACCATTACACAGAAAGACGTCACGTGACCACTGGAATTTAGAGGAACATTTAGGGTGTTCGGAAGTAACGTCAATTATGAAATGCACATTATATATTGATAATAAAAGACTATATTGTCTGTGCTCGCATTTTGGCAGTGCCTACTCCATATTAATTACTACTGTTCTACCTACAGAATTGCATAATATACTTCCTAGAGTAGTGTACATATATAGCAGCGTATGATATTTCTCACTAATGAGACAGAGTGGTACCTATTTTTAGCCGGTTGAGATATCCTTGTCTCAACCCGTGGGTGAGATCAGAATTTCACGCTCCTTTTCCTGTAAAAATGTATTGTGACGTCAACTGTCGGTTCAGCAATAAAATTATAAAATATTTGCTTTAATTGTGTTGGTTTACTATGTTTTTTGAAATATTAACATGAAAACAACATATCTGAGCTTCCATGACCCAATTTATGCCACAATATGATTGCGGTAAACATCAAAACAAACACTGTGACGCAACATGTGTACACTGGAGATTACGTTCAGAGTAGATAACTCTATTTGTTGCCATCTTCCAACAGAACAGAACCGGATTTTTTTTAACGAATTAGTGAGAAATAGAATCAAACACCGGTGGTAAGGCAAGACGGGAAAATCTCAGACACCCGCGTGAAAGATTTCTTTTGGTCTCCAACTCGACCAGAAATCTTTTCACTTGGGTGTCTGAGATTTTCCCGTCTTGCCCTCCAACCGGTGTTAGATTCCTATATATCTCATACAGTAGTGTATAACAAACAGATCAATAGAGTTGTACGTAACTTACCGTACTTAGGGTGTAATAGATCTCTACAGGAGTGTATAGATCCATACAGTAGTGAAAGAAGGATCTCATGCAAAAGCATGTATAACATATCATTACATTAGTGAAAGTTACCTTTATTAGTTTATTAACCAGTTGAGATGTGAAATTGTCAATATAATATGGATCGAACATTCCCATTACAGAAAAAACAGAGCCAATACAGAAAACAAGCCCAATACAGAAAAACAGGGCCAATACAGAAAAACGGACCCAATACAGAAAAAACAGACTCAATATACAGAAAAACAGCTCAAACAAAGAAAAAGCAGGTTCAATACAGAAAAACAGGTCCAATACAGGAATGTCACTTCCGGTAATTTATACATAAATATTTATTTTAAAGACCAAACACATTCGTTGGCATTTATAATCATTTCAAAAGTAAACAGTGAACTAACATTTATCCGAAGTGTGCTACGCTTATTATATTTAATAGTTTTATCAAATTCTGTTAAATGTTTTAAAGAAATTAACTTTAAACCACAGACGATCATTTGCACAGATTCATTTTTGTGATATTAGACAGATGTATAATACACAGATGTTATTTGGGATAATTGGTCCGATTAAATGAAAGATAAACTGAAACAAAATAATGATAGAGCAGCTCATTTAGTTACCGGGGCCACTATGTTAACTTGAACTACTGTTATTTTTGGTTATGTGTGTGGCGGACCTTAGAGACACCGAGTACGAACCCCACACTCGAATGGTAAATAATGTTTATCATTCAAACGTAATACTAGCTCGCTTTCAACTTGACCCTAAATTCAAATAAAATCATGATAGTTCCATCATGCACATCTTTTTCTCCAACTGTTTTTTAAATCCACCATTACATAGTGAAACTTACTCTCCCATCGCTTTTAAAACACCGCTCTATACCTGGATTGAAACTATGCTTAAAAGAAGCCGATAATTCCCTCATACTTCTATGCAGAAAATAGTATTGATTGGATATTGAATTTGCTAATTCGTACAGCGAGCAGATCGCTAAAGGAACATTTTAAAGATGAATCTGAATAAGAACCATTTTGTAAATGTAAACAAATGTAATCCTCCGAACACTTTTGATATAATTGATTGATTGATTTTTGCTTAACGTTTAGCGAGCAGTATTTCAGCTATATTGAGGACGAAACAAGTTAACAGTAAAACATTCAACGGAGTATTGGGTTGGGGCGGAAAATTCAGCATTTTGTAGCGGCTACAATGAGTCAACTCTGTTTCGAAATCTACAAAAGAGGTTTTATCGTGCAAGGACTCCAAACACGTTACCCACTACGGTCCAATGTCAGGCTTTGCGTACTAGTATTATGACCTGACAACCCTCCCCAATCATAAAGGGCCTCCCCTGTCCGCCACCTGGGAACGTGCTTGGCAGCTCTGTGGGTCGGGCACTGCGAACCCTCTCAGTATGGTCCCATCATATGTATTTGTATGTAAAATAGACGTTTAATGAATAATATATATGGAGATGAAAATCAAGGTATGTCTTACATTTATAATTACCGAAATGTTGCACTTATTAATTTAATATTTGTTGTAAGAAATATGCTGTGTTGAATATTACCAATAGATATATTAATCTAGAAGATAAATATGTTGACCTTAAAATTTGCTGTGTATCCGATATATAACTGACAGAGGCATTTGTAATACATTGTTAGTACATTATATATGGGGTTAGAGCGGTGCCGTTTATCTATTGTATTAGATCAGCACCTGACCGTCTCTTTAACGAAAATACCCCACCGACTGTAGGAATTCAAACATAACAATTTTAATTTTTCGTGTTTTGATCTCGACAAGAACATATATATTATATTAATATATATTGATGAAAAAAAAATCATACAATTGGTAGTCAACTCGTTTTATAATCCTCCGATTATATGTGTTGTGTAACAACCCGTCTTGCAATAAATTTTCAAACATGTACAAATCGTTCTTTATGATGTTGTGGATTTTCTATGCACAAGTATAAATATATCGGTCTTCTATTATAAAGTTACAATTACGCAATTATTTGTTTACATGACAACGGGAAATTTTTTACCCCAAGATAGTATGCAGAAGAAAATACACGTAGGCATCGGATTGATGTTGGAGTTCTGAAAATAGCAAAATTAAAAATTATAAACATTATTGATTGAGAATGTTCGATATTTGGGCGGAAATTTTTAAGAGCCTGGAAAATTGAGCTTAAAACGATTAAAGAGGGAGGCTAGAAATTGTGACAGTGCCATTTTTGGGGTTTTTTTTAATCAAAATTTTCGGTCATTTTTGCCGCATGACCTATACTTTTTTATTTGTTAATAATGAAGTTTTTCATTTAAACTTACACAAAAAACTGTTTTCCGGGGGTAAATTTTTCAGGTTTTTCGCACAAATGAACTTAATTGTCAGGGGTACCATATGGGAAATGCATTGTAAATAATTGCGCTTTTGTAACCATAAAATATATCCTCTGTTTCATCATAAAGTAGTATGCGACATTCACTGGTAGAAGGGTGACAACTCTTGTAAATTTATTTCGTTTTTACAAGACTTAGTAATATGACATTACTGCAATAACAAATATTCTTTCAGGTTTAAAGGAAATAATTAGCTCGATAACAAAGAATAATCTTACTCAGTTGATATTAAACGGCAATATTTCCCACAAGAGTCGACCGACTATCCCAGCTGTTTGACCTAACTGTCGAAATGTAACAAAACAGAACAAAAAAGACAGGCCTTAAAGAACAATAATTATTAGGATCTTTTCTCTTACAATTTTGATCATGTTGACTTATAAACATGTAGAACTTTACTCTATCTCACGATTACAAACCCCACATTCCAACATACCTAAACCTACCTTACTTTGAAGACCCGAATATTTTTTAAGGTAACCCGAATGCGAATGTGACACGTCGTCTTCATGTGATGATGACATATTAATTGAAAATGCGTGGCAAAAGGCGTCAATACATAACAAAGTTATAGGCCAGACAGAAATGCGAGACGGATGAATAGAAACTGGGGCATCCCGACCGGGAGTTTCCGGGAAGCATAAAAATGACAAATATCTTTTATAAGAAAAATCAATACATTGGCTTTCAAATACAAAATATTTGTAGTTTGATGTACATTTGTGATGTGTTAAACCAGAACCATACACAAATACAAATAGTAAACTGTCACCAGGTTAAAGTAGGTTAAAAAGAGATGATCATCTTTAAATTCGGAAACCAAAAACAACATATTGTACATGACTTTCCGTGGAATAATTAACAGCTTAATTAGCGTACGTCAACGTTATATTTGGTTAGTGTTAGCCAATTTTTTATGTCAAAGTAATTTGCGCACAAATATTGTACAAGCTTGAATTTATTATTTTAATTTACTATGGAGGATACTAAAACAGTTTCCAGTTTTCTGAAATTATCAAATGATTAATTAGTTGTTAGGAAAGATGTTTAACCAATGAGAAGTACATGTATATTAGCTAAATTTTCTATAAGAATATAAGTCATGTAAATTAACAAACAAAAAACACTCAGAAGTAATTATAAGAATAATATTATAAGAATTATATCGTTTGGCTATTACATCACCTCTGCTGAATTTAATTAATTAATAAATTACCATGTCCTTGTAAGTTTGTCAACCTGTATGTTTTAATTTTGTATTGTTCATTACTTGGGCTACTACTATAAAAGTATTGGCTAACTTTCATGTATTTTCGTTTTTTTTGTGAACGTGTAGTTTTTGCTTTTTGTTTGCGTGACAAGTTTCTGCATATCTGTGTGCTTTGGGGATTACAATAAAAGGAGACAGGTTATTTCACCTATCCAACCCAGCATTAACGTTAAATGCGTATGTTCCAAACCAGTTGTTGTGTTAAATATTGTGAGAGTTGTGTTTGGATTATCCTCTCTTTGTATACAATTTTCAGCCAATGTATTTTTTGGAAATTTAGATAATCACCTTAATATCACTTCAATAGAAAATCCGTCAAAAGCATGTGTTAAGTGGCAAAAGTGCCCCCTTAATTCTGTAATTAAAATTTGATCTGGATTTATACCATTTTTTTCTACACATGAATTTCGTATTTAGAATACAATTTTAAATAAAAATTACAAAAAATCTAAAAATAAAGCATGATCCATGTTTAATATATGCAGAGTATTAAAGTTTAAAGGAACACTCACTCGATTTACACTGGTACACCTAGCCCAACCGTTGGAATTGTGTCTAACCATAATTACATCTTTAAATGATTTATGGCCTTGGGCAACAGTTCTCCAGTCATGTAAAATATTTGGAGCAATAACAGTATGACAGTTTCTTCAAAATGCATGAAATAACTGTATAATAGAAGCTCAAAGCAACACCAGGGCCTCAGTGGCGGAGTAGTTAAGGTAGTTAGTCATCTATTATTCACGTGGTCTGTCAACATTGAGGTTGCCTGATCAAGTCTCGCTGCGGGCAGGGTGCCTTCGACTCCAATCTTAATTGACGAGGATTGCCTGTTTTCCTACCACAGATCGGAGGTTTTCCTCGGGTACTCCGGCTTCCTCCCCAATAAAAATTTAACGCCATGAAAAATTGCTGAAAATGGCGTTAACCACCGTTAAAACAAACATAGCCAATACTGTCAACTGACTCATTAGCAACATCAACTGTTCTCACAAAGTTTTTTTTTTAAATTCAATAACCATCTGAAACCGTATTTAATTCAGCAAAATTTTGTTAGTTAAAGTAAAAAAAAAAACAACTTACAAATAGCCATATTTGACGGAACATTATTGTATCCTTTATAAGAAGCATTTGGATTATAACAAAAGAATTGGTGGGGTAACCGTCTTTGACGGTTGATCATTCTGCACTAAAAATATTTTTATTGTGTTCCTCTTCTCGCCGACCTCTTTGGTATAAAGCTAGTTTCTTGAAAACATAATAAAAATGAATGGACACTACCTAGACCTTTAATTTATCTTCCGACATATAGATGATGGCTTGTCACGAAAAAACGACAAGTCCTATCTAACTATTGTGTTTAATAAACCGTTGTCAGCTTTACATTAAATACTGCATAAAAAAGTCGATCTTTTGCCTAGACCTTCTCCCGAAACATACCCACAAGAAAAACTACAAAATAAACTAAACGCGACGACTTCAACCTGCCGTTCATAGATAGTAAAGTTCCAGTGTGTTTACATTTCTCAACTTACATTGTAATTAAACTTAATTTATCTTATATATATTTTACCGTTCTTGTAGACTGAGATGTTAGCTGTTTTCCATATATCTTGAAGTTCACTCGAACAAAAACGTGCTATTTTGAGTTTAAGCGCCTTAAAAATCGTGGTGTTATATTAACCGGTCACATTCGAACACCACTTTCTGTCATTATACATCGATTTTAAAACTCATATTGATAAATGTCCGTTGGTCAAAATATGTTTGCATGGTTTGTTCAGTCGGTTCTGAATGACAGCTTCATCTGATTTAAAGACAAAATTTGACATCAATCTGATTTCTGATGCTTTATAAACGTTCAGTTTATGAAGTGTTACTTTCTTGTGATAAATAAAAACCTCTGGCTTTGAGGTATGTTTTTTACCCGGCGATGGATTATCCGATAAAATACTTAACTGATGGAATTGACTTCTAGCAAAATTTTTAAAAATTGGACATTTGCACATAAAATTCCGAACAAATGCCGTAACATGCACCATAACATTTCTCGTATGCCCTTATAAATTCAAATTACATCAACTTAATTTCCCGAAAACAATCCGCAAATCAAAGTCCAAAAACCTTCAAATTTAAGAACCAACAACACAAATATAGCAACTACAGCAACGGTTCTAACTTGGTACAGGCATTTCATGAGACATGGTGTGTTTATGGCATGCCTAACCTCCTGCTTCCAGTACTGTGTGTGAGTTAATGTGTTGATGATGACACCACTAGTCAGTAATAAGTGTATGCAATAATAATCGCAGCACAATAACTATTTACTTAATTCAAAAATAAAAAAAACTATCTGCAATCTATATAGTTTTCAAACGCTATTTAAAAAAAAAAGGAAATGGTATCTAAAGTAAAACTTATTTAAGGCGCGGTAGAGTCGTTTTTCTTGTAACGTTGGTGTATAAGTCTATACCTAAGAAATTGATGACGTTGGCAAAAATAACTCACTGCCAGCTCTTGCATACCAGATCAATTGAGAAATATAGCTATTGACACCGTATAAGGAGAAGCTGAAATATTTTTGCATAAGTGAGGAACATTTATAATTTTGCAATTAAAATAAGATGAAAATATTTATCAGTCACATATGCCCCTTAACATTAAATTATGCCATCTTATATCCCGCACGAAATACACATTAAACTGTATCTTTGCATGAAATTAACATTTTCATCTGTATTTTTGTGATTTTTTATGGTGACCTAACTTCAGGTTAGTACACAATTGCAAGATGTATCATTTAACGATGTACCTGTTTGTTCTTACATATGCATGTTTAGAATCTGTAATATTACCTCTTCAAAGACAGCATTACAGTTTTTGTACAGTACAGTAGGTTGCAATTATAAACATGCTCAATATAATGTCTCATAGATGACTCCTTTTGCCAGCTGTGATCAGAAACAAAATTATGTAGAGTACTGTATAACATGCACTTTTCTACATACTAACTATTCTTGCAGTTTTCGTATGCTGTTGACTTTTTGTTTCCTATTTAGTGCAATGTTGCACTTTGTACATACTCAAAATGTCTTTGTTTTTAAAACTCAGTCAGAAATGTGCGTCGATCCGTGATCAGATACGTAGTAAGTGTACTGGTTGGTAGCTTCCTTCAGACACTTTATATAATATTTTGAACTTACTGTATTTTGTATTTACACGAACATTATTCCATCTCCCAAACATGTCATATGAAGAATACCTTAAACAATTAGATTTGAACGCCACTGATGAGTCTTGAATAGATGAAACTCGCGTCTGGCGTAATGAATTTGTCAACATGTTATTAGAAGTTTGAAGCAAAACCAAGTGAAAACTCACCATCACTTAGCTTATATTAAAAACAATATGGGGAAGTTCAAGTTCAGCTATAGCTATAAGAAAGTTGTAACTGAATTGATTTGTTGTCGTCATTTATTTATACTGACACTGACGAAGGCCATATTTTTACAAAACATCGTCATTTGTATCATTGCATAATCCCCTAGAATTGTATATATAATAGCTTCAATATTTATTGTTTATGTTTTTTATATAAAATTTTTATTTCTGTTTTTATTTAGATAGTGTTTTTACCTTACAACCAGGAGATAAAAAATACTTATGTTAAACACACGATAGAATAAACAATGTTTTGCAAAATTTATACGTTATAGCATAACATATTTCTTTGATGTTTAATTTGGATAACCCATAAGGCTGATTTCCCATGAGCTATAGAAGAAAAAAATCATATAGATCTACATTTTAAACATAAATTTATAAGTCTGACAGGAATGTAAAAAATCCACAATATCAAATTAAAAGTCTTATTCGTAAAATACACATACAAGCATTCAAAAAATTAAAGTTGCTCATTTCAGATAACAAATATAGTATTTTTAACCGAATCCAAGCTGCTTTTTACAGGAAATGGCAACGTGTTCAAATCTTTACTAACATAACAGTAAAAAGTTGAAGATTGTTGATCCTGAACAGTTGGTACAAAAGACTTAATTTAACTAGATCTTGTACATATAGAGTACTATTCTTTATCTTTGTAATACTTTCAATTGTAAAGGTATTTTAGTGTTATATGAAAGATTTAGTCTTAGTTTTTTATTGAATTTTCAATATTGATTGAAATCATACAAGACAAGACAAGAAGCTTTATTTAGAGTCGATATGTTTAAACACTACAATATAAGCTATACAGAACTTTTAAAAATCAACTTATGAAAACAAAAACACATTAGAACAATACAGACATAGAAAACAACACGGGCATGCAGTAATTTATACATACAAACATTATGCAACGATAGCTAAGCTATAAAAACAATAGCAGGCGTTATAAGCAAGCACTAAGCAAAATGCACCGAAAGTATGTCAAAAGTATTATTTATTACAAAATATTGATATAATTTAAAAAAAATTACAAAACAACATCATAACAAGTAGCGACAACACAACAATACAAAAGAGAAAACTGGTTTAGATTCATGTATATTATATTGTTCTTAGATAGATATTTCTTGTTATGTGTACTGTCAGATGCTAAAACAAAGTCAATATAATAAAAATATATATATGTTTCCATATTATAAGTTTGTACTTGTAAAGAATTTAAAATTTAGAGTATCGGCAATAATAACGATAACAAAATCTGAGTATAATGAAAAGGTGACTTGCTAGAAAATGAGAAATAAGGCAAAATTTATATTTGAAAGGATGTTGCCAGCAGGAATTTCTTGTCTTCTTTACACTGGTTAAAACCTGTCAATTAAGTACACTAATAAAAGATATTCTACATTATATCGAAATCATTCAGTCTTTTTTTCCATCACTCTGCTTCATACGAGTAAAAAACTAATATGGGAGAGGGATGCATCAGTTCCCGTAGCATTGCTAATTGTGTGTTGATATATTCACGTTCCAAAGTTTGAAAATATAATATAATATTAATTAAAAAGTCCAGCATGTTGTCTGTATTCTTCGGTATTATTTGCAATCGGCGTGTGGTTAAGTTGCTTTCAGTGGTTTAAAATGGTTGATAATTTGTTTAGTTAGAATAGATTATTAACACAACACACCGTATTATTGCATGATTAAAATATTTCTTACCATTTTTTTCCTAACAATTTGGAATCAGACATACATGTAATTTACTTTTTCTAAACAAAAATAAATTTTAAATTGTATACGGTTACAAAAACCCGATAAAAATGTCATTATATAAATAACAACAACATGTCTCGAAAAAATTAAACTTTCTTTCTTGCAGTTATTAAAATGCCTAATACAAGTAATGCATACTTGGTTACCTTTTATGCAGTCGAAGTATTAGTCCATTTATATCGCAGTCAAGGCATGTAGCACGCCTTTTAGACCTCCGACCCTTGGTCATAGCAAATTAACCTAGTATTCTGCGTTTGGTGTGGGTAATATACATTAAAAATTGAAGTCTTTGAGCCGGAATTTTAAAAATAAAAATCAATCTTGGATGGCAACGCTGAATGTAGGGTTACGTGTGGAGTGAGGTACAGTGGTTGCAAGTAAAAGATGGAATGTAGGAAGCTCATTACGCGGCAAACCTGTTTAATTAATCAATGCAACGACTGATTTTATTGGTACATTTAGCACTCCATGCATTTAATGAGCTAGTGAAAAAATTACGTAACTTCTCTATATGTGGGATCTAAGTTATTAATCTACCGTTTCTGCACCGCCAATTCTCCACTTAAGTATGCTAATATGAAGCCTTAACATCATAGTTGTAAAGATAACTTTAGCTTTTCTTGAAGGTAGTTAGTACAATGTCAGAAAACCGAACGGTTGACAACCGAATAAGAAAAGTAGGACAGTTACAAAATCCGGAGTGAGACTAAAACACAAGACAAAAAGTACACTTTCTTTCATAAAATGGGTGCAATTAATAATACAATTATTATCTGCAATTTACAGACAGTTTATAACACTTACCTTCTCTGTTAAATGTATTTGCAACCTTTCGATACAAATTTAACTCAGAATTTATCATTTATTCTGCAACATAACCTACATTTGTTACAGCTGCTATTTAAGAAATATAGGTCTGACGGTTATCAATTGTATGCCAAACAAGAAAGCAGGGCGCCTGTCAGTGACCGACAGAAGTATGTATTTTTTCATAGCCTGATTCTTTATTATGGTGATTTTTTTTGTCCTGGATGAAAATTGTGACATTTTTTGTCTTTGTAAGTATTAAAACAAATATTCCCATTTATTTGCACAATATCACCGTCATTTGATGTAAAGCAAAATATATTATTATGAATAACTTTTCTGTCCTTTAAAAAATGCCCTTAAAATGTTTTTTTCAAATAAGTAGACATAACAAAATTGATTATAAGGCCCCAAATAATGCTGTTAAATTACAGAATAAATACGGCATCAATCATTTTATAAGCAGATCTTAAATCATTGATATTTCAGATTTATACCACCCTAATAGTGCACATTTTGACATTTTCCTTATTAAGGAGATAACAGATCACATAATCATATTCATGTGATATTACGGAGTTCATTATTTTGTCATAATGCATGACTTCAAAGTATTAGAGTAATGCGTTTTTCCTTTCTTATCGTTTGGTATATAGGACCACAGACACTTTAGAAACCTGATTATAAAATTACATTTGAATCAATTACTGATCTTAACTATTTTTATTTTTTGCTGCTGCGATAGTGTGGTTCAAATACCTTTTAAAGTGTCCTAATTGTCCGATATTAGCTTTATGATTGAGGAGGTTCTAGTGCGCGTGCTTAGTGACGATAACAACGGACACCAAACACGTCATTAAGATAATATTGTATCGATACAAGTATCAACTTTCATCTGTGGTAGTAGAAATTCATAGGTAACTACATATATTTATAATTATATGCATTTTAATGTATATACATGTATAAACATTCAACTTTTCTAAGGAAATATGTCTTGAATAGACCGTCAGTTGATAATTATGATAAAACGGACATTGACAGTGTTATTCTACACATATTTGATTTGTATTATAAAATAACTCTTTATAAATGATTTAAAATTCGTTTCGGGAAAACAACTTCTTTAAAGTCCATTACATTTTACAGGTTTCCTTAAATCGCCGTATGAAGTCTTGCCATTCGTAGAAGAAATTACATTGGATTAATGAGTTTTTAAGGATGCTGCAGTTATTGGTTGATTGATTAGATGTTTCCTTTACGTCCAGCGAGCAGTATTTCAGTATATTCAGGACGAGAACAAGTTTAGAAACAAATCAGTTGGAGACATGGGTGGGATCAAACTATAAATCAACAATAAAAGAGGTGGGATGGAACACGGAACAAACTTTTGACTGCCACTGGAAAAGTATAAAGTTTTGGGTAGGGGCAGAGAATTTAGGCTACAATGACCCTTCTCTTTTTCGAAACCTAAAGAGGGGTCTTTATCACGCATTGAGCGTGGTATTTACCAAATACGTTTCTACTACGGTTCGCGGCCAGGCTTTCCGTATTTAGACCTGACAAACCCCAACAAGAGGGTCGCCTCTATGCGCAACGCAGGTACGCGCTGAGCTGCTCTGTGGGTCGAGCATTGGAACCCTGCCAGTATCGTCCCTTTGTAGTTATTGGGCATCTCATTAAATGTATCTGTATGTTTGCTATTATATTTTCCGAAAGATATGATCACGCTTGACGTCTCTCGTTTTACATTTTATAAATTTTGTTTTGCTGTTCCTATGTTGTGATACTGCTCAACTGTGAAATAGTCCCTGTATGAATATTAACTAATCAAAAGAATTATGTCAAAAAGAAGGTGAGCAGATTAATTACTTATCTTAAAGCTAACTCTGAAATACCCGCCACCAACACAAAAAATATGTTCGATTCATAGTCTAGTATTTTGTAACTCTCAGTTTCAGAGTACATGATATTTTAATCATAATCCAAATACTTTACAAACTGAAACATTTAGAAAGTATTAACAATTTATAGAAATCTTCAAAGCTTTAAAAAGGCCTATGCAATTTCTTGACTAAATTGAATAAAGTAAGACTCGCCCCCAGATTTAGCAAATTACGAAAGGATTAAAACCAAATAACTTAAATGTATTGCCTTTTGTACAGTACATTATTTATTCATTACCGGCAACAAATAGTCAGAAAGAATTTTGTGTTAAAAAAATTATTTTATTTTTTGTGACGGTGCGTTTTTGCAAATACTTTTACGTGGAACCCTCCAATTGATAAAAATACGATACACTGTCATATAGTTAGAATAGAACCAGTATGAGCCAAAGAAGAATGACAGGACAGGATTGTTCCAACCCAAATATGTCCTGCTATCTTAAAGGTAAGTAGGATTTTCAATTTTCATTAATCCGTAAGTCTAACGTTTGTATTCACGAACGGCTCATCCACATGTACAAGATCAACAACAGCGGGATTATTGGATATAACAAGATCAATAAGAGAACTCTAATTTTCAGAGAAGTGATTTGCATCACTAAAAAATTGAATCATATCATACTTAGATAAGGCACTTTTAATTTTCGTATTCATTCGTTTATTTTGATCTTCTTTGAATTCGCATAAATTTAGGATAGTGTTACTACCAGTATCTACAGCTAAATTGTAGCGATAGAGTGTTCAATCAACTCAAAACTGTTGACGGCAAATCAGACATGTGGTTTTACTATGGGACTTTTAAAAATACAGTGTTTTTTTATTTTCTGTTTAAGTTTGTAATAAAATATAGAATATCATTATTGGTATAGATTTATAGCCTATAATACAATATAGCTGTATTTGCAATACATGGTCATAGTTCAACATTTTGCACTTTTTTACATGCTCGTGAGTAGAACAGTCCTATTCTAATGGTGAAGTCAGAGTTTGAGATACCTATTATGTTATTTTAGTATCACAACAATGGTGAATCATTATTAGAACAGGATTGTTAATGCAATACATATAATTTTACGTTTGTAAATGAGAGTGTATACATATAACATCAATAATACTAACTAGATTAAGTATAAGGTCACCAAGATGAGTGTAAAAAATAAAACTATAAAAGAACATAACATTATATACCTGGTAATATATAACAACAAGGCCAACGTGTAATTTCTGAATGACATGAGATTTTCTCTAGAAGATGAGTTCAAAATTTTCGTGGAAAAAGGGGGGTTGGTAAATTCTAGGTTCCTCGGACATTTTTTCCATGTCGTTTTGGCATTTGGTCTGTACAGTTTTGATTTTTCACTATATTTTCCGAATTCATGATTGGAAATATATGGATTAAGACAAAGCAATATGCAGTAGTAATTTAAAACCACTGTAAACATGCTCGTGCCATTATTCAGGGAATGGATATTAAAGTATAAAACACCTGCTGGGGGCATAGAAAATGGGTTTCCTTTAGGTTATTATATATATTAGGATATTAGACACACAACATGCACAATACAATAGCTAAAATTAAGTAAAGAAAAACTAATAACTCTTACTGTTATGTACAAACTTTTACACATTTTGCCTAAGTTACATAAGTTTTGGAGTTGGGACCGTGAAAACGTCCATGTTTGAGTTCATCTTAAATGATAAGGCATTTGCGATAACTGTGGGCCAAACATACCAGGGGTACAATGACTGTAAATCTGTGGCTGGCATGAGGTCAGTTGAGGTGGCAGGCTTTGTACTTGTTGTGATAAGAAACCTGTTACTGGAGAGCGCACTGAAAAGATTCCGTCGAACTGATGCACCGAGAAGTTATGGAACATACTCCCTGAACTTTCGGAGGGGTCGTGTTTGATTGTTTAACAAAACTTCTGGTTCAAATCTTATTTCGGGACAAGACTTTGAATGTTTAAATGCATAAAGGACGTAAAATGAGATAAACAGCTACGAAATTCGTCAATTACAGGATCAGTAACAGACATCATTGAAGAGAGTTCGGAGGACATGGAAGATGGGCCACGATATAGTTCAATATCACAAGACAGCTGAATCAACATAATACATACAAAACTTAAAACTACATTTCTATACAAATAAGTTGACTCAGAAGAAAACATCACTCTTCTGTCTTTATTAACTTTGACACATTTAACATGTGGTTTTACTATGGGACTTTTAAAAATACAGTGTTTTTTATTTTCTGTTTAGTTTGTAATAAAATATAGAAAATCATTATTGGTATAGATTTATAGCCTATTTATTTGCAATACATGGTCATAGTTCAACATTTTGCACTTTTTTACATGCTCGTGAGTAGAACAGTCCTATTCTAATGGTGAAGTCAGAGTTTGAGATACCTATTATGTTATTTTAGTATCACAACAATGATGAATCATTATTAGAACAGGTCTGTTAATGCAATACATATAATTTTACGTTTGTAAATGACAGTGTATACATATAACATCAATAATACTAACTAGATCAAGTATATGGTCACCAAGATGAGTGTAAAAAATAAAACTATAAAAAGAACATAACATTATATACCTGGTAATATATAACAACAAGGCCAACATGTGATTTCTGAATGACATGAGATTTTCTCTAGAAGATGAGTTCAAAATTTTCGTGGAAAAAGGGGGGTTGGTAAATTCTAGGTTCCTCGGACATTTTTTCCATGTTGTTTTGGCATTTGGTCTGTACAGTTTTGATTTTACACTATATTTTCCGAATTCATGATTGGCAATATATGGATTAAGACAAAGCAATATGCAGTAGTAATTTAAAACCACTGTAAAAATGCTCGTGGCATTATTCAGGGAATGGATATTAAAGTATAAAACACCTGCTGGGGGCATAGAAAATGGGTTTCCTTTAGGTTATTATATATATTAGGATATTAGACACACAACATGCACAATACAATAGCTAAAAGTAAGTAAAGAAAAACTAATAACTCTTACTGTTATGTACAAACTTTTACACATTTTGCCTAAGTTGCATAAGTTTTGGAGTTGGGACCGTGAAAACGTCCATGTTTGAGTTCATCTTAAATGATAAGGCATTTGCGATAACTGTGGGCCAAACATACCAGGGGTACAATGACTGTAAATCTGTGGCTGGCATGAGGTCAGTTGAGGTGGCAGGCTAGGTACTTGTTGTGATAAGAAACCTGTTACTGAAAAGATTCCGTCGAACTGATGCACCGAGAAGTTATGGAACATACTCCCTGAACTTTCGGAGGGGTCGTGTTTGATTCTTTAACAAAACTTCTGGTTCATCTTCAGTTGTTATGACTTTTCGCTTACCATTGTTGTCGGTTATTAATATTTTACCATCCCAAACAGAGGTTGATTTGATTTTACGCTCTTTGACGTCTTGTCAGGCACGATAAGCTAACTTGCTACGATTTTTGGTTAAGTCCTGGCTAATACCAACACCGCGGAGATCGGGAATGCTTCGATTTCTTTTGGTAGCTTTAAGCAGTTTGATTCTTTTACTTGCATGTGTAAATCTAGCAATAATCTTCTTTTGACCTTTATTACTTGGCAAACGATGAGAGACGCTGATATTTTTGTTTTCTAACTGTACATTTAGGTTTTTTTTTTAGCAATTTCACAAATAATGTCCGTAGTAATTTCACCAACCGACTGTGGTACCCCGCTAATCCTTATTAGCTTTTATGGCTATACTGTTCGAGATCATCGATTTTTGAGGTAATTTTGGGAATATCAGAAGTAGCATTTATAAGGTGAAAGTTTTTCATTTTAAGTTTGTCGATTTCGGCACATTTGCATGTCATTTCCGAGTTCATTGCCGAGATCGTCAAACGTTAGCTGCTTGACCGCGAGTGCTGGTCTTTGCACATCGTCATCCGTGAACAGATAATTTTGAGGTGTACTACTCAGGATTCCGATGTCGAAGTCCTGTGCTTTGAATCAATTTATTTATCACGGGACATGTCGCTGTCAAAATCAAATATGAGTTGTTTTGTGAGTGGTTTTTCTTGGAGCTTGGATAACGGGTGAAGGATCGCTAGAGTGTCGCCGACGTTTTTGGTTTTGACAGTTCTACTGGACATAATACATACCAAGCATATCAGTATCAGTAAATATCATAAAAAGATCAAGTAATGCACAATGCATAATTTATATTAACTTGAGTAAGCTAAAGTACTTAAATCACCGACCTGGTCACTGAGTTAATCATCAGTTCATTTTTATTGTCAATTTTAACGTGATAAGTGTTCACGACATTGGCGTTACAAAGAAGAATATACTAACTAGGAATTTCGATGTTTTTCTCAAATATATTTGTAATAAAGAATATCTGATGATCCATACAAAAACTCATTTCTGGAGATTTTAACAGTTCAATATTCACATATATTTTTCACATTAAAAAACACGTCGTTGTCCATCTTGCACATGCGCAATAAAATTAAGTCACTGACTTTGTAACACAAAAGAACAAGTTTCATACACAGATGGCTCAGAGTTGCTTCGTTCTTTTTTTGCTCTTATGAAATAGTGGGCTACCAAAAAATAATGCTTTAAGGGCAATACTTTGCGTCTTAAGCTGTCGGTTAGATTCATATGGAAAAGCTGATTTACCACAAACGAATGCGAGTTTTGACTGAAATTGCAGAAAAAACCATTTTTATCTAAAAAACACTTGATATAATTTATTTTGCGTCTTAAGCTGTCGGTTAAAAGTCAACAAAGCTTATGTTTAATTGTTTACTGAGACTTTAAATAAATTTTTTGATGCCTATTCTTAAACGAAACCTGCATCATAGTTATGGTAAATGTGAGAACTGTCATAACCTCTTGAAGCCATTTGATTGTTGTAATTTTGCCTAGCTTTAAGAAGGTCTCTAAAGTTTGAAGTTGCCAAGTATAATCATTTGTAATTATAATAGTTAATGCTTTTCTTTGTAGCTTTAGATTCATATGGAAAAGCCGATTTACCACAAACGAATGCGAGTTTTGAATGCAATTGCAGAAAAAAACACTTGATAGAATTTACATTGCGTCTTAAGCTGTCGGTTAAAAGTCAACAGAGCTTATGTTTAATTTTTTACTGAGACTTTAAATAAATTTTTTGATGCCTATTCTTAAACGCAACCTGCATCATAGTTATGGTAAATGTGAGAACTGTCATAACCTCTTGCAGCCATTTGACTGTTGTAATTTTGCCTAGCTTTAAGAAGGTCTCTAAAGTTTGAAGTTGCCAAGTATAATCATTTGTAATTATAATAGTTAATGTTTTTCTTTGTAGCTTTAGATTCATATGGAAGAGCTGATTTACCACAAACGAATGCGAGTTTTGACTGCAATTGCAGAAAAAACTATTTTTATCTAAAAAACACTTGATAGAATTTATTTTGATGCATTCAAACAGGATAAATGCTAGATTTTGCGAACAGTCCATTTCAGAGATGTAGCTACAAATTTTCATGCCAGCGCCAATGTCCCTATTTACTATCCGGCTTAAGATCTAAGCGCCTAGAGATCCCTTGTGGACATTGCACAATCCGGCTGCAGATGAGACCATCGTTTCATCACTAAAATGAAAACCCTTGCTCCATATCCCCGTTACAGGCAGGTTCTTCCCCTTGTCGAAGTACTACGGCTGACTTGCTAGGGCAGGAAATTAAAGAAAACGTTTTAAAGGCTGAGTATTTACCTAAGGCCAAACTATTGATATATTATAAAAAAATTAGTTTTAATGTACATGTATATCTACAAAAGCTGTGTATAATAACAGTCCAAAAGGCTAATAGTATGTTTCTACTAAAGGTAAAGTGACTTGGAAGTGTTTTTGTGTGCTGACAAAATACAATTACATTACACAAAAATAGCAACCACACAAGCAAACATAATTATACTATTCAAATACTATAACTTCAAAGAATTTGTATTAAACAAAATTTCTTTTACTATCAGCATTACTCTAAAGTAAGGGCATCAACCTAGTGGAACAAATATGTATCGGAATAGCGAATCTTGCATAACGTACAAATTTTGAAATTTTAAAACCTTGCCGGGGAGCTAATGGGATAAAGCTATCAATTAACAAAATGTTGTCAATTGGGAAGTTGATGTCTTCTAGCTAGTCACAAAGCTTGGTTGTAATTTTCCATTTGAGTCTATTTTGAGTAGAAGGTTCAGGTAAAATGCCGACGTAATTGAATCAGTAGTGTCATTAACCTCAAGCACCTTAGAATAGATAAAATGTAAGTAGTCATCGAACTTAGAGGTATACAGTGACAATGCAGCTATATAGCTAAAGGCAAAATTACATATTTTACAAAGAAGAGGAGCATAATTTGAAGCCATAAGAATGCTAAAAGTCTTTTTAAAATCAGCGCTCAAAACATGACAGATTTGTTGTCAATTTAAAAACATAACATTAAAAACATCTTTTTAATTTATTCTCAGCGCTGATGACAAAGTATGTTTTGTCATGACTAATCACTAGGTACTTGTTCCGCATCTTTCTATTTATCCATACAAAAGTGGCCTCTGACAAAATCTTTTAGTACAGATTTAAGCTGCATATGAGGGTTGGTAGCATAGAGTGTGGAAAAAATGCAAGGTATAAATGCTGTTACATTGAGAAAGAGACTCCGACTATGTCGTTTCAGTGCTTCATTTATATTATCCTGAAATAATATGTCACAGAAGATTCCAAGACATAATGTTATAGTTTTTAATATGGTTGTAATGAGTTTAGAAAGAGGTTTAGTATGACATGTACTTTCCTGTTATATACCGCTGTTTGTACAGGTTTTTGTTTAATTTGGGTATCATAAATAATAAATGAGCGTGCATTAGGGTATTGTTCTCGAGCCATAATTCGTATATATGTACAAATCGGTTGTATTTTTTAACAATATCACGATGATAATTTATTACATGTCGTGAAAAATATAAACTTTCTGACGACAACCTATGTTCATAGTGTAAAGCCGTTTAAACATACATTTTAATTGAACCCAAATCATTTTGTTAAGTCGTGGTGACAGAAGGGACTGTTATATCACATAACACGTCTCATGTTTACCCGTTTTAGTAGGAAATTGACATTACCACAACAATGTGACTTTTGTTATAGCAGTAACGTAACGTAACATAACGTAGTGTCTTCTATTAAATTGCTGAATATTATATAAATAAAAAATATTTGATAAAATTAGTGTTAGAAGACCAGTCAAATCACATATCTCGGTAATTTAAGTTTTATTTGTTAAAAGACTAAATCACGAGTAGACATTATTTTTGCTAAAAGAACTATTACATAACTTTTGTCTTTGAATTGACATTTCCCAGAAGATATTCTTACCAAAAATAATATTTGGAACCACTTTTACAACAATATTATCAACATAAATGAAAAGATATCGTTTGATTGCCATTTGCATTTTATAAGCTGTATGCAGTAATTATTTGATGTTAGGAATATATAATAACTTTTTACCGCGATGAATGATTTACAAAGTGTGTCTGAGAGCATAATAATTGAAATCTATTACGAAAGATTGCAGTCACAATCAAACTTGTACTCAAGGAAGGGTATAATACATAGACAACGTGATTCTGTCTGTACGCATAAAAGTACTTTTATGCTAATACATTTCTCTTGATATATAAGAAGAGCCAAAAGAGTTCTAAAAACCATGTTACCGTATATCCAGTTTTTTTGCGTTTGTATATTGAACATTTTTTCGCTCTTCAGACTTTACCGCGAACAGAACGAAAATTAAACACACGTGTAAATTTATCGATAAACTGTATATGTTCCAGACACCCATACTTATTTTTTTGTCTAACACATAACCTGCTATTGTACTTTTCTATAAATTAAAAAAGCAGTGTAGAGATGTAACATTGCTTTTTCAAATCTATTTGTTCTCAAAGCTCTGCGACTTTCGTAAAATTGTTATTCTATTCCAGATTATTGCAATCATAGCTTATCTATGTCAAGTACAGACCAAGATTTATGTGTAAGATTAACAATTTTTGCCTGCCAATCATCCGGGAATCTTTGTGTCAGATTTTGATACTCACTTTAGACAATGTATACATTTATAACCTCTTGCATAAATAATTATTCAATCATTTTGAGCCCAAATACATCTTAATGACGTGTATGTCTGAGAAATGATTATTACACATTTAATATTGTGGCCTTTGAGAACTATAATGGCACATACCACTATCGTCTTATAAAAGCATTTTATATTCGAGCAGCTCTGCTTATGAATGTATGGCTTTAAGGTAGATTTTTAGTGGAGCTACTCTAAACTGTTCTGCAGGAGAAGTGATCTACAATAAATCTGCTCGAATAATTCTAGGGTTGGTCTGCTGTATTTCACTAATCTCATATCCGCGTTACGGTCAATACACTGCCGTATAAATTAAAAAATTTTCTACGTAATTAAGTCCAAGGATTTACGCGGTACCAAAACAAAGTCTAATAAAATTTAACTCTAGGGTAGAGCTGTTCTAGTAAATGAAAGCCACAAGGTCATTTTTTTTAATTTAAACACGCAATCAAGACTCATCAGTGGCGATCAAAAAAAAATATTGGAAAGGCAAATAATTAGAAATTTAAAGAGCCTTATTTAGAAACATTTCTAAAAGGTATGCAAATTCGTCTAAGGTCATCTAGACTTAAAACATTTTCAGAGCAGTAATTTTCATTATTAGATCAATAATTAAATCAATATTCTTGACCACTGATATAATACAATGTGGCTAATAGTCTTCCAGGAAGTTATTATCAGACATATCCAAACACATGTTGAAAATCGATTTCAACTTTATTTATTCAAGACGTTAAAGATTGGGTATCTTTTTTAACTCAGACAATCGATATTAAAACCCGTTTTTTTTTTCTTCAATGCATTACTTAAATAAAATTCTGATGAAGTGACGTTATGCCAAGGTTGGTTGCTGCTACACGGAATATCACTATTGGTGGAATCGAGGCCAGGGAATCACAGAATGCTGTTGCCAGAACGTACAATGTTCATCGTAGCACAATTCCACGCCTTTGAAGACGCTACCAGCAGCTTGGTACTACGACAGATCGACTACGTTCAAGGCGTCCGCGTGTTACAACTCGGGCGCAGGATCGTTACATTAGATTATTCGATCTACGAAACAGGACAATTGCTGCAACAGAAACAGCTGTAAACATCCTTGGGTTGCGCCCTGTATCACCACAGACAGTACGCAAATGGTTACGCTCTCGTGGATTGCGGGCAAAAGGCTCTAACGTCGGTGCAACACTGAGACGCCAACACCGCCTAGCAAGGTAAGATTGTGTGTACCGTTCGTGTATGGAATTTACAGAACTGGAGAAGAGTGTGGTTCAGCGTACGAGTGTACAGGCGCCGAAATGAATGTTTTTCGCAAAACTGTGTTGTAAAAAGAGACAATTTTGGCGTAGGCAGTGTTATGATGTGGGCCGCTATCTCTTACGCCAGGAACACACAGCTGATACATATCCAAGGCAATCTTAACGCTGTTAGGTATAGAGACTAAATTATACTGCCGCATATATTGCCCGTAATTGACATTCAAAGAGAAAGTTTTCAACACGACAATGCCCGACCATATACAGCACTTGTAACAGTAGATGTTTTAGATTTTTTAGAGCAACAGAATGTCAGTGTGGTCCGTTGGCCATCACGATCTCCGAATCCTAACCTTATTTAACATTTGTGGGATGAACTGGATCGGCACGTGCGCAAACGACAACCGCCGCCGCAAAATCTGCAACAATTTGAGCATGCACTTCAGTATGAGTGGCAAAGGATACCGCGTGTTCGTACTCAACGTTTAGTTGAATCCATGCCAAGAAGAGTAAGGGCTGTGTTATAGGCAAATTTGGGGCACAACAGTTAATTAGAATTTTTGCGTGATTTATTGACAACATGCGACAAAATGTTATATTCCATGTTAAAAGAACTCATGAACAAGAAGTGTGCTAATTTTTACATTTCTGTATCAATTATTTATATGTTAAATTTTTAAAATAATATATGAAGTAAAATTCCCATTTTTTTATGTTGCTTTTTTATTGAGTATATATATACGGACTCGCAATACATGTTAAATATTGTCAAAGATAGGGGAGTTAAAAATCCATTCAACCCCCCCCCCTAAAAAAACCCCCAAAAAACCCAAATAGATCACGATTGTATGCCGAGTTGAACATACTGTCATTTCGTTTCATGTATATTGAGCCTATTCTGAAGTTTTCTTTGCACACAATGTTTATAAGAACTATAAAAATTCATTTTAATCAGTTACATGTATAAAAAATGAGCATGTAATACTGCTTATTGTCATTTGGATTTGAAAAAGATTCACATATTATGTATGGTAATTTTCCTTCAGTATGTATGCTCTTTAATCTTCAGTACATATCGACTAATAAGCTAGTCGAACAGTTTTAAAATATGTAACCGTATAGCATATTTATCAATTTAATCTATACTTTTATTGGATTCGGTTGCTCATTGTTTTGTTTCATGTTGTATGTTTTTATCTGAATCCTTTTGACTTTCGGCTTATGTTGGTTCGGTTACCTTTTTATTTTCGAAAAAGAGTAGGCTTATTGTACCCGCAACAATAGGCTAAATTTCCCCCCTCATATACTTAATACGCAATACTTTTTAAGTAGCAGTATCGCTTTTTCCGTTGATCTATTGCTTAATAACTTGTTCTCGTCCTGATTATAAGGACGAAAAAACAAACATCCAATCAATCAATCAATCAATTAGAACGTTGTTGGAAAATTAGTAAAAGAAACCGACCGAACAACAAGAGTTGAAAGTCAAGGGACAATTACAAATCGGGATATAGGTAAACATATACAACGCAAAACAAAAAAACAGACACAAAAACAGAAAGTGAGTAAGCCGAACCTAATAAAAACCATGGGTGCACTCAGGTGCTCCGGATCAGTAAGCAGTGTCTGCTTCAAATTATACACCCGTCGAGTTACTAATTGTCATGTCTAGGAAAAAGTCAAATCCGGGAATAGTAAAGACTTACTATGACTCAGCGAAAATGTCCGACGTATTTGAGAAATTGATTTCCCATAACGATCAATTAAGTCATGGTTACGACCATAGAACCTCTGAAGAGATAACATCAACCTAGGAACAACAAACCCTTGTTTGAGTAATTTAATAGTCAACAACCGTGAGAAGTCTAGAAAATCAAAATACGATCGTAGGATCTATAATAACGTAAAAGTTGTGAAATGTACACACTATACGCTGGAGCTGCTAGAATGTTGCTATCGATGAAAAGGAAGTTGAAAATAGGTAAGTTAAAGTCATCACGTTTGTCGTATAGTCTAGTTTGTAGTTTTCCCAAGTTTATTTCTAGAAGTAGGTCTAAGTAAAATAGCCGAACAAAGTGTATCGGTGGTGTCTTTAATTTCAAGCTTGCCAGGGTAAATTGAATGCAAATTGTCATAAAATTTAGCATTGTTGATGGACTGCCAAGTACATTCTATGCCTAATTCGTTTATTAAACACCCTATAATATGTTTTTTGCAGATTAAAAAAATTTTGTTAGGGGCCTTATCTTATTCATATATATTTGTAATGAATGTCGTACAAAGTTTTAACAGCATCCAAAAGGTGATATTTTTAAAGATTAAATATTTATTTTGTACAAAATAAATAAAAATTAAATGTCCTGTCATCAGTGCATGTTTACGAACAGTAGTAAAGTTGCAACATAGACTGACGAGTTCTGGCTCGTAAGCTTCTCTTCCTCGCTCAATATTGAAGTGATTCAGAATGAGACAGATTAGTCAGTAGAAGTTACACTACCGGGAGTGTTTTCAGATAAGAAGCGTTTTCAAAAATAACCATTACAGTAGTAGCAAATGCTTCAGGTGGCGAGAACAAAATTGCATTATCGGCCAGATGTACGCCAAAGGCATCGACTGTACCAGCCACAACCTTCAAAGACAGGGTTTTATTCAAAATGGAGGACGAATGCAGTACTGGAGAAAAATTGAAAAATGGGATTCTATTAAGCAATATTTAAAAAAAAAACACTATATATTGTTCGTCACTCTTTTAGAAATTTAAAAAGCACAAAACAAGTACACGTAGGTATGGAAGACCCAGAACAAGTAAACACAAAAAAATACTGAAAATGTTAATTGTATATTTGATTTAGAAAATTTTGAGATTTCTACATATCCGACATATGGTAAATAATCTATGTATTTAAAACGCTTTACATTGATATGTCACTATCTCAATGTTTCACGCAAGGCTAATTTTTTCGTCTCTATCCATCGCTCTTAACCTTTCAAGAGGCAGTCAGATTTTTTCGCTATTGACCTTAGCTATATTCTGGACGCGAACAAGTTAACAAACAATAAATCAATTCTAAAAAGATGGCCCAAAAAAACAAAAATGTCACTGAAAAAGTATAGGGTATGTGTAGGACGGAAAATTTAGCCATTTGTAGCGGATACATGGGCCTACTCTTGTCGACATCTACAAAAGGAGTCTTAATCGTGCAGGAGAATGGCACTCTCCAAACACGTTACCCACTGTTGTCTGCAGTCAGGCTTACCGTATTATGACCTGACAACCCCCCAACGAGGGCATGCGCTGGGCAGATCAGCTCTGTGGGTCGAGCACTGTGAACCCTTAAAGTATGGTCACTGGAAGTGTTATCGACAAACACTGATATCTGCACATTCTTTGATGAAATGTGTGATAAACAGATAATATATTACTATTCATATCGGATGCTTTATTGGCTCTTGCTCATATTATTTCTTAACTTTGTTACTAATATATACTCGTAGAAGAAAAACAATAATGCATTTATATATATTCGAATTGCATTAAAAAAAACTTGTTTCAAAAGTTACCCGGAAATGTGATTCAGGCAAATAATAACTTAAGACCCCAAAAGTACAAAGATGCGGAAGTATGGTTTAAAGCGATTATTGTTTTATTAGAGCTAGTATCCCGGACCCCTGTTCGTGGTATTTAATTGTTTAACGTATAATCTTAACTTGCATCAAATTGTAAATAATTTTAAAACTCGTTCAAAAGTGAACTTAGAGAAATTTTTAGAGACGTTTTGTAATTTTTAATTGATATTATATTTTTCTCATATTCTATGAGAAAATTTTATTACAAATTTGTTTATGTAACACTTAAAATAATGAAAAAGCGAAACCTGTTTAAAGTTTAAAAAAGCATCACTTCGTGAGAATTTATTCTCACCGTAATATCAGCTTAATTGGATTGAGACTAAAATGATTTTATTAATCCGATACAAAGTTTTGTTAATATTAGTAGAGTGTACTTAACTAAACTTACATTAATGTATTAAGAAACCAAATGTAACATATAAAGGTAAAACGTAAAATAATTCAAAAGTATACTCCAATTCGGTCTTCACAAATAGCCAAGACTTAAATTTGAAATTGTAGCAGGCGTAAATCCGCACTTTAATAGAATTTTCATTGAATTTTCTAATTATAACACGCTACATATTTAATTATGTCAGTATAACAAACAGAAAACAAATTTTTCGCGATTCGTTCGTTTAGATAAAACACAAAAACGCTAATGTACTACAAATGTTAAACAACGCCTCGACTGGTTTTTATAACCCACTTTTGACCAGTTTTTTGCATGCTTTACAATTTAATTCATTGAATTTTATAGAAATAAAAACTAGTAAACACACAAAAAATCATCACGAAAAGAAATACAATTATATGTAAAAAGGAGTATTGGGTAGTATAGAGACAAAATTGATTGTTAAAATCTAAAAACATCTTTGTCGTGCAAGGAGCTTGGTATTCCCATTAGAAATCATTCATCATGGCCTCTAAAAGTATGGAGTATTGGGTTAGTGTGGTAAATTTAGCCTTTTGTAGCGGCTACTATGCGCCTACTCTTTTTTGAAATCTACAAAAGGTGTCTTCATCGTGCACGGAGCGTGGCACTTTCAAAACGCGTTACCCACTACAGTTCGCGGCCACGTTTTCCGTATTATAACCGGACCCCCCTCAAACGAGAAGGTTTCCTCTATCCGCCACCCTGGGCTGCTCTGTTGGTCGAACACTACTAGAAAGTATTAGCAGCAATAAAAAATCAGCACATAATTGCCTTCGTATGAAAAATCAAAGCATATTTTTCATACAAAGAATAATTATTGGCATGAGGCAGACAAGAAAGATGCATACCAGCTATTAATAAAATCATTGAGCATATTGAAAGTGAGTTTCATACTGTTGAATGGCTAAATTTCTCACACTTCACTTGTTTTAGAATTTAGTTTGTAGTTTTCATATATTTTTCAGAGAAAGTGTAGGGAGGAGGCCGACGTAATCTTCTCGTCGTCTTCTTTATTTTTCATCACAGTGACATAAAATTATCTATATAAAGTAAAGTAAAATGTCTGGGTCATTGTTTTTATTTCTTCTTCAGTAGACCTAAAAGAAACCGGCTTCATACAAAAAAATATTTGAGAGTAGCACAATAAATAAAAATTTGAATGTACAAGGTCTGTTCAAAAACGGAACCTCACACACGTTCTTAAAAGATTATAGAAACAATTATAGAAACATATCAATTCTCTCTATAAACCAGATCTTTTCCCCAATTACATAACACTGTCACCGATTACATTTCAATTACGTGACATAAGGTATAGTTACTAAATGCTCCACTCTTATTTAAAGAATGCAAAAACTTATATTTTCGTTAACATCAAACGTTATAAATCGATAATTGCGAGTTAGTGGAAAATTTGTAAAGTAAACTTGAAACGCCCATGGACCTGCATCGCTCACCTGGAAAAGAATAGCTTGTTTGTATTCGGATGATGAAAACAAAACCCCTATCATATCATAAACTGGGACGATTCTGAGAGTGCTAGGACGCCTGCACTGGACGTTAAGCAGACATCTAATCAAACATTAATATTACAGAAGTCGTGGTTATTAAGTCACGTCTGCAGCATTTCCGACTTATAAAGATTGCATTATTTTTAAAATATTGAGGTTCACAGGCTTCAAATTAAATCCACTAAATCATAGACGCCGTGTGGGAGAGTGCCATACTGGAATTTTATTGTACACACAATTATTCATGTGAACAACCGACAGATGAAATATGATGATAATTATAATAATGTTACAACGCAATCTCTACATTTCGGTTACTTAATTTAAATAAGACATTTAAATTCCTTTGAAATATATTACATCAATATGGTCTTCAAGAAACTAAATCAGCAATTTGAATAGAAAATTTTTTTTTCCGGATATGTATGATATAAAACCCATGAAGACAATTATTTTTAAAATGTATTAGTTCTGATTATATTTAACTAATTTATCTTATGCTTGTGCTGTTCTGTTAGCTTATCTCTTCGATTTAAATTTTTGATATACATTTCATAAAAAAGATCGATTCTTGCCCTATTTTTAAAATCGTCAATTTAGATATTGTTGCTATAAACATTTGAATGTTCTTGTCGTTAAACGTTGACAATATTAATGAGCAAAGCTCCTACACCCCCATAACAAAAAACAAACAAACAAGCTAACAGTGATTGGTGATGAGTTTTCAACTTGTTAAAGATAATATTAATATAAACATATAAGATCTGAGATAAATATGTTGCAAGGAAATCTGAGAAGAAATAAAAGCTTTAGCGTTTAAGGTCGGAAAGCGCGACAGACTGACAGAAGCCAGGCATTTCAATGCCCCACAGGCTTCGCGTAGCAGCAGAAAAAATATTAGCAGCAGACAAATGTATTTAGTATAAAACATACTTTGCATACATGTACGAAGCAAGGACAATTACAGACGTGAAGCTGCACAGTATAGATACGACCTACATTACATTTGCAATGTGTCACGTAGAGTACTTGGAAGTGAGTTTAATACTTGCGATGCTCGCCACTTAAAAATTACCATCAAAATAAACAAGTATAATTAGACATTAATAAAGATACTTTAATTTATATAATTTTGCAATATGAATCGAACTTTTCTTTGGTTTGTCTTACACATCTTATCTCCAAATATAAATATTCTGAAGGCAGAAAAACAAAAATAGACATACAGGATTGTTATGCATTATTACCAGTATTGAATAAATATCAACAAATAACTCGGTACTGTAGTGATTGCCTGGGCAAAACCAACATAACTGGACAGCTTCCCCATGTGGCGGATATTAGATGCTTTCTCGTTTGTGCGTGTTATATATTTCTGATATGTACTTCACCTTCAGTTCGTCGTCTTAAAAAAATGTTTTGAATACAAAAAAAAAAAAAAAACCAAACAATAAAAGTCATATTTTAGATTGTTTCTGATTTTAATCTCTTAACAATAAATATCAGTAAATAAGCTGGACATTTTTTTCTCAACCAACAAACCTGCTTTGCGTGTCCTTCGGAGGCTTCGATGAGATACCCTCTCGCTTGTTTGCGCCGGAGCTATTTTCATGTTATAATACAGAAAGCCTTACCGAAGACTAATATTGTTACGAGTTTGGAGAGTTTAAAACTCCTTGGATGATAAAAAGAACCCCATATGTTGATTTCGAAAAAACGAACATGCATTAAGACGCAACAGAAGATTAGCTTAATTATTCTTCTATTCTGAAACTCCATAATTTTTCGGAGCATAAAATTTCCCGAATTGATGGTTTGTGTTGACTATAACTTGTTATAGCTAAATTTAAGTAACTATTCCATCGATAAATCAATCAACAACACAGCAGATTATAAAACTTTCGAACACAAGTTATCAAAATCATTTATACTAACCATGTTTACTAATTCTGCACTAATTTAATAGAATTGGTTATACCGGATCATTACAGTACATTTAACTGCCGAATACTTCATTAAACCTTTAACGCCGTGAATCGAAAGTCCAAAAGAAAGAAACACAGTGGAATACTTACGAGTCCAGCCATCCATTTAATACAAACAAATACAAACAGCGTTTGATAGTCGAAGTGTGTGTTCAAACCTCTATCAACCTTTTTCACCACAATTTTACCAGCTTTAAAAACGGACTTCCAATAATACTGACATTTGCAACTTCAGGAGTGTCAGAACTTTAAATCTGGACTCAAAAGTCATCTTAAGGTCAGAGTCTATTTCGAATGTAAAATGCACTGAAACGTTTTATTTTTTTTTCATTATAATTAGCATTCTGCGATTTGTTTATTATGTACCACATAACATATTATCAAAACTAGTTTAGCATGATGCAATATTATTGTAAACCATTACTCTTCATAAAAAGCATTGCATTCAAATATTTCCGCCAGTTTTACTCGGTTGTCGTTCTTGTCTTTGATTTTTTTTCATTCAGCATTAAACGTGAACAATAAGACGGACTCACGTTTTGCAACAGCAGATGTCGTTGATATTGCTAAAAAGGTTGGAGAATATTGATGCACCAAATATAAAATAGGAACAACTATGACGGTAAAACTTTTCAGAACGAACATCAAAAAATTATTTCATGACCGAAAATTTCTCTTTAAGAGGACCTAAACTCAAATCGTGCTAGCTTTCACACAAAAAAACCCTATAGTTTCAAAGTAGGAAAAATAATAAAGATAGTGTAGAACGCTCATTCAGTTGATCAATGATTTTATTGCACCAACTAAGAATTAGAATATTGACCGCGGGCTATGTATTCTTGGTGGTGCGATAAAATCATAGATCGACCTCATCACCATGAATGCTATAATTAAGGCCTTTCCGATTTGATGGAAAGACCTTCTTCTACTTCTTACGATTATGATTAGTATTATTACTTTTCTTCCGCGGAGGTTGCTAAACAACTTCGCGCGCGACATATCATTTCGATCCTTGGTACCATTTATCCATCATATCCGGAGATGACATGAATCATACTTTTAAACTGATCTATTTTAGGTAACTGAGTTTTCTGCCTAAACAAGAAAACCCATATTAACCGATAAACTCAGAAACTGTAACCTATTCTCAAAATCTTGAGTGTACGAAATACTTTATTCCCGGCTTGTAACAAATGCGGACATTTGATTGGTTGGTTACCCGTCGGTACAAATCCCATGCCCCCGGCTTCGTTCCTAACGTCGCAGGGTGTATTATCAGTTACCTACGTTATAACCCGGGTGTATGGAAATTGTACCACCTGAAAGTAATTCTGTTCAGCCTGAAGCGAAGCCGAAGGCTGTCCAGAAGTACTTTTAGGTGGTACAATTTCCATACACCTGGGTTATAACGTAGGTAATGGCGTTTATCCCCGGCTAACAAGTGTAAAAGGCTGAAAATGGGCTCTTTTGTAGTCGGGAATAAGGTAAATGGGCAACGTCATCACGGTTGCTCACAAACAATTATACGTTTTTTATGCAGAAAATGCAAATTTTTCCCAGTCGATGATGTTACCTATAGTAACAACCTCAGACTTAGCAAGTTTAAAGAGTTTTTATTTTGCTTTACGTTGTTTTTCCTACTTTCGGTTTTTTGGCGGCTCAAGTCACGTTATCATAACGTCAAGAGACAATGACGTCAAGTTCCGATTTCATTCATATTTATATGTGTTTGTGTGAACGTAGTGCATTTGCAGTATTTGAAATGAAGTAAAAATACAAATATAAAAGACAGTAATATTCCTTTGTGGAATAACATACACTGATTACTCGAGAACATACATTAGCAACGCACAAATAATAATCCTGTGACGTTAGCAACGCAGCCGGGGGCATGGGATTTGTACCGACGGATAACCAACCAATCAAAAGTCCGTATTTGTTACAAGCCGGGGATATATTTTTAGAATCAGAATGATAAACTATAGTAAAATAGGCCATTATACAGCCAGAAGTGGCGTTTTGTCCCTAGCAACGGGCTTAGAATCATAAGCAACTCAAATAACTAATTTTTAATGACAAAGTGACATTTTGTGCTTAGCAACAGACAAAAAGTTCATATCTTGACTGTAAACAATAACGGGAAAGACCTTGCCATTTGTTCTCGGAAGAAATGTCAGTTTAATTGTATATTATTTTTTATCCTCTACACCACCAGCCCACATATGCAGCTTAAATTAATTAATCATACCATTTAACGCTCTGTTCTGTCGTAAAACGGAATGAGACGATATAAATACCTGTCATTAGTCATGAAATGCTTTTGTTTTGTGTAGTGGGTGTTTCTCCTAATTCAGCTCTACTGATTTTTCGATGTCCTTGCTATTGTTATTAGAACACTCGTTAAAGAAATTAATGAATACGAATAAACAAGATACATTAACAATAGTTAGGTATAGAAAATTAAAAAAATATACACAGCCTAAATGAACTATAATATACTATAAATGCTCAAATGCACAGTAATAGAAGAGGGAGGGGGCAAGAGAGTTCATTAACATGTTAACCATTTTTTAATTCCACCAAAACAGATAACAGTAAATTTAAAATAATGATAACAGATACAAGTAATTTAAATTCATAAGAAAACAGAAAACAGTGAATTCAAAACACGAAAAACAGATAACAGCAAAATTGAGAAATTTAGAGGGAATAACAACAGGGTTTTTATTTTCATTATAACAGTTAACTAAAATGTCATATTTTTAGAAAAAAGATAATAGCTTATGGTTAAAAAATAGTTGAAACTATTTTATGTAAAAACTACATTTAAACGACATGTCAAAAAGCCCAAAAGACGTTAACAAAAAGATCTTGTCCCCTTCATAGAATACCAAAAAAAAAAGATATACTATTCGAACTGAATATCATAGAATAATTCTATTCATGTTGTAATTTATTGATATTAAGTGCTTTGATTGGATACAAACACTTAAATGGAGTCATCTCAGATAATTTATATATCGATATTTCCTCTGAGCGGACTACTTTCAGTATCCAATGTAAACAAAATGGCGTCCTCTAGCGAATCGTCAGGAAGAGGGAACAATGTTTTCTCTGCCTCAATGTTTCCTAATTAAAGCGTTTGAGATTTCACATAAAACATAATATAAATACAATTAAGTGTTTCATTTTGTTTTTTTCCAAACAATATCTACAGAACCGCGATTCCTTTGGTAATATGTTTTGCATATCACTACGCTTTCCGGCCTAAACTAAGTGTTGACCTATTGTGGAGAGGGTTTTTAGCGTGAAAAATGAAAACTGCTTACCGCGTATGGTTCAGCTTATGCTCCTTTTGTAGATCAAGAAAACTACTTTTTGAAATCAATAATTATTTCATCGAGATATTCAGCGTTTTGAAATCTGGCAGTTTTTAAATTTTGAAAGGGCGATTTTCCATACTAAAATTTGACCTTAATTAGAACGGAAGTGTTCTTTAGGAACAATCGAGTGTTGTCTACTCGAAATCCTTCGGGTGATGTCGTCTGCAGTTAAGGCGGGAAAAGTCTCGCGGTTTGTCCGAATACCATTGAACGTCACGAAAGCAGACGAACATTTGTAAACATCGTAAGGTCCCTTTAGAAACAAAAATGGCTGACTTATTATGTAAAATTCCCGTAGCAAAAATCAAGGACGATTTGTAACAACTTAATACCAGAGGCATATTATAAAACATGGACAGGTTATCGTATCTACATTTTTTCTACTGAATTTTCGTAATAAAAAGGTAAAATATAGAATAATGAAAAAATGCAAGCAAACTTATTTTCCCAAGCGGGTTGGCATTTAGTATAGGTAGGTTTTGAGGTCTAGATGGGTTTCGGTAACTGTTTTTGCTGTTTTAAAAATCGCAACGATAATTTCACAGCATTATAAGGATTAAACACTGGGTTTTAGGCAATTATCCTTGTGTAAACTCTGGCGACTCCCTCACAAGCTTGACATAAAGTCCTGACTTTATTTAGTTTGTGAGTGAGTCGCCGGAGTTTACACATTGATAATTTTCTAAAACCCAGTGTTTAAGCCTATAATATAAGTATCGAATATTGCAACATTTGACTCGTCATTAATAACATTCTTAAATGATCACTAAACAACAGGTCGATTAATGTAAAAAAACCACTGCTTTTTGTTTTATTACTAATGGCATAAATTTGCAAAACGGTCTATTAGTCGATTTGTTAAAAAAACATCATCGCAGCAGATTTAAAAGTAATGACGCCATATATATTAGAACATACACAGTTATGATTACTGTATAAACAAGACGAAAACTCAAAAGAACCACCAGCTCAGCTCAATCACAATTAGAAATCATTGCACACCGTTGTGTCGATACCGTTGTATCGATTCTATAATATGAAAGTATGCATAGCTAAAAGAGTAAAATAAAAAATAAAGTTAAAGTTTCCCTTCTTAAAGATCTGAGCATAATAAACAACCATGCAAATAACCTACTATATAAGCTCAACTTTTTCTAAATCGCATTTCATTTGCGGCAGTTTTGGAAATTAACATTTTTATTACCGAAAAGTTTGTTTACTTTTTACATTTTTAAGTTATATAGAAATTATAAATTGATTATTGCAAGTACAGGAAAACTGGTGTATACTAGTGTAAACTAGAGGTACTCTGGACCTGGATCAGTCATCAGCAATAAACTTTCCAAAAGCTGATAGAGTGTATTCCAAGAAACATTTCAGTCAAGTTTAAGTTCAATCTATCATATCATATTTTAACAAAAAGACGTGGTAATTAAGTCTCTACAAAGTGATTGGGATATTTTAAAACAATTTTAAGTTGTAGCTTAAACTTAAAATCGCTAAATTATAAATACTGTCTTTACAACTGGACTAATAAACAACAAATAAAGCGATTTATTGTTCTGAAACAAGGACAAATAAACTGGCATAATAATTACAATAATGATTCAACGACAACAGTACAAGCCCATTACTTAATTCAATACCATCATTAGATAACACGATTACGTTGATATGTCCTTTAAGAAATCAAGTCAACAATTTCAATATAAAGTAGCTTTCCGGAAATTTAGGACATAAAATCCTTGAAAGAATTATCTTTCGACAGTATAAGCCTAAGGCTGATAATGTTTAGCTCAACTAATTTATCTGCCAAAAGCTGACCGTAAACGCCTACACAATGTCTAACACTTTAACTGAGATGATTAATATAAATTAAAAAAACATTTAATATAGGTTGATAAATTAAGAAATGCAGGGTAATGACATGCTGCCGTAATGAATGTGGCATTTTATAGCAGATATTAACGATTCACATCATTTATTGACTCTTTTTCGTATCTGGTATCAACTAGTTAGCACTCCAATATTTCTGTGTAAACCATACGTTTTAAAGTTCAAAAATATATTTTTGCAGTACAAAATTGCAGCAGTTGGACGTCAGTTTGAATTGTATCTATTTTATCATTTTATTTCTATCAAATATTGATTCTACTTTTTAGAAATTTCTTCCTACGTTGTGAATGATGGATTGAATTTTACATCGACCGGTGGCATTGCACAATACTATTTGTTCATATATAAACTCTTGTCCTTCAGTTTTGCAAAAAAATTAGTGAATACTAGTAAGGTGTCTCAAGTAATAAAGACGACGAACCCCTAAAGCGACTGGTCTTTATAGCAGTGATAGGATTGATGAGAAAAAAGCAGTTAGAAAGCATTTTGTTTAAAAAAAAAGGATTTACTACCATATATCGATTTCCCAAAGGTGAATCTACGGTTTTTGTGAAAAATGGCCCTGAAATAAAATATATTTTAAATTATCTCTGATTTGCAAATCGAATTTTAGATCAATGTAATTTACAGTATACCACCGTCCTTGATTGATTGATTGGATACTGATTTCTTAACGTCTGTCAGCAGTATCTCATCAATATTCAGGGCATAAACAACTCAACAACAAAAATAAGCAGTTGATGGAGTAATGAAAAACAAAGATTAATTTCTGCAAGAAATTTTGCAGCGACGAAAAGTTTAATTGTTTGTAGAGGACACAATAAGCCTACTATATTTACAATCTACAAACAGGACTTAATAATGAAAGAAGCGTGATACTCTCAAAACACCGACTCACTTTTGCTTTTTCTTATTAAAATTTTAGTTTGAGACCACACTGGAAGTGTTCCCAGTGGTTCACCCAGTGTTGCCACGCGCATCTTCAGATGATAGATATGGAAAGCATTCTAGTCGTGGTTGTCAGGATATAATTCGCAAAAATTTTATAGGGGTAACATGTTTGTGCTATGTGCACAATAAAAACCCTTTGTTTAGATTTAAGAAGTAGGCTTATTATAGCCGCTACAAATAAATTCATACCTAAGAGTTTATACTTTTTCTAGGGGCAGTTAAAATTTTCACGGTCGGCACGCCAGACAGTGCTGGATTAAATTGTAAGCTAACTAATGTCTTCAAGCATTTATGTTTTTAATATACTGATATGGCCAGAAAGGATAGAGTTGAAGTCAATAAAAGACAAAGAAATGTAGTTTTTTTTAAACAATTTTATAGCATTATTATGTAATTTCAATTTGGGATGCATCTTTCGTTCTTTCAAAAAATGTATCTAAACGGTTTTGGTAGTGAAACAATTAAATATTTCGAAATTGGTGATTTTCCTACTCTGTTTAATAATTAATCAATATTATTTATTGTTCCTCGATGATATGTAAGGAAATCGGCAACATATAGAGAAGAAATCAAAACTTGAGCAAGGCTATAAGATTTACCCTAACATAAAAATGCTATCATTAAAAAATTTGAAATAAAGAATGAAAAGGTTTTTAAAAAGCCATATGTCTGTGTTGTGTAATTTGTTATTTTCTAAATTGCAACAGACCCAAAGTATCAATTTTTGCGAAGGCGTTTCAAATACATGATTCGAAACGTACCAGAGGATCTAGCACTGCGATTTGTCAACTGGGACCATACTGGGTGGGTTCCCAGTACTCAACCCCTAGAGGTGACTAGCGCGTCCCCAGGTGGCAAATACAAAAAGCCTAGTGCATACAACAACGAGTAACATGTTTGGAGGGTGCCATGCTTTTTGCACGATAAAGACCTCTTTTGTAAATTTCTAAAAAATAGGCTCATTGCAGCCGCTACAAGTGTAATATCTCCATTTGTTTCTCCCATTTTTCCCCGTTGATTAATTGTTTGTTAACTAGTGTTCTAAATATCGTTGAAATTGCTCGCTAGACGTTGATCAAACATCAACTAATTAATCGCCTTTTTCAGAAATTGAATATATGAATTTTAATAACAAATTAGTATTATCCCTTTTGTAACGTGTAGCCGAGCTAGAATTGGGCTATGGTATGTAACCCTGGGTAGTAAATCAAATGGAAGTCAGATTTATCTGTAACCTGTTGATACCTGAACCTGAACCTGAACAACTCCTTCGCTTTGAACAGTTTAATAATTAACAAACTTGAAACACTTGATAAATGGCACAAGGTTAAACAGCACCTTTGCCCAATAAACACTTTTAAAATCAGCACAACCTCTTAAACAACCTTCTTCAAATAAAACCTCGCTAAATGACACACCGTTAAATAGCACCTACGTAAATGACACACCGTCAAATAGCACCTACGTAAATGACACACAGTCAAGTAGCACTGGTACTCGAACTGAGCTATTCAGAACTACTTGTTAAGGCTGTACAAGTTCCACGATGCAACTCTGAATGAGTTGATCCGCAAAGATCTGTGGTTAAGAACAGAATGACACAAAATACAGGGTTGCACTGTTTTTTATACCAAAATTCCATGATGTCAACACACGACTTTAAGTGTATAACAAAAAGGAATGTAGTTCGAGGGGTGGTCCACATTCAGGACTGTTCTATTAATCTGGAACAACAGTTTATTTCTTCGATATCTATGTAACTGCAGGGGTGTGTATTATATTATCGATTTTCTAAACCGTATCTGTTCTATTTATAGATTGTAAACCGCATGCGCTATAAATACATCAAATTAAACGAACCGTATGAATGTAATATTCAACAAAAGGAGTATTTCCATTAACTAAATGGTATAATAAGCTCTCCGTTACACTTTAACATAACATCTACTTTGGTTTTCTCAGGGAGTTTAAAATATTCATATGTGTCATCACACTCTAAGTAACCGAAATATTTGAGTTTTGGCATAACATTTTGGGAAGCAATTAAGTCACACAAAATCATGCAACCAAAATCATAACTACTTATACAAAAAACCTCGGTATTATCAAATAAACAAACTTAACCGATGTGATCGGAAGGATCCCTTCAATGCAGCTTGAAGAATGGTAAAGTGTGCTCGTTTACTTCTCGTGTGCCGTCACATAAAAAGTTTGGTCCGCTCAAACCATAGATGCAAGCTCGAATCAAACAAAGATCTATCATACCCAATACTCACAAAACCTTAAAGGTTAACAAAATTTCTTTTCATATCAGATTGACATATCGGTATTTCAACAGTTTGAGGTCATGAACTCTAAAATTCATGCTCATGTTGATATTTCTTTACTTTCCTGTTCATTTTTGTTTGTTTCAGTAATATAAATATATATAATATATAATGGCTATGTTACACAATTTTATACAAAATATTTGTAGAACACATTGTCAAGTCATACAAAAGTTTCAAATTTCAAAACGCCTTCGTAAGGTTACTAGATTCTTCCGTAAATGGCCGATTTCTGATAAAGATGACCCAGCACAGACGAGCTCACGCGCACACATCTGTACTTGCTGCGTCATCCAATCAAAACGCCAGAAACAAGAACGTTGTTATGGAATCATAACAACGTTCTTGTTTGACGTTCTTGTTTCCGGCGTTCTGATTGGACGTCAGAGACAATGGAGTCTAAAACAATGGAGAGTCTATAGATTATAGCGATGTGTAAGTTGTTGGTTTACGAAAGAAATAGGTACTTTCATACGTTTTTGGGAAAGTCCGTGTGATCTTTCACTCGTGATAGAAATTTTTATGTCTTTTGGCTCGTTTCGCTGCGCTCCACTCGCGAAAAGACATAAAATTTCTATCACTCGTGAAAGATCAATCGGTCTTTCCCAAAAACGTATGAAAGAACCTATTAGTCTCCATACATTTCACTGCTGTTGACTGCTAAACTACTCAAACAAGGGTTTGTTGTACATAGGTTGATGTTATCTTTCCAGAAGTTCTATGGTCGGCACCACGCCTTAATTCCGTGTCTCAAATACGATCTGACATTTTTGCTGAGTCATAGGTAGTGTTTCCTATTCCTGGATTTGACTTTTCCCTAGACAAGACAATGAGTAACTCGACGGGTGTCTAGTTAGAGGCAGGCACTGCTTACTCGTCCGGAGCACCTGAGTGCTCCCATGGTTTTTATTGGGTTCGGGTTACTCTCTTTCTGTGTTTTATGTTTTTGGTTTTTGTGTTGTGTTTGTCTATATCCGGATACGTAACTGTCCCTTGGCTTTTGGCTCTTGTTGTTCGGTCGGTTTTCTTTGCTATTTTCATATACACTACTAGCGTGCGAAGAATCTTTTACATTTGAAAACAAATTTCCTACAGATGCTTTATCAGTGATACTGTTTAAACGAGAATATCTAACTTCCCTTTGAAAACCAGCCTATGTGATTCATTATAGCTTCAGTGGAACCATAAAAAGAAACGGCTAAAGTTATACAGAACCCACCTCTCAAACTGTATAGAGGTTTCTCCTGCATCCATGTCAGGCTCTTTTAAATAATATTTAAGTCTGGAGTAAATAGCCGAGTGTGTAACTGGGGCTTCTAACACGTGTTTTTTGCCATAATTCAAAGTTCTAAATAGATATCCAGTGCGCAAATCTAAAGAAGATCTTGAAATGTATTTTTCAATACCATGCACTGGACATACTGTGTGGTCATCCAGCAGCCTCATAACTGAAAACTCATTTTCTTTCCATTCTTTAAACTTTAGCCAACTGTGTGAGTGAATACAAAACCTGAACTGTCATGTAAACGTCTAATTTCTTGTGTTAAAATTTTCCCTAAATCATTCCGTTCTATCACCCGCGAAAAAGTTTGAAAAATGCTCGGTCCCGCAAGAGAATAAATGTATCAGAAGTTGAATTAGCACTCAAGAGCTTGGAATCTATGAAGGTGGAAATGGCTTTCAACTTATCAAAAGATGGGTTTGGCCTGTTGAACTGTCTGGTGGAAATTAGTTTGTTCACGTTTAACTGCCTCCAAGTATTGTTTAACTTTCAAGCTACAAATAGGATTACCAAATTTCCTATTTTCATTCCATTCTTTACCTTTCCCTTACGACTCAAAAATACCTTTTAACTGGCCTATTACAGTTTGAACAGTGCCTGAAGAAAGTCTAAAGGGACAACTACATCCAAAAACTCCACTTTTCCCAAAATTTATGCAAAATATTTCATTAATCTGTGTTTTGCCCTTCTTATCTTTATGAACCAAAAATCTTCTGATATCATTAGGAGTGGCAAATATTGTTTTTGAAATATCTTTCAAATTTGAGGTTTTTTTACGATATTGAGTGTCTCCAATTAAATTATCTAGAAGTCTCATCTTTCCTCCACTAAAACATCGACTGATGTCTCATGATACACCTTTCCACCACAGGACTGGCAAAATTTTGCGTCTTCATCGTTAGGGTAGTCGCACAAAACACAAGATTAAGCTGGTTTTCCAACTCTAGGCACCCCATATGAAACCTTAAATCAGATTTTTGCAGTAAACAGTTTGTAACCAAGATTTAGAAGTAGGTTACCAGATTTCGATGGCTTTAAAAGAACAGAATTATCACCTACGTTGCCTAAAACAACAAAATAAAGTAACAAATGACCAAAGTTTCGGCCACCAATTTGGTAGAGGCGAGAACTCTGGGAAAACAAAACAGACACCAACAGGTTTTTGCTCCAACAGAAGATTCAATACACATGAAATCAAACAATCACGCATAGCATTAGAATACATCGCCTTAAGATCAATACTGTGTGGTCCGAATCTTTCCTCTACCTGTCTCCAAGCCTTAGGGGATAGTTTACAATCATTGAGATTTATAGCCCTAGACTCGGCAGGATTTTGTTGTATTTATATAGAACATGTGCAAATCGATATTGCTTGTCTGACAAAGACCAAAATTTTGTTTCAGAACAGAATTAAAATCGCTACATTTTCCACCTCCATTTTCCCATGAAGCTATGACAGCTTTGTTATCCACAAAGACATCTATTCTATGGTTTTGTAAACGAACTTGCAGAGACATAAGCGCTTTAAAGACAGCATCTGCTTCCTTAATATGTATAGGCCTACTATCCCCTGCATCAAAATAATCACATAGAACTATATTTTCAGTAATTCCGCTCCATCTGAAATAAGATTAATATGTTGCAAGATTGAACTGAAGGTGGGTTTCTACTCTCCAGGGGACGAAGCTGCTCCAATCATCCAGAAACTTCCAACGTGAAATTTCTTGCTTAAGACTACCAACAACTGGAACTTTTTTTCGAGTTCTTAGTTGCCCTACGTTTAGCCAAGATAATCTCCCGTGTGTACAATTTGGCTGCAGGTACAACCAGCATGAAGGAAATACATTTACCAGGTAACTTTTGAAGAGTTTTCAGAGTGACAGAATTCTGTTGAATAATATAATCTCTAAGAATTGCGAAGGACTGCTTTTTCTGATCTGGCAAAATGAAGGCTTGTTTGACAGAATATATCAACATGCCCAGAAACTTAGCACCTGGCATACGATGAACAAGCTTTTTAAAGCTTTAAACTTCCCCTCCGAACAATTACTGCTTAAAAGTTCAATAATTAGCCTATCATAAATTTTAATGCAAGCAAGGAACTCGATGTTTTCTACAATAGCTCGTAGCTACCATTCCTACCTTTTGGTAAATGTAAGCAATAGATTTAAAACCAAACGCTATAGTGTTGAAAACAAAGAACCAACCCCCAAACTGAACTCCAAAACACTTTCTAGAGTCTTCGTGAAGAAAAATGTTATCATAACCAGACTTGTCGTCCACAGAGGTCATCAAACAGTTCTAAGTAACTAATATTGGGACTTCTTAAAGCGTATCTAAAACAAAAGGTTTATCCATTATCCACATATTTAGAAAACTTTCAACGTGGCATAAACGGGGTTTAGTTGACGCGATAGTAAGTGGAACCACCAGATGTGGGGGTCACAATCTCCTACTTTCCCCCATAATGACATAGAACCATTACGTAATCTATCCCACAGTGTAGCTTTAATAAATTCTATATAATCTTTGCAGATTAAAGCATTTGGAAAATATTCGGTGGGGGGAACATCAGAATTGTACGATTTTCATCTAAAATTTCCTTGAAAATGTTTGAAACATTTGTTTATTTTAACCCCATGTTTTAACCAGTCGGTAACCTCATGATCTGGACCAATTTTCTCCCATTCCTCTATAAATCTATGTAAATTGCTGGCTCGGAAATTATTCAGAGGGTAATAATTTAAATTCAAGATTGTCACTTTCAGCAACATCTTCAGCCATTATCACGTGAATATGAGGATGGAGAACATTCCCTCTGTAATTCACCCATCCTTCATCGCTATCAACCACTTTTGCTTTGAAAGGCTCGAAACTAATATCAAATTCCCAACTGGGGATATCAGGATAAAATGTTAGCTTTTAAGCCTCTTAAAAGAATTCTAAAAAAAGAAAAACAAAACAAAAAAGAAAATTACATAGAAAAAATACTCCAACTTCCATTCCACGTGTCAATAAAGCCACTGGAGGATAAGACCCTCTTGGAAAAGAAGTCAGAAAACAAAATTAAATGCAGAAATCTTAAAAATTGAAAATTACAAAAAAAAACCCAAAAATTAAACAAAGTAAAAAAATACAGAACCTACAAATATAGCATTTGTTTTGGAAATCCCTTCTCGGTCGAGGTCTAGGATTGATTAATTGATTGATTAATGGTGTTTAACGCCCGAGCAGCAATATTTCAGCTATATTCAGGCGATGAACATGAAATGGATGATACAATGAACATGAAATGATGATGAATGAAAATGGGATGGGACACAAGGAAAAATAGGTCTAGGAGCAGGTCTGTTAGCACAGCTAGCACCAAATGGAGCTGAAAATATAGGACCCATACCAGGGTAACCCTGTGCAAATGGAGCAGGGAAAACATACATGAAAGCCAAATTGTGCACAAGGATGAGGATGTACAAAACTATTTGGCCCATTCTGCTACCGCTGCAGAAATCTTTAATCCTCGCTAGACCCCAATAATTTTAAACACAAAGAACTGATATCTGAGCTGTTCTCGTATTGTCTACAAGATTGTAGAGCTTTTCTGTAACATTCTGTATCGTTATGCCCTGCCTTCATCGCACATTCGACTAAGACCTCCATACTAGCCAGTAAAATACTTGGAGGGGTAAGTTTAGGCCTACCAGCCAAAACCCTTACATTTTTTATTGCCTCTTCTATCCGCTCCTCCGCCTGCCTTGGCTTCATAGAATCGAAGTTGTGTTTCATTTTCTTTAAACGGGATTCCATGTCAGAGCTCATGAATACATCAGAGGAATTCTAAGGTGAAGTACGAGCAGCTTCTGACAACCCAGACGGGCCTGCCGGAGATACAAACATGTAAAAATTAAAATATCCTAATAGAAACAAAATACAACGTGCATTTTTTTAAATTTTAAGGTCAAATACCAATTATCAAAAGCATACCTCAAAAAATAAAAAACAAAAACTTATAGCTTGGACACGATTAGCCTCGGACGGACGGTTAGACGAACACTGACGAACAGACTGATCACTATAGGGCGTCCGCTACAAAGTGGCGGGGCCCTAATAAACATAGATCTTAGATCTTAATTAAACACTCATTATCAATTTAGGGGAAAAGACGTTACAAACTCAAAGTTAAACATGCTGCATAAAAACCAATTTAACTAAATGTATACGTAAATGTGATAGGATACTGAAAATATATTTTTCTTCTGAATTTGTTTTTAAACCCAGGAAAGGTCTGTCTAAAATAAAACATGAACCTGGCTGAGTATTATCAGGCGGTTCTGTTAAAGGTAAACTCTTAGACACTCCCACCAGGTTAGCAAATAAAGTAGTCTGGTGTAACAAATGTCTTGTGTTTTCCAAATTCAATTCCTTTCCAGTCAAGTTCATAACGTCCTTTAATGTTTCACCTGTATAAGATCAAAACAGTAAAAAACTTCCATCAATAAAGTTAAAGTAGATACATGTATCAAAAAAGCAATGAAAACATAAAATTTATCAACAAAATGAGAACAACTGGAAAATACCAAAAATAGAACTAGTTGGTCTATGATAATGTTATTTCTCCACCGCACAAAGACTGAAGAAGCTAGTGAAATTTACTGATTTATCCAAAACAAAACTGTTCAAAATAAAATCAAATATCTAGACATTAACTTAACCAGAGTGTAAAAACGGTCAAATGAAAAGAGGTCTACAGATGTACAGAGGTCAAGAGAAGTCTAGGTCGAATAACTTCAAGCCCTTTCCACATACGCGGGCGGGTTATAAAATAATTGTACCTACATCATAATCAGATACCTGTTAGTTTCCCAAATTCTGTAGACAGTTCTTCCAAACTGTAATTTTCGATAGGGTGATCCTTCTTAAATCTAGCCAATTCACAATAATGGGCATCTGATGCCTTAAACTTTAAAATCATGGGCAAAAGTCCTTTCCCGACAAGGGTGTGCTTGGGCTTAAACACAAGGTGAGACATCTAATAAATAAAACAAATTTATTTAAGCATACAAGTGTAATCGACAAAAGAAAAAAATACAGTTATAAGTATAAACGTTTGTACATCAAAATATAAATGGTGGTAACCCAAATTTAAATATAAATATAAAAGGGGCACAGGGCAAAACTCTAGAAAATGTATAAATGCTTACGAAGTCTAAGCAAATATAGTAAACACAAGGTAAAAAGATTACCTGTAGAAACAATTTCCCGCCACAAAATCACGCGCCAAGATAATAAAACAAAACTTAAATATAACACAAATTAAAATGCGTCCGAAACTAAAGCGTGTTAAAATTCAAAAGGAAATTCATAAAAAAATTTAAAAATAAATTAATTAACCGAACATAAAATAAAGCGACCAAAATGAACCAAAAAGAAAAAATATACAAAGTTATTAACACTCGAAAGGAACGAAACTGGTAAGAACAAAGAAAAGAGTACAGGCCGAAAATAGTTTTCCCTCAAAGATTAAATTAACTAAAAATACTTTCAACAAATTTTCTACATCTATGATTGATTGATTGATTGGATGTCTGCTTTACGTCCAGCGAGCAGTATTTCAGCTATATTCAGGACGGGAACAAGTTAACAAACAATAAATCAACGGAAAATGGGGGTGGGATGGGTCACAGGGAATACAATTTTGACTGCCACTGGAAAAGTATGGAGTTTTGGGTAGGGGCGGAAAATTTAGCCTTTGTAGCGGCTACAAGAGCCTACTCTTTTTCGAAATGTACAAAAGGGGTCTTTATCATGCAAGGAGCGTGGCACTCTCCAAACACGTTACCCACTACGGTCCGTGGTCAGGCTTTCCGTATTATGACCTGACAACCCCCAACGAGAGGGTCTCCCCTATCCGCCACCCGGGGACGCGCTGGGCTGCTCTGTGGGTCGAGCACTGGGAACCCGCCCAGTATGGTCCCAGTTTCTAGAAAAATTCTTTGCAACATATGCAGACTCGACACAAAAACTTCTCAAAAACTCGTGTCTCCGGCAATACCTCCTGACACAAAACCATAAAATACAATAGTAACATCTGGCTAACAAAACAAAACTTAATTCAAAAAAAAAAAATCGAACCCCCATAATAACATATCAAACCCTAACGATCCTTTAAGTAGGATTCTATAAATACAAAACTTATACAAAATACAAAATAATATACCTATCACACGACCGTTGGCTGTACAATTGAAATTTGTGAACAGTATATATGTACAACTTTGTTGTACAAGTTTCACGTTTATTTTTATATAACTTTTTTTTCTTCCTTAGAATACTATCATGGTGGTGGGATTTTAGTTCAACGCTCGAAGTTTAAAATGTATATACAGCCATTTTATCGGGATATCTTTTACGCTGGCCCCGTGCGGGATCCGGGTGGCTAAAAGAATAGACCGCAGTCGCGCTAGCTTGTCGTAAAAGGCGACTAAATAGCGCCCAGTACCCTGACCGGCGTTTCAGGTCGGTTTGCCTAAAGACCGACTGGGATGTGTGCCCCAGGTGGTTGAATGGGGTACCCCTGGCAAGCTGGGGTTGTCAGGCCATAATACGGAAAACCTGACCGCAAACCATATTAGTGCACCGTGTTGGGAAAAATGCCACGTTCCTCGCACGTTAAAGAACGCTGCTGTAGTATTCGTTATGAGTAGGGATTTCGATCCCGCTACAGGAGGCTAAATTGCCCGACCCTATCCATCCTCCCATTTGCCAGTGGCAATCTAAAATCGTTACCCCTATTTTTCCTTGTGTCCCATCCCATTTTCATTCATCATCATTTCATGTTCATTTTATCATCCATTTCATGTTCATCGCCTGAATATAGCTGAAATATTGCTGCTCGGGCGTTAAACACCATTAATTAATCAATCAATCTTTTACGCTGAATTATGTCACATTACTTAAGAAGATCGATGCTAATAAATTATGTGCATTTATTGGTACAGCTATATATATATAATCTGTGCTCAACTTACAGGTTAATCCTCTCGACAAACAAAACAAAGTCTTTAATAAAACCATATAAAGTTTTATTTCTACACAATAAATAATGTGATAATATATATGTTAAACTATCTACAATACCATTATATTTCTGTACTATTTTATAGGTTTGAGGTAAAGACACGTTTATTTAATGTAACCTGTTATGGTATTTTTTACGTGGCGCCTTTGTTATTGGTACCAGTCAGGTGAAAATTCAGTATATTGTAGAAAGTTTGATGGTTTTGAAAATACATAGCCGGGGCTAAACACTCAAAACGATGCGAATATTAATTGTAAGTTTAGTTTTTTTTCTGGTGTGGTCTAATAGATTTATCTGGAACTTCCTGTGACTTTTAATTTGGATAGTGCACATTTTTGACTTTAAATAAAATAGAAATGATTGATGATTAAAAAAAAATAGTATTATACTGGTGTCGGATTAAATGTCAAATACATGTATTTCCAATTAATCAAAATTAGCATTGTAATGATATTTTTGTCAATAAAATGTCAAGTGAAGGAAATTAAACTAAAACTTATCAAATAAAATGAATATCTTTAATGTTTATATCAAGAAACAGTATCTAACTTGATCACATGACTGTGCAGACTAAGTTATGTTTTGTTTTGAATGTTGTTTAACGGCACTTTCAGCTTTATCATGGCGTCCAGTTTTTATTGGGGGAGGAAGTCGGAGTACCCAGAGAAAATTCCCGACCTTACGTAGGAAAACTGGCAATTCTTGTCAATTAAAATTGGAGTCAAGTACATCCTGCCCGCAGTGAGACTCGAACCTGCAACCTCAGTGTTGACAAACCACGTGAACAATAGAAGACGAACTAGATTAACCACTCTGCCCCGACTAAGTTATGAAAAATAATTTAAAAATAGATATACTAAAAAATGCTGCCTATAGTTTAAACTCATAACGTGTAAAATTTACATGGGCAATCAAAAGAAACAAAACATTAAAAGAAAACGACAGACAATCAAAGACGAGGGGACAACCAGTACAGATTTGTCAAAACATGAACCAATGTTCGAACTTTTCACAAATGCTTGTTAATGCTAATGATAGTCTAAATACACATAATCGTTTCTTGAACAATATACCGAATCCAACAATCAGTCTATGTTTGTACCACCTCCACAACAAGCAGGGTTCACTTGACTCCTATCTTAATTGACAACGATTGCCAGTTATCATACAAAAGGTTCGATTTTCTCCGGATACTCCCCCAATAAAGCATAAAACCGGACGCCATGATATAGCTGAAAAATTGCCGAAGTTGGCGTTAAACATCAAGGAAACAAACAATCCACAACGGTTTATATCGAATAAACCCATAATTCGCACAGCGGGGCAGACTCATTCAATACAAGTTAAACATTTGCCACCACCACCCATGACTTTACCACCTCATCATACAGTTCATAATACTCAACTAGTCCAAAATGAAATCAACTAAACTATGCAAATTACTTTTGATACGATTTTTGCAAACATCCTGACAATAAATCAAAAGTTTAAGGCTTGACCGAATGGTACAAACAATTAATGAATACGAGAGTAAATTCGATTTGTTGACAAGAGAACTGTAAGATGTTAAGGCCAACTGACAGAGAGCAGAAGTGTTGATTAATTTTATTACAATATTTTATACAATGGAGTTGAGAAATGTGAAAATGAGGTAGATGTGTTTAGGTGTTAAAACAATGAGCTAAGAGGGCAGTTTCCAGAAAGTGAAAAATTTGGAATGAAGTACAAAATGAAGTTTTGTGGAATTCACTTAACAGATCAAAATACAGAAGAGCTTAAAAACTTTGTCTTAACTGAGCTCCAATTTGATACTTCTGAAATAAAAGTGTATATTGTACATCGATAAATAGAACGCAATGGCAAAGCAAGCTTGAACTTTCATAGCCAAATTTGTTATCTAAAGGTCTACAAAATGTAAAAATGACTCGTCCAAAACTAAACCATAATATTTAATCAGCAGCATCCACCGGAAATAGCAGATGAGCGCATGGAGCTTTTCCCAAAGGCACGAATTCTGGATGCACTATGTTGTGTCTAAATAATAAACGACAAACTCTTTGTAGATAAATCCACGCATATGATATCCTTTTCGACGTGAAAACAACAACAGGTAAACACCACTACATTCAGGTAACATAAGGTCCTATACTCCATCACAACAGCAATCATTGATCCTGGACCCAGAATTGCACTACAAACTGTCATTTAAGGACTTGCCAACAGAAGACTGTTTAAATTTGAATGTTAATTTATAAAAAGTAAATTATTATCTCCAAACTCATTCAAAGCTATAACATATTCAGTTTTTTTTTTAATCCATGACAGGTCAATCTGATCGTATACCTGCCAACTATGAATATTTTGCTAAAAATTTGTCCAAATTCAAGAGAAAGCGGTGGTATAGTGAATATTTACTGAAAGCAGTTGCTGGAAGCATACTGGGAGGGTTCCCATAGCTCGACACACAGAGCTGCCTAGCGCGTCCCCGGACTGCGGAGAGGTGATGCCTCTTGTTAGGGGTTGTCAGGTCATATTATAGAACGCCTGGCCTCGAACCGTAGTGCATGGGTGACGTGTTTGGAAAGTAAAACGTTCGAGACCCTCGAGAATCAAAGGATACCCTTACAAAGAGTAAGCCAAGATAGAAATTTAGGATCTCCTACTAATAAAAACACAGCCGTTGTAGACTGTAGAGTAACTAAAAATACTACAACTCCGCCCACAGCTAGAAGAACGATGGAATGTAAACAAACAAAACCGGATAATGCAGTCAGTGGCATCGAAATTGGATGGTCAAGTTAACCGTGAACTGGATGACTTATTGAATATCGATAACGCCGATAACTCTTCAGCCGAGGAAAATATTAACAAAGTTGTTTATTCAATTGGAGACATTTTGTCTGAGTGCGCTCTGGATACATTCGGAAAAATTGTCTAGAATAAAATATTGGATGTCAAAAAAGCATTATATCATAGTTTAATAATGATTGTGATACAACACGAAAAACGTTTCACAAAGCTGGGGTAGGTATAGTTTACAAAAAAAACAAAAAAAAAACAAAAAAACAAAAACGCTTAAGAATCGTAATTTGATGAAAGTAGCTAGCAAAGACTACAACATAACCCTGAAGAAAAAGTTTTCTTCAATTTGAAACGATTTGAAAGATATCTCAAAAACGTGTCATTAAAAGTTATGTGGGTATTCTGAACCAATTATCGAAATCTAGTGAAAAAGATAACATCTTTATTGATGTTTTGTACATTTTAATGAAGTCAACAAAGAATCAGAGTTTGACATAACCTACATAATTATCTTTTGAGCTCCTCAAATGTCCGTGACACTGATGACACTATCATCCATTAACTGAGAGTAAGATCGCGGTCGCTATCAGATTTAAAGAATAAACTAGCGATATTGATGAAATATGTAACGAATACATCAAAAGCCTTGCTACTTTTATGCTTCCATTGTCTTCTAGACTGTTTAAAACTATCCTGTACACAGGTATAATTCCACAAGCATGGTCAATAGTTTAACCAGACCAATTTATAAGAAAAAAAGGTAGTCTTTAATTCAAACAATTACAGAGCGATTGCAGTTTTATTTGATTTAAGAAAATTATTTACAACACTACTGAATAGACGAAGAGACAGCTATGCTGATAGAGTTAATATTAATATAAAATGCACAGGCTGGATTGAAAAAAAAGGATATTCCACAAAAGAAAATTGTTTTAATTTAAATCGTCTTAAAAAATCGTCTTATTTCTTTATATCTCAATTCTGGCAAAAGCTGTAGTATGCCTTTATCGACTTTGGAAAAGCTGTCGACACAGTTGGAGGATGTAATTATGAAAAAAACTTATAACAAATAATATATCTGGGACAATTTTAGTAGTTTTATTTAATTTATTAAATCTAAGGTTTTTCCCATGTAGCAGCGACTTTATACAAGGAAAAACCTTTCTCCTTTTTGTTCGCTTTGTTTTAAATGATTAAGACAAGTACTATGAGTCATGTAATATTAAAAAAATTAGAAAAGGTAAATTGTCTAGCATGTGAACAATAATGTATGCCGATTACACCGTATTTGTTCTCTGAATCACAGGATAATTTACAAAAAATGCTTGAATCGTTTGAATACTACGTAAAACTTGGCGTTTAGATGTTTATGTAAAGGAGACAAAAATTAATGTCTTCTTTAAAGAAAAGTTAAACACTATTTAGAACTTAAGAATTATAATTCAGTTATAGAAGTAGAAGATTCTTATACTAATTTAAGATTTGTTTTTTTGCATATAATGATTACTTCATCCAGGCAAGCAAAAACTTTCATAGGCAAATAAAGCTCTATATGACAATACGAAATAGTGCAATTCCTGTGGATTTACAATTGAAACTTTTTAATGTTCTTATTTTACAAATATCGTTTTATGGTTGTGAAATGTAGGGCTTTCAAAAGAATTGTTTATTAGCAAAAATACATTTCAGTTTTGTAAAAGGATCTTTAACGGTACCCCAACATATATGGTGTATGGTGAAATTAGAAGAAACCTTTTAAACATACAAATTAAACTAAACATTATAATGTTCTAGAGTAGGCTTATTCAGTGTTATAAAAAATATCGAACACGCTTTACAGAATAATGCTTAGATTGTCCGAGTCTGAAAATGTGCAATTAAAATGGCTTATATAATTGCGTCTGGGATCACCCTGTAATTTCTCTACCAACAGGCGGAGACAAAACAATCATTCTATATTTAGTGTCATATTTTTAGACTAGGAAAACCACGAAACATGTCAACACTTAAACAACGTCACATTGTGCTTCTCTCTTGACTGTGCTTAACAGTCATAATTTTATAATTAATTTATAAATTAATATTTAGTATATGTTATCGTTGGTACAAATTTTTATATACCTTTTCGCGTGGGGGAAGTAATTTTTTAGACGATAAAAATATCATCCAATCAAAGACTTAGGCAAAGTTTTGGGCATAATGATAACGACTTCAATATACAGATGAATCCAGACGCACAGATGCAATGAGAGCGTCAGGATGAACGAGACTAAATTCTTAACGTCGCTTATTGTTAACGAGAAAGGATTAAAAATACCCACGCGCTGATTGAGATTGACCATTTATTATGTTGGGAAGCTATTTATGGGTACAAGTTGTTATTGTAAAGTTATAAATAGTGCGTTTATTTATTGACCTTTTTCTTTATAACTGTCAACATGTTAAGTATATTTTGTCTTCTGTTTCACACCTTTCTGCAACGAAGATAACTAAATAAAAGTTCTGAAAGTTCTGATTTGTAAGAAAAACAATCCAGCAAACTTTAAATTATTATAAACAAAACTGTTTACTTAATGTAGATTTGAAGATTTTATCACACACATATATATATATATATATATATATATATATATATATATATATATATATATATATATATATATATATATATATATTACGCCCGACACTTTTAGAATTAGATTTTAAAACTAGTTTTTGTTTATCTTTAGTTGGATTCGAACTTACACCGTTGTTACACACTGTAACATTGCACCATGATGATGTTTATTTTCATGAGCATTTTTGTGCCAAACAACTTTTGGAAATACTAAAAGGTAACTCCTGATGTTTCGCCTTGATAGAAAACCCTTTGGTTAAGTTAAGTATGTTTTGTGCCAAAAATTGACGAGGGACATGGCGACCCTAAAACATCAAAATTCAATAATTTATACAGTAATTAGGTAACTCAATGTGCGTTCATTGTCAGTCCGCCTTTCGTTGGATTTTTGTTCTTTATATTACCCCAGATTGATTAATAATTCTATGTTTGCTTGATACTAATACTCTGTGAAAAAATATGGCCGACAAGAGAGAAGGAATTTACAACCTGGACGCAGTAGCTGATAATCATGCTCCAAAGAAAGGTAAACATTAGAAATGTCAGAACTATTGCATTATCATCCTTATATGTCACCCAAGCAGTCATGTTGAAAATTCTATTAAACAAACTGAATTCACTGGCATAATAAAATAATGGAGTAAGAACAAACACGCCCCAGACCAAGGCGCAGCACAACCAAGCAGATCTTTAATCTTAAGTTATTGTGAAAAATACCTCCAACATTAAAAACATCTTTATCATGTCTTTTGGTTGGGCTTCAAACAAGTATTTGACAGGGTATTGTCGACCACGATGTAATACAGCATTAAAACCAGCTTAATCAGAGTCATAGAAAGTCTATATGTCAAGGTTATAAAGGTGCAGTCTCCTTATCTGCAGCATCGGGGAGTTGTTTAAGGCGACTAGATAAGACATCTGCTGAATATAACATGGAAATGAATGAAAAAAAAATGAACAACGAAAAATTTCATCAACGCTGAAATAATAATCAATAGACAGGAACTGACAAAAGTACACAACTTCAAATATCTTGCATACAGATGATGGACCAAGAGATGAAATATTAGAAAGTACACAACTTCAAAATACATTGCAAAGACAGATGATGGAACAAGAGCTGAATTGTTGTCTAGAATAGCCCAAACAATAGGAGTAAGATTATAGAGCAATCATCTAAAACGGGAGAAAGAATTAACCCTTGATTTCAAAGGAGATATCAAAAAGTTTGTAAAGGACTTAACCGGAAGCGCATCTGAAAACCGTATTCCAACTGCGGAAGACGGAAGTAGTCTAGCAGATCAGTTTGCTGATTATTTCATGGATAAGATTGAAAACATAAGAGAGTTTCTGAAGGATTTAAGTAACTTTAGCCCGTTTGAGAGAACTGTACAATTTTTTCGAACTTTCTTAACGAGCTGTTACCTTCAATTACCAGGCTAGTAAATCGTTCACTGACCCAAGGTGTATTTCCAACAAACTGGAAGCAGGCAATCATCAGACAATTACTGAAAAAATCCGGTATGGAATTAAAATTAGCCAACTACCGTCCGGTCAGTAACTTGTCATTCCTGTCTAAAGTGATAGAAAAAACAGGCACTTTATAGACTCAATAAACCCGTTAATAATTACAACCTACTTCCAAAGAACTAATTCGCATATAGACAGTTCCACTCGTGCGAGTCTGCTTTACTTCGGCTTGTGAACAATTTACTTGATGGAATGGAACATCAAGAAGTTATAGCTATTGACCTAAGGGCTGCATTTAATACGGTTGACCATGACATCCTCATCGATGTGTTAAAAAAGCAGTATGGTGTATGTGGCACAGCGCTGGATTGGGTCAACTCATACCTGCGACCCGCAGCTGTTGCGTGAAGGTGGGTGAAAAAGTGTCAACTCCGTACAATCTGAACTGTAGAGTTCCACAAGGAAGTTGCCTATAATCTTGGCTATATTTCACTTATGCAGGAACTATTTTCTGTATTATGCCACCATCCATCTCCACTTTCAGATTTGCAGATGACCATACGGCGAACAAACGTTTTCAGCCAACAAGCCAACAACATCAATCGCCGAGGAGAATACAATACAGGAGCTTTCAAATTGTGCACGTGTAATAAATGACTGTATGAATAGCAAAAAGCTAAAGATGAATGCATCGTAAACAGAATTTATAAGTTTTGGTAATCGCCAGCAATTAAGTAAGTGTAAAACTAAAGAAATCGACATTTGTGGTGACAAAGTTAAATTACAAAATTGTATCGGATATCTGGGTGCTTTTTTCGACGACACGCTAAATTTTAAAGAACATGTTATGCGAAAGTGTAAAACTGTAATGTTGAACTATTTTAAAACATAAAATATCCGCAAATTCATAACCACAAAAGCAACTGAGATTTTAGTTCTCTCATTAGTGATTTAACACTTAGATTACTGCAATGTTGTTTTATATGGTTTCGGTCAGACAGAAATTGGGAAATTGCAACGTATTCAAAATATGTGCGCTAAACTGGTTCTTACCAGAAATAAGCATGATTGTTCCAAGATGGCGTTATTCCAGTTGCACTGGTTACCCATCAAGGCAAGAGTTAATTTTAAAATTCTTATGCTCACGTATAACTGTTTCATTGGGGAAGCACCACAATACTTAATAGAACTTTTGTCAATTAAAGATTCAAAACGTACACTTCGATCTTCAGCCGGTTGTTACATTATTCCTTATGATAAGAATACCTTTAGTGACAGAAGTTTCAGGACTGTTGGACCGAAACTGTAATGAACTGCCTTTAAAGTTATGACAAAGGCATTCAGAGAGCACCTTTAAAAAACATTTGAAAACACATTTGTTTAGATTTAAAAAAAAATTGGGTTGAAATATGAAATAATAAACGGAATTAACAGTGACAACAACCCAAAACTTGTGATTTAAAGTAACTTGTAGTGTTTTTGTGTGTAAATATAACTTCAACTTTTCTATAAAAATGCATTTAATTCAGAGTAATTTCTCACTACAATGATGGACTATGTTGTATTTATCTCCATGTTGATGTATTTATATATATGTGTAAATTTTGTTATGTTTTAATAACCTACATGTTTTACCTATATTTTCTTTGTACAACACCATTGACTATGTATTCTATATGTAGAAATAGGCGTTTAAGTAAATAAACAAGTTTACAAGTTTACATCGGACTCGGCTCAATGATCAGATGGATATTGGACCTTGGTTATCTCTTTGAATGATACAATTCAAAGGAATGAGATGTTTCCGAAGAATGCTTGGGATTGCTCAAAGAGATCACATCACGAACGAGGAAGTGAAGAATAGAATCCGGCAAACTATTGCACTGTATGAAACCACAAACCGAAAAACGAAATACTAGTAGTATGAACATGTCAAACGGTCTTAAGGGCTTGCCAAGACAGTTATTTAAGGAGGGAGAAGAAGAAGCAGACAGAAAGAGATTGGAAAATTTGCGTAAAATTGTACGACACCCTGAGGCAGTCAGAACAGACGGGTCGAACAATCTGGCTACCAAGTCTTAAGTGGTGCCCTGAGGCTCATCAAGCCTGTGTTTACGAAAAACTTACAATAGGAAAACACTGTAGTTTCTTAAATATAAAAACCAAATGTTCGAGACAAAAATAATAAGGTTTGCTAGGTAACCTTTAAAAGAAAAGACCACGGATTAAACACAAAACCGCCCAAGTTGAAAAGATTTCAGCAGGTAAAACAATAACTAATGATAACTAATTATTCTCACTCTATTGTTTGCTCAAACTGATGATGGAATGGCAATTTGCAACCTAACTTTCAACGACAGCTATATACACATAAATGACATGTTGTAGTAGGCCCCTGGATCATCGCTTGATACTGCATACTATCACGGTATTCAGATGGGGGATGCCCCTCGATTTGACGGGAAATCGATCTGTTATAATAAAGAAAAGCTGGTCCCAGATATAGCAGGAAACGGATTTCCAATCTATAAGATCCCCTTTTTAGATGTCGCAAAAGAATATGTTATAACTGCTACATCAAGTCAGGTACATTAAACCAGAATTGTAGCTTATAAGAGATTAAATAAAAAAGGAAATCAAATGATTAATTCCTAACACTAATGAAGTACAAACGCAAATAAGTTGTTTAGCTCATATCGCAATGTTTCTAAAAAAGTAAATTGTTTGTTTGAATGCTGTTTAACGTCACTTTCGGGAATTTTTCAGCTATATAATGGCGTTGTTTTTATTGGGAGAGGAAGCCGTAGTACCCGAAGAAAATCTGTACCGTTGGTCGGTAGGAAGACTGGCAATTCTTGACATTCAAGATTGGAGTCGAGCGCACCCTGGCCGAAGTGGGAGTGAGACTCGAACTCACAATCTCAGTGTTGACAGACCACGTGATCAATAGTAGACGTACTTCCTTAACCACTCAGTCAGTTAAAGACAATTACAAAAATTAGTTGTGTAAATATTTATATTTTTTTTTTTTCTTGTAATCAGCTTTTGGACTCTCTCAGGCAAAATGTCCGATCTACTCTGAAGTACACAGGAACATTCAATTGAACAATTTTGGCACATTACATCTAAAACAGTAAATTACAGTGGAAAAAATTGAGATCAAAGGTTTTTCAATCAGATTGTGGGATGTTATCACTTACATACGTTTCTGACCTGGCAAGCATGGATCTTGTACACTGTTCTGGAATGGTATGAAAATACATTGACGAATGATATGTGAGACAGTAAGATTAAAATATTGGCTAGACATGCCCAAAGCATTATGAATCAAGCATATGGCAAGTCCTATATAACTATCAAATGCACATGATTTCACAAAAACAAAACAGAATTGTCCTACCAATTCAAGGACGTTGTCATCGTGAAGGTCACAATAAAAATCCATCTACCGTAATAAACACAGAGTTACATGTATAAATGCGCATTTTAAGAATGATTTTCAACTTTTTGCATTTCATTCCTCTTATGTAAAAACAAATGTGGGAAGGTGGCACAGCGCAATCAAATTTGTGAAGAATAAGTTTTGTATCATGCCTAGAAGAAAGATGGCAAGCGTACTGTAGCTGTTAGAAATTACAAATTTGCAGAGGTTTCAAATTTGAAAAACTTGTATTGACTATTATCAATATAAGTATCATAATAGGTTATATAATTAAAAAGAAATTGTGTTTTTATTATGTTGCACGTGGATGGTGTAATTTTTGCAAAAATGTTTTTCAGTAAATAACAATAGCATTAGGGTTCGTTTAATTCTCTTTTAAATAAAGAAGTAGTAATTAATTACAACAAAATCCTTGTCCAAATCACTGAAAAAAAAAAATTAAAGAAACACAACGAATCCTTTTAAATTTTATACGAATTTAAGAAATATGAAGACTTGACAACATTAAGAATAAGTCTGCTTCGTAATATTACATGTTAACAACCAAGACAATAGTGTGTAGGAATTCAGTCGCACGTATTGAATACTGTATATGGCAAATAATTGCAAAACCTACATAAAGCCAATAGTTTAATAAACTGTCAATAGCCTTAATATAAAAAATGAGCGATTCTTGTATCTATCATTTATATATTTTTCTTCAAAAATTAAGAATATTTCCAGTGATCTGTTCTGTCTTTCAGTAATTAGGTTTGTGTTTATCTCCATTGCTTGGCTCTTTTTATATTTTATTTATATATTTCAATACGATGTTTCTGCTTCTCAATTGATCACAACTTGCGTACAAAGCTATAGCAATTTTAGTTGGCTGATTGATTGATTGGTTGTTTGCAATACTTTTTTTACCTTTAGCGAGCAGTATTTTTGCTGTATTCAGAAAGAAATTATCGACTTCAACAAATGGGATCTCTTACGCGTGGCACTCTCCAAACACGTTACCCAGTGTGATCCGCGGTCAGGCTTCCGTATTATGACCTGACAAGCCACACAAGCCCCCCCCCCCCCCCACCAACAACTTAAGGGCACCATTTCTGCCCTTAAGTGATGCTCTTGGCAACTCTGTAGGTCGATCACTGTGAACCCGCACAGTATGGTCCCATTTTACCTGACCCTTTTTCCTGTTATGAAAAAGGGCACGGTTAACTTATACAGATTGGTAAAAACAGAAAGAATGAAATGAAAAAAACCTTCATTAATTTTCTCCATTAAACCTGCGTAAAAATAATTAAACGTGATTTATGAAGACTTCAGTCTTCAGTTTGTAAAGCCCAAATAATCATCACCAAGAAACATTTTAATTGCTTGACCCGCTTTTAGGGTGGTTTTTCTGCGATTTATTTTAATACTTAACGCTAATGTAAAAAATGAAAAAAAATGTCCTTGATACAACAGACCCATCCTCCCAAGTCAGGGGTTCCGAGTCCGCGTTCGCTCCATCATCACCCCTGACAACATACATATATATTTTTCGGGTCGGAAGTGAAGTTGCTTCTGACCTTGAGAAGTACCAATCAAAATCGTTTTTACAAAATCTGCATGTCGAACGTAAACAAACACACGAGGTTTAAAGCACATGCGAATACTTCGGTAATTTGATTTAAAATTGATAAAAAATATATCATGTATCTTATATTTAAACGTGCGCCAACACAAAATAAGGTGTGTGACAGCTAATGATACGTTTTTATTTTCTTCTCGAATATTTTGGATCTTATCAATTCCACGAAGACGAAGCTTATATTTGTATATTTGTACTATAAATCGTAAATAATATTAATCTTATATCCATATATGTAACAAGACATTAGCTATGTAAGCAAGTGTCAGTATATGACTCTGTAGGGACCTACTACTTTTTGTAGAAAAAGGGGGGGGGTAGGATTTTTTTTGACACAATTAGTCCAAAGAACCACAGTCAGTAATTCCAAACTGAGCAAAAAAGAGTATATAGGGAGAAAGGAAGTGTTCTAAGCAGAATTATATTTTAGACCTCGCATTATTTCCTACCCCCCCGACCCCCCCCCCCCCACAAGTCTGCATAAAGGATGTCAAGATTACCAATACATTTTTTAAACCCCAATTTGGAGCCCAAAACTAGATATATTTTTCAATTTAGTTAAGTTAGACTTGCAATCATATTTAACTTTCATTTCCCCCAAATAGGACACTTAAGTCCATGCTTTTGTTAATTGGGTCCTCTAGAACTTTAATAAGCAGATCATCAACCTTTAATTGTGGTCTAGTATTAAGCACACCAGTACTTATAAATTTTTCTTGGATACAATTATGTAGCTCATGTGACAATTTATGATCTGCTAAGAGGTCCCATTACACTGAATGAAGCAGCTGGTTGTGATTCAACACCCAGGGGTTTACAAATATTATCTGTTATTGAACTGTTTGCACTCTTATATTTTTTTTTCTGCCACTTATTGTATACTTCTAGAAACACCTTGTTAATTAACTTAACACTTTATTCATAACTATCCAGCCCTTTGCTTAAAACAACATGGGTTTATTCTTTTAACTGGTCCAGCAGATAAGGTACATACAGTAAATGTAAACTAGTACCATACAAGTCTCATTCTTGCCATGAAACACATGTACTAGCATATAAAAAATTATTTCACGTTAGGTTATTAAAATCACTCTGAGACTGAATATTATAACACAGCGACTTGGTGGCAGAGTAGTTGAGGTAGTTTGTCATCTACTATCGATCACACTGTCAACACAGAGGTTGCAGGGTGGGCTTAGCTGCTGGCAGGGTGTACTTGACTCCTATGTCGACTGACACAGACTGCCAGTTTTTCTACTGAAACATGGTCATACTAATTCTTTGTGTAAAAAATCCACGACTTGTTAGAACTATGTGACCATTTTCCATGAATGATTCTAGCATGACAGTGTAATTGACACTTGCAATTTAACACAAAATATGAGATAAAGGCACAGTAGAAATTTCTATCCTGGAACTTGGTTGTATTTTTTTTATACTGATAAATTCCATGACTTTTCCAGGATTTCTTGAACGTTTGGACCTTGTGGAAAGTTAGGAGTTTTCTCCTGGTACACCGGCTTCCTCCCCAATAAAAACATCATGGCATTATACAGCTGAAAAATTTCTGAAAATAGGATGAACACAACAAACAAATCAAAATAAGACAAAATGAAATGGAAATTAATGTGATAATCTGCAATAGGTTTTGAAACTATGAACATAATCCACATGCATTTTATAAATCAGTCAGAATATATAGGAAATTTGCTTTCATGTGATAAAAAGTTTGACTAGTGTGCTGCATTATCAATTTTTAATATTCCTCGCATTCTTACATGTACAGTATATTAAAACATTATCCATGTCCATTTAGAAGTTGAATGTTTTCCTCCTATAATCAGTAGTTTTAACATAATTAACCAAATGTAAAACTGTTCACTAAATTTTACTCAAGTCTTGAATGTGATGATGTGTTGAAGATTACATACAGGTGTGTAATACATGTAAATGTCAACCTAAATGTGTTGTAAATTTTTAATCACATATAATTCAATTAAATGAACAAATTTTGGTTGGAATATTTACAAATTGACATTCTTCTGTCACTGACATCTGTCCCGAGTTAAAACAATCTCGTTTTGGGTTACTTCACCCACCTCTTTCTCAGTCCTTTTTGAGTTCTAAGTACGTCCGGATTACAGAAAATTTTAATTGTCTATTAATTTCTAATTGATTGAATCATTTACTACTGCTTTCACATACTGTACAGAACTACTATAGTCCACTACTTTATCAATATCACGTTCAACACGTGGAAGTATTCGTATGCAAATTTTTATATGCCATTGCAGTCGTCCTCATTTCATTTGACAAACAAATGGCTCCTGCTGTCATCGCTCATACAGCTTCTTTTTGAGGTCCGGAGGGAACCTGTCCAACATATCGTTAAAAAAAATCCACGATACAGGGCGAAGGTTACGATAAATTTCATTGGCTGATGTTAACTCCGGTCACCGCCAGATGGCGACACTCAGACCCGAAAAATATATATGTATGTTGTCAGGGGTGATGATGGAGCGAACGCGGACTCAGAACCCCTGACTTGGGAGGATGCAACAGACCTTGTTTTCTTCAAAATTTAACAATTTATTCTTAACTCTTTGCAACAGCTGCGAAAGTTTTTGAATTACTCCCACAGGGTATCACCAGCCCAGTAGTCGACGCTGAACAAAATATCATTGATTCTTTCAGTGATATAATCATTGTCAATGATTTTAATTCTTTGATTTTTTATTTGCAAGGTTAAGATGGCCTTTAATCGGATTAGGTATAACGTTTTTGAGCTATAAATCATTTTGATTTTAAATATTTTAGCGCCATTAATGATTCTCAATTTGATCGGGCGTAATAAAGTATATAACATTGGTATGTAGACTTTTTTTTAATTTACTTTCCTCATCTTTTTACAGAAACGTAATACATCAATCGACTCATTATTCATTGCGTAAATTTAGTCTCCTTGATGTAAGTTCCGGCGTAAATAATGCAATTGGCGGACGATGCAGCATTAAATCTATCTAGTTTAAAATAACTCGATTGTCAAAATATAAACAGAAGATGCATATTGTCATTCATCTAACAAATGATTCCCCTAAAATATGACCGATTAGGCGAGTTATTTTTTTTGAGGAAATCGCGATGTAATCTTGTTTAATTCGTAATGACGTTGACTATACATACAATTCAGCAAAAAGGCTGTATACTGCCGAGAACAGTGCATTAAGTCAGTCGTATGAGATATTCTATGATGCAATCAAACAAACAGGATTTTGTAAAGTATGAAAACAACACCACATTTGTTATACAAGGCATTTAGAATTAATGACGCAAGTCATTCAGAAAATAAATAACGAATTTATCCTGATTTGCTTTCGTAATGTTTAATTTCTACATGTAGCATGCTGTGTAATGATGCGACACAGGTGTTAGTACTTTGTTTTTCACTCTATTCTTATTTTGATGTGTTCATATTTATTTAATTACCTGGAAAACTGATCTTTATATTTTGTATTATGTGCGTTGTTTATACTTAACTGGCGTAATTAAGGGGGTATAAATGGCATAATAAGATAGATTGATTAAATAGTTGCTTTAAAAGTTAAAAGTTTCAGCTATACTCAGCACGAAATAAACCAACAAAAATGAATAGATTAGGGAAAAGAAATGGGCTAAAGGGGGCTTGATTTCTACTCCACAGAGACGGATGGAGATTTTGGAAGGAAAATGGACGTAAGTTTTTTGTATTGACTACCATGACTTATCTTTTGCGAAATGTACAAAAATATAGCAGTGTGGCATTTTCGTTAACAACTTTGGTCTGGAGCCAGGCTTTCTGGATTATTTAACCTTAAAAACAGCAACAACTAGAGTGTCACCTATCTGCTACTCGGAGAACTGTTTCTGGCAAAGTTGATCCAGTATTTAAGATATTTTACTGTGTAACCGATTCAGATTTTCAACAAAAGCTTATTTAAAGTTTTGTTTTTCATCGTAGAAAAGAAGATTGAAGTTAAAAGGGTTGGATAGTTGCTTAACGTTTCACGAGCAATGTTTTATATACAAGTTTACAAACAATAAATGACAAAATAATTTAAATATTTAGCTTTAAATAGCGGCTACAATGAGCCAACTCTAAAACGATCTTTAACTTGCAGGGAATGTGTTATCTTTAACTTGCAGGGAATGTGTTAGTTTTGACAGAGTCCTCAGGCTTTCTGATTGATAAATTTACAGGTTATAACGAGGGATATCCCTAACCTCACTCCCCGTGCATACACTGTAGGTGGAGCCAGAGGAACCTTTACCATACTCAAATAGGCGAGAACCTGTACACCATTATGTTTTAATTTGTTACCGATATACATAGTTTATTAATTGTCAATTAAAAAAAACGAAAAAAAGCACAAATTTGTATTGAACAGATAAAATGTTAATTTTGATGATAAAATGTTTTTCAAAAGGCAGAGCAGTTTTGGTATATATAACTCATAAATGTTTGAAATCTATACTCCTTTATACATTACTTACATAAAATAACATCGTTTTATGCGAGATATATTCAGGTATTGGTCCCTTTCTCCTCGTATGAAATATATCGACTTAAGAGCTTTGTTTTATACTGCCGAAAATTATATGACAAAACACTCCCGATTAACCATAATTTTTTTTATCTCCATGTAAACAATATTGGTGTATATGAATCCTTATATTAAATTCACACCACAGTGGAGTGCATCTTTTTTCTTGAATTTTTGTTGTTATTCCATATGTTACCTTTTTATTACAAAAATCTAGTAGAAACAAATTTAAACACGATAACCGGTCCATGTTTAATACTATGGATCTACATGACACAAATCGTCTTGAATTTTGGTACGAGAATTTTAAATTATAAGTCAATCATTTTTTTTCTAAAGAGTTTTAATGTTGTTTACAACATTTTTCTGCTTTCGTGACATACAATGGTATAAGGAAAACCACGAGACTTTTCCACGTCAAACGAAAATGCCTGAAAGGTTTCGAATAGACAAAAACCACCCACTGCACCTAGGTTACACTTCCGTTCTAAATTAGGTCAAATTTTAGAAATCGCCCATCAAAATGATAAACCGCCAAATTTCAAAACGCTAAAACATCTCTTGGAAATAATTGTTGATTTCACAATATACATTTTCGATCTACAAAAGGAGCAAAAGCTCGACAATACACGGTAAGCAGTTTTCATTTGTCACACAAATAACCCTGATCAAAACACGGCGACTTGTAATGTAGTTACGTATGAAACAAAACAAATAATGGATGTATAGATAAAATACTGATTTATTTTAACATGGATAGATACTAGTTTGTTTCAGTTCATAAAACACTCAATATTATAATGTTCTTTGATTTATTTATAAAATTAATGCTTTCATTACAGGTAATCACGAAATTGAAGGAAAAAACAAAAACAAAAAACGAAACAGCAATAGTCTATTTACGCAGTAATGTTATCTATGAAACAAATCACAACAAAATGTAATTATATACATAATCAATAAAAAACTAATTACATAGCATCAGATATCTATTAACTTATGTACTGTAGAATTAATTTGCAATACATGGAAACCTATTACTGTCTGATTAAAAAATATCATCAAAGGAAAATATATGTGAAAAAATATAATAATCACAGTTTAAATAGTAGCAGTAATGGTCATATATCCGTCACTTTTTGGCTGTTAGCAACCCGTTGTAAAAGTTTATTCAATTACAAAGTGTTATACATACAATTTTAAAGGTTAGTGTGAGCATACATCATTTTAAATAATTGAATATATTAATGTCTTAATTGGCAAGTGCATAGGAACTTAGTCGACACAACAACATAACATTGTTTAAAGAGGGTTTGTCAGTTTATCAGTATTAATTACAGACTGGCACTTCAGATTTGCACAGAAATTTTATGTCTCCGTTAATTTATTTTGTTCTTATGTATATGAGTTAAACACCAACTATTTGTTTATGTTTTCTTAAGTGTTGAACAAATAGATCCCAACTTTAAATATATATTATATAAATTGTGACAAAAGTTCTTTCTCCGAGATACAAAAAATGTCTAAAATCCCGTCTATTCCCAACACCCTCGAACAGAATATAGTCACATATGATGTATTTGCATTTATGTATATACATCATGATAATAGCAGTTTAGAAAACAAAACTATAATGCCAACAGTTCATCTTGTATGCCCTCATCTCCACTACAATAGAAAAACATCTGTATCGAAAACGATAAAATGAGTACAATAAGTATGAAATATTTAGTATCAATAGTTAAACTGATCAAACAATTTATTTTAAACATGCATTGTAGTTTTTGAACGATTGGTTTGATTGACAGCTTTATAATGGAAACTCTACAATAAGAAAATGAAAGTAGTCTTTTTCGTCATAAATCTTAAACTGTATATGCCGATTGTCGTGGCATGAAATCAATAAGGATATGAAGCAGTTCATGTCGAATGATTACAAGTTCCCCAAGATGGATGTTTTGTAAATAGTCACCAAATTTTATGTTGTACATTGACAAAATATGATATTCAGACTTAAAACCCCAAAACATTGTATTACTGCACATGCATGCTCATGCAACAAAAGGTTTATCTGTGCAAATAAGACATGCATCTTTAGTACGATACGCAAATCTTAATGTGGCAATGATCTTCTGATAAAGACGAAAAGACTAATAAAAGTGTGTTTGACGTTTAAACAAACATGCGATTTAAGCCGAAATATAGTTTAAATATTAACGTCCATTTATAATGAAATTATTGTTTTTCCGTAAAGTTGTTTATAAAACATCAGATCAAATGGGGAATAGTAAGGCCATAGATTGCAAAATTGTCAAGACATACTTTTACACATCTCCCTCACATACCTTATGAAAAAGCTTTACATACAGCAGACAAATAGATACATGTATATTCATATATTGTCTGAAAATGAAAAAAAATGTTTTCATGTTCAGCCTTAGAAACAGGTATAAATGCGAGGGGTTCTGCCGAGCATTTTCCACCTGTTTCGCGACGAGTTTTAATCAACTTTATATTTTCTGACAATGTATAAATATTGTTTGTATCATGCAACCCTAAATTACATTTTACACTTATGGAAAACATAAAAAAAGTACTCTTCTAGACGATTTCTTACTTGAAATTTTCGTCCCGTATTCTAGTAATGGCCCGAAATCACAAACAAATACCGTATTCCACAACCAGAACAGAATACAATATATTGTACGAAGAAAGGACAAGAGGAGAATTTATTTTCCAGCAAATGAACTGATTGCAGGATAAATATGTTTACCTTATATCATATTTGTTTAAGAACACTACATCACAATCGTAAATCTGATAAAATATGTCCGTGTTATAGTTTTTTTAACAATGGTTGCTTTTGTTAAGATGTCTTAATAAACCTCTGGTCATTGTTATTGTCAACGTTTTCGTGAAGATAACTTTATTAAACTTCTGATCATTGTAAATATTCCTAATAAAACTTCTTTCATCTACATAAATAATGTCAAAATTTCAAACTTACAGACAGAAGTATCCTATTAAAGAGATATCAAAATAGATATTTTCAAGAGCTCTATAAAAGTTTATAAATACACCCACTTTATCTAATGTTACGATCAAAACAAAGCAAACCTCATGCAATATTTGACAATATAATGAAATTTAATATAACAATTTAATAAACCTTGCCATCAGCCAGAAAGACATTCAAAACATTCATAAGACCTTGCGTTATATTATTTTATTATAGGAGCCTTCTGGTAACATTGGGGGTCTAATTTAAAGGTGAAAATGCAAACGAATTTGGTGTTATTTTTCGTTTTCGTGTTAATGGCATGTGCTAACATTTGTGTGTTTGGCCTTGCGCAACAAATAAAAGCTTGGTATGAGCCCCTATATGGGATTTTACGAAGAGAGCTTACTATTTCAAGACACGGCAGCAATACATACTATGTATTTCAGTGCTGTATTATTTTTTTTGGTCTTAAATAATTGTGAAGTTGCATTTATGGGCAAGCTTTTAACAGGCCTGGATGTTTTAATCTGAAATATTTATGAAATTTATGGTTACATTGCAGTTTTTGTTTTAACTGATTGCAACATAAGACCATTATAACAAATGTTGGACATATTTTAAATTTTCAGTAATAAAATGGTCACAAATAATTTGCAAATTATTTTGTCTGTCTTCTTATGCAACATTTCTTTTGGAGAATAAGCGTAATTTTGTGAAAGAATCGGGAGAGACATTATTTTCTATTACCTTGGGTTGTTAGATAATCTTAATAATTGTTGTTCAACAAAAAATATTTGTCTGTTTTCGTATGCAACATTTTCCATGAAAAATACAGGTGTGTTGAAGTATTGATATATTTTGCACTCTGTTTTAGGTTCCGTCAAGAAACTAATTGTGGTCATGGATAGACTGATCATAATTGCAAAAACCCTATTCGTTTTTTACATGTAACAAAATACTAGTACTTAATGTAAACGGCCATTTGACTTTCATATCATACAAAAACAAAGACTTTTTTTTAAACGTTGATAAATCGGAAATAATAAAGAACAAATATTTCGGATGACGGGTCTTTTCTGAACATTTGGACCGTAATGCTTTTTAATTGATTTTGCGTGTATCGTAGCGGAACAATTGCTTGGAGATGTTTTTTTAAATCAAAATTTAAGTTTTACTGGAATCTTTATGACAATATTCAAAATGTTGTCATGAAAATAATGACTGCAACAAATTGTGCTTAAAATTCTAAAAGCCAAATTAAACACGCAAAGATTAAAAATTCCTGTCTTTTAACGCTTTCACGTTACCTCCACTAGAAACTCCGATTTACCGTAGCTTATTTTAACATTTAGAATCGGCTCCGACAAGAATGTAAATTAACGACGAATTTTGAATACAAATTAGAAAAAAAAATCATTTTACGTACCATGTTAACCACCATCGCAAATTCCTAAAATCCGTCTTATTGTTCATCTCCTCAAAGACGCGATCTGAAGGTATTAAAATATAATCTTACAAAAATCGACAACAGATTATTGAGAAAGCAAAAAAGGGATTTAAATTAAATTAAGTTGTTTGTTTCTTTCCTTTCCATTACAGAAACTAAATGCTTACTCGAGTCGCTATCGTTATGTTCCAGTTGCATTTATGAATTGTGATATGCACTAAGATACCACAAGTGCAAGAAATAGAACCTTGCTTCGTCGGCTAGCAGGATAAAACAAATAATTGCTGCAACTTGTGTACAACCAACGTATAGTAAACACGCTTGGACTTATCAGTAAGGTGCCTGGCTGTAGATTTCGAGTTTTCTGTGACAACCACAGATCTACATCATTACTTCCACCGTTTAATTACATGAGCATTTATTTATGGATTATTTTTAAAACGTCTACTCGCAAAATAAACATATAATTAACATGGGAATTAGAAGGTCCATTGAAGGTTTTTTTACCTGTAATTAACCTGTAAAATAATTGATTCTGAAAAAATAGTTTAGCCTTTAAGACGTTTAAAGGATATTAACATCAAAATATATACAAACATTGCACTTATAAAACAATTAATTTTATTTAAGTATTTATTTCACGATAAAGCCTGAAGATTGTAGTAACCCTTACAATTTCTTACCAAAGTTCGTTGGTGTTTAAGATATAGCTTTAATATTTCTGTCATCCGCTTCACATTTTCGTACCAAATGTCGATGGTTTTCACAATACAGCTAAAAGATGCTGTCAACCTAAGTGAAGTAGAATGGAAGCTAAGTCGGTCAGAGTTCAGATAGCCATGAACTAGAAATAGTTCAAGAATTTAATTTTTTGGGTGTTATATTGTCACGATATAGCTAATTTAATGCAGCAAAATATGTAGCTGTTAAGAAAGGCACAAAAGAATTATGAATTTCTAAAATAAGGAAGATCACATAATTTATCCATTACATGTCAACTTGATCTCTTTGACAAAATGGTGAAACCAGTTTTACTGTATGGCTCCGAGGTACTAGGATTTGGAAACATCGACATCGTTGAAAAAGTTCATCTCAAATTGTGCAAATTGTTATTAAACATGAAAGCATATACGTGTATCCCGTAATGTATGATTTATGGTGAACTAGGGCGTTTTCCTTTAGATATTGATATTAAAATTAGGGTTTTATCTTTTTGGTCTAAGTAACTAGCTGGCAAGGAATCGAAAATTCCTGTTATATAGTTTGGCATAAACTTTGTTATATCACCAACAAATATATTATTGTCTCTACCCCCCCCCCCCCCAACAGGGTTCCGGTTTCAAGGTTTTAATCATCTGCGTTGTCTATCAGGTATCAATGTTAATGCAAAACTCAGTAGGCGCGGCCATTTTATAGAGCGTGAAAAAACGGTCAGGTTAAACGCATTTATTTATATTGACATTCAATGACTAAGGCCATTCGTTGGTCAGTCTTTGTCTAAATCTTTGACAAGAAACACCGTCATTTGTATCGTTGCATAATCTTCTAGACTTATATATATATATATATATATATATATATATATATATATATATATATATATATATATATATATATATTGGAACGAAATGCAATCCTTGCTATATATATATATATATATATATATCAACAATCATTATTGACCGTTTTACGTCATTTATTTATATTGACATTCAATGACTAAGGCCATTCGTTGGACAGTCTTTGTCTAAATCTTTGACAAGAAACACCGTCATTTGTATCGTTGCATAATCTTCTAGACTTGTATATTATTTTTTGTTTATGCTGTATCGTCATGTTTGTCGATCCGATACTTAATAAGCTTGTTGGTTGGTAGACTCTTTAGACTTTTATATATATATATATATATATATATATATATATATATATATATATATATATATATATATATATATATATATATATATATATATATATATATATATATTTTGGAACGAAATGCAATCCTTGGTACGATATTACACAATAAATCGTTTTTACTGCATTTTAGAGGAAGAAGTAGAATTTTTTGAATATGTAGCCTGTCTTGGAAATTTGAAAAAAATAACTCCCCAGTTTTGACCCTTAATTTTCAGTCAGAAAAGAAACGCGAACCTATATTTTTGATGATACCAAACGAAACACCTATTACTTAACGAAGGTATTCTGTCTTAATTTAACATTAAATTTACCCTTTCTTTCAACGAAATAATAATCGAATAGGGATACCCCATACAGAAAATAACTTTGAAAACTAATAGTTCTTTGTATTCTATAGCAAGTCATCTCATTTGAGATGATATGACTCTGAGCCAATCGGCGTGTTTTTAAGTGAGGTTTAATAACATCCACTATCACCGCGTTATCAAACAGTATGGATATCAGGCGCATATCTTTTATCATGGTCTTCAACAACAATAATGTTTGTTAACCTCATCGACTAACATTAAACGTACGCTTGTATTTATCCAAGGACTTTCATGCAGGCCAGTATCAATTTACTGTACGCAAGTTTTTTGGGAGCTTAAATGTAAATGTGAATACATGTATATTCCTTTCAAATGCAACAATTGTTGTTCACCTAAAATCTATTTTAATTCAGACAAAATTAAATAAAATTCTGCTATTATAAAAAATAAATAAAAAGATCTTACGAATGAGTATTATATTTTAAAAAAGGCTAAACAAATGTCTTAATCATAAAAACATTGTAATGTCGTATTGCATTGGCCTAAACATCTCACTGCTATGTGTACATACATGTAAATTTTAATTGATTCATTGCGCAAACCAGCATGTCTGTTTCCACCATATTACAGAAAGCCGTCACTGTTAATGAGATGTGATCTCTCATTTCATGTTAATGGAAATATACGGTGCAACAATAGTTTGAGAATTGAAAACATGTTAATTTGTTGTAAAAATTAGGAGAAATTCAAAGAAATTTTTTTGGCATAAAATCAATATTTCATTACTGGTTACTGGTTCTTTTATGTGTAGAAATTCCTTAATATATCGACAAGCAGCACACCATAAAGTAACGTTCTTTTGTACTTATAAAACACTCCGAAGAGAACAAATAGGGCGCTATTCGTGTTAAAGCCTGATATAGTAGTTTCGTACCAAAGCAAATGGATTGATCGACTGAATGCTTCCCTAACGTCAAGCGAGTGCTCACCTATAGAGAACAATTAGACAAACAATAATTGTGTCGGCTTGTCAGTTATTTCGATCTAACCTATTTTCTGTGTCGTGCGGAGTACATCAATGCCTTTCAAAGGGTCGGGGAGTTTTGCAGTTATGTCGAGTTTAGAAATATTCAACTAGATGTTAGAAACAGTAGTAACAAAGATGTCATGATATAGCTGAAAATGGCACTAAAGATCACTCAAACAAAGCATTTATTAAACATACCTCTTTTAGTTGTTACTATGGATACATATTCGGAATTTTAAACCAAGACGGTCGTAACACTCACTTGTGTCGCATTGCGGAAGTCACTGTACTTTCTATGGTTATTGCTTGGAATACCCTATAGGTAAATCCTCATAGGTGCAACACATACTTAGAGGACATGACATTAAGACTTTCAGCCTTTGGATTATTAACTGTTTTTAATTTTTGTTATTTTATTTACGTTCATGGAAACAAGACAATCCGAAGGACAGGAAAAATAAAAGAAACGAAAATTCGAACAATTATTAAGAATCAAGTGGTACTTTCTACACTTTATATCAGTACTGAGTTAAATACCGAGTTCTCTCATAACACAGTGTAATAATTATATGCTGTCCTCAGCTTTAGAACACCATATAATAACGATAGTCATTAGGATAATAAAGATAGTCATTAGAAGGTATAACCAGACTAAGAAATGTTAAAATTTGAAATTATAACATAAAGCTTACTTGCCACAGATAAAAGTGCATTAATTTACGGGCATGAAGGCTACACGCTCACCCAAAAGGCAAACAAATCAATCTTCATTTATTTTATTTAGTAAAGATTAGACACATTTATCTGAGTTTAATACGAAGTAAACAATACAGTAAGTTAGACACACGTCACTTTTCAAGCACATCATTAGGCAGATATTATAACACACATTACTGCCACCACATACATATGCAAAAAGAAACCAAACAAACAAAGCTGCCAACAAAAAGAAAGACAACATACTTACTACACCGCATTAACATTGCAATAAGTACCAGATTTGAAGAAAGATTTACTACTGAAATAGATAATTGTCTAAGTCTGTCTGTGCCGAACTGCCTTAAGCGATATTCGTGTAGTTGTACACATCCTTCGTAAGTCAGATGTGTATAGCTAGCTATATAAGGCTTTACAAGTCTAAACAACTTTTCTTCCGTTAATCACCGATGTCTGGTACAGATGACCCAGTACAGATGAGCTCACGCGCACGAGTTTAATCTGATGCTTTATGCGGCACAAGTGATCATGTTTTGGATATTTACGATGCCCAATTGATTATCCTATTTATTATATAGATCAAAATTGTATTCGTAAAATTTTAATGCTTAATCCTGAAGTTTTTGAACGGCGGATGAATATCTGTATAGTACAAAACCAACTGACATTTTTGGCAGGAAAAAACCCGAGAGTGAAAATAAACGATAATTTTCACATGTGATTTACCGTGATTTCTGTCACTCGGAAAATTCGATATTTCATCTCTATCTATATAATAATCTATAGGATATAGCGATGTGAAAGTTGTTGTTTTACGGAAGAAATTGGTACTTTCATACGTTTTTGGGAAAGTTACTCGTGATAGAAATTTTTATGTCTTTTGGCTCGTTAAGCTGCGCTCCACTCGCGAAAAGACATAAAATTTATATCACTCGTGAAAAATCAACCGGTCTTTCCCCAAAACGAATTAAAGAACCTATTAGTTTTTTCCAGTAAAAATTGGCAAATGCCACTCTCCTGTCAGCCACAATTACGTGGCTGTCACGTTTATTCGTTTGATGACCGATCTTATTTCACATTTTTTATAGCTTGGAAGTTCAACCTTATTTTTTACCAATCTTGATAATTTGTACTTTTGTTCCTTTGCCCTGGCATTTATGAACAAATAACAATTCTATATGACTTAACATGTGTGGGAAAGATAACTACGTTCTGTGCACGATGTTTTCAGAAGTTCAATCTGTAACTTTTAGAATAAACAAAAACAACTTCCTTACTGATTAGAAAAAAGAACATCATTGAAATGTTAAAATGTAAATAAACTACCTCCATTATACCTACTCGATTTGGGAAATATAAACATTAGTTCATGTATTATATAAACTACCTCCAGTATACCTACTCGATTTGGGAAATATAAACATTAGTTCATGTATTTCAACGTTGGATGTACCTCTTGTACGAAGTAAATGCATTGTCTTCTTTGGTTTCTTCCCTAATACCTTTTCTATACAATACCAAAAACTTCAAACGTTCTCATAACAAAAAAACTTAAGTATTAATTTTTGTAAAATAAGCCACCATAGAATATCTGCGAGGCTTAAAGAAAATTTTATTATATTTCTGTTCAGTGCATATCCTGCTAAATAAATTTATTTGGTTTCATGAAGATCAAAAAGTTTGTGCTACATAAATCTGGATTTATGTGGTCCGCTTATGAACACAGCGATATCCCAACTTGCACAAAATACAATACAAACATGTTATTGCATAGCTGAAATTGCCAGGTGATTTACCAATCTAATTAAAATTATATATATTATATATGAACGGCGACAATAGTAAAAAGGGGGCCCAAGTGAAGATATAATTTTAATTAGATTGGTGATTTACCAAACCTCTCTTTCTAACCCCCCCAAAACCATTTAAACAACTATAAAATAACAAATACTAGGATATCTTATTCTAATAATTGCATAAATCAAATGTGAATACTAAAAACAAATTCAGAATTCAGAAGAGGTATAGGAGCTCTGCCACAATGTAACAACATTAAAACCTTAGATGTTTTCCACACTGTTTACTAGTATTGCTTGATTGCAAACCTTCATATGCTGCCTAAATCCAGACTGAAATATCTTGCGAGAGACTGCTTCTTAAGGAAAATTAAAAGAAGCAATACTATTACTTAGTAATTAGTCATTAGCATCTAACAATTAATTCACCGAAGAATAAATGTCTTGTATTATATTTTCAATAGACAACGTTTATGTCATGTTTTGAGAACGGATTTATCTACAAATATTGTCATTCAACTCAAAACAAATTGGACTCCTCTCATGATCATGATTTTTTACTCGTATACACAGAGTTCCGTGATATCTGTTGACAAAAAGTTGTTGGCCCATACTTTTAATTTCACGTTTTGCTTATAGATAATGCATTTTCACTGGGTAACTCCAAGGTCGGTGACAGCCTACTTTTTTATCTATCCTAGAGATCTCAAGACACTTCTGACTTATTTAATTAGGCCTCCTATCTAGACATTGTTCTCAAAATGGACTCAAATACAAACTAAAACTCAACTCCGACAATCGTGATTACTTCAACCGTCAACTTTCATAGATAGCAATACTATATTAACTCTTGCGTATGGTTTTTACATTTTCAACCAAAATGCTATGCTAGATCTTGAGATCGGTATTTAGCTTTTCTAGACAGGGCGCTGCTGTTGACCAATAACCTAATCAAACAGAGATTTGTTGCACCTAAGTTGATGGAATCTTTTTTGAAGGTCTGCTGTGAGGATTCACAGTACTTGACCCTCAGAGCTGCCGCAGGTGACAGATAGGAAATGCAATCTCGTAAGGGGGTTGTCAGGTCATAATACGGAAAGCCTGACCGCGGACTACAGTGAGGAACGTGTTTGGAGAGTGTCACGCTCATGAACGATATAGACACATTTTTAGATGTCGATACGAGTAGGCTCGTGTTGTGACTAATACAAAAGGCTAAATTTGTCGCCCCTACCCATAACCCCATACTTTCATTCAAAATGATTTTTATTGTTGTGGACCTTGCGGTTTTCTTGCACTTTATTACTATGTTAACAATGTATATCTCGAGTAAATGGCTTCAGGAAAGTTAGTGAATTGGTAAACTATGTGTGGGATTAAGCTATTTCCTATGTACATGGAATTATGCTGCAGCCACAGACAGTAAATTAACAAAGTGACAAAATAGATAAAAGTTTTGTTACTATTAATATTCAACTGTTCCTAAAAACGTTTGACTTCCTTTAAAATATTAAATTAAGTAATCTGTTTGCGCTGTGGGTTGTAGTTAACTAATGGAAAGTTATCTGCATAACGTGCAAAAATTTACTTTAACTTAATATAATGTAACGTGATAAAACCCTTTATTTTTAACGAAAAAATCCGAGTTTCAGGATTGTAATCAAATTCGATTGTTGAATTACATAAAGCGTGGTTATTATGAAAATAATGTATTTCGTACGCCACGCGATACAAGTATTATATTGCACTGCTAAATCAGAGTAGCACGTATCAAGTGCCGAATTTGATAGTTTTCTTAATAAAATACCTAAATAACTTTTAAAATTTAAGTTTAGAAACCAAACGATAATAAGTTCTCATTTTTTTTTTATGCCAACATGCAAGTCGCCCAAAATCGCTGTATATAGTACATCATTGATATTGTATTATGGCCTCCACCTTCCCTATAATCAACCTTCTTCTACCGATGTATGATCGACAAAGTCGATGATGATATACGATGACCTGCACCTCCCCGTTAGCAATCACTTGCTTTTCTTAAGGGGAACTCGAAGATGATTATTATGTCCTCAGCTCCACTATAGAAATTTACACATCAAACTTCATTGATAAATGACCACTTTAAATGTCTTCCTACTTTTGGTTGGGTGTAGTAAAAGTCGGCCATTTTCAAACTCTGATTATTGATTGCACACCTTAATATGTTGATCTTTAACTGTTTTATTTGATTCTATTAAGGCATCTCTGTCAGAGAAATTTACAACCTGGAAAATGTGGAAATAAAATATTAAATAATTAAAACTACCAAGGAATTTTCAAGAAAAACCATCCTCTAGTATGATTGCAGCGGTTCTTTTTTAAGTAAAGATTGATAACAGATGATTTCAAGTTAAGTAAAAGCACTATTTACTAGTTACTTACTTTTAATACGATTGTTTTGCAGTTTGTGTGGAATAAAAATCATATTACTATTTTTGTTCATATTTTTTTTCAAAGACACTAAATTGTTGGAAAACATACAACAAATAATATAAATATTTTATAAAGTTTTTCAGTTGTCTATAACCGGAATTTAATTTAGATAGAGTTAAACCACTGGGAAAAAAGTATATCCTGAAACAACTTTTTAGTTTTTTTCAGTTGGAAAAAATGCGATCAATTAAATTCTCCCTCTTAAAATCGTCCGAATTTAAATTATTTCTACTCTATGGCAAATGGTGTGAAAGACAAAACAAATATCTAGTCTTAGTTGCTCGCAGTAACTTCTAATATTTTAACTAAATAAATAACAAAACTTCATACAGATAAAAACTTCAATCACACATTCATTAAAATGAAAATATAGTATGCAGAAGAAAAAACACCTGTTTCTTTGAGGTTACTGCAAGCGTCGATACCCGTAATACCCGTCAACACTATTTATATCAGTCCGTGCCTGTCCATATCATGCAAATCGAGCACTGTAAAAGCGGGTATTCTACCTAGAACTGACCAAACAACTTCAAAACTGACCAAATAAGTTATTTATAATTTATATGTCGTAACTTAGGTAAAACCCCATTCTACCCGAAATAGAAATATATTTAAATTAGCAGCAATTAAGTTGGATTATAATAAAATTTAGAAGCAGGTATATCAATGACCCGTAGTCTCGCTTTTCTCTACTAGAAAAATCAGTGCAGTTGTAAGTTGCATAAAAAGGGGGGGGGGTTGAAGTATTGCTAAGTATGCAGGCAATAATTAAACTTTAATTAGTTACACCGCTTATGCAGATTATAAGCAACATTAAATTTAATCCTAACTTGACCTATGTTGCATAATTCTGACGTTTTTTTCTCAACTTAGCATACGCTTGTTTACCGCTTATTGTCTTGATCATTTAACAAATTATACAAATTAGCTTAAAAATAGTGTTTCATTAATATAAAGTTGAAACACCGCTTCTTAAAATCTAATTTTCATAAATTGTTCAATGATTACGACATACATTTTACAGAACTTATAGTCATAATTGAGGTGTTTCAACCTTGTTCTCACCTTGAATAAGGCAAATAGTTACTTAAAAAGAAAACAAGAATTACTTTGCTTTCGAAATACTAGATAACTATATAATTTGCCTTGCAAATACTAGGTTACTATATAATTTGTTTTAGAAATAATAAGTTACTAAATAATTTGCCTTAGAAATATTTGGTTACTATATAATTTGCCCAGAAATATTCGGTTACTTTATAATTTGCCTTAAAAATATTTGGTTGCGATATAATTTGCCTTAGGAATATTTGGTTAGGCGATTTTGAGTCCAGTATTTAACAAACAGTAATGCAAAAATAGACAACAATGTGTCTAATTTATAATACTTAATTGCAATAAAATGCAATAATGGTGTCTAAACAATACGTTCAATGGCATTGTCGGACAAGGCGTGTATTTAATAGGTCAAGTAATAACAAACAGTGATGCAAAAATTAGAAAAAACGTTCCTTATTAATAGAACTTAATTTGAATGTAAAGCAACAACATTGTCTTTACAAATTATATGACAAAGTGGTTTAGCTATTTTTTACGGAGAAAACATGTGGAAATAAAAGACAAAATATGCCCACTAAAGTCGCTGAAATGACTTGTACATGTGATAAAGGTTCTCTAAAACATACTGGAACCAAAAAACCCCGTCAAATCAGAAAAGTAAAAAGGATGAATAAAACATTGTGGTAACTCAATTGGCAATACAGGTGACATTACACGTGTACACAAACATCCACCCAATACATCATCTGAGCAAGTGAGTTATGGTAGAGTAAACCAATATGTAAATATCAGTCATCTAACTTATATACAAGATACAAGCTTTGTCTATAATCAAAATGCCGGCTGGAATCCTACATTCCCGATTTAGAACCAACATATGTGCTGAAGCCAGAATCCTGGAATTCACCCAGCACCTACACCAAATATATCACTCTTTGCTCAACCTACGACTTGCAATTCAGCATGGATCGATGGGATTATTTTAGAGCAATGAACAAAAAAACTTAATATATTAGATCAAATTGGATCTTCTGTTTCTTTCTTAAAGGGAAAAGTGGTAAAATTAGAGCAAGGTGAGAAATTAGACGATCTGCAAAATCAAATTTTCCTGATTTAAAGATAAAGCTTAATAAGGCATCAAACAAATTAAAATCTAATAACTCTAGTGTGGCAAATGTTGACCAAAATATCATTACGTCTGTCAATAATCTGAAAAAGGATAATGATAGACCACAAAACGAGATAATTGAAGTCCAAATGAAATCAACGAGTAGCAATCTCATATATTACTACATGTCTTAAACTACTGATAAAAGTTGCCCCAAACAATCCATGAATTATGTAAAGGAAAGCTTAAAATTAAAAGTTCCGATAGTCTGGGTAAATAGGATGAACATCGTTAAATTCGAATCGTTTGAAACGCGAGATATGGAAAAAAATATTGCAAAAATACAAAAAAGTTGTAATTTTGGAAAATCGGGAGATCCAGAAACGAAGGAAAGAAACTCTAACACCAAAGCTATTTCGCGAAAAAGATGTCAAAACATATTTCTTGAGAGATAAATTTTCGTCGGAGGAAACTAATATGCTACATAGAATCCGTCACGCGAGCAATTCGAAAGCCTCAAATGTTTGTGTTTCAATGTTCTTTGGTGAATTCGATTTACAATAATAGTTGCTTATAAAAAATATAAGTTATGTTTATACAAACAGCCATAAATTTCAATTAATGTCCATTATTAGTAATTAACTAGATCCTATAACGTTTTTTTAAATATATGTAATTGCAATACATCTGAGATTAATGAGTTCTGCACCTGACACTTAACAACTACAGAAGGGCAGCTCACCAGTGAGTATCGTCATTTCTTTCTATTTGTACATGTTAACAAACATCAATTTATCTTCAGATTAATTACTGAAGTAACACGAAACAGTTAGTCTCCTCCCATTTCTTTGTGTATTCCATTTGAATAACAGGTGTGGGTATTTAAGCCATTAACCTGTCCTTGTGTATTCAGTGAACTGGTTTATTTGTAGTCTACAAATTTCTCTACTAAAAAACTGTTGCTTATCAAAACTTACCACCTACCCACCCCTGTCCAAACAACTTCAATGTTGTCATGACCAGGTGAATATTTCAGCATTTTAGTGATAAATATATTTTTAATTTGGACCTGTATGAAATTTAATTACTGAACATTTCTTAAATTCCATTCATTACCCAAAGTATTTCGGGATATGACAGTTATTTTTCATTCCAGCGCCAGTGGCCCCATTGCACACTCCGGCTGTAGATGATTCCGTAACGGAGATGTCTAACTCCATATCCCCTTTTACAGACGTATTGTCGTGCAGGCAATTTCTTCCTCTCATAGAAGGACTGAAAGCTGACTTCAAAATTCAAAATTTATTTGATTGATTGATTGTTGTTTAGCGTGCAGCAAACAATCTTACAGCTATATTCAGGACTTGAATTTATAATTTTTAAATTATTAGTACGTCATACCTCCCTTTATACTAAAACATGATCTCATAAAATGATATGAGAATATATACAGATAAAAATGGTAGTTAAGACAATAAAAAATATGAAGCGTCACAATTGATAGTGAAATGAAATTTTATTAAATTACCTTTTAAAAACTTTAAAATTGTGTCGCCTGCGACATTTTTACATAAAATATCTCTACAAAATAGAAACGTTCCCGAATGTGGGCCACCTTCACACAGTCCATCAAAACATGCTTATGGACTGTTGCATGGCACACATTCGGGTCGTGGCTCATTATTTAAAATATAACTATGTGTCGTCCTGTTATGACCAAGACGACACCATGATTAAATAACGTGGTCTCTGCGACCTCTAAAACTTTTAAAATTATTTGTATGCAGTAGTGGCTGGATCTCATGAAGTTTATTATGAACTTGGAGATCCCAACCACTCTGCCACAAGTCAGAAATATATTTAAAAATTATCGGTTTTAAATCAGTAAAAGGAATATTACATTATTCTTTAGGGCATTTTTAGCCTCCTGAACCACGACTGTATTTCCACGGATTCCGACATGACTGGGAATCCAGAAGAAGGTAACCTCTTTTCCCATAGCAACAAGAGATTTTTAAATTTGCATAATTTTTAAAATGTAAGAATTTTTAATTTTGAAATTTTCAATAGCCAGTAGACAAGACAGCGAATCGGAGCAAATAATAAATTTGCATTCGTCTGACGAAGCAACTATTTTCATCGCAAGAAGAATATTTTGCGCCTCTGCTGTAAATACAGATAAGGCAGACGGAAGACGACGAGTTTCAACACGCTCTCCGAAGACATCGGCTGAGGCAACTTTGATCCGTCTGTATAAATAGTAACAAGATTTATTTTCTGCAAAATGTTGTTGTATTATTGAAGGGTTTGTGTTGGACTTTTTATGGTTTCAAAGATCATAAGAGGATTTAGCCAAGGAGGATTAAGTGGAACTTCGATTGCAGCAATTTCAGGTAAATTTATACCTAAATTTTCCAAATGAGATTTAATTCGCAGGCCAAAATGTTGAATTTTGCTTGGATGCTTTTCGAAACTGTTTTGATAAAGTCGGTGCTGGATACGACTATAAAAATATCTAAAGACTTTAAGCATTTATTTTTCAACATTTGGATATGGGGTAGAAAGGTTAGCTTACCATCAAATATAAGGCGAAGGAAAGTAGTTTCTTAACAATTTTAATAGGGTTATTATATAAGGTTAGTTCGGGGTCTGGATGCATTTTTCGTTTATTACAAAAGGCATGCCAACAGTTTTGGCAGTCGATAATTTAAAGCCATTCTCCATTTTCTATTCTGTTTAAACATAGTTGCAGTTGACGTTCAATGTTATTCATATTTTTTTCCTCGGTAACATATGAGAAAAACGTCAACATATAAAGAACCGTCAATATTATCTTTTAAACCTTGAGCAAGACTATTACTTTTTATACTAAATAATGTAACGTAAAGAATGCTGCCTTGGGGAACACACATTTCTTGTTCGAAAGGGTTAGACAAAGTAGAACTTACTCGAATTTTAAATTCTCTATCTAAGTTCGAAATAAAAGTAGGAAGTCTACCTTTCAACCCCTTATCAAAAAGATCTTTTAAAATACAATATTTCCACGTTGTTTCATATGCTTCTCCAAATCGAAAAAGATAGACACAGCATGTTCGTTTTTGTCAAATGCGTTAAGAATATATGTTTCGAAACGCACCAGATGGTCAATAGTACTACGCCCTTGTCTAATCCACACTGGATATTTGAGATCTCGTTGTTTAATTCTAAAAACCAGACAAGGCGATGATTTTGCAAAGACAACTAGTGAGTGCTATAGGCCTATGACGCTTCAGAGTGGTCTTTCTCAGGTTTTGGGATAGGCACAACAGTGGCCATTTTCTAGATAGATGGTAAGTCACCCGTTTCCCAAATATTGTTTAGAAGATTTAAAAGACATCGGAGAGAGGATATTGGCAGATGTTTGAGAAGTTGATGATGAATTTCATCTGGGCCATGTGTGTATCGTGTGATTTATTAAAGAAATTTTTGAGTTCGTCGAAAGAAAATTTTTATTGTAATCTTTTAGATTTTTTTAAAGGAAATAAAGTATTGATTTTTCTTTTTGAATTTTGTTGCGCTGAAATAGGGGATGGTAATGTTCAGAGGAGGAGTGTTTTGTAAAAGTTTCGTCCAATTTGTTTGATATATCTGACTCTGATGTTAACAAGTCGTTTCCATCCTTTAAATGATCATCCTCACAGGTCAGGGGGTGTGTGTCTACATGGGTCCACGAAACCCTGACAAACTTAGGTAGGAAATTCCCGGGCTAGAAGTCACTATTTTGATTGGCTACATCATACTTTAATATGGCCAATCAAAAGCTCGCTTTCATTCACGACTTGGTAAGGGGATATCCCGATGTCGATTGTAGATAAACCAAACGGATGTGTTTCGTAGGCCCCATGAAAATCAGTGTATTTTTAGTGTTAATAATTTGTTATTACCGCGTTATGTATTAGTTGCGTTAAGTTTACTTCACACTCAAGAATGAGTAAGAATGACAACTGCCAAACACTTGCTTCTTTCAAGCAATTTCATTAGTTGATATTTTGAAGGACTGACGTCATACGAAAATCTTCTAGACCTAAGTTTGTCAGAATTTCGTTGACACATGTGGACACAGAAACCCTGACTTGTGGGGATGTTAAATGATGGACATTTGCTTTTAATTTTTTTTATCATATTCCAAATTTTGTTCATAGTGGTGTGGTTGTTTAATTTTGAAACAAAGTTACGCCAGAAAGTACGTCTTCTTTGTTTCGGTACCCTTGATTCGCTCGGAAAATTCGGAAATTATTGAGATTTTATTGGGTTGGGTGTTTGTTAAAGCGTCGTTCGGCCTTTTTTCGATCTTTAATAGCCTCCTCAGTTGTCATCGAACCATGGTTTGCTAGGCTGTTTTGGATTTGTCGAGGTTTTGGGAATAGTCTCATCAGCAATTGCAATTAAGATTTCATTAAATTTTAAAATAGGGTTAGAAATGCCTCCAAAAGATTCAGAAAAAAGAGTTCTTTACAGAGTTCTTCAAAGAGAGGTCAATTGGCCTTATTAAATTTATATCCTGAGACTCGTTCTGTTTTACAAGAATTTAAAGACTGAAGTATTATGGGAAAGTGATCACTGCCACAGAGATCGTCATGAACATTCGGGCAGGAGAGAAGGATCTGTTATTGTAAGATCAATTGCTGAATACGAACCATTTCTAGGATGTAAATATGTATTGGAACCATCGTTGAAAATGTCTTCCTGTGACATCAAGCCTTCAACTTTCTTGCCTTTGTCATTTAATGTTTTACTACCCCAAAGAGGGTCCCAAATAATATATATGGGGCCGGTAGCTGGTCAGTAAGGTGTTTCAACTTTTTTAAATTTAAAGCAACATACAGAGCATAAAGTAATTGTTTTATCTAAAGATATCCTAACAGCGATAGCCTGATGATCAGTGTTGAGATTGACTGGGCTATGTAAAATTTGATCTTTCACGGGATAGTAGAGCCGCCAGCAGCTCTACTTTTCTCGTCAACATATGTGGTGTACATAGTATAATGTTTTAAGGATCATTTTCCTTCTAATGTGTTTCTTGAATGCAAAATGCCACAGGAAGAAAAGCTTACACTAGCAAGGTAACTTCAATTAACTTTACTTTCAAACCTCAACAATTCCATTGTATTATTGTGTTCAGTATTTCGGGGGACGAATAGGCGATATACGGATCTTACGTAGTGTTCCCCCTTGTCTATCTTGACTGAGAGACCGACTGTGCGATCCCGAACCCGATCCATTGCATCACTCCAAATGGTCTCGTCATAAATGTTGTTCCAACTACCAAATATATTATGGAACTGGACTGGGTTCCTATTAGATTTTGGAATACGATCGCAATTTGTAGCTCCCTTGGTTTTGAGATTTTTTTCTGAGACTTTTAATTAGAATTGTTAGTTTAATTTTTTGGGCTGCTTGAGGAAGTAATTGATGGTTTACTTTGATTTGATGCCGACGAAGTCAAAGTTTGAGATGAGTAAGATTTGCGGGATGAAATGATTTCGTCAGTTGTTTCAACTGGACGTCGTTCTGTGCCTTTTCTACCAATAGACCAGGTGATCATAGTTTGCGTTTCAGATGTTACATAAACGCATTTGGTCACGCTTGCGTATGATGTGGCAGAAGATGATGGTTTACTCGCCGTACTGCACAGACAACGAGCCTCAGGGTAGCTGATATTTTTTTCGGTTTTAAATTTGTGGATGTCCTTTTCTTTTCTAAAGTGCTGACATTTTGGAGTTTTAGTGCAGGTCAAGCCATCATGCCCTGGTTCTGCACATCTAAAACATACGAGTGTTCATTACACTGTACTTTTCCGTGTCCGAATAACTGACATTTAAAGTAGTGCACAGGGTTGGAAATGTATGCGCTGACTTTACTATTTTGAAAACCTTTGATTGATTGGGGGACAGTTGGAGAGTTGAAATTTAGAAGGAAGGTGTTCTGGTTCAGTTTAACCTGAACACCTTGTATGTTGGCAATAAATCTTTTAACTTTTGTAATACCCTGAGGTTGTAATTCTGTGCAGATTTCGTCGTCAGTAAGTTCGGCGAGATCATCGTCGCGATAATGAACGATTCCTTGACTTGAGTTCAATGTCCTATGGGGGGAGGCCGAAATTTCTAAATCTATAATTTTTGTAAGTTATAGCAAGGGCACGGGGTGCCAACAGGAGCGATGCTTGGTATCTGCGGATCACCAGCCGAAAGCATCAGGTGTTCCACGGGTGGTATACTCAAATAGTTTAATTTCTCTGCGAACGCAAGCCCCGTGCCAGTGTTAACTGGCGAAACAACCGTTCGAATCTCTATCTACTCGATTGACCCATGAGCCACCGCCTTCTAAGTTCTTAACAGCCTGAGATTTGGTAACAAGATTCATAAGGCATGATCAAGTGATACACATGTAAGAAGAATGAAGACACGCTTGTAAAGGGCTCGGCGTGACCAGCCGATTGACCGAACCGGGTCCATCCGACCTCCCGTCTAGTTGAAGTCAGGGCCAAAGTGGTGTATTGAAAATCGGAAGCCACTGATCTGCACTAATGGATGCAGCCGAGAGTGATCATTACGGGCTGCAACACACGGCAAAAATGTCGCCTCTATAAACCTGAGGAAACTTTGCCCTTCAGCCACCGCCTTGTTTGTAAATCCTTTTAGGAAGCTGTCTATCAACTGGTAAATACATTTCACGGAAGTTTGAAAAGAAAATTATGTAATAGAATATCTAAAAAGAGAAGGATTCACAAAGGGCAAGACGTGACATGCCGATTCATCGAAGTCAGGGCTAACTCGATTTCCCGTCTAGAAAAAGTAAGGGTTCAGTAGGTAATCAGGACCGTTTACCCGGCATACTTAAATCTCGTCCTGTAATCGACACTGGTCGCAACACACGGCGAGTGTTGCCTCTGTTAGCAGACTCTAATTGTAGGCTGAGGAAGCCGTGGGCCTATTCTCCTGTTCCCCGGGTCCCAAACGGGGTCAAAATTTATTTCAAAATCTAAGTATTTCTTAAGGACCGAACTTTGTATTTATTTAATATAGTGATCATAATAATTATGAAATGTAGACAGCAGAGTGGATATGGGCTCAGCTGAAGAGAACCACCCCAATAAAATCCGCAAGAGGAGTGTTGCTTCGGCCCTGTGCTCCCATGATGAGAAAGAGGATATACTCATATATCTTAGTCTGCTTAAACTAGGACATCCCACTGGACTAAAATACCTTAAGGCTTTACACCAAGTTTCCTTCACATAATTTACGCAATGGATTTAGCACATTAGAAATATAATAAAAATTAAACTTTTTAACTCTCTATGGAGATTTGGAGGGTTTTTGTCATATTTCAGATACAAAGAGTTTACATACAACCTAGAGAATTTCACACTGTTATTGCCATTTATTTAAGTTATCACTCAATGTGTTTGTTATATGCTTTGTTCAATATCACTAGCACAATAATAATCAATTTAATACTACACATTAGAACAAGTTTTTACCAATAAACATAATGTAAATGTTATAATATCATAACTGTTGCTAATGATAGACTTGGGAATGATTTACATGGGCAGTCTACTTTCCGTACAAGCAAATGGCGATAGGTAAATGATTATTTACTAGTATCCCGGAACGACTATGCACTAAAAAGTAACTAATGTGCCACAATTTATTGAATTGTTTGATCATTCACCAACAACATTCCAACAATCGTCAACAGAACCAACATTCAAGAGTACACAATAATATTAAATGGGATCATTGTAGAAATAATGATTTTATAAAAATATTAAAAACACAAGGAAACGCGTTACTTTCTAAAGTCAATGTTATTTCACCGTTAAAGATATGAATACAGCTATGTTTTGTTTGTTTGTTTGAATGGTGTTTTAACGCCACTTTCAGCAATTTTTCAGCTATTTCATGGCGTCCAGTTTTTATTGGGGGAGAAAGCCGGAGTACCCGGAGAGAACCCCCGACCTGCGAATACAGCTATGAGATGTCACCCGTATATAAAATGTGCCTTTAAAACTTTAGGACGATACGTTTTGATATAAGATGACAGTAGAATTACTGACAAATACAACGAATGGCACGATGAAAATGTAAATCAGAGCACAAGGTTTTGCATTACATTCGAAATTTTTTTTTGCAACATCCAACTGAAGAGAACAAACAATCGTACGATGTTGCTAGATCTTTGTTACGAAACATAAACATGATAAACAGCAAAACAATTGAAAATATGGACGTAGATAGTTTGGACACGAAAGTTAAGATGAAATAGTGAAAACGATAACGAACTTTAAACTTGTAAAACGAACATAAACTGGTAAAAGTGTACCAAATTGGTAGTAAAATGTTTCTAGAAATCCAATATTCTTCGCACAAATCCCGAAGAAATTGTTCAACTATATTTTAGTTAGTAGAACATTTAACGACTCCTGGGCAGGATGGTGGTTAGATTGCTTTTCCTTAGAGACCCAAATAATTATAAGAATATATATTTAATATATCTAAACATTGAAGTTTGCCAATTCCAAGTTTACCAACCAATTAAGAACAATCTACAAGGTTTATATAAAATGTTTATAGACAATTGTGGATGGAAAAATTACGTAAATTAATTTACAAAGAAAGGATTTAATTTAAGCTACTGATTGAACTTTACCTTTAGAAAAATTATGTAAATTAATTACCGATACTTTTAGTGATATTTCTCAAATATAAATTTTAAGCTTGGGTATTTTTGTTCTAAATTGATATGCTAAGTTAATAATTTGGTGTGTTATTGGTGATAACGCCACAAGGTATTGATATAAGTCTAGTACGGCAAAGATCAAACGTCTCTAGATCTCTGTCGTCGCTGGCTAGCCTACTTGTATGTGAAAGGGCGAGTAGTATGAGTAAATCTTTCTCTGCCAGTACATAGCCTTTATACTACCAAGACTCCTTCAATGCCTCGTTATGGCAATGCATGGTAACTGAGGTCTAGTATCTAATGCCTTGTGGGTTACTTGGAAATTAAAAGGCTATGGACGAAAATCCAAACAGAAAATCTGGGGAGATGAACCTCATAGTAGTGGCAACTACGGCCATCTAAGGGGAGGCCATCATTACAAAATCCAAAGCAATCGTGTAACATTGGGGTTTGAATGTGCGTACAATGTACGAAGCAAATAAAACTGCACATTAGAGAAAGAAATAAATGAAGAGATATAACATCTAAATTCTTGGCGTAAGTGAAAGTAGGTGGAATGGAAATGGGATGATAACAACCAACTCTCGAAACACCATCATTTATTCTGGAAGAGAAGACAACAACCACTTAGAAGGTGTAGCTATCATCATGACACCTCAAGCAAAGAAAGTCTTATAATAATATTACCAATAAATGAAAGACTAATAACAGCAAGATTTAATAGTAAACATGTAAAAACATCAATTATTTACTGTTATGCTTCTAATAATGATGCAGAGGAAGAACAAGAAACAACTTATATCAACAACTCCAAACAGTCATAAAGTGCCATCACATGATATACTTTTGATACTTTGAGTCCTAAAGGTTGGAAGCCCTAATGAAGGAAAAGAAAGATTTATGGGAAAATATGGATGTGGTAGCATTAATGAGAATGGAGAAATATTAGTTGATATGTGTGAGCTAAACTGCGTTATCGGAGGAACACTTTTTCAACATAAGAAATTCGCAAGAAGACATGGGTATCACCAAATGTTAGAGACAGCAACCAAATAGACCATATCATTATTAATGGAAGGTGGAGACACTCACTAGAAAATGTGGTTGCTCGTCGTGGACCACCATCGTTTACTATTAAAACTTAGAATCAATCTTCGTAAAAACACGAAGAAAGCTGAAACATCCAGAAAAAGATATAACACAGAGAAACTTGCGGACCCCACTGTACATAATGGTTCTCCATTACATTGAGAAATAGATTTCAGACCGTAGCAGTTGTAGGAGAAGGACTAGACAATGATATAGAAAGAAACGGAAACAAGTGAAAGATAGCATCATAAAGACCAGTGAAGATATACTTGGTACAAAAACAAGATCAGACCAAAGATACAACTTGATACTTGGAGGCTTATTGACGAGAGAAGATATTTAAAGCAAAAGAAGCAAAATGCAAGATCGGAAAGGCTGATTGCTAAATACACAAATGAATATTCTGAGAGTAATAAAAAAACCAAACAAAAACTAAGAAACGATTATAGAATATTTCGAAACAATAGCAACGGGCAACCAGAAAAGGACAACAGGGAGAAATTTTCGGAACAACAAAGGAACTATCTGGAAAGTGTACACATCAATTTGTAAAAGATAAAAATCGATCAAAGACACAAATGGCAGGATTTCGTTAAACAGGAAGTAGGTAAGTGACAGATCTTAAATCGAATCCACGTTATGGGAGGCCATGCTGATGCTGCATACCAAATTTCAAGAGAATGTGATTAGTAGTTGCTGAGAAAACTGTTACGAAAATTTTTTACCATTGAACATTAATGTTAAAAATTACCTAAGTCGGTTAACAGGAAGTAGGTGAGCGACAGACCTGAAATCGAATCCCACGTTATGGGAAACAATGCTGATGCTGCATACCAAATTTCAAGAGAATGTGATTAGAAGTTACTGAGGAAACTGTTTCGAAAATTATTTCCACGCCCGCCCACCATTCACCATACTATAACTCGGATTTTCAGTCTGTGAAATTCGGCCAAAAATGGATTGATCGATTCATTGGATGTTTGCTTTACGTCCAGCGAGCAGTATTTCAGCTATATTCATGATGGGAACAAGTAAACAAACAATAAATTAACGGAAAATGGGGGTGGGATGGGTCACAAGGAATACAATTTTGACTGCCACTGGAAAAGTATGGAGTTTTGGGAGGGGCGGAAAATTTAGCCTTTTGTAGCAGCTACAACGAGCCTACACGTTTTCGAAATCTACGAAAGGGGTCTTTATCGTGCAAGGAGCGTGGCACTCTCCAAACACGTTACCCACTACGGTCCGCGGTCAGGCTTTCCGTATTATGACCTGACAACCCCCCAACGAGAGGGTCTCCCCTATCCGCCACCCGGGGACGCGCTGGGCTGATCTATGAGTCGAGCACTGGGAACCCTCCCAGTATGGTCCCAGCCAAAATTGGAAATAAGATAACTATAGAAGGAAAACAGCTTGAAAGATCGGCAGTACATTTTAATGAAGTTCTAAACAGGCCAGTCCCAAAATACTACTAGAAATAATGAGACATTTGGTGACATCTTCAACATAGATATAGATCCTCCAACAAAAGATGAAATAATAAAAGCCATAAAATGTCTTAAAAACAACAATTCATCTGGGATCGATAACATAACTGCTGAAATGTTAAAATCTGATCCAACGTTTCTAGCAGTAAAACTTGAAAAACTTTTCGATAAAATTTGGAGAAACGAAATCCTACCCCAAGATTGGTGCAAAGGACAGATGGACTGATTATAAAGCTCCCCAAGAAAGGAGATAAGACTGCATGTAACGACTGGCGGGGCATAACCCTGTAATCTGTGCCAAGTAAAATCTTCTGTAAGATTTTATAATAAGACTAAGCAATTTGATAGATGAAAACATCGACGACCTACAGAAACATGGAGACGATACATGGAGAGTGAAGTAAGCAAGATAGGAAAACATGGAAAGAAATGGATAAAATTGATATGGACCAACCTAAATGGAGAAAACTGGTTCAGCCTTATGTGCCACTAGTCGTGAAAAGGATAGGTAGTAGGTAGGTAAGCTAATAATTTGAATTATTATCCTAATTTGGTAAGATAAAAAGGAATCGGCAAATTGGATCGTAACTATTATTAAATCCCTTTGAAATTTTGTTACACATTAACAGAAAGTTCTTACAAACGCAAGAGAACTATGTTTATATACACGTTGTAAAATACTGAGGATGAATTTCATTGTGTATTAGTATGCTCAGCATACAGAACGATCAGGAAAATTTTTTTGCCACGATATTTTTATTCTTGGCTGGATAACTTTAAATTAATGTTTTTGCTGAAGACTACATCTAAGCTGTATAAATATTTAAAAAAATGGATGGAAACTTAATCTTTTATTATGAGTTAATTTAAATATCATTGTGATGTTCTCTACTGCCAGTCACTTTTGTCATATTGTTTTTATTCCAGTCCCCTACCACGAAATATCGGAGGACTTATTATGTATCTCCCAGTTTCTTATTATTGAGTTATACACCACGAAGTGTAGGGTGACTTATTGTTTTTGGCATCTTTCTTCATTGAGTTTGTCCGACACTTTTTTGTAGGACGAGTACGGGGATCCTCATAAAACATTGCAGAAAAGAATACCGTGTTTAGTTATGGGCATTGATTTTCCAAAAAGGCCGCTGTTGAAAAAAGAGCAGTTCTCATATCTCTGGGGCGACAGCCATCTCAATAAAAATTGGTAAATTGATACATTTGACTATCGTGAGCATATTTTCGGCAAAATATTTCCGATACCATGTCATGTATGCTTCTTCAAATAAAATAATATTTCATTCAATACGTTAATTGTCTTATTAAGGCAACACCAGGAACATATACGCATTTTTCTTATTTAAACTTAAAAAAAAATTCGTAGATTTTTAGTGTGTGTTTCCCTTGTTTTTGAATGATTAATCTAATTGCGAGAGGTGGCTACCTTGGTTTATCTCCTTTATTTATATTAGAATGTTAAGACTAATTTGTGTATATGTACCTGCAAGTATTGTTCAAAATTATAAGAATTTTAGTGCATAATGTGTTTTCTCTGCGTTTATTCAGTTCCTTGTAAAACAATAGCGGGTAACGTGTCTAGATAGCCGCTCCAAGTATGATAAAGACCACCTTTGTAGGTTAAGAAAATTAGTAAGCGACCAAAGTCTCTATATCCAATGGCTTTTGAAATTTTTTCAAATTTGGCTATCCCATTTCAATTTATTCATTTGTTGGTATGTTATCAAATTAAATATACATGAAGCTGAAATACTGCACTCATTTAAAGAAACTTTCAATAAATTAATCATTACTCTTGTATCACTGTAAAAGAAATAAGTGATATAGTGGTACATGTATGTATGACAAACTGTTCCGTTTTATCTTTCCATATGCACTTAAAAAAATCAAGGTTATATTGCTTCATTAAACAAGATAATCAAGCTGGATATTTTTGATGTTGTTATGAAAAGATAACAAAACAAATATATGAAACAATAGCTCAGTCCAGTTTGAAAATTACCCTTTAATGTGTAATAATAAATGTTTAATATAAAAGATCAAAGAAAAAATGTACAAAAGATGATAATAATAACATGAAAGAACTAAAATGATATTATTATTTTTCGTATTAATTCTTTTGTTTTTATTAATAGGACTCTTTAAAAAAACCAAAAGATCAAGTAAAAATTGTGTTAACATCTGTATAAAGACATTCGTCAACGAACAAATACTGCGTAATTGTAATTTTCAAAAAGTGAATACAGTTCTTAAAGAGAAGTAATTATCTCCAACAAATTGTGAAAAAATAGTTTATGTGTCTAACGTCAAATTAGCGAAGATGATGATCTAATTAAATTGACTCTAAAAGACAGATAGATTTATAATACTTCCTGTTTACCGTCATTGTAATTTTATTTGAGCCAAGATAGGGCTTGATCATCATTTGTTCGTAAGATGCTTATGTAAAAAATATACATTTTGTAAGTGTCAAAACGCAATTCCGGTCAAGTGAGCTTTTAATTTTATTACTTGTGATAAATTTTCAGTTACTTCATATACGCACATAGATAACGTAAAATTTTGCCAATGGTTATTTTTATTCTAAGAATATATTGTTGTTATGCATTATACCTTTGCCTATTTAGCAATAAGAACTTAGTCTTTGACATTTCTTTTTTTAATTTCCCCTTCTAGCCATTATAACACCCTTTGATATGCTCAAAGAACAACCTATTCTCGAGGATCGTACTTTCGTTGTGTGGAAGATATAAATTTGCAGCCATCGACCTCATTCTACTGGAGACGCAGCAAAGAGGTCCGCGTATGGAAAGTCCCACGCTTTCTGAACGTTAACTATCATTACAAGTTCTGTATTTGGACCGTTTCAAGAAAAATAGTCCGTACCGGTTTTTTAGACTCGGCTTTTTCTCGAGTTTAACCATGGCTTGCGGAACCTCAGTGGCTGAGTGGTTAAGGTAAGTTCATCTACTATTGATCACGTGATCTGTCAACACTGAGATTGCGGGTTCGATCTTACTGCATGCAGGGTGTACTCTAGACTCAAAGCTTAAGTGACAAGCCTTGCCAGTTTTCCTCCGCATGTAGGGGGTTTTCTCAGGGTACTCCGACTTTTACCCAATAAAAATTTGTCGCAATGATATAGCTGTAAAATGGTTGAAAGTGGCTTTAAACACCCTTATACAAAACAAACAAAAAACTAATTGTTCCACTTTTTTAGTGCCACGAATTTTTTCATCGTTTTACTTTTTGGTTTCGTACAGAAATGCTGACAGCTGAGAAATTTATCTGATATAACTTTAGGCGTTACGACTGATAAATTACTTGATGTGAATATCTTACCTGACTACATGGGGTTTTCCTTGCACTCATTGCATTGTGTACTCATTTTCAGTTGACGAATATCGACTTTTTATCTTAATAGGTTTCATGTCAAATAATGAATCCTCTTATGTCATTTCTAGTGTTGTCTGTAAGTAAAAACACTCTTACCCTATATTTTTTACCATTCTTTTCCAATTTTCTATCTAAAAATTAAGCCTGATAGAAGAAAAAGATTAAACAATTGTTGAAAGTTATTACGTATATAGAAAAGATTCTCATTGCCATATTATAAAAATTAAGCCACAGATTTGATCATACAGACAATTAAACCTCACAGCCAACGATACATGGCAATAGTAGAACATTTAGCGAAACAGGCGGTCATTATGAACAGCTATCCTTAGAGCTATGCATACAGATCGTTTGGCCATATGAAACATTCAGCTTCACATCCTACCATGCAGAACATTGAACAACACAGCCGGTCATAAAAACATTCAGCGTCATATTCTACCATGCAGAACACTAATCCTGATGATGACATTTAACAACAAGGACCTTGGATTTCATATATATGTGAATCCCATTTTAGAGTTTGCAATCTAATATGCGATCCCAGTTATGATTGAAAACGTTACAAACAATTGACTGACTAAATGAATAAATGTTCATGTTAATAACATGTGCACAAATAATCAATTGAGAAAATAAGTTGGATAATGGCAAGATAAGTTTCGCATCATTCATAATCCCCCCCCCCCCCCCCCCCCCCCAAGGAGGAATAATTCTGAATACATTTCAGTGACATACGTTTCGCATATAACGAACATGTTGAAAGGCAAAACAAATATTTTGTGTTATTTAAGCTGAAAACTCTGTAGATCAGACAAGTTTAGCAGCTAAATATACTCTAGGTGTCTGAATTTATTGTACTTAAATGAAAAAACCTCATTCAATCTTCAATTTCCTGGTCTTTCCCGTTCATTTCGTTTCTTTTGTTATCGTTTTAATACCATTTTTAGTGTACATTTTGTTTTTATTTTATAATCAAATCCCCTTTTCCTTGACAGTTTAATTATGTCCATTTTTATTTTCATTGTTATTTGATTCCATCATTGCGGCTTTGTATTTTGTGATGAATTATATCCATGTGATGGAACCCCGTGTAACTAGAATTACAGTTATCGATAAGGTATGTTAATTTTTAAGTAGGTTACTCTGGTAAATCACATAATAGTAATTAAAATGAATTGATGTAATTATTAAAGTTTCAATCAGTTCTTCACAATATTGTAAAAATGAATTGAATGATATAAAAGTATACAATTTTCTTAAATTAATGTTGTCTGCCGTATTAAACTGGACAATAGACCAAAATTAAGCTGGGACATTTGTACAATTCAATTCAATTTTCAGTCTAGTACTATTTCTCAACCACGCTCTTGTGCAGAATATTTATATGATCGTTATGGGTAAATCAATCTCTAAATTACGATCAGACATATTCGCTAATTTATAGATAGTAGTTTCCTTTTTTTCTCTGCATTTGAATTTTTTCTAGACATGAGGATAATTAACACGACTGGTGTCCAATTAGAAAGAAAGGCGTGCACTGATTACTCGTCTGGAGCAATTGAGTGATCCCATGGTTTTTATTAAGTTTGGGTTACTTTCTGTTTTTGTTTCGTGTTGTATATGTTTGTCTGAACGTCCCTAGACTTTCGGCTTTTGTTTTTCGGTCGATTTCCTTGCTATTTTTTTTATAAGATATTTCTACAGTAATTTGACAGAGTATTTTTTACTGAAATGCTTCAAAACTCAAGGATTTTCGACACGCAAGTTTAGAGGTCGTACAAACGTAAATTTTATGGTCGCAATACACGATAACCCATCGTGTAGATTTCTGGAAAGAACAGGTTCATTGTATAGTCGCTACAAAACCCCTAGTTCCAATAAATATTGCCACTTTTTTAATGGATGGAGCTACAAAGATGTCCTATTACCCGTAATTGAGCAAAAACACTCTTGAGATTTATACATATTTTCCGCTATTAAATTGGTGTCTTTGTTTAAACAATATTTTTGCCTTTCTCCAGGGTTCAGCTGACATTTCCGCAATGTCTAATTGAATCATTTTAACACTTTTTCGTAATGACAAAATTGAAACTGTGTCTAGAATTGTGAAATCGTATCGGTAAAATTTATCCGGGATAATGAAAATTATAGCTAAAATGACCCGGAATTAACTTTTTTTTTACCAAATCGATTCAGAAATTACCCACTTCCGGAATTCAAATTTGTCAACGATGTAATGATCACGAATAAATTGTAAAACTAACGAATAGGGTGTTGTAGAAATATCAGTTAAACTTCAAAGACATAAAAAATTATGTAGCAAACCAAGGAAACAGTTTAATAGCTGAATATATATATAAAACCCCGGCTGTGAATCACTCCCGGCTGCTCCATTTCGAGTAATGGGAGCTCTGTGTAGCTCCGTCCAAGAAAAAAGAAAAAAGGAGCTACATAATTGTGGCTACAAAACCCCAAATTCTCCATAAGACAACAGTATTTCATACTTTTGGTCCAATCCATTCACAGTTGATGTATTGTTAATTAACTTGTTATAATCCTAAATACAACTGAAATGTCACTCGATGTACGTTAAGCAAACACTCAAAAAAATTCACTGAAGTGATTGTTATTACATATAAAAATGGTTTTCTATTTTAAATATCTGACAGGTGTTTGAAAATGTGTCCTGTACGTGTAGCTACCTGGTATGCAAAGGTAAGCTAGAGATGTTGATCGTTAATTTGTTTATTTCATTAACCACACGCAAAAGATAATGACGTGTTAATTGGAAGTGATTTAATTAAAGTTAAAGTTTAATAGCAAATTTATGTCTTGATAATTACTGTTAATTCGAAGTAACGATTGCAGGATAATATTTGATTGATGAACAGGTGGAGATACATGTACATGTATTTCTTAAGATTAATAGTAAAACTGCATCTGTTAGGGAAGAGAATTTGAAGAACATATGATGTTCACATAGAAAACATCTTTCGTTTGTATTTCATCATTTTGTTAAAATGACATAAGACATTCTAGTTAATATTCTGGATAGCAGTTATAATTTTAAATCAATTTGGATGCAAACGGTTATATTTCTAGTTCTAAAAAATACATCCAATTGTGGTTTAATTACCAATAAACATAGATTAACAAAGAAAAACGTCTCCTTTTTAGGCATACACGTATCTACACATATTTATCCCATTAAACAGCTTAAAATCGTACATTACATAGGTTTAAATTTATTATTTAAACGTATTACTTGCCTCGTTCATGTAATTGTACACAAGTGTAGCGGTTAATTGTTTTTGTATATGTACATGTATCTTCTGCTATAAATATTTTATCCATAATTTGTATATACATTTATTTATAACAAAAGGCGATAGTATATCTGTTTAGTGTTCACGGGCCTCGCTGGCTGAGTGGTTAAGGTAGTTCGTCTACTATTGATCACGTTGTCTTTCAACACTGAAGTTGCAAGTTTCAGTCTGCGGGCAGGGTGCGCTCGACTCCTATCTTAATTGACAGTGATTGCCAGTTTTCCTACAGAAAGTCCGGAGTTTTCTCCGGGTTCTATGGCTTTCACCTCAAATATAAAAACTAGACGCCATGATATAGATGAACAATTGTTGAAAGTAAGGTGAAATAACATTCTACAAACTACTGTTTAGTGTTCTATTTTATTATCTTTTTCAATTCAGCGTGTATATATACTACATGTACCCATATGTGAGCATGTTCCCAGTGACAATGTCAGTTAAACAAACTCACGAAAGAGCTTAATTACTTTGCTTATAACCACACCAATATTGAACAAACTTCTTTGTATGTTCCCGATGTACTCATATTTACTTAAAACAATATCTGATGATAAGTTGTGACTTTAAAAAAAACATCTGCAGTTTGGGTGTTAATTTTCATATAAAAAGCTGACATATTTTTATAATTTTCATCACCATTTAAAAACATATTTTGTAAGGCTAAAATAAAATAATGCTCCAATATCAGTTATTCTAAAACAAGGTAAAAATTTCTGATCCATGTTAAGGACTGTTATAGTGAACATCAGTCATACTAAATGAAAGTAAGAACAGATGATGACTAACAAGGACTGCTACAGTAAACATCAGTCATACTAAGTCAAGGAAAGAACAGATGATGACTAACAAGGACTGCAACAGTAAACATCAGGAATTCTAAATTAAGGTAAGAACTGATAATAACTCTCAAGGACTGCGGAGCGATTTTCAGTCATTCTAAATCCAGGTAAATATTAATGATCACTGTCATGGACTGCTACAGTAAATATCAGTCATTCTAAATCCAGGTAAAAAGTTAAAAGTATTGTCACGATATGATGCAGCGACTAATAGTTCTTTTCAATCCTACAAAAGTACTGTACCTAACTGTCATGAACTGTTTCAGTTCAGGACAGAAGTATTAATAAAAAAGATAAAAAAAATTGTACATAACTGACATAAACTGTATTAATTGTGTACAGCGACGTACAGATCATAAACAGTAAATACAGTAACTATCAGTTTCTATCAATCAAATTTGAACTGTGTATGGTAATGTCATTCCTTATTTTGGTTCATAGTGATTGTTGTATCACGACATCTTCCTGTATTAAGAAGAATAAAAGAAGAGGAATGATCACAATGTAATACAATACGTTTGTTTTGCAGCCTTGTGCAACACACTTTTAACTGACCATAATCACAAACATTTTATAAACGCTTACGTGGTCACCGGACCAGAATGTTGCAATGTTACAATAAATGAACTCCGTGTTAGAGTCACTATAAAAACCCCATCTATTCCGGATGGCCAGTTTTCCTACCGCAGGTCGGGGGTTTTCTCCGGCTTCCTCCCCCAATAAAAACTGGACGCCATGATATAGCTGAAAAATTGCTGAAAGTGGCGTTAAACACCATTAAACAAACATATTCCGGATGGAGTTGCATCGGTTAGTACAAGTCTATCAGGTACATGGTCTGGGATTGCAGCTTTTCCATTGAACTTGTCCATAAATGCTAAAACCAATGCAAGTCCCTTTTGGCTTCCAAATTAGCATGATGCATTTTACGAGACACATTTCTAAGTAGAGCTAGCAAACGCCCAATAAACAGTCTAGCAGAACGGACACAATCTGCTATATAAGATAATTTACCTTAATAGACTCTAACTTTTTTCTACTTGTAGTTATCTTGGTTAATAAGTTCAAAATAATGCCTTAATTTCAACAAGTTTTTCCTATGGGATAGACATTATCATATTAATAGTGTCAAATAGATCCCTAGAAAAATCATACTAGTGTCTGGGGCACAACACTTTTGTTTGTCTACTTTGAAACCGAGATCATAAAGTTAGGTTTTAAGATTTCGGAACCCACTATCAGAAAGCTCCTCAGTCTCAGCTGAACCGATATCATCAATGTAATTCACACCTTTATAGCCCTTATTTCTGTACACGTATAGCATTTGGTATCCTTTGAGATGCCATAGCTCCAGTTCGTAAACTGAATGGAATTTTGGTGTGAAAATAAAATTTGTCCTTTCATACCAACCCTAGTAAATGATAATCATGAGGTCGACAGATAACCACCGATAGCATCTTTTAATATCGACTTTATACAACAGGCTCTTAAGACCGTTCTCATTGATAAGCTGTACCAAACGATCAGGGGCGGGGTAATGTAATGTAATTGGGTCCCCCAAGTAGGTATTTTGGGGTACTCCATCATTAATTTAGGGGCTGCACGGAAAGAAAGATCCATGATTGTCTTTCGATCAGAGTTATCCTGTTTGGGCACGAGAGAAAGGGGGGAGGTGGCTAGTGGGATATGAAAGGGATTTACCCTGAAAGGATAAACTAAAGCTTTATAACAAACCTCTTGCCGTATGAATTGATCTATGTGTTAATGAACAAACAAAGCAGATTTGTGATTTTTGACAACAGTTTCTGGTATTCATTTTCATAACTCAAATCATTGCATTGTATCACACGTGGGGTTATAACTAATTTCAGGTACGGTTTACTGAGCTATTGCGTGATAATATAGTTCAATGTTTGCATTTACCGAAGTAAATACGTTCTATCTGTAATATTGTTTTGATTATTTTTCAGGTGAAAAACAGTATGTTTTGTATTTCGAAATGTAATACTTTTGTTATTTGCATTTGAATTAAAATATAATTATGTTCATATATTCTTACGCGATCAAGCTGGCTAGGTGAACGATCATATTGTTGTATTCATTACATTATGTGCACGTGATTATGTGTCATAACCATTTATTGTAAATGTGTTGAACAAATAAATATTTCGTACTATTATCATAAATGCACATTAAATCTGCTCTCATCTGAATTTAATTATGTAATTAACGCATTGTAAATATGTCCAACAATAATAAATTTCTTGCTACTGTTTTTAATGGTGTATTAAACAATTTTCGTGATGTAAACCGTTAATATTCCATGGCTGCCTGTGCTGCTGCAGCTGATCATCATGATGAATAACAGTAAACAAGATTTTCACATGTACATCTTTGCAAAATAAAAATAACACATAAATCTATGTATTAAGAATTTCGAATATTTTTAAAACAAACGATAACCAGTCCTTTAGCTCAATTGGGATTGCAGATTTAACAGACGGTACAAATGTCATGAATGTTAATAATTTGGGACAAAGATTGCACACCGACTTGATGAGGGAAGTATTACGAATCTGTAATTCCTGTCGAAAATTTAAATGATGAAAACGTTTCTACTTTAGCATTGTCTTATTATTGGTTTTATGCACTTTTTAATTTTCCAGTTATTTTGTTGTTGTCGCATCATATAGAAATAAATTATTTAATTAAATTTTTTTAATACAGGTCTCAATTGCATTTTCCTGTATCTTTCTTTTACTTTAAATAATTCAAATGTCCAAAAATGTTAACTAAGTCCACTATAAGGCTGCATATGTCAAAAGCAATTGACTTTCCATATTGGGCCTCAAACGTACAGGTTCAACATGTTGCGGTCGTATCATGCTGCGCTCGGCGAAGCTTTTTATTCTTTACTGTTATTGTTGGTTATAGTATTAATTACACAATTTCTATTTTTATTATAGGACATTTATCAGATATTACAATACAAAATGACTTCTTGTTTTAATCCTCCAATTACTTTAATTGAGTTTCCCCGATATGGTTACAACCATATCTTTTCTTGTTACAAAAGTCAACAGGCCAACCAAATTCTACAACTTCATAATCATCATAGCCATATAAAAAAATCTTTCCATAAAGGCATGTTTAAAGTAGAATCAACTGATATTCTAATACCAAGATAATTTGGAGTAGCAGATTCATACACTATATCATGAAGCTTAACAGGGTCCAAATTTTCCGGATCATCATATACATACTCATTTTCAATATATCTAACATCATTATAAACAGGATCAAACTGATATATATATTATCACTAGCTAAACATGTTTCATTAATATTCTTATCAGATTCAGTTACTTCATATTGTGTACCTAACTGATTTTGTACTACTTGTTTATCATCACAAATAATACCATTTTTATGTAAATCCGAACAAATATGTGTATGATTACATTATGTGTGTTAATTGCTTTTGCAACACTATCTCTGATAATTATCAAATTTGTTTTCATAGATTTTCTGTACAATAACAGAATCATTAAAATTGAAATGAGAATCGTCAGTGTGTGTTTACTGTTTTGCAACAATATCTCTTTTATAATTATCAAACTCGATTTCATAGATATTTTGTACAATAACAGAATCATTAAAATTGAAATGAGAATTGTCAGGTTGTGTTGCAGCATTTACCATGCTAGTTTGGGTTCCGGCTAGTCATCTACGGCTTGGAAAGTCGTGGTCATTTTGCCAGTTCGGAGGATTGCAATCTGAGCCATGTCCACGACCCGCATTGCTCTGATTGTTTTGAAAGTGTTTCAGACAGTCCTTGGCAAGGTGATGCAGCGTCACTCGTCGTTTTGTCCAGCACGAGCTACAGAAGTATTCTTCGATTAGTCCATGGGTGTTTTTTAAGTGCAGTTTTCTTGCTGCAAGACCCCTGGTTGTACACAGAGCAGTAAAACTTGGGATGGGATTGACTCAAACGACGGGCTATTATTACATGTAAGTCATTATTATTGTCATTCCATGATCATGATGCATGGACCTGTTTCGATCTCCAAACAAAGTCCAAAGTCGAAGTCCAAACAAACTGTTAACTATAAAGCATCAGTTGTGTTAGATGTTCGGCCTGCTTCTCCTTGTATAGTCAGCTGGCTCAATGTTGTGAATATAATTTTCTCCCCTAACAAGGGCTGGCATACTGAGAATAGAGACATAAATTCGCTATCATCACTACCGGCGAATTCATGAGGCCATTCAACATGAAAGATTTTTCACTCGATTTTCGGTAAGCCCCAGACTTTGACATTGTTTTGTTCTGTTTCAGTTTAAATTTTGGATAACTAAGTGTTTTAAATGTTTGCGTTTGAGTTCTTTGTTTTTCTCAAGAAGCTCATGCAATTTCAATTAATCTAACAATAAAGATTATACAGTCTCCTCAAGGCTTTGTTTTGGGGTTTTACCACAAGCGGCTATGCAGTCATTTTCGATCTTCGGTTTGTTCGGTGTTGAAGCGATATTTTCAACTGACATCTTTTTAGTAACTGTTTCAAAGTCAAATTCATATAAAGTGTTTTTGACAACGAATTCCTGTTGGTCCTTAATGCTCACTTACATTCTGGCCACAAAAACTACAAGTTCTTAAAGGCATTTTTAACCAAGTACGGTCTACCTTTAATTAAACAAAACCATTATGAATGGCAAAGAGACAAAATGATACATAAATATATAAACAAAAGTAGCATGTACACGTACGTTTACATACTTTTTAACATTCTCTCATATATACAAAAAGGGCAAAGCCACATTAAAAGCCTAAAGAGCAAATGGCGCATTGATTGTCCTAAAAAACAGCTCATTAAACGTTTGAATTTTCATGCGTTTAATCTTTGTTAAAAATATTGTCTACTAATTGTTACTTTTTTACAGGACATTCCATAATATATTGATATTTGTCACCAATCGACTTATCTTATTACATTTAGTGCAATGTCTATGGTTTTCCAACGTCTTGGTTCGTTGGGTAATCTATAGTTCGTTGTTCTTAACATCCTAAAATTACATACATCCTTATCGTTGAGGATATTGAACTATTGTTAATTTGGAAGGTGTCTTTAAAAATATTATAATTAAGCGGTTTTGGTTGATTGTCAATTAGCTTGAACAAATTTTTGCTTAAACCAATCTTGTAAACTGTGTTTTACAACTAAAAAAGACAAAAATTATTTGTCAGTATCATAAAAATAACTTTTTTTTACAAAATTTAACTAGGGGATGTCAAGCCTTTTTAATGGGGAGATAAATAACAATTTATAGGTCAAGTAAAACAATTTTGTTTCCTTTCCTCCAGAAGTACTGGTCCAGTACGGTACCATTCTTAATTTAATCTCTATGTCAATTAGGAAAAATATCGAGTTTCTCTTAATTACCAACATATTCGGCTGATAAGACTTCAATTTGAACAACTGTGTACGTTGCTTTCATTGCCTTTTGATTGCTTTATTGAAATTTTAGGTTCAATTAAACTTAACTACTAAGTAGTCAAATTTATCAACAATATCTAAAAAAATACTTTCAATAATACATTTATATATGAGTTGCGTCTTCCTTTAGGAAATTGAAAATTGACTTCTCGACATTAATTTTGAGTTTCCACTAATTACAATATTATTCAAAAATATTTATGATATGCTGTAAATCGTCTTGTCATAAGTATAAAATAGAACAAAGAGTTTCAAGTATATACCGAGTGTGTAGTCAATGCTGTTTAAAATACCGGTATCTTTAAGACCATGCAGATTTTCGTTCTCAAAAGGCGATAGGTTTTCACCCTGTCTTATGTCATTATTGCATGCAAATTCAGATTTACAATATAAAATTTAACTCCTTTTTACGTATTGAAAATTACATAAAACAGTTTTCTATTTAAGTTTTTTAATAAGTAATCTATACAGGGTGATACAAAAGTGCATCTCACAGAGCTTTATCGAAGGCCTTTTGAAAATCTTTCAATGCGCATAAATTTTTCTTTGTCGTTTTCAGAATTTCAGAAAACGAAAGTAATGTAAAATACTGGCTACTGTTGAATACGATCTTCTAACACCCAATTGATTTTGATGAAGCAATGGTATATCTTCGGAATATAGACATAGTCGGTCATTGAGTACCAAGACCACTTAAAATAGGTATGTTACGGAAATTTTTGGGGTCTTCTGAATTTACTTTTTTCAATAAATGAGTTTATATCTTCTTCAGACGCATTATTGTTCTTCATATTTTTAATACAACGTCGTACTTTTTACGTGAGATAGTCTTATGTTTATTTGATCATTGACTGCACATGTCTAAATTTTTAATTAATTTTTTGTCATGCCATTTTCTAGCAAATCCCATGTAAAAATATTGTATATCTATTAGTTGTTTTCTAAAAATAAAACAAAAAAAAAAAAAAACAAACACAAAAACAAAAAAACACACACACAAAGAAAAAATAAGAAAAGAATAAACAATGTCATCATAATAACTCCGTTTAACGTCATTGTTGTTGTTAAATTAAATATATGCATTTACTAGCAATGACAGCATCAATTTATTTAGATATTTTAATTTTTAAAAGCCAATAATTGAAGAACATTAAAATCAACTAGTAAATGTGATTCTTTTGATAAATTATGCATATACTTTATGTTAACGGTTTCAGTATCTTCGAAAGAAATTCCCGAGAAGATACCTGCATGTTAAAAAACGATAATTGATTACCATATAAATGAATTGTAGAACTTGTTAAATTATTTACTCAAGGTCTCCTCATATATAGAACAATTTCCCCAAGGCACACTTCTAATAATCAAGTTACTCCAGAAGAAAGCAATTAAGTTGCCATGTTAAAATAGAATCAGAAAGTTTCTCCTTCATCTACATTTTAGAAATATGCTCAACAGTAGAAACTTATTCAAAGTGTACTTACCCTTTGTATTTTGAATTTATTGAATGTTTTTTAATATCCAGCAAGCAATATTACAGGACGAGAACTAAGAAAAATAGCAGGAAAACCGACCGAACAACAAGAGCCGAAAATCAGGTAGACGATAATGCTATGAACCGCTGTTTGTAAGGACTTTTGTGAAGTTTTGGTATCCAATTCAAGGAGGGGATATTACAGTCTTTCACTTTGATATAGAGACAAAAGTTTGTGTGATTTTCAAGAATCTTTGAAAGCGTATTGAATGTGTAAGTTGGGTTGCCAAGTTACTCTCCATGCCCTAATTCATTTATTAAACACACTATATAATGTTTCTTGTGGATAAAAATATCTCTGCTTGTACAACAAAGTTAACCATTAATAATTTACAGCTTTAAGGTAAATGACAGAATGTTAAAATTGCTGTTATTGTAGACTGTTATCATCACATTTCTTAGTTTTCAAATAATTTATAATCTTTGTTGATATTGTACGATATTGAAAGGCACTTCCACTATCCGCCACCCGGGGGCGCGCTAGACTGCTCTGTAGGTCGAGCATGAGAATCCGTCACAGTTGATTCCTATTACAATTTCGACTTTAAGGAGAATAAACACCTAATTTTTATACGCCCGTCTATGGCATACTTATTATAGTATACAAATGTCCGTACGTCCGTTGTCCACATGTCGCATTGTATCTTGAGAATGCCTTGACAGATTTTCTTAAAACTGACAACTGTTTACTATGTAAGCATCATGGTCTGTATTCGTTTGGAATTTGCATACTATTAATTTTACAAGCAAATAGCATTATCCGATTTTCGACATCATTGTCAATAAAATGAACTATAAGAACTTAACAGCAAACGTGACAACTTGTTACTGTGCTTAATATTTTGTTGAGACCCTTAAGATAATTAGGCGTGCCCCACAACATTTTAACACTTGTTGTTCTGTAAGGTAGTCCATATAAACCTAAAACACCTATGAAATGATTTAGATAAAGCTGTTCTCTGTTTAGTAACAATAAATGAATGCTTGCTTTTGATTGGCAGAATTCTTATTTGGTTATGATTTTATAATGACAGACCCCCATATCATAAATGTAACTAAAAAGAGTTTTAGCTGCTCCATAATTCTGAATGTTTGTTATGTTATGTACTAGAACACACGGTAGTTTGAATGTCGTGCCCATAGGACAGACTATTCTGAGTCGTCCTCTTCTTTATTATTTGTACGTGTACTTAGCGAAATAGTACTAGTTTCAATTTTACTTTTGAGTGATTAATTGTTGATTGGTACCTAATATTATGTGCATGACATTCAGTAAAAGTAACAAACAATACATCTTTGATGACAATTTATTATTATCATATTGAATTATTTTCATCATGTCCGTATTTTATATTCTACACGGTAAAGTGCCGCATAGCAAGCTTTGTATCAGTAAGAAGCGTAAATGTTCTGATCATATGCATGATACATTCCTTATTGTACGGCAATGAAAATTACCAGACATACAGACGCGCACCTGTACATGTTCAAGGTATCTCCTGCTAGATAACCTCTGAGAAGCAACGTCATATTTCTGCATAAGATTCAAAATATGTGTTAACTTTTAGGGATTCTAATATATCCTTTAGTACTGATATTTCTTTATGTATTTTTAATCAGTTATCTTTCATTTACTTAAAAGTTTAAATAAGATTTACAGTTTTAGGTGCACGTTCTTAAAGATTTTAAAGATTTAAAAAGTGTTTGATAAACATATTAAATGTTCACTCTACAATCAATATCAAGTCAATGTTACTATATTAAATAACGACCTTGTCGAATAGTTTAAGTATTAAACTTATACGGCATTCTAGTGAAGAGCTGTATCAAAATTGCCACGACAAATTGCATCTTACAAAGTTAATCGTTCAATAGCTAATGCATAATCAAGTCATTTAGCGATTGTATGTTAACAGGAAGTTATTAATGTTTTTTAACACTCTTGGCTTTTATACGAGTTCGTAAAGAGATTGAATGCCACTTTACTCCGTAATGCCACAGAATCGAGAATATTATCTAAAAAATGTCAACAAATAACTTGGAATAATGTTAATTGAGACCAATCATCTGCTACAACATGTTTTTTAAGTTATTGAAGAAATGTATATGTCATGAAACATTCTTATGTAAATGTTCCTTATTCCTAATTTTCATTGAACAATTGTTTTCATGGCATAAATTTACGGTTTTCTTATTTTTCGATGTGCAAATGCACATATTCACAAACAGATGATTAATTTCTATTAAATTATATAATACTAGGAACCTATAAATCAACTAGTTATACTAGTCCCAGATAATACGCATGGTTCAGAAATTAAGTAAAAATTTCATCTCAACGATTTCACTTAATGTAAAGGCAGCTAGTAGACTCGAATTCAACTTTCTTCTGCATATGGCTGATTTCGGGTTGAGATAACCAAGTTGAAATGAGTTCACGAGCACTCATCTCTATTCGATGCGATATTTTAATTAGATATTAAACAGTAAAGAATCAATATGGGATAAACATGTGAAAATTGTTGGTTTACGAAAGAAATAGATACTTTTTGAGAAAGCCCGTATGATCTGTTACTTTGATTGATTTGTGAGAAAATGCTCTCCCCCCCCCCCCCCAAGCGAAATGTAAGAACCTATTGATCTCTTTTTTTCTTGGGTATGTTAATATCTATTTTGCATTATTCTGATTTAATTCATGATATCTTAGTTTGTGCAAATCATAATTTTTCAGTATTTTTAATACCCATCCTCTATACACATTGGAAGGTCTTGATTAATTTTTAATCTCATTAAGCGTTTTTTTTATACCACAATTACATTTTATTTTCATATCTAATTATTGCGTTCGATTGCATTTATTTATTGTATATATTATATATGCACGTTTAAACAGCAATACAAAGTTGACTGTTTTCTGCCTTGATAATTAATTACTTTCGGTATAAAAAGAGGCAGTAATACTTAATTCTAGTAATTTCCGATTGCCCACTTTTGATGTGTAAACAACTATTTTTTACTTCTTGGGCTATATTTTGGCTTTTCTTGGAACACACCTAAATTTCAAAATAGAGCGAACAACGAAGAGAATGCATCGGGTCAGCATTTTTTAAAAATCAAACCCTTTTTTTGCATTCAAGAACGAACTCAACACGGGAAGTCAAAAATAGTGCATTGCCTTTTTAACATGTATATGGTTAATCAAAATCAGTAAAATTTTAAATGTATATTGAAATATTTTCAATAAAATCAAATTTAGTTTGGTATCATGTATGGTTCGAATTCTATATTCTATTTTATGAAATATATCAGTGAATATTACTATTTTTACGTACAATCTCTCGACTGGTTTCAGGTGGTCCTACACCTAGACACATGAGAAACTTTTGTAACATGGATTTATTTTGACACTAAGGTTTGTCAATAAAAGTTTAGACAAAAACCATTCTACGCAAACGCGTTCATTAATTTAAGCCAATCACAACATTTAATGCGTTTAAATAGTTTTGCTATGTAAACAGCTAAGAACGGATATGATGAATAAATCAAATGTTTAAACACTAAACATAGTTTTCAGACGCACAATTTCTTTGCTGTTGAGCCTATGACTTAATCTAATGCCCATTATATAATCTACAAAGATATACACTGAATGAAAACATCGTAGAAATACATGTTGTTGGCATAAGAAGAACAGCCAGGAAAAGCATTCTCAAAAATCATACTTATAAGTTAATTGATGTAAAACTAAATAGCCAAATTTTGTTTAAATTAACTCTCTCTTTACATCTGCCAGTACCACATAAAGTTTTATATTAAAGCTTTTGTCTGCTATTTACTCAATATTGTCTATACATAGGTTTACGTGTTTATGTAGTCGACTTCTATATGAGTCAAACCATTTCGGTATACATTTACTAAAGTAAGAAAATTTAACATTATTCTGGGTTGTTGCCAGTTGTTTTTATTTCACAATTACTAGTATTGGGTCCCATAACATTTTTATGTCGTGTTTAAATGGCTACTGAAAATCTAAAAGTTTTAGTATGTTAAGTGTGGATTGATATATTATGCTTTTGGATTTAGACGCAGAGGCCGTAAAGCAATAACATCTTTACACATAACATACATGTACAACCTTTGCGATGGAAAATTAACATCTCGATAATAAATCTAAAGATCAACAGAAGATGGTTTTGACTGAGAAATTTTAAAGCATTGATGCAAATAACTCCCAAACAGTCCAGAAAATACATTTGGTTAAAGGCATTCTTGGTTCTTATCAATTCTGCGAGACTCCCATGATTTCAGGTTCAACATTCCTTTATGGTGAAAGGATCTCAAATAATACTGTGAAAAAATATGTCAAAGGTAAAGGTAAACCATTTGTAAATAGATCATTGTCCAATCACAGAAATCTTTGGCTTATTCTAGTGCCTTTGATCAGGAAATAATGAGAATACCTGTCCAAAAATGCAAACCAGTTTAAGTTTGTGCACATACAAATCAGATTCTTCATTTAACTAGAAGCAAAAGTATTCTGCACTTCTATAAGTGTTAAAAATCGACAACTGTGCCTACTAAGCTTCCAAACATAAAGCTAAAGAAGATCTCTCCGTCTATGCCGACCGCTTGACGACAAATGAACAACATAAACGTAAATCAGCAAACATGACATATTCTAATTGTTAAATAATAATTAAATTAGCATTTCTTCCCGACTGTTTGATAAATTTGGGATGTCATAAAGCTATTTGAACATTTATTTTTGAAATAATCATACTTTGTCCCATAAACACAACAATTCTAGGTATTTAAAGCTATTAATCCGTTTCTACGATGCGTTCATTTCCTCGAAGCTATCATCTTAAATGTTGGATACCATTATGCAACTAATATCATAATAATATTTCCCCCGCTTTACAAGCCCAAAGTCAATCTCGTGGGTCCAAAATTGGATCTTCAAATTATATTGAACAAAATGCACAGAGGACATCCGTGATTGTACTTTATTCATTATACCCTCGATTTCCTGTGGCAGACACAAGTAAAACATTACTGTTACGTCATTTTAATGATTTTCCGGAACCAAATATTCACATTAATAATGGCTTTTTACATAACACAGCGGACAACTCAGGCAGAGTTTCAAGACATAGATAGATCCGTATTCTGTGGAAGTGCTATTATAGAAATAGAATGCCGAATTTCCAACAGATAGTAAGTTTCTCAATTTAACTTTAAGTTTATGATTATAGTCAACAAATCCTAACACATTTATCAAGTTCATAGCAGCGTCGTACACAATTACATGCCTATAATTTATACAGCCATTTTGTCTGCCTCCACCAGCGCTAACTCGTGGGTACATAAACAGGAACTAGCCTTTCTGCAGCTTGAATATAACACTTTCCTATGTTCAGCGGGATGTTACAACATAAAACTAATCCATAAATATGTCGGACCAATTATATACAATGTATCATGCGGGGAATGGTACGATACGTTCACCACACGTTTAAATAAGTTTTATAATGTATTAACGTATCAAATAACAGTTATTCCTGACTTGATTTACGGTTCCAGTTAATGACAAACGAGAAAATTAAGGCTCTAAACAAGTCTACTCTTATCAGTTGGATGTGTTAGCTTCATCAGTGATCACAAATTGTATACATCAATTGGAATGATAGAATAATTTGTCAGACTTTTCACAACTTATATTTTTGTGCGATATTATTATATATGGACTTAAATAAAATAACGGGTTCGTAAAGATATTCTGCTGATATGTTCTCGCCATTTTGGAAAAATGAAAAATAATGTGTTTATAAAATGTCTGTTTCAAATATAATAAAGAAATACAATGTTTAAAAAACTTGCAAGGTAGTATTTAAAAGTTGTATTTTGATGCTGTGATAGCAAGGGTGTTTTTGTTTAGCCATTCTTAGCCATGCCGGAGCGGTTGCGGTTGACGAAGACTGCATCAACTTTGTAATCGAGAAAATAAAGGACAAAACATAGCCAGTCGTTATGGTATGGTTTAGAACCAGTAAAAAGACTTAAGAAAGGGAAGAAAATTAGTATAAGAGAACTTTTTTAAACGTTGAAATCTGTATATCTAAACCAATCGAGTGTAAGGCCAAGATCTTAAAAGAGGATTAAAAAAATCTTTCTGGACGTTAAACTGTACCCTCCCCCCCCCCCAAAGATTTAACATGCTAAAAATAAAATTGATAATCCATAACAATATCATGAACATGTGTCTGCGGGCAACAATATCAATTTGCAAGTTTCAGTATTGTAAGACAATGTTGGATTAGAAAACAACAATATAGGGTGTTTTCACATTTCATATTTGATCTGTGTTATGTCCAAGGGAAGCTGTATTGGGTCGAGGATAGCTGTATTAGCCCGAGGCAACGCCGAGGGCTAATACAGTTATGCTAGGCCCAATACCGCTTCCGAGGACATAATACATGTAGAATATGAAAACACAAATTTAATGACACTTTCATTAACCAGTTTAGTAAATTTTAGTACAATTTATCATTTACCAATATAGCTATTCTCGATCTAATGCGGCTTCTCATGCACATCATAAAAATTAATATGAACAACCCTCAGTATGAAAATGTAAATTCTGCTGTAATTCAATTTACGTAATGCAAATGAATGTGTTTGTTTTTAATATGATATTGATATATAAATTACCGGAAGTGATATTTCTGTATTAGCCATGTTTTTCTGTATTGAGCTTGTTTTTCCGTATTGGCCCTGTTTTTCTGTATTAAGCCTGTTCTTGTTTTTATGTATTGGCCCTGTGTTTTCTGTATTGGGCTTGTTCACTAGACCATATTATATGGACAATTTCACTCAACTGGTTAATAATAGTTGATATAGTCACTGTCATGGAAGACAGTGGCACATGCCAAAGAAAAGTCCGAAAGTTGGAGGTTAGAGTAAGAAAATAGAGTGGAAAGGATCTAACAAAAAGACCGATCGAGCCTCTATACGACGACAACAAACTAACCCGGGTTATCGAGTACTTCAATTCACCATTACCGAGACAAAATATTATATCTATACAACCAGACACATTTTAATTACATATAATAAAATAACAATCTCTTCTACAACAACATAACCTAAATAGAATACTCTTAAAGCTTTGGATGTATCGTATGCTCAAGCTAGCCTATAAAGTACAAGTACGACTACCTTATATCTGAAGTGTGTGTATATATACACAAGTCTAGAAGATAATGCAACGATACAAATGACGGTGCTTCTTGTCAAAATGTAGACACAGACTTACCAACGAATGGCCTTAGTCATTGAGTGTCAATATAAATAAATAACGTAAACACGTAATAACATATTGATCTTAATCTTTCTCACTCCAACTGAATTCAAAACTTCCATACATAGCATCAACCATCCCCAACCCGGGGACGTGCTGTTACTTGGCTTTGCTCAAATATTCCAACAAAATGTTATCAAAATTACACAAAACAATACATAGGTTTAAATCTTGTTCATAACAGAGAGATAAAGGAAATCGAGGATACTCATCAAAAAGTTAAGCATTATATAATCGAACTAATAAATAGAGAGCCAGGTTTAGACAGGATTGAGCATGAAATTAGTTGCGTTGAACAGGGATTTCTTGCTCGATTAGTGCGAGTTCATTATAGCAAAAAGGCGATACTAGTATCGTTCAAGTAAAGAAAAGGTTCAGGCAAGATTGAACAAGGTACCTTTTTAAATATAGTTGAACAGGAATTTGTATTCAATTAGTGCGAGGTCATTGAATTAAGAAAGAGGAGTTGGTACAAGCAAGGGAGAGATTCAGACAAGATTGAACAAGCTACCTGTTTAAATTGTGTCATTTGGTTAAATTTAAAATCCTGCGTAAAATACTTGATCATATCTAATGAAGTAACATGAATACGATACGGTAGCTGTTCATTCTTGAGTAGAGTGAGATTGTTCACAAAGTACTCGCACACCATATACACAGAGTCACACAGAAAAAATAATTAGAAACACAAAATTTAAGTCAGGGGAAGCGAACAGTTGGACACGTTAGTTTTGCTCGGTTGTTTTTTGACGATAAAAAGCGATTACTGCAAAGGACATTTTCGAAAGCATGTTTAAATTTTTCTACACTTGAATATACATTGATTCGATTCCCATTACTATTGCCCACCATGTCAGGTAAAAGTAGGAAGAATTATCGAAATAATAGAGAAACGAAAATAAATGCAAGGCTCATTTTGTCAGATATAAGGAGAGAACAAAGAATCTAGACGAGCCCATAGAGATCAAACCAAGTAAAAAGGAGGTACAAATAATGATAACTCGGACCATACTGTGAGGGTTCAAAGTGCCCAAACCACAGAGCTGCTCAGCGCGTTACCAAGTGGATAGGGGATGCCCTCCAACTGGGGCGGTTGTCAGGTCATAATACGGAAACCTGACTGCAGACCACAGTGGGTAGCGTGGTTGGAGAATTTCACGCTCCTAGCACAATAATAACTACTGTTGTAGATGTCGATAAGAGTAGACTCGTTAAAGCCGCTCCAAAAGACTAAATGTTCCGCCCTACCAATACCCCACATTTTTCCTTTGACATTCACCATTTTCCCCCTTTTGTTCCTCATATCCATTGATTTATTGTTACTTTACTTGTTCTGGTCCTGAATACAGCTGAACCATGGCTCGCTGGAAGTATAGAACGATCAATTCTGATATACAATAGAAACAAAGAGAAACAAAAAGATGCAGACCAGGCATCGTTAAATAATTCGGTAACAGAGGCTCTTGAGAGCAGTGCAAGAATGTACATAGTTCATGTATACAAGAGAAGTTTGTACTTGTTTTTGTTTCAGGTTCTGAGAAAAATGCAACAAGGCCCTAAAAAGTTTTGATTGCTTAAAAACAATAAGATTCATTTATATAATTAGTTAAAATAATTCTAATTCTTTATTAACCAAATGCTTATAGCATATAGGTACAAATGCATATAAAGACAGAAGCGGACACATTAAATGCAAATATACATATACATGTATATATATATAATACATTATGTTATTATATAATATGTTATACAGTATCATTTCTGAGCTTGGAGACTCTAAATAAGAATTTTCCCAAGTTACACAGTTGTTTGATACCATTAGAATTAAATAACTGAATCAATTTAAACATAGAAGGACGCCTCCAAAAATAAGGCTTGATCAGTGCCTGACGTATATTTTGATAAATCGGACATATGAAAACAAAATGCATTTCATCCTCTATATCATTTACACAATAGTGACAAAATCTCATATTTCGGTCGACATTATAGAATCTACCGTTTTCAATTGCGAGTCTATGTGAAGATAATCTAAACTTTGTGATATATATGCTTTATACGTTTGAGGTATGGATTTACATAAATATGGCTGTATACAAAATGTAGATACAAGATGCTTATACATATTACATTTGCTTGAATTGTTCACTACAGATGTAATTTCAGCTACAAAAGGCTAAATTATCCGACCATACACAATACTCCGTACTTTTCCAGTGGCAGTCAAAATTTAGTTCCCCGTGTCCCATCCCACCTTTTTTTCCATTGATTTATTGTTTGTTAACTTGTTCCCGTCCTGAATATAGCTGAAATACTGCTCGCTGGACGTAAATCAAACATCAGATCAATCAATCAATTGCTATTTTTTATGAAATTTTCCGTTTTTGTTCTGTAACTTTAAAACCATAACAGCTAGAGTGAAACAATAAATAGCAAAATGATCAGCAATAAAAACCCTACAATTCACGTATTGGTCTGAAATTGTCAGATGACTCCTTATATGAGGTATTGCTCTTAAATGCCAAGTTTTTAATTAAAATTTCTGTTTTTGTCCTGTAACTTAAAATCTGTAACAGCTAGAGTGAAACTGTTAATAGCAAATGGTCAGCAATAAAAGGACAAGGTCTACAAATCATTTAAATTTCAGAAATTGTCTGAGGGCACCTTATAGGAGTTATTGTGTTTAACCAAAAGTTTTGAAGAAATGTTTAGTTTTTGCACAGTAACTTAAAAGCTATAACAACTAGACTGAAACTGTAATTTGCAAAAAATTAAGTATAGTTGAAGTCATTTGGGTTCCAGGTGAGCGATTACAGGCTCCTGAGAGCCTCTAGTTTATAGAGTCACCATGAGTAAATGATTTATCAAATACGATCAGACACTTTCCCAGAGACATTCTACCTGCATTTGACTGGAAATGACTATGAGTAATTCAACGGAAAGACCAATTCTAAGGGTGTTTTATTGGAGTTCGAGGTACTCACTTTCTTACGTCTGTTATCGCTCTTGTTAATCTGTCTGTTTTTGTAATTGCTCGTTGACATTCTGCTCTTGTTGGTTAGTCGGTTCCTTACTATTTTTCTATTTTTAATCGCAATCTGCTTTCTATTTTTATTATATATATACGTTGAATCGTTTTAAAAAGATTACCAGAAATTCCATACGATTTCAGTTTCTTTAGTACCCTCTTTATGCTGCTCTCTACCGCACAATATTAACTTTGTTGACAATAATATTATAGGGTTATTGAATGAATATTGGGAAATATTATCCCAAGCAAGATGCTATATTGCACGAGCTTGCGAGGGACAATTTTTCCAAATATTCATGCAATAACCCTTTTATTATATAGTAATAATTTTTTGGGGGTGCTTTTATGTGATTATTCATTATCTTGGCTATTTTGTAATATTTTACTAGGTCAAATATCATATTATCACTTGGTGAGTATTTCGTTTCGTACAGTTTACAGTCTATGTTTTCATTTGTTGGTATATGAATTCTTTAAGTTTACTTTTATCGACAATCGACTTCACTTCCATTTGTTCAGTTTCAAGCGATTCTGCCTAGAGAGCAGATCATGTATGTCATATTCGGTCATGTTTGTTTACCAAACAACAGTAAAAATATACAAGCCTATGTTTGTAACACATCTGCACTTTTCCCAGAAATTACATAAAAGACCGAGACGCAGTGTAAAATATGAAAATATATTGCAATTTATTTCTATATGAAATCAAATGGGGAAAAATTATTACTATATTATAATTCGATATACTGTTATATATTCCTAACAATATATAAATTTCGACTACCACTGCAAAAGTATGGAGAATTGGGTATGAACGGAGAATTAGCCTTCTGTAGTGGCTACAATAACTTAATCTCTTCTGAAATCTCAAAAAGAAACTTTTGACGTGCAAGGAGGTGGCATTCTCTAAACACGTCACCCAATAAGGCCCGACTTTTTGTATTATAACCCGACAACGCCCCAACGAGATGGGCCTCCCCTATCCGACACCTGGGGACGAGCTGAGCTGCTCTGTGTGTCAAGCACTGGGAACCAACCTAGTATGATCCCAGACCTAAACAATAATATAGAATTAAAGACCGTCAACAATGGTCCTTCATTTTAAGGGGTACTTTTATCGGCCTGTTTACATAAATTGATTTTTCTGTGTAGAGGTTTTAAAGGTCTGCACACTGTTTCAGTTGTACATTTTAGCATTAGATGGCAATCACAACAAGCTATGTTTATTTTTATGAATTTGTAAGAGTTCTTTAATATCCGGTTCAATAAATATGGTATCGGTTATTGATAGCATTTTTTACGGAAACATTGATTAGTATCATCAACAGACGACATCCAGTAAAAATATTAATTTAACAAATTTGCTATAATGTTCTCGTTGTATATATTAATTCACTGGTCTCAAATTCATAGATTTTGGGATAAAACAATTTGTGATCTTCCTTTTAATCAGTTTTTTAATAAGTGACCAATAAAATTTCGAGATAATTGTATTGAAAGAATTATGTCGTTTGTTAGCACACAAAAGGATCATGTTTTTTCCCTGAAACAATGATAGATTTCTTTGTCTCAGCAGTTTTGGTATAAATCTATGATTTTTATGTCCCGCAAAAGAAAATTGGTGTGACATAGCTTTCGGTTTGTTCGTTCGTTCGATTACCCCCCCCCCCCCCCTCAATTTAACTGTTCGTTGAAGCCCTTTTTTATGAAGATGACTTTGCATCTATATGAGACTGGATACACAATTACAGCACGATATGATCTCTCTTAACTGGCAAAATTATGTAGGTCTTTGCCAAATATTTCTCGCTCGAGTGAACTTGAACCAGTGGGTTTTTTGTCTCAGGTTCACCTTTGCTTTGAAACATTTAGCTTCACATATTATGAAACTTGGTACATACTCACAACATGATGAAAAGAGGGTCGCCACCAAGCGGGACATAAGTATCGACGTCACATTTTATTTTTATTTTTTATTTCAGTATTGAACAATTGCTACATGTAGTCATCTCATTCTGTATTTCGTCAGGTATGTATTTTGGGAGTATCTCAAGTTATCTCTCCATAAAGCGTAAAGACGTGAGAATCAAAACACGATTTTAAATATTTAAAATATGATTCACATGCAATTTATCGTGTTAAATATGAAATTTTTAATATAATCAAATTCGCATCAATTACTAATGATCGCTAGTTGGCAAATACGAACCAATAAAGCGATCAATCAATTAATGACTCCTAAATCTAAACTATATCAAGAATTAGAACTGGGTTGAGACAAGCACCAATTCTTAATGGCTCCTTTATTACATTAGTTAAATCGTCCAGGGACGTGACATAATTTTAATTTCGGTGAGCAAATCAACAGTATTCCTGTTTAAGGCAATTGTCGAAATGATCTCATAAAGAGATTTTGGTCGTTAAAAACATAGAAGAGGAGTTCAAAAGTTTGAATGATTATCCTAAGTCAAATCAATTTGATCTAAATTTTCACAGCAAAGTTTTATTTCAGAACGCCACATCAAAAACAATATCTATCATTTTTACAAGTTTTATCTGAAAAGCTAATGATATTGTCGTTATTTGGATCTAAAGGACTGACTGTTAGACAAATTATAGAAGATCCGTAAAATAAATCTTCTAAGTATGACAATTTATTTCTTGTATTTCAAGCGTTGAAAGGGAAAATTAGAAAGTAGTCTTGCATTTTGATGGATATCATTATGAAGATCATTAACAATGGCATCATTAAAGTAAATTGGATATTTGTGAAAAAGGGTAAGTGACAACTTTGTGCGATTAATCAAGGAAGTTGCTTAAAACAATCGCTATTTGATTTATAAAACGTGATACCAAAACGAAAGAAGACATTTTTTCCCGGAAGAAAATAAAAATGAACTCAAATACATTATATATTAACACACAAAATATTAATGAAGTTATGAAGTGGCTCTAGTTAGTTAACCCCCGCGAAATAATTTTTATGCGACTGCTGCAAGTCAGTATTTTATTATGTGACTGTTCCAAGCCAGTATTTTATTATGTGACTGTTCCAAACCAGTATTTTGTTATACGACTTTTCCAGGCCAGTATTTTATTATGTGACTGTTCCAAACCAGTATTTTGTTGTACGACTTTTCCAAACCAGTATTTTGTTGTACGACTTTTCCAAGCCAGTATTTTATTATTTGACTGTATCAAGCCAGTATTTTATTATGACTGTTCCAGACCAGTATTTCATTATGTGACTGTTCCAAGCCAGTATTTTATTTTGTGACTGTTCCAAGCCAGTATTTTATTATGTGACATTTCCAAGACCGTATTTTATTATTTGACTGTTCCAAGCCAGTATTTTATTATGACTGTTCCAGACGAGTATTTTATTATGTGACTGTTCTAAGCCAGTATTTTATTTTGTGACTGTTTCAAGACAGTATTTTATTATGTGACTGTTCCAAACCAGTATTTTTATTTTTTGGCTGTTCTAAACCAGTATTTTATTATTTGGCTGTTCTAAACCAGTACTGTTGCAAGTCAATATTTGTATGTGATTGTTCAAAGCCAATACTTATTATGTGACTGTTCCGCCATTATTGACTTTTCCAAACCAGTATTTTGCTATACGACTTTTCCAAGCCAGTATTTTATTATGTGACTGTTCCAAGCCAGTATTTTATTTTGTGTCTGTTCCAAGCCAGTATTTTATTATGTGACTTTTCCAAGACCGTATTTTATTATTTGACTGTTCCAAGCCAGTATTTTATTATGACTGTTCCAGACGAGTATTTTATTATGTGACTGTTCTAAGCCAGTATTTTATTTTGTGACTGTTTCAAGCCAGTATTTTATTATGTGACTGTTCCGATACCGTATTTGATGATTTGACTGTTTCAAGCCAGTATTTTATTATGTGACTGTTCCAAACCAGTATTTTTATTTTTTGGCTGTTCTAAACCAGTATTTTATTATTTGGCTGTTCTAAACCAGTACTGTTGCAAGTCAATATTTGTATGTGATTGTTCAAAGCCAATATTTATTATGTGACTGTTCCGCCATTATTGACTTTTCCAAACCAGTATTTTGCTATACGACTTTTCCAAGCCAGTATTTTATTATGTGACTGTTCCAAGCCAGTATTTTATTTTGTGACTGTTCCAAGCCAGTATTTTATTATGTGACTTTTCCAAGACCGTATTTTATTATTTGACTGTTCCAAGCCAGTATTTTATTATGACTGTTCCAGACGAGTATTTTATTATGTGACTGTTCTAAGCCAGTATTTTATTTTGTGACTGTTTCAAGCCAGTATTTTATTATGTGACTGTTCCGATACCGTATTTGATGATTTGACTGTTTCAAGCCAGTATTTTATTATGTGACTGTTCCAAACCAGTATTTTTATTTTTTGGCTGTTCTAAACCAGTATTTTATTATTTGGCTGTTCTAAACCAGTACTGTTGCAAGTCAATATTTGTATGTGATTGTTCAAAGCCAATATTTATTATGTGACTGTTCCGCCATTATTGACTTTTCCAAACCAGTATTTTGTTATACGACTTTTCCAAGCCAGTATTTTATTATATGACTGTTCCAAGCCAGTATTTTATTTTATGACTGTTTCAGACCAGTATTTTATTATGTGACTGTTCCAAGCCAGTATTTTATTTTGTGACGGTTCCAAGCCAGTATTTTATTATGTGACTGTTCCAAGCCAGTATTTTATTTTGTGACTGTTCCAAACCAGTATTTTATAATGTGACTGTTCCAAGACCGTATTATATTATTTGACTGTTTCAGAACAGTATTTTATTATGTGACTGTTCCAAGCCAGTATTTTATTTTGTGACTGTTCCAAGCCGGTATTTTTTTTATGACTGTTCCAGACCAGTATTTTATTATGTGACTGTTCCAAGCCAGTATTTTATTTTGTGACTTCCAAACCAGTATTTTATAACGTGACTGTTCCAAGACCGTATTTTATTATTTGACTGTTTGCTATACGACTTTTCCAAGCCAGTATTTTATATTGTGACCGTTCCAAGCCAGTATTTTATTATGTGACTGTTCCAGACCAGTATTTTATTATGTGACTGTTCCAAACCAGTATTTTGTTATACGACTTTTCCAAGCCAGTATTCTATTATGTGACTGTTCCAAGACCGTATTCTATTATTTGACTGTTCCAAGCCAGTATTTTATTGTGTGACTGTTCCAAGCCAGTATTTTATTATGTGACTGTTCCAAGGCCGTATTTTATTATGTGACTGTTCCAAACCAGTATTTTATTATTTGGCTGTTCCAAACCAGTACTGTTGCAAGTCAGTATTTGTATGTGATTGTTCAAAGCCAATATTTATTATGTGACTGTTCTGCCAGTTTTGACTTGTCCAAACCAGTATTTTGTTATACGACTTTTCCAAGTCAGTATTTAATTATGTGACTGTTCGAAGCCAGTAATTTATTATTATGCGACCTTTCCAAGCCAGTATTTTATTATGTGACTGTTCTAAGACGGTATTTTATTATGTGACTGTTCCAAGCCAGTATTTTATTTTGTGACTGTTCCAAGCCGGTATTTTTTTTATGACTGTTCCAGACCAGTATTTTATTATGTGACTGTTCCAAGCCAGTATTTTATTTTGTGACTTCCAAACCAGTATTTTATAACGTGACTGTTCCAAGACCGTATTTTATTATTTGACTGTTTGCTATACGACTTTTCCAAGCCAGTATTTTATATTGTGACCGTTCCAAGCCAGTATTTTATTATGTGACTGTTCCAGACCAGTATTTTATTATGTGACTGTTCCAAACCAGTATTTTGTTATACGACTTTTCCAAGCCAGTATTCTATTATGTGACTGTTCCAAGACCGTATTCTATTATTTGACTGTTCCAAGCCAGTATTTTATTGTGTGACTGTTCCAAGCCAGTATTTTATTATGTGACTGTTCCAAGGCCGTATTTTATTATGTGACTGTTCCAAACCAGTATTTTATTATTTGGCTGTTCCAAACCAGTACTGTTGCAAGTCAGTATTTGTATGTGATTGTTCAAAGCCAATATTTATTATGTGACTGTTCTGCCAGTTTTGACTTGTCCAAACCAGTATTTTGTTATACGACTTTTCCAAGTCAGTATTTAATTATGTGACTGTTCGAAGCCAGTAATTTATTATTATGCGACCTTTCCAAGCCAGTATTTTATTATGTGACTGTTCTAAGACGGTATTTTATTATTTGACTGTTCCAAGCCAGTATTTTATTATGTGACTGTTCCAAGCCAGTATTTTATTATGTGACTGTTCCAAGATCGTATTTTATTATTTGACTGTCCCAAGCCGGTATTTTATTATGTGACTGTTCTAAGACGGTATTTTATTATTGGACTGTTCCAAGCCAGTATTTTATTATGTGACTGTTCCAAGCCAGTATTTTTTTATGTGATTGTTCCAAGACCGTATTTTATTATTTGACTGTTCCAAGCCAGTATTTTATTATGTGACTGTTCCAATACTGTATTTTATTATGTGACTGTTCCAATCCAGTATTTTATTATGTGACTGTTCCAAGACCGTATTTTATTATTTGACTTTTCCAAGCCAGTATTGTATTATGTGACTGTTCCAAGCCAGTATTTTATTATGGGACTGTTCCAAGACCGTATTTTATTATGTGACTGTTCCAAGGCCGTATTTTATTATTTGACTGTTCCTAGCAAGTATTTTATTATGTGACTGTTCCAAGCCAGTATTTTATTATGTGACTGTTCCAAGGCCGTATTTTATTATGTGACTGTTCCAAACCAGTATTTTATTATTTGGCGGTTCCAAACCAGTACTGTTGCAAGTCAGTATTTGTATGTGATTGTTCAAAGCCAATATTTATTATGTGACTGTTCCGCCAGTATTGACTTGTCCAAACCAGTATTTTGTTATACGACTTTTCCAAGTCAGTATTTAATTATGTGACTGTTCCAAGCCAGTAATTTATTATTATGCGACTGTTCCAAGCAAGTATTTTATTATGTGACTGTTCTAAGACGGTATTTTATTATTTGACTGTTCAAAGCCAGTATTTTATTATGTGACTGTTCCAAGATCGTATTTTATTATTTGACTGTTCCAAGCCGGTATTTTATTATGTGACTGTTCTAAGACGGTATTTTATTATTGGACTGTTCCAAGCCAGTATTTTATTATGTGACTGTTCCAAGCCAGTATTTTATTATGTGATTGTTCCAAGACCGTATTTTATTATTTGACTGTTCCAAGCCAGTATTTTATTATGTGACTGTTCCAATACTGTATTTTATTGTTTGACTGTTCCAAGCCAGTATTTTATTATGTGACTGTTCCAAGACCGTATTTTATTATTTGACTTTTCCAAGCCAGTATTGTATTATGTGACTGTTCCAAGCCAGTATTTTATTATGTGACTGTTCCAAGACCGTATTTTATTATGTGACTGTTCCAAGGCCGTATTTTATTATTTGACTGTTCCTAGCAAGTATTTTATTATGTGACTGTTCCAAGCCAATATTTTATTATGTGACTGTTCCAAGCCAGTATTTTATTATGTGACTGTTCCAGACCGTATTTTATTATTTGACTGCTCCAAGCCAGTATTTTATTATGTGACTGTTCCAAGACCGTATTTTAGACTCTAGTATTTCTGTCTATTAGTGATTAATTTAATTTAGAAGTGTTTAATTTATATCTCAATATTTTAATAAAGATAATAGTTACAATATATATAAACTTGCATATTAAGCACAATCGTTTGAAGAACATGCAGGTTGGACTTGATAGCATTTCAATGATTGTCATTGGTCTGCTTTTGAGCTTGTTGAACGTTAATTATTGGGCGGATATAAATGTTTGTCCCTTAAAAATAGATAGACTAGCAATAATTATTTACAGCGTTACTGCTAGATTGATTGAATATAACTTGGCTTCTTTGAATATAGCAAAGAAAACCGACCGAACAACAAGCGCCAAAAGCCATGGGACAGTTAAAAATCCGGATATAGACAAACACAACACAAAAACCAAAAACATAAAACACAGAAAGAGAGTAACCCGAACCCAATAAAACCATGGGTGCACTCAGGTGCTCCGGACGAGTAAGCAGTGCCTGCTTCTAATTAGACACCTGTCGAGTTACTAATTGTCTTGTCTAGGGAAAAATCAAATCCAGGAATGGGAAACAATACCTATGACTCAGCGAAAATGTCAGATCGTATTTGAGACACTGATTTTCCATAACGATCAATTAAGTCGTGGTGCCGACCATAGAACTTCTGGAGAGATAACATTAACCTGGGTACAACAAATCCTTGTTTGAGTAGTTTATCAGTCAACAGCAGTGATCGCTCTAGAAAATCAGAATAACGATCGCAGGATCTAGAATAACGTATAAGTTGTGAAATGTACACATACGCTGGAGCAGCTGGAATGCTGCTGTCGATGAACGGGAAGTTGACCATTGGAAAGTTGAAGTCATCACGCTTGTCGTAGAGTCTAGTTTTTAGTTTTCCTGAGTCTATTTCTAGAAGTAGGGTAGGGTAAATTGAATGTAAATAGTCACCAAATTCAGCATCGTTGAGGGACAAAACATCATTAATATAGCGGAATGTTAAATTAAAGGTCTGGGCCAGGGTCTTTTTTCTTCTTCAGTAGGCCTTCTAGGAACTCAGCCTCATAAGAGTACAAAAACAGGTCGGCGAGGAGAGAAGCACATTTAGTACCCATTTGAATACCAACAGTCTGTTGAAAAACATGTCCTCCAAACATATGTTGTCTATCAGAAAATCTAACATGTGACAGATTTTGGTCTTCAGTATATTATTAGATTTAGAGTCATTAATGACGAAGTAAGTTCTGTCATGACTAATTACCAGGTATTTATATCGTCTGTTTCCGTTTTTCTTGAAAAAGCAGCGTTTTATAAGATCTTTAAGCCTGCTTTTAAGCTGCGTATGAGGGATGGCCGTATAGAGTGTCGAAAAATCAAATGTTTTAATGCTGTTACAATGGGAAAGAGATCCAGATGAATACTCATCTTCCCAGTGCAATTATTTATAGTACCCCCGCGGTTGTTAACAATGTTTTGCTTGAAGACGAAAATTGTTCACAAACACGCTCCTTGCACGATAGACCCATTTGGCCGCTACAAAAGGCTAAATTTTCTGCCCTTACTATTTCAGTGACAGTCCAAGTTTCTCCCTTTGGTCCATCTTTTTAGAATTGGTTTTTGTTTGTTAACTTGTTCTCGTTCTGAATATAGCTGAAATATTGCTCGCTAGACTTAAAGCAGGTATCCAATGAAGCTCTCACCTGTCTTTAAGGACATGTTTTGAAGTAGGCTTTTTATGTTTTTCAGATACTACCACTACACTTCAGGCATCTGAAATATGTACCTGATTGGAGAACTAATTTCAAGTTGAGGCCAAATCACGCGTATACTAGTCTAGAATTGTTTTGGCATCCAATCAGAACGCCTGAAGCAAGAAATTAGTTATAAAGAAATTATAATCAACAGAGATTGCAATATATAAGTTGTTGGTTTATTCAAAGATTATACGTGGAACAAATATATGAACTGAAATTGTTTCATTAACAATGTTTAAATTAAATCGTTGTGAATTCTGTAAATAAAGGTTATAACAAAACTCCGAACACCGAGGAAACTGTCAAAAAGACAATCCACAAATCAAAGAAACCGACAAACTCCAAAACCAATAACAAAAATATAGTGACTATAGCAATGGTCCTGACTTGGTACAGACATTTAAAAAGTAACGATGGGTTAAACCAGGTTTTATGAAATGCCAAACTTCCCGTTTCCATTACTGTAGTATGGGAGTTGGTTAGCTGATTAAAATGATTTGGTATCATATATCACTAGTCAGTTATAGGTGCACCCAACAATCATCGTAGCACATTCACTGTAAACTGAAATAAAAAACTGGGAACCATCTGGAACCATATTTTCAAACGAGAGAAATGTTTGTCGACAAAGAAGTGGTATCTATAGTAAAACTTAAAGGCGCGGACGAGTCGTTGTTTCTTGTAACCTTGGTTTATAAGTCTATCCCGAAAAAAATGATGGCGTTTGCAAAAATCATTATACTCGCTGCAGGCTCTTGCATACCTGATCAATTGAAAATATGATTGATTGATTGGATGTCTGCTTTACGTCCAGCGAGCAATATTTCAGCTATATTCAGGACGGGAATTGAAAATATGGACACCGTATGTAACAGAAGCTGGAATATTGCTGCAAAAGTGAGGAAAATTTTTAATTTTTAAATTAAAATGGTCTCGTTTGTCGTAAATTCTTTTGCTAAGATGATGTGTTGGTGTCATTTGTGATGAGTAAGTCTAAAAATGTAGTCTAAATGTAGCTGTTTATTTGGTTTCTTTAATTTCCAGTTCTGATGAATAATAAGCAGATTGAGAATTGTTAATTGAAAGGACATCATCAATATATATAATTATATATATATGTGTGTGTGTGTGCAAAATTAAAGGACCTAGCGTCTGCTATCTTCTTTGTCTTTTATAAGACGTCGATGAATTCAGTTTCATAAGAATACAAGAATACATGAACAAATCAACAAGGAGTGGGGCACAGTTTATACCCAATGGAATTAGGTTTGTCTACTGAAAACACATCCTCCAAATGTTACAAATATGTTGCCGATCATAAAATCTAGCATATTATAAACCTGTTTTTCGCTGTAGCATAATTTGTCTTTTAGTTCTTTAGTAGAAAAAACGTACTGTTCTAATTTAAAACTACATATTTGTGGCCATATGTGGAAGCGAATGCTTTATTTTTCGTTCGGCAAGGTGGTATAAAGTGTTGATAAATCAAAGGTTGTAACAGATGAAATTTTAGATATCGAATTTAAAGAATTATTTTGAATCCACATATGATTAATATTACTTCGCGAAAAAACAGTTTCACAGTATTTTTGTCCAGTTCTTAAATGAGTCATTCATAGTAATGTGACTTGCATACAAATATAATGTTGTTACATGTAGAATCCTTGTCTGCAGGGACGGGAACATATTTGTCATAGCGGGAATTGAGGTACCACATAGCATCCTTGTCTTTGAATAAAGATGTTGATATATTGATAAGACACGATAGGAATAGGTTAATTTTTTTTAAATATATAGGGATCTGATCTTTCACTTCTTTTTAATTAAGAGTAATGCTGATGTTAACTGCATTAATTACTTTATTTATGAATTTCATGTCAAGGAATTTTAAAAACGTGATTGTCTTCAACCTACCAATGATTTTTTGACATTTAAACGAAATTTACTTTTACCTAAAAACGTCCATATTTCAGTTGTTTTAGTGCGAGGTTCATTGAATGCATAGAGACACTTGTTGATATAGGTTTCCGGTGAAAACGCCTTTGATCGTTACAGATTGTCTATCTCACAGATGACTTGTGTTTGCTTTCCAGCCATTTGTCCCATTTTAGACTCGTTTTAATGGACTTGAAGTAAGTCGACGGATGTTAATGGTGAAGTAGGAACGGTTACTATCCCGAAAAAACTTCCACTCTAGATTAACATAAGGAATGGTTTGTGTTGCTCCTAAAACCTGTCAGTGTAATACATTAACTTAAAGTTGTTTTTATTTCAATTGGAACGCATCTAATAATTTCATTGCACGAAAACGTTAGTGGCTAATAGGCGCCTTCGAACGTTTCCAATTTGTTGCGACATACCTCACCATGATGCCAAATAATTGTTACAAAATATTGTAAATGATACTTTCTAGTAATTCATGGTCACATTTAGTTTTAAACGTTTGGACATAAGTTTCATTGTGCTTTAACAACCTTCTTGATGTGCAAAAGATCATTTGCTACATATGCTAAATTCTCTTATTCTGAAAGTGGCTGTCTGGATTACGACCAATTGTTAATTAACTGGTGCAAGTGAACCAAATTTTTATGTACACCATAGTCTGTGTTGAAAAGTTAACAGAAAGAGTGAATCATTACCATTGCTGTATAGTAAAGGTAGCCGAATAAATATTTGCTTTATTCGTCACTACTATTCATAATTGTCAGAAAATATATAATTTATTTTACTCGCCGTGAAACAGATAAGAAATGCCTGGCAGAACCCCACATTTGGACCAGATCGTAAGGCTTATACAAGTAAATTATATATTTTCTGACAGTGTACGAAAATTGTATATTTATTTTAAAAAATGTCAACCAATATGTGCTGGTGCTATAAATTCTTATTGGTATTGCTGTCGTATGGGATTCAGCTATACAAGTTTTATTTAACGCTACCTGAGAACTATTAATCACTAATATTACTATGCTATGTGATCTTAATGCTTTAAATGGTACAGTGAAGTCATAATTATTTTTAGTATAAATCACATTATTTATTATGATCAAAAGGCATAACCAGAAACGAAAATCACTTAAAAAAATAATAATAACCAATTGCAAAAAATTTAAATGCAAAATGAAAGAAATTTAAAATAAATTACTTTAATATCTATTGTTCTTCATATAAATATAAAAAGTAAATGTAATTATGCTGGACTTGGCATTATCGTTACAATATGATTGGTGTCCCCAAGGAACAAGAACTGCTTACCGTTTTATCTCGAATTATAGAGGGCTTTGATTCGTGTAATATTTTCCCATGTTTGTTTCCGACACAGTTACCTAATTGTTTTGTTCAACTCTTTATTTCGTTATTACATTTATCGACTAAAAATAGAAAACCCAAATTTATTATTATTGAACTATATGATAATTACACATTCGCTAGTCGAAAGGAAATAATATTCAATATTAAAGTATATTATATATCAGTTGAATGTCCTATACACTGGTTATTTACCTCATTGATGCGTTGCATTTCTAAATAAAGAGAAAACATCAAAAGGGACACACAAAGGTATTATCAAATAATTATTCGTCCGCAAATTTTGTTATTTTTCTCTGCGCATTAGCTTAATAGATAAAAATTAATAAATCAAAACGTATGATATAAATGATAACAACGCATTAAATATTGAAATATTTCATAACATAACCATTTAAACAAGACTTAGTGGCCGTTTATTTGGCAATAGGCTTACTTTTAAAAAGCATAGGAAAAGTAGGCCAATGGACTTTATGCAAAAATCACCAGCTTGCTTTGTTCAACTACCCCATCGTTGGTGTCACACTTACAAAATATTTATCGGCTTTCTTTTGGAAATGAAGTTAATAAGAAAATACTGAACACCAAGGAAACTGTCGAAAAAGACAATCCACAAATCAAGGTCAATCAAACCGTCAAAGTTGAGAACCAACAACCAAAAACCCAGGAATGACAAAACATACATTAATTACAAACTATCGCGATACTTGTAAATAGCATGTAAATAGCACCGGTTTACTTTTCAATGATAGCGGCTTACTTCGTTTTACCAATCAAACCTCGTGTTGTCAACAATTTACTAAACCGCTTATAGCAACATGTTTGCAACTCGAGTTTCGATTGTTTAATCAGGATTAAGAAGTATGCCGATGTTTTTACAAATAATCCGACAGTAACATCAAAATTTTTTCACGAATAATCCGATAGTTGAAAAATGCGAGCCGGACGATGCGTTTTAAACGTAAGCCGATATTTTATGTTCATTGCATGAAGTTTTTTCAATCGGCTTACTTTTTCAAACCAATACTTTTAACAAGCATCTCGGTACGATTTAAAAAGTAAGACCACAGTTAATGAAGCTATATTTTATTAAGCGGCTTTGGCCGAGGTGTCTAGACCGCTGGACATAAAGGTGGTATGGACGTGAATTATAATTAATTGGTGCCTGCAACAGTGTCACAGCGATGTGAGTTTGAATCCCGCTGAGGGTAAGAAAATTTTGACAGTATTAAAAAACTAATTCTAACAGTGTTGGCCTTAATTTACAGTTAAAAGAAAACAAAAAGAAAAAACATACAAATTCTTAAATTGGTGGATGAATGTTAAACTTAGAGTTTACTGTAGAAATTAATGTCTTCAAAACTAACATTGTTAACAAGTCGAAAAATGAATTTACACCTTAAAACCATCCACTTGATAGAGCGAATGCAGAACCTTGCGTTTCCTGTAAACAAGGATAAGTCGGCATTTATGTAGTATGAGCCGCGGCAAATGAGACTGAAGAACATCAATGAAGGCCTATTTTTTGTAGTGTTTCGTATGGGTGATTATTCTGGAGGATTGCTTTTATTCAAATGCCTTAAAGAAATTAAATTGAAAATGAGATAATACAACGTTAGAAAAAAATTAATTTTAAATACGTTTGTAGATGGAAAAAAATGAAATATTTTGTAAAAGACATGTTTTCTCTCAACAGATAAAGTTAGCAATGACGATAACTATTTATGTATGTGTTTAAATAAACTATAAATGTTTTCTTTAAAGTTAGATACTGCAAATGTTCTGAAAATCGAAAGAAAAAATTCCAAAGTCTTTAAAATTAGGACGAAATTCCTCGAACAATTCCATAATTGAAGGTGCACATATTCAATACATGTGCAATCGTTCTGAAAAGTTTCAGAGATCTGGGTAAAAACTGTAAGAGGAATTCACACAAAATATTTACTGTCTTCTTTCTGCTCATGTTCTGGAAAATTTGGAAAAAATATATTTGAGGACTTGTATACAAGCAGGAGCACAACTTCAATGCATGTGTAATCTTTTTGTGAACCCAGAGATCTGGGTTGAAAACTAAAGGAGTCGATTACACAAAATATTTACTGTCTTCTAAAAATGTTGAAAAAAATCGTAGGTGCCCAACTTCAACACGTGTGCAATCTTTCTGTGAAGTTTCAGAGATACTGTAGTAAGTTGATTACACATTATAGATATCTTATTTTCCCGCCCGCCCGAATTCACCATACTATAACCCGGGTTTGAACTTTGTAGAACCCAGCCAAAAATAATCCAATTGCTCATGAAACCTTTTATAAATATAGACAAAACAACAAAAGCAACAAGTGTGGACTGTGAGCACGTTCACAAAGTGATACCCCCGCTTCAAGTCCAATTATCTCCCCTTAATGATATCCGAGGTCAACAAAAATTCTGAATGCACATCTACATATACTGTACTTCTTTTATGCTAAGTTTCATTAAATTTCGTCAAGCGGTTTAGGAGGAGTTGCGCTTACAAGGGATGTGGACAGACGGACAGACAGACAAACAGACAGGTTGATTCCTATATACCCCCCAAACTAGTTTGCGGGGGGTATAATTACTATTCCGGAGTTAGACAAATACGCACGATAGAGAGAAAAATAAAGAAATAAAATAAAAACAAACAAAAACGTCGTTCTAGTAAGTGATAAGTGTAATAAAAAAAACTATTAAAACTATAAACTGTATTATATATGATTGAATATTTGATTAACAACACAGTTTGGCTATATTCAGAACAAGAACAAGCTTACATACCATAAAAGGATGGACCAATGAATTGAAATGAAATTTTAATGCAACTGTAAAAACGTAACGAGCATTGGTAAAGACAGACAATTTATCCCTTTGTAGATGCAGCAAGCACTGAGCCTACTCTTTTTCGAAATCTGTATCGTGTAATTAGTGTGTAAATCTCTTAACACGTCACACTATGGGTTTTCCGTATTTTGACTTGCCAACCCCTAGCAACAAGGCCTCTTCGTTTGGCAGTTCTGTAGTTTAAACACTAGGATTCACTTGGATAAAAAAGACTATTAAATTATGGCAAAAAAGACTCTATTAAATTATGGCAGACTTTTTATATGCTGATAAAAGTATATTAACATGTAACACCTAGTCTCTGAGAAAACCATCCAATTTCCTTAAAATGAGTCCACAGTGTAGGTTAAGGTATTTTAATGAAACTTTGCATGCTGAACAGGGTTAATGTGAGAAATCTATATATAGGTTGAAAAATATTATTGGCTGTTATTTTTATTGTAAAACATCGCCACCTGTTAAATACATAAAAATGGCGTTGGAGTCATGAAAAACACGCGCTTTTCATTGATTTCTTTTTTAAAAAGCTAAGCAGAGTTCCAAACAATTGTTTATGGAATTCAGCGGTCTTAAGGTGCTTCTTCTAAAAACAAAAACAATAGTTTTTTTTTTCATTTTTTGTTTTCTAATAAAAAATCTAAATGATCAAGAATTGGACAAAAATGAAAAACTGTAATTTTATGAATAATCAAATGGAATTATCTTTTGAAGTCATATTTTTCCCAACGATCCTTTCTACCTAATGTATGATTTTGTTTTTGCTGGGCAATAAATTCATGTTCCCATGACAACCATCCTAAAATATCATGATTTCCATAAGATGTTTGACTTTCTTCATAGGAATTCTCTTTATTTTTCTATTGATTAATCTCTATAAGCATAACTAAGGTTCAATATATTTTAATGAATTAATAATAAACAAAATCTTGCATAGCTATTTATATTATAACATAAAATGAAGAAATTACAAGCTAATTCCATCATTGTTTTTAAAATTCTTTCTCATTTATGTGTTACAAATAAATACGATTTGATGGATGTTGCAATAAGATTAGATTAATGTTATGTGAAAGTTCAACCCTTCTTCAAATATTCACTTCTGTAACCGCTGTAGAAATAGTAATGGTAACATTATTTGCTTTATTAATATATATAAATAATAAATTCCAATCAAAATCAGTGCTTTAGCACCACATCGAATTGCCTCACATTTAAAATTTTTTTTTCCATTTCCTGTAAACCATAAACAAATGAGTGGAACTGAAAAACCAATTGAAGTATAGTTTTTTATACAAATTTGACGATCATTCACGTGGACTGCCAACATATAACCAAACCCCAAGACTGTACACATCATTATCCAAAATCCAAATACGCAGTTTCTTAGGCATATTCACTATGAAGAAAGTAAACATGGAATCATCTGGCGAGTCCAAAAAATCGTGTATATCTTAGGTTGATTTTTCAGATGGTCCTGATTTTCTAAACATCATTTAAATAATGGAGTGTTGAGAAAGAAATGAACAGACTGAAAAAGAACGGTCTAGATAGATAATGGAATAGATGCCATGTGAATAAAATTTCCATTTTTATTCCTAAATACTGTACGCATTCTTTTAAAAGAATCCACATGTGAACAAACCCTTGATTTTAATGAATTCTGAATAAATGTACGGATAAATATAGTTCGTGTATATCTTAGGTTGATTTTCAGATGGTCCTTATTTTCTAAACATCATTTAAATAATGGAGTGTTGAGAAAGAAATGAACAGACTGAAAAAGAACTGTCTAGATAGATAATGGAATAGATGCCATGTGAATAAGATTTCCATTTTTATTCCTAAATACTGTACGCATTCTTTTAAAAGAATCCACATATGAAGAAACCCTTGATTGTAATGAATTCTTAATAAATGTACGGATAAATATAGTTCGATTTTTATGAGTTTAGCTCTCCTTGACTAGAGGTCCATGTCAGCTTTTGTCATCACTGTGCATCCATCATCATTGTCGTAGTCTAACATTTTTTCCAGAAGTCTTCTCCTAAACTGCTGAAAGGATTTAATTTGTAATTTAAATTTGACGAGTGAAACCAAGGTGTCTTCTATCAAGTTTGTGTTTGAAAAGTTTGCTAGTGTCATATAATTACAGGTCCGGGTCACCCTGACCAGTAGTGTTAACATTTTGAGTCCGCGTAAATGAAAAATATTGCACCAGGAGACCAGGATATAGGACCGGGGTGTAACATAAGATCAGTAATTCTAATGTAAACTCCCGTGTAGACTACTTTTTTTAAATTAATTTAATATCCCCAGACCCATAAATTGTATAGTTTACAGGTCCTACTTTCTAAGTTACGTTTAAGCCACTGACAAATGAAATTTACTATGGGTCCGCATATCTCATTCGACTTTTTGCATAGCTCCGGAGCCCTAAACAGTTTACATGTCCGCTTTTCATATTGATTTATGGCCAGGACCCATGAAACGTATAGTTTACGGGTCTGCCATTTAAAAGCCTAAGAAGTTGAAAACATATGTCAACAGACATAACTGCGGAAATGAGGTAAAGACTATAAAGGCCATCGATTTTAGACTTGTGCATATAAGGTTCCATGCATAGTTACAAAGATCAACGATGCGATCACGTTCCTTTCCAAAGTCCTTACAAATTATTGTGACACTTGGAGTTTATGACATGACAGCGTCCATAGTGTAAATGGTGTAGTAGATTCTCTGTTTTTGTTTGACTCCTTTCTGAATTTCAAATAAGATATGAAGTCCTCCTAGGCACCAAACTTTATTGTCACTTATGGTAATTTTTTTTCCGAAGTTTAAAGAATATAAAAGAAAAAAGCATAGGACAAAACTAGTTGTCGATATACTATATATTGATGGCGTATACTTCCCAGATGTAAACCCACCGCCAAATTTTCAACCTGGACCTCAAGCGCGAAATGGAAACAATAACTTTCGACAAGATTAGATGCGGTCAGGAGGAGGTGGATTCAACAGACGAGACGACGACAGACAGGAATGGTTAAACCGGAGGGATGATATGGACACTGCTCGAGAAGACGACCAGACGAACCTGAAACGAATTGAGGACCCGGGATCAGCACATGCCTAGGACAATGCATCAGACCAATTTAATTGCAATAATAAAATAAAATGTACTTTTCTGAATAGTTGTGGACTTAAAAATAAACTTCGTTTTCCAGATTTTGTAGACATTATAAAAAATCATGATATTACATTTTTATGTGAAACCAAACTTGACGATTTTGGTGTACTTGATTTGCCAAAAAATGTCTCATATGTTCTAAAAAACAATGTAAGCGTAAATCTGGTGGGATTGCTATTATTTATAATAAATGAATAGAAAAATACCTGACATTTTGTGGTGTATTTGTCTACAGAGATTACTGGTATACTTAATGATAAAATGTTTATTGGGTGTGTGTATGTACCACCAGCACAATCAGTTTATACGTCTGTAGAGGTGTTCAATGAAATAGAAGATGAACTCATTCTTATGTCAAAAATCTTAATCATTATGTCCTTGTGTGAGATTTTAATTAAAAAACATCCAATTTGGATGATTTTAACGAACCTGATGAAGATTTGTTAAATAGTTTGAATTTTGCTGATGAAAATGATTTTCTTGAGGGTCTATATAATTATGAAAACTTATTAAAGTATGGCATACCATCAAAGCGTCATACTCAAGATAAAAATCGACCAAATAAATATGGTCACAAGCTTATAGAACTTTGTCAAAATTGAATTATTTATATAGCAAACCCTAGAATTGGTCTTGACTGTGGTATTGGTAAAAATACATGTAATAAAAATCAATATGCACATGGGTGCAAAAGCCGAGTTGCCGTATTTTATTAACCAAAACTTTCCTTGTCTTCATTTTAAGATTTAACATAATTGGTTATTACAGGCATTACATGTAAACTGGAGACAAAGTGAGGAAGGGTTTCAGCAGGAAAAATGTAAGCTTTATCAACAAATTTTCAAAGTTGCATAAAATATGAATATGTGAATCCTCTAACAGTATTGAACAGTTGTGTAAAATTTCAGATTCAAGAAATTTTCTAACGTTTTTCTATCGCTGTGACCTTGACCTTGAACGGATTTACCTCAAAATCAATAGGGTTCCTCCTCTTATGGTATGTAACAATATCCTAAAGTTTCATTAAAATCGGTTCACAACTTTCTGAGTTATGGTCCGGAAACCAATTGTTGACGCCCGCCCAGCCGCCCGCCATCATCATAACAATAGCCGAGTTCAACTTCGTTGCAACTCTGCTAAAAATAGTCTTATAGATTACCTTTTAGTTTCTTCGCATCTTTTCCCGGTTATCTCCGAATTCGAAGTTTGCGATTTTAATCCACTTATATCAGATGTACACAATATAATACATTTTATACTAAATATGGGTACTGATCTATTTACCGTTAGCCACGAGGCTACAAATCCTGATGAGTCAAACCCACCGATCAAGTGGAAGTGTCTAAGCGTGAAGAGTTTTCTCACTTTCTATTGAATGAAAACAATGATAAGATACACCAGATTGAAGTAGCTGTTGACCGACTTAGCCCTCTAGAAAATGTCACAAGGGCAAAAATTGATGACTTGGTCAAAAATATTTCGGAACTTTTTGTGATCTCGTGCAGTTCGACTTTTGGTCACAGGAGAAATAAGGATTTCAAAGGTGATAAAAATGCCAAACCTTTGTTTACAAAGGGTTGTGAAACTAAAGGGAAAGAATTTAATAAAATGAAAAAGCGGTATCAAACTGTTAAAAATGACCAAAACAGGAAACTACTGAAGGAAAAGGCTAAAAACTATAGAAAAGAAATCAATAAATGTTATTTAGATATCAGAACAAATGCGAAGATGACCTCCGTCGTGTCTCTAAAAACGATCCTAAGTCATTGTGAAATATCTTGAATAAATTCTCGGGACATAACAGAAAAGAACCAGAGGTTGACCTAAATGTGTTCTACGAATATTTTAAGAAACTGAACAATGACGACAAGGATGATGCCGATGTGGCCTTTAATTTTAACCGTTTAGACATAGACCCTGTGTGCGATTTTATTCTAAATTCGGAGATAACGCCAAAAGAGGTTGAAGATCATATTAAGCTTTTAAAAAATAATAAAGCTGGTGGTTATGATAATATAATTAACGAATACCTTAAGATTAATGATCCACGGCTAATAGGTATATATTGTAACTTGTTTAATGTTGTTTTCAATAGCAGTGCTATACCAGAGAGTTGGTCGATTGGTATCATCCAGCCGATTTATAAAAATAAGCTGGATCCAAATGATCCAGATAATTATAGGGCTATCACTCTAGTTAGATGTCTGGGAAAGTTTGTCAATGCAATTATCAACAGTAGACTCACTGTTTTTGCAAACGAATTCGAAATAGTTATTGAGAGTCAAACAGGTTTTCGTAAGGGGGACAACATTTTTTCACTACATGCTCTTATTTCATTATATTTCTCATTTGGTAAGAAGCTATTCTGCTCATTTATTGATTTTCGAAAAGCATTCGATAAAGTTTGGCGGTTAGGATTGTGGCAAAAGCTACAGAAATATGGGATACGAGGGTATGGTGGCATATATCTGCCACCACATATCAATTTAGTCGACATATTTTCGGAAATATGTCAACATGCTAAATAATTAAGTCAACATAATACCGAATTAAGTCATCATTATCAGATTAGAAAAAAGAGGGAAAATGCGCTGTTTGAACAGAATGTGCCATCTACTTTTCAACTTATTTATCATGCAAGTAGACATAATTATGAATTAAGTGGACATAATTTTCTGATTAAGTCGACATAATTTTATGATTAAGTCAACTTAATTTTCTGTTTAAGTCGACATCAGTTTATGATTATGTCGACATAATTAAGTCCACATATTCTGTCTGATTATTAAGTCGACATAATTATCTACCATTTAACTTGAAATGGGGAGGGGCGTGGTTTAGAAGTTGAAATTCCAAGACCTCAATGAGAGAATCATGGCAGAAATGAGACCCGAGCCAGCAGTATGTCGTGGCTGGTATAGAGGTTAAGCCCTCTTAAATCATGTTTCATGAAAATCCATTGAGGGGTTTAGGAGGAGTTGCGGACAAGAGATGGGTACCCTTAGGTGTAACGGAAGGACGGACGGACAGACACCCCTATCACTATATACCCCCCAATTTTCAAATTTTCAAGCGGGGGGGGGGGGATATAAAAAGGGGACTTGAAACTATATTTTTGTATTATAGAATAATCCTATGCACACAATTTGCATCCGTCGTCATATTGCGTCCATGGTGAACTAGCTGCGTCTCTAATTGTAAATATCTTCATACAATATTAATTGATCAGAGTGGTGACCAATCTAATTTTATAACTAATATGCATTTAAATAAGAGGTTATTTTTCAAGTTTATATTTGTTGAGGTACAATTCCTATTTTGTGATTTTAATATTCAAATCCAACTACTGTCAGACAGCGTCGATTATCTTTTTTAAAGATAGTACTTAATTGTTTATTCGGTGGTTGAAAAATGGCATACTGCATGGACATTACTCTTTAGCAGGCACGTGTTCCTGTCCAGTAGCTGGACCATTTTGACCAGAAGAATTCTGATTTTGAAACTTTTACCGACGCCATGGTGGTTCAACTCCAATGTTGGTAAACTTTTCATTCTGATTTACTAAAGAGTGACCGAGCCAGGATTTAGCGCACGATCAGTTATAATGACAGCCCCAGCATTGAATTTATGAAGTAATCGTTAAATGTTAATTGATATTGAACCCTTTAAATAAATTATTGGACGCTTTTTAGTCAATCAGGGGTGGTAACCCAAGGCTAAAACCACCATGGCATTCGTAACAGCCTGAGAATCATATTAAAAAAAAACTGGCCGCCAAAATAGCCAAATCACTTGTGAAAAAAATAATTGAAAATCACAATTTGGTCCGATTTTCATGAGGGTTTCTTTAGTATAATTTTTTAATTTATGTGCAGTAACTGGAGGTGACTTCTTTTGTGTTGGGCATCCCCAACACAGGATTACTAGTTATATATGTTTTCTTTTTTCTCAGTTTTGTTTCCCGTAGTTTAAAAGAGGTCTTATTTGTATTAAAATCTAACACCACGTATAGATTACTCGCGTACGGTTACCATACAATACACAACTTATAAGTTTCACCTAATCATGCTAATTAACAGCTCATACAGGTGAAATTTAATCAGTTCCGGCAAAATAGCATGGCAGGCTACGGCAAAATAGCAACAGCCAAGAAAAAATCTTAATTTTTATGACACGTAGCGATATAAAATATAATTTTTTTAATGCGTCACTACAAAATATTTTTTTTTAAATTAGCATTATTTTGTATTTTCTTCAGAAATTTTTTTTCTTCTGTAGTAGGTATGACGATGTCACCCTGTTTAACTATTTTTGATAATTATTATTTTGGTTCAGAGTATTTAATTTATTTCATTTTCGCTTTATTTTGGAATGGTTAATGTTTTCATATCATTTATTTTTGACATTAATAAAGGTTAATTTGCATTTTGTTTATTGTGACTATACCTTTTAAATTGATGGTCAATATCTTCAAGTAATTTTCAGTTTTATATTGATCAATGATTTAAGAGGGCTTAACCTCTATACCAGCCACGACATACTGCTGGCTCGGGTCTCATTTCTGCCATGATTCTCTCATTGAGGTTTTGGAATTTCAACTTCTAAACCAAGCCCCCCCCCCCCCCCCCCCGTTTTCAGGTTAAATGGTAGATAATTATGTCGACTTAATAATCAGATATAATATGTGGACTTAATTATGTCAACATAATCAAAAACTTATGTCGACTTAAACAGAAAATTAAGTTGACTTAATCATAAAATTATGTCGACTTAATCAGAAAATTATGTCCACTTAATTCATAATTATGTCTACTTGCATGATAAATAAGTTGAAAAGTAGATAACACATTCTGTTAAAACAGCGCATTTTCCCTCTTTTTTCTAATCTGATAATGATGACTTAATTCGGTATTATGTTGACTTACTTATTTAGCATGTTGACATATTTCCGAAAATATGTCGACTTATTTAAGTGATATGTGGTGGCGAATATATGCCACCATACGAGGGAAATGTTTCGATGTTATCTATAGTATGTATAGCAATATAAAAGCTTGCGTTAGGAGTCAGAAACTATGGTGGCATATATCTGCCACCACATATCACTTAATTAAGTCGACATATTTTCGGAAATATGTCAACATGCTACATAATTAAGTCAACATAATACTGAATTAAGTCATCATAATCATATTAGAAAAAAGAGGGAAAATGCGCTGTTTGAACAGAATGTGTCATCTACTTTTCCACTTATTTATCGCGCAAGTAGACATAATTATGAATTAAGTGGACATAATTATGAATTAAGTGGACATAATTATGAATTAAGTGGACATAATTATGAATTAAGTGGACATAATTTTCTTATTAAGTCGACATAATTTTATGATTCAGTCAACTTAATTTTCTGTTTAAGTCGACATAATTTTTGATTATGTCGACATAATTAAGTCCACATAATCTGTCTGATTATTAAGTCGACATAATTATCTACCATTTAACTTGAACGGGGGGGGGGGGGGCTTGGTTTAGACGTTAAAATTCCAAGACATCAATGAGAGAATCATGGCAGAAATGAGACCCGAGCCAGCAGTATGTCGTGGCTCGTATAGAGGTTAAGCCCTCTTAAATCATGTTTCATGAAAATCCATTCCATTGAGGGGTTTAGGAGGAGTTGCGGACAAGAGATGGGTACCCTTAGGTGTAACGGAATGACGGACGGACGCACGGACCGACGGACAGACACCCCTATCACTATATACGCCCAAATTTTCAAGCGCGGTGTAAAACGGGAACTTGAGCTATATTTTTTGTATTATAGAATAATTCCTATGCACACACTTTGCATCCGTCGTCATATTGCGTCCATGGTGAACTTGCTGCGTCTCTAATTGTAAATATCTTCATACAATATTAATTGTTCAGAGTGGTGACCAATCTAATGTTATAACTAATATGCATTTAAATAGGAGGTTATTTTTCAAGTTTATATTTGTTAAGGTACAATTGCTATTTTGTGATTTTAATATTCAAATCCAACTACTGTCAGAGAGCGTCGATTATCTTTTTTAAAGATAGTACTTAATTGTTTATTCGGTGGTTGAAAAATGGCATACTGCATGGAAATTACTCTTTAGCAGGCACGTGTTCCTGTTCAGCAGCGGGATAATCACTTTCATGTACCTTGGACATTGATATATGGACCTTTTTGAATCTTTTACGGACGCCATGGTGGTTCAACTCCAATGTTGGTAAACTTTTCATTCTTGATTTACTAAAGAGTGACCGAGCCAGGATTTAGCGCACGATCAGTTATAATGAGAGCCCCAGCATTGAATTTATGAAGTAATCGTTAAATTTTAAATGAGTTTGAACCCTTTAAATAATTTTTCGGACGCTTTTTAGTAAATAAGGGGTGGTAACCCAAGGCTAAAACCACCATGGCATTCGTAACAGCCTGAGAATCAAATAAAAAAACCGGCCGCCAAAATTGCCATAACACTTGTGAAAAAAATAATTGAAAATCACAATTTGGTCCGATTTTCATGAGGGTTTCTTTTGGTATATTTTTTAAATTTATGTGCAGTAACGGGAGGAGACTTCTTTTGTGTTGGGCATCCCAACACAGGATTACTAGTTATATATGTTTTTCTCAGTTTTGTTTCCCGTAGTTTAAAGAGGTCTTATTTGTGTTAAAATCTAACACCACGTATAGGTAACTCGCGTACGGTTACCATACAATACAAAACTTATAAGTTTCACATAATCATGCTAATTAACGGCTCATACATGTGAAATTTAATCAGTTCCGGAAAAATAGCATGGCAGGCTATTTTGCCGGTTACGGCAAAAAAGCAACAGCCAAGAAAAAAATCTGTTTTTTTATGACACGTAGCAATATAAAATATAATTTTTTAATGCGTCGCGACAAAATATTTTTTTTCTCAAAGTTAGCATTATTTTGTTTGGCAGCAAGTTTTCTTCAGAATATTTTTTTCTTCTGTAGTAGGTATGATTATGTCCCCCTGTTTAACTATTTTTGATAATTATTATTTTGGTTCAGAGTATTTAATTTATTTCATTTTCGCTTTATTTTAGAATGGTTAATGTTTTCATATCATTTATTTTTGAGATATGGTCAATATCTTCAAGTAATTTTCAGTTTTATATTGATCATTGATTTAAGAGGGCTTAACCTCTATACGAGCCACGACATACTGCTGGCTCGGGTCTCATTCTGCCATGATTCCCTCATTGAGGTCTTGGAATTTCAACTTCTAAACTAGGCCCCCACCCCTTTCAAGTTAAATGGTAGATAATTATGTCGACTTAATAATCAGACAGATTATGTGGACTTAATTATGTCGACATAATCAAAAACCTATGTCGACTTAAACAGAAAATTAAGTTGACTTAATCATAAAATTATGTCGACTTAATCATAAAATTATGTCGACTTACTCAGAAAATTATGTCCACTTAATTCATAATTATGTCTACTTGCACGATAAATAAGTGGAAAAGTAGATGGCACATTCTGTTCAAACAGCGCATTTTCCCTCTTTTTTCTAATCTGATTATGATTGTTTATTCGGTGGTTGAAAAATGGCATACTGCATGGAAATTACTCTTTAGCAGGCACGTGTTCCTGTTCAGCAGCGGGATAATCACTTTCATGTACCTTGGACATTGATATATGGACCTTTTTGAATCTTTTACGGACGCCATGGTGGTTCAATTCCAATTTGGTAAACTTTTCATTCTTGATTTACTAAAGAGTGACCGAGCCAGGATTTAGCGCACGATCAGTTATAATGAGAGCCCCAGCATTGAATTTATGAAGTAATCGTTAAATTTTAAATGAGTTTGAACCCTTTTAATAATTTTTCGGACGCTTTTTAGTAAATAAGGGGTGGTAACCCAAGGCTAAAACCACCATGGCATTCGTAACAGCCTGAGAATCAAATAAAAAAACCGGCCGCCAAAATTGCCATAACACTTGTGAAAAAAATAATTGAAAATCACAATTTGGTCCGATTTTCATGAGGGTTTCTTTTAGTATATTTTTTTAATTTATGTGCAGTAACGGGAGGAGACTTCTTTTGTGTTGGGCATCCCCAACACAGGATTACTAGTTATATATGTTTTTCTCAGTTTTGTTTCCCGTAGTTTAAAGAGGTCTTATTTGTGTTAAAATCTAACACCACGTACAGGTAACTCGCGTACGGTTACCATACAATACAAAACTTATAAGTTTCACATAATCATGCTAATTAACGGCTCATGCATGTGAAATTTAATCAGTTCCGGAAAAATAGCTTGGCAGGCTATTTTGCCGGTTACGGCAAAAAAGCAACAGCCAAGAAAAAAATCTGTATTTTTATGACACGTAGCAATATAAAATATAATTTTTTAATGCGTCGCGACAAAATATTTTTTTTCTCAAAGTTAGCATTATTTTGTTTTGCAGCAAGTTTTCTTCAGAATATTTTTTTCTTCTGTAGTAGGTATGATTATGTCCCCCTGTTTAACTATTTTTGATAATTATTATTTTGGTTCAGAGTATTTAATTTATTTCATTTTCGCTTTATTTTAGAATGGTTAATGTTTTCATATCATTTATTTTTGAGATATGGTCAATATCTTCAAGTAATTTTCAGTTTTATATTGATCATTGATTTAAGAGGGCTTAACCTCTATACGAGCCACGACATACTGCTGGCTCGGGTCTCATTCTGCCATGATTCCCTCATTGAGGTCTTGGAATTTCAACTTCTAAACTAGGCCCCCACCCCTTTCAAGTTAAATGGTAGATAATTATGTCGACTTAATAATCAGACAGATTATGTGGACTTAATTATGTCGACATAATCAAAAACTTATGTCGACTTAAACAGAAAATTAAGTTGACTTAATCATAAAATTATGTCGACTTAATCATAAAATTATGTCGACTTACTCAGAAAATTATGTCCACTTAATTCATAATTATGTCTACTTGCACGATAAATAAGTGGAAAAGTAGATGGCACATTCTGTTCAAACAGCGCATTTTCCCTCTTTTTTCTAATCTGATTATGATGACTTAATTCAGTTTTATGTTGACTTAATTATGTAGCATGTTGACACATTTCCGAAAATATGTCGACTTAATTAAGTGATATGTGGTGGCAGATATATGCCACCATAAGAAACAACACTCCGACTTCTTTCCTTGTCTTACCGGGTAAGACAGGGGGAGAACTTGTCATCTTTTCTTTTTGCCATTTTCCTCAATGATCTAGAGGAATTTTTGATTACCTTACGGGGAATACCACTCGAAATTCTGAGAGATAAGTGTTTTAAAATTTAGACATATATTTGGAGTTGTTTGTTTTTCTCTACGCTGATGATACTGTTTTATTAGCTGAAAGTGCAGAGGCACTTCAAAAAAATTTAGATATATTTAGTAACTATTGTGATATGTGGAAGTTGTCTGTCAATTGCTCAAAATCAAAAATTGTTATATTTAGCAAGCGGAAAATAAAAAATCCGCCAATTTTTACTATCAATAATAATATTATAGAAATTGTTGACAATTACTCATATTTAGGTCTATATTTTAACTATAATTGGTCATTTGTATCAGCAAAATCAAAATTGATTCAACAAGCTAGAAGAGCTCTTTTTGCTGTGTATAAACGCATAAAAAAACCAGCCTATTCCAGTAGACTTACAATTGAAACTTTTTGATAGTCTTGTTGAACCTATACTCTTATATGGGTCAGAGGTATGGGGGTTTGAGAATGTATTATGTCTCGAAAAGATGCATCTCCAGTTTTGTAAAAAGATATTAAATGTTAGAATGACAACACCGAGTTACATCGTGTATTGGGAACTAGGACAGTTTCCGCTCTCAGTAAAAGTGAAGACTCGGGTTATCTCCTTCTGGAATAGATTGATATGCAATGAAAATAAACTGAGCATAAAAATGTATGATTTATTGTACTATTTGCATATTAATGATGTAAAAAAAATACAAATGGATCTCATTTGTTCAAGATATTTTTAATGATATTGGTTTAAGTTACATTTTTGATTCTCAAATTCCTATGCCTGGTATATATATATATAAACTGTAATTAAAAAAATTGTGTGATCAATCTATTCAAAATTGGTTTTCTGACTTAGAAAATTCCTCTAGAAATTTTTATAAAATTATCAAAAATGATTTTGCGCTGGAAGCGTATCTTACTAGGCTACCAGTAAATGAGTGGCAGTATATTACTAAATTGAAATTGTCGAACATAAAGCTTCCAATTGAAACTGGTAGGTGGAACAATACTCCTAAAGAAGAAAGACTTTGCATTTTTTGTAGAGAAGTCATCGGGATGAGTTTCACACTCTTTATAACTGCCAAAATAAAAATATTTTAGCAATTAGAAGTAAATTTATTCCCTATTATTATTTCCACAATCCGACAGAACTTCAAGATGGAAAAAATGTTTTCTTTATGCAACTGTTCACTTTTGAAAAAAGTTTCATGGTTTATAAAACATGTATCAAACCTTTTGAAATAACCTCTTATTATACATGATATATTTGTTATTTCTACTTTGTTACAATTTTTGTGTTCCTGTCTTGTTTGTATACCCGTCCATTTTGTCATTTGTAAACTTTGTTTAATCATGAACCTCATGTTACACTATGTGTCTGAGCATTGAATAAAAGTCTTGTCTTGTCTCATTAAACAGGTTAATGACCACTTTGCTAAGTTGGACTACATGCTGATCTTTGCCCCATTTTCAACTTTTATAAAGAAGAGTCGTTGCTATTGACTATTTTAAAAATGGTGTTTTCAATAGATACGGGGTGTCCGTTTTTACTCTTTCACCGCATCTGAGCTTTCTTATAATTCTAGTTGTGTGTTGTATTCGTATCGCACAATTTTAGAACTGTTATTATTCTCGTTGTTTTTTAACAGTTTTTGAGTTTTGCATGTGTGGTCTTTTTTTTATCGGGGGAAACGTTGTATTATAACCATTACTTGAAAAGTGTGTGTGTGTTGGGAGTATATGGTTGTTTGATTGATTGATGTTTGCTTTACATCCTCGCAGTATTTCCGTTGTAATAATGACGAGAACTAGTGAACAAACAATAAATCAATTAAAAAATGATGGACCAAAGAGCAGCAATTTTGACTGCCACTGGAATAGTATGGGTATGGGTAGAAGCGAAAAATTTAGTTACCCACTGTGATCCGCCGTCAGGGTTTCCGTATTATGACCTGGCAATCCCCAACGAGAAGGTATCCACTATCTGCCATCTGAGGACGCACAGGGCAGCTCTGGGGTCGAGCACTGTGAACCCTCACAGTATGGTCCCAAGGAGTATATGGTGATGGGGTGTCTGTATGTGTTTAAGTTCTTGCCATTTTAGGATACCAATCTCTAACTCCACCTATACCACTGAATATATTTAGATGCAAACTTTTGCAGAATATTATTCACATAGTGCCATTGTCCATCTTATATTAAAACATGGACTTTGCCTTTCAATGATATAAATAGGGTACATACAATTTTTAAAAAGGGATCAAGTAGTGAGTTTGTCTGTTTGATAATTAGAACCATTATTCCGTAATTTGTATTTTTCATCATTTTATTTCATTGAAATGCATTGAAATAAAAGAACAACCGGCAGGGTATACCAGACAATCAAAGGTATATAAACATTTGTAAATTCTAGATAAATCAATTTATGAGCGGTGAGTTCAAGTAAAAATATCAATCAAGTGACTTGCATCATAAAAGTTGACTCCTGCATCTCGAACGCCGATTCAATTTGTATTGGAGTAGTCATGGAGATATCTTTAGTTGAACAGTTTCCGGAATTTTTTTATTGTACATGAATGAATTCTAAACAAGAATTAAATAAAGAGATTCACTAGCAACTGAACAACAGCGGAGAAATCAAGATTTATTTCATAAACATCTAATATAAAATTTCTTGAACATATTTTTTTAATCCATTTCTCCACAACAAAATGGATGTTTCTGTCATTTTGGTAGATTAATGGCTTTTTGATGAATAGTCTTCCTATGGTTTCAAAGATAATATACGAGGCTCATTTTAGGTAGATAATTTATCGTGTTCTATAATCTCAATTAAGAGTCATTTTCAATTATGCTTGGTGAGGAACAGTTTAACATTCTCCACTGAAATTTTTTGTATATATGTTGTAATACAAAAACTGAAATTTGAACCTCAATCATACTTGCCAAATTTCCAAATATTACAGGAGATTTTAAGTGTAAGCTTAAAGGTAAACTTATCTTTGCAATTTAGATTAAAAAATTATAGCAATTTGATCCATATAAATGATGTTTATAAGATGTTACATGAAAAAGTATACATTTCAGTTTTGGTAGTACACTTTTGTACAAACTGCCTTCTACTCATAGCTGTCCTGTTTTGATGTAGAAAATGTTATGAACATAGAGAAACCAAACATGACATTAAGGAATGATCTGGTATCTTTAATTAGAAAACATCTTCACTATTGATCCACCTAATTTCCTTTTTATGCAGCTGAGATATACCCCAAAGAACTAACACTAATCAATTTTTAGATCTTCATTTAAAGTTAAAAAAGACTTATTATAAAATATTTATTTAAAAAACATCAATAAATGTAAAACGTAACAAATGCATACATATTGCTTCTTTTTATTACGATTTCTTTAATTGAAATGAGACAAATAATATATGGCGCATTTTTACGGAGTAGAAACGGCGCGGATATAACCTCTGCTTTGTAGATGGCCTTTCCGTATATTGATTGTATAAATTAGAGCTGTATTACAGGTGTAGTGGAAAAAAAAACTTCTTTGTGTGTGGGGGGGGGGGGGGGGGAGGGGATATCTACCTCGTCTTGTCGTATGTTAACTTAACTACTTTTAATTTTGAACAAATTACCCAAAATACGATTTAAATTGTAAACTTATTCTAAATCGCACGGTCTTTAAAGATTCTAAATAAAGTAAGTTTTAACACAGAAACATTCTTTATATATATATAAATATCATTATCCTGTTTATTAGTTTACTGTTTAGGAAAGTTAAAGATAATGACAATGTTACTCAAGGATCCGATTCAACTTGTGCCAAGTCTACTAACGTCTTCTTGCAGAAACACAATATATAACTTGTGTTTGAACTGTTTGAAAGACAAGTAGCTTATACAAATAATGAAAGACAAGTATCTTATAAAAACTTTTTATTACTCATTAAAACTACACAAAGGGTTCTACGGGAAATTTTACTTTGAAAGTTACATGTAATCCTGTTATTTTATCGATATAAGATTGTTTTTGATATCTGATTGTTTATTCTTTAATAATTCCATTATTCTTGACTTCGAATTTCAGACAACGAAGACATATAGAAAAGGATTTGAAAAACGAATACACTAAATTCGCCCTTGATCTCTACAGCATAATGACCTGTACAAACTAAAAAGGAAATCAGGTTTAACTTGATTACATACTAAAGTAATTTTTAATATTCCAGCAGTAATTAACTTTAGAACTGTTGTAATCAGAGCACAAAGCTTAATTTAACATGAAGAATATGCTTGACGTAGCTGAATTGTGAAATAAGCAAATCATTGTGAGTGACAAATGTAATCAACAGAAAATACAAACCAACGATCGGAATAAAGACGTGGATTATTACTGCTATTACAGGATTTCTTTAAAACGTCACACAGACAATAAATGCATGAAATAAAAAAATACATTATTTATGCCTTCCCGAAAAATATCTAGATCATATAGCATTTGCTTGGACAAGATTAAAGAAACTAATACATTATCTTTATATCATCTCTGGGTTGACTTTTGCTAATTGAATCTGTCTTGCAGTTAACACATTTAAATGATGCTTTGGCGAACCTTTTAATAGATAAAGATAATTACTTCAAAGAGGTTAAAGCAAAGTTCTCTTGATTGATTTTCTTGATCATGTATAACAGTTCAAGAATCTATTAACTTAATCTTGAACCTACATTAAATCTATTTCATCGTCGTATTCTGTGTCATTGTAAGAATCACAGTTAAATGGGAAACTTAGTTATTGACTTTGTAGTTCAACTACGTAACCGGTATGATGGACTTAACACAAATTAAAGACAACGTTTAACCAGAAAGAAAATTACACTTAATTATGGCACGACTAAATTCCATATAAAATGTGGCGTTTTTTATTAAATAGATTAAATTGAACCTATGACCGATATGTTTTATTTGTACAGTGGATCTACTCCACTGGCCAGTAACATATTGAAAAGTGCAAACATGTAGTAAAATCAGTTGCGGCTTGTCCGACTGATCTTGTAAAAAACAAATGTGCATATCAACAACACAGGACAATAAAGTGTCATTAAAGATACCAAGGTTATAAAATTTATTACGCCAGGCGCGTGTTTCGTCTAATCAACACTTATCAACCATGCTTTCTCCTTTACAGCATTGTATCCATAATCATAGATCCAAGCACGCTAGCGGATAGGGTTACTTGTGAACAGGAATTTTAGATAAATAATCGTTCCTATTTAAAGGATAATATTCATAAGAATGGCCTCACTGGGAGATTTGACTACAGACAATAGTAGATGACGTGCTCGGATATTGCCCGAATGGATTGTTAACTTGTTCCAGTCCTGAAAAAGCTGACATTCTGCTCGCAACCAATCGATTTGTGATTATTGTTCATAAATAATGAGTCAAGTTAACAACTCATCAGAAGCCAGCTCACCATAGGTTAATTTTTAAGCTATTATCATTAATAAACGTGTATTCGACTATATAAACCAATAGTAGGCTTGCTTTTTTTAATCAGTTCTGTTGAAACTTTAGGTCGGCTTACAATTGGTTATTATTGCCGCCCTTCTATGGATAGGTAAATGATTGATCAATTGGATGTTTGCTTTACGTCCAGCGTACAGTATTTCAGGACACGTTTACAAATAATAAATCAATTTGAAAAAATTAGCCTTTTGTTGCGGCTGAAACGAGCCTACTCTAATCGACATCTACAAAAGCTTGGCACTCAGGGTAAACACGTTACCTACTATGGTCCATGATTAGGCTTTCCGTATTATGACCTGTCATACCGAACAGGAGAACGTCCCCTATCAACTACATGGCGATGTGCTGGGCTGTCCTGTGAGTTGAGCACTGTGAACGCTCACGGTATGATCACAGAATAAGCAAAGGAAAAAATATTTCCAATTAGGTTACCATGAATGTGCAGAAATTATCGAAAAATTGAGTGAAAAATCAAAATCGGATATTGGGCTTCAGTAATGTCAATATTTTATGTAATGATAAATATTTTTGGTATTCTATTTACGGAAGTTATACTATGGTAAGAACCTTTTTATCCTTGTACTATGTGGTTTGTTGATAGCGCTATCGATGTGCGTAGCTTTGACAAATCGAAAACCAGAACATAATGAAATGCAGTTATGTGTATACAAAATTCCGGATGAAAAATCGATAACAGAATATAATTCTATTTTATTTATACAATTCCATAGCATGCTGACTTTGGTAAGATGCAATAAATAATTTATTATAATCGTCAATAATTTATTAAATTTAACTATGTTATCATTAGTACATTTATCATTTTATATATATGACAAAAAGTTGAAAATTTTCGCTGAGACACAGGCAGTTTATCCTTTTTTCTGGATATGACCTATTCCTAGAAATGACAATGAGCAAGTCTTAAGTGTGTCTAATTAGAGGCAGGCACTGCTTACTCGTCCGTAGCACCTGAGTGCACCCATGGTTTTATTGGGTTTAGTTTACTCACTTTCTGATTTGCTTTTTTTCTTTGTGTATGTCTGTCTATTTTGGGATTTGTAATTGTCCCTTGACTTTTGGTTTTTGTTGTTCTATCTGTTTCCTTGCTATTTTTCTTAGCAGTTCCTAAATAATTATAACAATACTCTAACAATGTAGTATTGCCTACTAATTTCCGAGAAATTTCGAAAACTTTACAACGAATCTCCTCTGTTAAAAGTAAGTTTACATGTTTTTAACACTACAACGCTTTTTTGTTTTTTTTTTAAAGTTTTTGTTCAAAAAGAATGATTTTTTTTCTGTAAAATATCTGTTGAAATAAAAAATAAATATATAAGTATATACTAATTAGTAATTGAAATTAGCCGTCCTTTTATTTTAACATTTCGTTTTACTTGAATCACTCATAATTCATACCGATATAAATGCAAATTGGTATTTTTTGTACAAAAATAAACAGAATTTTAAGTTAAAGGTATGCATATTACTTCTAAAAAATTAAAAGATTTTTTGTGAATAATAAACATGCATATATTGACATGCTAAACCTAAAATGTTTTGAGTTTGAATGGTGTTTACCGTCACTTTTAGCAATTTTCAGCTATATCATGGTTTCAGTTTATTATTCTGTAAGAAGACTGAGTACCATAAAAATCCCAAACCTGCGGTAGGAAAACTTGTATTCTGTATTAAGTAAGATCAGAGTCGAGTACACCCTACTCGCTGTGAACTCGAACCAGCAATCTCAATGTTGACAGAACACGTGATCAATAGTAAATGACTAACTACCTAAATCACTTAACCACCGTGGCCCCATCTTCTAATATTGGAAACTTTTAAATAAACTGAAACAAAACTTTTTAGCTTTAAAACTTTCCTATAGATATCTTTACGTATGGAACCCTTACACGAGTGCCAGTTGGTTTAAGTTTTGGTCCTTCTTTGTCACTTCTTGATCGGCAAGTCGAAACGTAAAGTTCAGTTGTAAAACAAAATTATAAAATCAAAGTACTTTTAAAAGCGATGAAATATCTAAATTTCGAAATTTTAAAAGGAAACAATGAGGGCGTATCATCCTCACAAGTCAGGGTTTCTGTGTCCACATGTGTCCACGAACCCCTGACAAACTTAGCTAGGAAATTCACGGGCTAGAAGATTTTCGTATGACGTCAATCCTTTAAAATATCAACTATAGTCATGGTCACAACTTTTTGGAGTTCAGAAAATCGCGATTTTTAAATAAATATGCATAAATTTGCTTACATTTTGATGCGAAGATGTGTTATTGCAATTTACAAGATGATTCACACAATCGTTTGGTATAATTGTCTTCCTTTGTACCCCATGTGACGGTTTTTTTACGTGTCTACGGAAAATTAACATTGAGCGGTCAGCCATTGTTTACCAGCGGAAACTCGTCAAGGAGCCGCTGTTTACGTCACCAAAGTTCACGCGGTCAATGATGTAGTGCAATAACGGGAAGTAACTCGTACAAAAAAAGACGCTAGAAACAGTTGTTGAAGAAATGGAGGTATACGTATTGAAGTGGTAAGTATATTCTTAATTAATAAAAAATAATTACTTCTTGTAAAATTGATTACGATTTCAATTGGTCTTGCCACAAATTTATGTAATAAACATGATAAATTGTCTAGAAAAATTAGAATTGCAGCAGTTATTTATAAACGAGACTTTACCCACATTTTCCCCGTTGTTACAAAAAAAAAAAACTCTACATCACAGTTTCTGTTAAATTCCTTTTTTGTCGTACAGAATTTACATAAACATAATGCGTGTAAATACTAATATGGTGGGACAATTTACCATCTATATATACAGTACTACATACAGAATTTCGGTAATTTAGTTTAACACCTGTTTATTTATTATTAAGAAATAATTTGTTTATAGAAATAAATGGAAGATATTTTAACAGAACAATTCGTTGACACCGCTGAATGGAGGGAAATTTCCTAAATTCGAGTATGTGCCCATAGTACAGATTGGTAAGCATGCACGTCTTCATAAATTAATAAATACAGACTGAAGGGAGGGGAGGCGGGGTCATCATCCCCGAATTCCCCGATCCAAAAATTAGAATATCCCGAATTCCTGGTCATAAAATGTCATTTTCCCAAATTCCCGAGAAATTCATAATGTTAAGAAAAAACTTGCCGACATGTTAATATTGAAAAGTATATCAACCTGAAGTTGCTATATACTAATTTGACATAATTTTCACATAATTTTATTATTAACAACGAACAAGTTCAGCATTGTAATTGGATAAGATAAAATGACACTAAGGTCATACTTATAAATATGTCTGTTTGCTATTCCCCTACCAGTGAGCTGGGAACATGAATAAAATTTAATTTTGTGCTCAAATAAGGTTCGACATTTATTAAACAATAAAAAATTCTATGAAGGATTTTTTTATTTATTATTCTGTTCAATTCTCGGAGAATGTTATGTTAGCCACAAAAACACTTGAAATTGCAACTAGTTAGTAATTTGATAGCTTTAAATAGGGCTTTTAATTCCACATTTTCGGCTTTATCATGGCATTGTTCCCTAAATCTAAACTGCGGATGCAGAATTGTTTTTGGCATGTTATTTTAGTAAACTGGTTTACAAAACTAGAGGCTCCCAGGAGCCTGTATCGCTCACCTGAACCTGAAACCAAACAACCCTTTTTTATCCAGCTTTTCTTTGCTATAAGGAATTGCCCAACACTTCTGCAAAAATCATTAATTTTGACCTTTTAAGGGAAATAACTCCTATAAGGAGGATCTTTTGATGGTTAGAGGGAGAAGGGAGGTTCACTTCAAATTTGCTGTACCTGTTATACTTTTTTAACTATCAGTCGAAAACTCTCTCAACCCCCCCCCCTTTTTTCATTTTTTCTATTTTAATCCAATGTAGCTATGTAGGTAGTCAGGTGTCATGATTTGCACAATTTTGGTAGAGGACATCCTAAAGATGATGTGTGCAATGTTTCAAAGCAGTCCTTTCATTGGTTTAAGAGGAGAAGATTTTTTAAAATCAAGTAAAATTGATTAAAAAAATGTTCAAGGAGAATAATTCCTAAACGGTTCATCAGACAATCTTGTCCCTAAAGTCATTTTTGTAGCCCTCATAGAGCAGAACAATTAAGCAATGCTAACTTTTTCTCTAGTTCTAATAATTTTCAAGATTTTGAGGCAAAAATGTCAAAAATAATCAATTTCGACAATTAAAGGGCAATAACTCCTATAAGGAGTCATCATACAACTTCAACCCAATGGAGTGTTTCGTAGAGCTTTTGATGCAGATGAAGGCATGTCTCTTCGGTTTTCCTGTATCTGTTACACTTTTTTAAATATAAGCCAAAAACTGTATTTTACCGCCCCCCCCCCCCATCCTATTTTTAGCCATGGTGGCCATGTTGGTTAATCTGCAGCCATGGTAGGTGCAAACTTGGTTGAGGACATTTGACAGATGATGTGTACAAAGTTTCAAAGCAGTACTTTCAGTTGTTTCAGAGGAGAAGATTTTAAAAAATCAATTAAAACCGATTAAAAAAAACAGTTCAAGGGGAATAACTCTTAAACAGTTAATCAGACAATCTTGACCCTTAGTCATTTTTGTAGCCCTCATAGAGCAGAACAATTAAGCAATGCTAACTTTTTCTCTAGTTCTAATAATTTTCAAGATTTTGAGGCAAAAATGGCAAAAATCATCAATTTTGACAATTAAAGGGCAATAACTCCTACAAGGAGTCATCATACAACTTTGACCCAATGGAGTGTTTTGTAGAGCTTTAGATGCTGAAGAAGGTATGTCTCTTCCGTTTTCCTGTATCTGTTATACTTTTTGAACTATAAGCAAAAAACTGTATTTTGACCCCTCTGTTCTATTTTTAGCCATGGCGGCCATGTTGGTTGGTCTGAGGCCATGATTTGGGCAAACTTGGTAGAGGGCATTTTACTGATGATGTATGCAAAGTTTCAAAGCAATCCCTTCAGTGGTTTTGGAGAAGATTTTTGAAGAAAAGTTAACGACGACGACGACGACGACGACGGACGACGACGGACGCCAAGTGATGGCAATAGCTCACATGACCCTTCGGGTCAGGTGAGCTAAAAATCGATACATTTTACCCCACGAGCGATTTTAAAAAATTGCACCTATTTGTATGCACGCCTTATTATTGTTTGGTAGAATTAAAAAATTGAGTAAGCTCAAATCAAATATAGTGATAAAACAATTGCTAGGACGATTCCCAATGGTCAACCTATAACTGTCCATAGTTTCTAGGGGGGAGGTCTGGTTATACAAATAATGTAATACGAAAGCCTGCACGCAGACGGAGGCGGGCATACGAACCTCGGGGGGAAAAACCTTTTTTACAGTCCACCAGAAAGAAATGTTCAAACATATAGCCATGGGATTTGAACCTCACTTTATTAGAAATTAAAACCTTTCTCGATTAGATGTACGATTGATTTAAGTACCTCAACACTCCGAGATCTTGCCTCTCCTTTACTGAATTGCAATAAATTTGAAAGAGACGGTATTTTGAGCTGTATGTGCAAACTTTAAAATGTTGTTTGTTTAAATGGTGTTTAAAGCCACTTTCAGATATATCATAGCGTCCAGTTTTTATTGGGGGAGGATGCCAGAGTACCTAGAGAAAACCCCGACCAGCGGTAGGAAAACTGGCAAGCCTTGTCAATTAAAAATTAGAGTCGAGTGCACCCTGCCTTCAGTGAGAATCGAACTCTCAATCTCAGTGTTGACAGACCACGTAATCAATAGTAAATGAACTACCTTTACCACTCGGCCTTAGAGGCCCAAATGTACACAATATTTTTGTATTCTTTTTATCGTGCACATTATTTTCGGTAAACACATTCTTTTTTATAGACCATATTTCTGTCCTGAATATAGCTGAACAAAAAGCAAATCATCAATAGACCACATCTCTTGTTGCCATAACTTATCAACACAGAAAAACCTATATGCTTGTTAAAGTTACAGTAAAAAACTAACATGGACAAAAAAATACTCCCAAATCAGGGTTCGGAGTCCAAGTTGGCTTCATGTTGATGGGAGGGGGACGATTCGTTCTATATACTGGTCACTTTTGTATAACCATTCTGTGCAACATTGTATTTTATTTCCACAAATAAGAACTAATTCCATTACAATAAGATGCACAAGTTCAATAAATGTCCAATTGTTTGTTACTGATCTGGACTGAAAACTTTAAGAGGAATTGATTACTTAAAATAAGTACTAAACCAAAGTCAAAATCCATGTTTTCTATCGAAAACCCCAAATATCATTTCAATCAAAAAGTAAACTATTAGTTGCACACTGGCACTACGATTGATCATATTCCATTCAGTGTTGATAGTCATTAGTGGAGTTGTGGATAAGAGATGGGTACCCTGAAGAGTAACTGACAGATACCCACACACATATAAAGGCATCATGGATTGTCAGTTTTCATACCTTAGGTGTTGGGTTTTCACCAGCTGCCTTTACACAATAAAAAACGCCACAGTACATGAATAGCCGAAAAATTAATAAAAGGCGCTAAACAATTTAAAGTCTCTTGAAATACATGTTAAATAGAATGTTTGCATATTAACCATACAGAAGTGTTAGGTCTGTCATACATGTAGTAAATAAATATCTGTTGCTCTCTTAAAACAAAACTAATAAAATCAATTTAATAAAAAATAACTCGTGTACAAGATAAATGCTTATTTCAACACAACAAGAATGTCCTCCCTTTGACAGATAAAGCCATAAAATAGACCAGTCACAAAAAATAATTTTCAGTTATTCAGTATTTCACACTTTTTCTCTTAGGAATTCCCAAGACATCACTGATGGGACACATACAGCGGTCATCTCCAGTGGAACAAGTAGTTGATTCACTCTGTAGTAGTTGTACCCAATGCAACAGTAACCAGCAGTAAATGCACCAGTGACCAGCAGTAATCAGAAAAATCATGAATCATCATCCATCCAGAAACTCCAATAATGTATATCTGCAATCATGTAAAAAACATTCTGTTAATTATAATTTATACATAAGTACTACAATGTTTTTTTTTCTGACTGAACTTTAATTTCACATGGACTGTGATACAAAATGTTTTATTTTTATTTTGCAATTATGTTTACATATTTATATAATATTACATGACTGATTTAAATGCATCATGCTTTATTTTAATTATAAAAATTTACATGGTTATTCATTGTTTTATTACTTTAAATTTTTACAAAATCTTACTGTATATGCCAGAAATTTCCAAGTTGACTGATGAAACACAACTTGATAATTCAGGTAACTCTTTCTGAGCTATGATTAAAGATTTCAATATCATGTGCATGTCTAGACAAAACCCGAGATTGTTACTTGTGAGCAGTAAACTTGGGCCTTCATTGGATACTGAATACTTTAGCAGTGCACAAGTTTAAATGGCAAATTGATTTCAGTTCATGAAATTTACTACCAGTTAAGGTGACTAAGTGGTTGCATTGTAAAGTAGTAATCCTATTGATCACGTGCCTGTCAGCACTGAAGAAAGGTTGCTGATTCTAGCCTAGGCACAGACACGCACATCCATATGGAGTGTACAACATAGTACCTCACCACTTTGAGTGGTGGGGTATAAAAAATGAAATGAAGCTTAAATAAAAAAAAAATTAACAATTCGCTAAACTTTCAAGAAAATTGGTGAAAATGTTTAAAAACATTTATATATCCGACTTAACATAAAGTTCTGTCTCTCTGTCTGTGCTGATTAGCAATTTTTACATTAATTATACTATCACTTACTAACTTGTATTTTGATCGTTAATAAAATGATTAGTTTGGACTGATAAATTTATAAAAGCAATTAGTCTTAAGTGTAATAATTAATTTATGAACATTTAAAAAAATGAAAATTATTAGCTTAGAAAAAAATACAAAACAGTAGTCAAATATCATTTTTACAGTACATTTATGTCATATATTAAATTTATTTCAAACATAGGGCGAACAGCCTATTTAAAAATATTAATAAAAATAAACAAAACAAAACTGGTTAAAATTATATAACTGAAAGAGAGCGAAAGAACCCAGGCAAACAGGTAAGGTACTATTTCATTGTAAGAAGTAAATAATTTAACAGGGGCGCATTTATTTTACCCAAATCTGAAATATGATTCTGAATCATTTTCATGTTTCACTGTTTCTTTTACTTGTAATAGAAACATGATATCAAAACATTTGAAACATAAGTGATTGATGTTTCAAACTGAAACATGTTACAGTTTCTTAAATGTTGTTTTTTAAATAACCGAAACATGTTTCTGTTTTTTGAAACATTGTACTGAAACATATTTCATATTCAGGTAAAAGAAATGCGCCCCAGGTGACGTTTTGACTCTTCCGAGGTACTAGTTATTATTGGTGCCGAAATGTCTTTTTTGTAGGATTCCCGATCCCCCCCCCCCCCCCCCCCCAAAAAAAAAAAAACAAACCACTTTACCGAACTGTTTCCAAATAGTCACAATCATCATTCAGACCCTAGCTACGGCACTGAATATAAACAATGAAATTACTCTGTATTTTCTTAATTTATCAACTAAAAGTCATATTGTAAACAAAAAAATAATAACCACGTGGGTCTGGTTCTTAGACAACTGCCGTGGCTGTGGTTTACTACTACTTTGTTTGTTGATATTTAAAGACAGTTGACAACTGTTCTGCAATAGGGAAAATTAAATAATTAACCTAAAATTACATACTCACGTCAGAACTGGCAAGAATGTGCATAATTTCCTAGAATATTTTCCTCAATCAGTTGGAAAGAAGGTGTGTCATCAATATGGCGCGAAATTGCGTAATCGGCAAATGGAACTCAAATCCGATTGGTTGACAAATGATACGGAAACTGCCGACAATTTGTAAACAACAAGTTTCTCCCCACTGTTGCTTGGAGGCAAAACATGGCGAAATTAACAATGGGAAATCTCCGTTGAAGTCAGAAAAATCCGATTTAAGTAGTAATATGGGCAAAACATTTACTAAAAGAAAGATTGGATTAGCTTGTAAATTCATTTTTACGCTTTTTGGTAACAAATATAAAGCCATTAATACAAAAACAGGCAAAATATATGCATTCTCCCGGACGGACCGACGCTGACTTTGACTATAATGAAATTTCTTGAAAGAAGCAAGTATTTGGCAGTAGTCATTCTTACTCATTTTGGAGTGTGAAGAAAACGTAACGCAACTAAATAATAACGCGGTAATAACAAACTATTAACACTACTATACAAAATACACTGATTTTCACATGGTCTACGCAACACATCCGTTTGGTTTATTTACAATCGACATCGGGATATCCCCTAACTAAGTCGTGAATGAAAGCGAGCTTTTGATTGGCTACATTAAGATACGATGTAGCCAATTAAAATAGTGACTTCTAGCCCGGGAATTTCCTAGCTAAGTTTGTCAGGGGTTCGTGGACACATGTGGACACAGAAACCCTGACTTGTGAGGATGAGGGCGTATATAAACAAACCCAAACTGATGATCAATTCATTACTTCAAAGTTTATAGGGAATGATTTCCTTGATAGTTTTTTTACGCAAGGTTATGTTGTTGTCTTCACTGGAGAAATTTTATGTAATAGGTGGATTGACAAACATATTTGGCATTGACGGTCACCGTAGTATTGATCATTCGTTTTAAAAATAAACTAGTAATAACTGAGTTGGACTGCTAAAAACACTCACACACACACACAAAACAACAACAAACTGTTATGCAGTAGTAGTAGTAGGTCAAAATCTACTCACAAGTTCTCTCGTCTGTCTGCAAGACTACATATTTTATTTTGAATGCATTGGTTATTTATTATACTGTACATTTATAAGCCCTTTTATTTTCCTGTTTCTTTCGGAATTCTCTATTAAACTAGTTTTGTGAAGGGTAAAATGTCGCCAGCTACATATTGGTTTGATTTTTCGAAATATTCTTACTTAAATTGCGAATATAAATTTCCAACCAAAGAAAAGAGATTGAGTACAGAAATTACACATATAAAAATATTAATTAGGCAGAAGAGGCAATTAGAAGTTTGCGACTCTCCCTAAGGATGGTTCTTCTCTATTTACGATTCCACTGGCAACACTATTTAGGAGACCATTTAAAAACTAGATCTTGTGACCTTAACTCCGTCAAGGAAGGAGAATACTGTTTGGAAATTGATCGCCTTGGTCATGTTGATAAACCTCAGTTCTTCTAAAACATGGATGAAAAGGGTGTTCCACTTGAATAAAAAAAACAACAAACAAACAAAAAAAAAACCAAAACAAAACAAAACAAAACAAAAAACCACCCGTAAGTCGTTGCTGCTAAGTGGTGGGGAATCTCCAAGCAGTGTTTCCGATACAAAAGAAAGAAACCCACCTAAAATTGCCTCTCTAAATGCTTTGGGACTGCTATGCATCCTTTAATAATCTTGAAAGGAAAAAAAAGGATGTTGTGTACTACCACACTGCCGTATCTCCTCCAAGTATCAGATGCACGATCAAGAGAAGGCTTGGATCGAAGAAATACTTAGAGTAGTAATGAATGATCATCAACAAGTGTTAGGCCTTTAAGAGATGGAAAGTGAAAACATAATCTATTACCATTGCCTCAGCATACTACTCGTTACATGTATCTGTGACCCTTCAATAGGACAATATGTGGTCAACTCACACAATATTACACTGACAATTATCCAGTACTTGGTCAGGATTCGGCAATCTACGTAATAGTTGATAAAATGTCACGGACTGGTCTATAAGGAAGATCTTTGATTTGAAAGGCAATTGAAACTAGCAGCATCATTAAAGGTTTCCGTTCATAAGAAATTTAAACCTGGAATCCGGTTTTTTGTGCAACATACATTTCGTTCTCTTTCGACCCGAGATAATTTTTAGCTATTATAGAATGAACATCCGCTTCACTACTAGCAATAATCCACAACTAGAAATACCAAGTAGCCAACTGTAAACTATCACTTGTCGTACTTCACAGTCTCAAAACCTGAAACTGCACACGTTTATATTAATGTACCGTTATTATCGTCTTACAATAAGCTCGGAACTGAAACTGGAAAAGTAAAAAAGGTTAAAATAAAGCCTGCTCACCATGCAGTAATTTCTGAAAAAAACACAGGAGGCACAAATACAACAGAACGAAATAAACAGACAATATTCAAAGAAATTATCGATGTAAAAAAGTTGCTAAAAATTCAAATTAAAACTTTAAGAACTGAAAATAACTATTACTTAAATATGCATTGCTCAAAAGTAAGAATAAGTCTCGACTACAATTTCACACAATTTGACATGATAGTATATAGCGTTCTTAAAAGTTAAGATATTAAGATATGGTGTATTAACACATATTGATATGTAAAATGTGTAAATTCTGCATATGTAGTAAACGTAAAAGTGAGTGATCCATATCCTTGCGCGGGGCAGATAACCAATATCTGCCCTGGAAATTGATGACGTCATCACGTACGCTGGCTTAAAAAAAAGAAATGGTAGACGATGCCGTTGATAAAACGGATTTTGTGCTCGCTATGAAAAATAACAACACGAAAAGCAAAAAATGATTATGATGTGGGCAGTTTTCAAACCCCGAAGACATTTATGTGCAAGAACTTTATAATTTTGTTGGCGAGGTTTTTCCTGTCGTCAGTGTCGGTACGCACGAAATCTAAGCAAGAGTACGAACTGGACTCGATTAAAGTATTAAAGTATTCAAGCCTCGATCAGCAGACACCTTGTAGAAAAAAGAAATATAAGCATATTGAAGGACCACGAATTTCAGCCTTCTAGAGATGTTATCACATCGAAAAGTAAGGAAGTAAAAGGACATGAGCTTGGTAATAAAAAGCTACCAGCCAATCCATTTGTTAGAAACGTGCAGTCTATGAACAAGTATTCTTCAGTTTTAATTGAACAACAACAAAAGTAAAGATGTTAAAAGTAAAAATTCCCGTAGATACATGTAGATGATTTGTTAAATGTTGAAATTAATGAAATTATTTCTAGGATTGAAAACTATGCAAAAATCTAAGTCAAACTGTAGAAACGAACGTCACCACCAATCACCATGTTACTAACAATCAGCCAACTGATATCAGGGCAGATATGGAATTTGGCTTCGATTATGCCGAACTAAAAAAAAACCGTCTTATGCCTTACTAAAAAATCTGTGGAAATTTGACTATAAATTTCTATAATTCCGATAAGTGATTCTAAAATCTTGTGATAATTTGGAAATTTTTTGTTATGTATTGTTATTTTCATTGTTTTATTATAAAAATTAAAATCCTTATAAATAATTTTTCTTTAAAAGTACCTGTAAATATGTGATAAATAGATTATTGCATGTCGCATTCCATATCTGCCCTGATATCTTCCCTCGACCTATTTCTGACCTCGGCTGACGCCTCGGGGCAGATAAAGAAGTCTGGGAAAGATTTCAGGCAGATATGGAATTCGACATGTAATAATCTATATTTATAGTAGACACTCAGACCAAAATACCTGCACATATGCGTTTGGAAGTTTTACACACCGAATAACTTAACAAGAAACAGAAATAGACCAACGAGAACACAATTTTGACTACAATTGGAAAGGTATTGTGTACGCACAAAAAATTTATTTTGTGGCGGATGTAATAAGCCTAATCTTTTTAAAAATATTAAAAGGGGGTTTTTATCGTGCAAGGAGTGTGGCACTTTTTAAAAAAATGCCAGCCACTACTTTCCACGGTCAAGATTTTCTTTTAATGACCTGACAACTCAACGCGAGGACCTTCTCCATCTGCCAATATGGGACGCGCTTTGGGTAACGCACTTGCAATCTTGCTATTGTGGTCTAAGAAACTGACCAACAAAAGATATACGTTAAAATAATTTATTATCACCACACTTAAGTTTAGTTTTGTCAATTTTCATGCTAAATTATGCACAATATTTATTTCACATTCTAGTTGTATTTTATCAGTAGTTTACACTTACATTTTTACCCTAAAATATTTTTATAACTTGTGACCAAAAAAGTGTTGGACAGCAATAGACGACGCTTATCATATGATTACAGACTTCAAGACTTAACTAAAACAGAACGACATATGTTACGATGATCACAACAGCATTTGATTAACTGTACAAAAAAGAAAAACTGTATTTGAATTTGTAATAAACAGTATTGTTATTACCAAGATTTTCCGTTTTAGCAATATAGATACTTGTTATCATAATAATTTATTTGCCCTAACCTAATACGCATTTGAAAAAACAATAATTTATTTGAAATTATTCTCAATAGGTTTAAAACATAAGTACTTGAAACTGAGTTGTTTTTACTTTGATTGATAATGAGCAAAAATAGTTGCCAAGTTCTGTCTGGATGGGAAATACAAACAAATGTAAGCTCAAAGAGTAAACATTCGGTGTATAAAGAATGTACAATTGTGATATAGTATCTATATTTCTATTGCAAAAAAGATAGATAAAATAGCTGTTATTAATAAAGACAACATACACTTGATGTTGTATGATTAAGATGAAAATGAGTTTGATGACAACATTGAGAAAATCATCTGATTGCAGACATCAAGATTTTACAAAAACAGAAATTGAAGTTATCGACAATGGTCCTTTTACGGAAAAAAGCGATCTAACAAGTTGAAAAATGGTGAAGCAGCATGTGTTTGACATCATCAGCGGAGAATTGTTAAAAGTTGGATGTGAGATAACATCAAAGAAACTGTTGCATCTGTTTGCAAATGTAAGGACAACTTGTAGCATACCAGATGACTGGAAGAAATCAATTATTGTCAAAATGCTAAAGAAAGAACACCTTACTAAATGTGACAACAACAGAGGAATTTCACTATTTTTCATTCCCGGAAAAGTCCTAAGCAGAGTTCTAATTAAGAGAATAAGAACAGGCATAATGGAAAAACTGAGAAACGAGCAGGCAGCTTATAGAAAAGGACATGGGGCAGCTACACCACAGATATTTCTACTGCGAAATATGGTTAAACGGGGCATTGAGTGGCAATCACCGATGTAAAAAACTTTATAGACTTTAAGAAAGCCTTCGAAAGTGTAGCCAGCGATAAGCTCTGGAAAATCCAGAAATCAAACGGAATTCTGGATCTCTTCAATACCTTCATCAGGGAATTCTACAATAATAGCACTAGCTGTGTCATCATCAACCATCAGACATCTGACTGGTTCGCTGTTTACCACCCTACTTAAGATTTAGACTATGCTGATGATATCGCCTTCCTATCTATTAGGTAGCTTCACATGCAAGAGAAAACTGAGAGATTGTGTAAACATGCTGAAAGTATAGGACTCCAGATCAACACAGAAAAAAGTGCTGAGATTTAACATCAAGGAGACCAGTCCCATTGAGATAGACAAGAAAAGTGTGAATGATGTGGACAGTTTATTATGTCATTAACAAGACAAGGGAACAACAAAAGCCATCAAGCACTGATTAAGTCAAGCAAGAAACGCTTTTGACATTCTTAATACATGTACTCTATGGAAGTCAGCAATATTTACTTTATATAGCGGAAATTTGGAAGCTGAATGAAAGTGACACCAACATGTTAGAAGTATTTCAGTGAAAATGCTTTAGACGAATACTTCCATCTTCTAGCCAATGAAAATCAGTAACGATTCATCAAGGGCAGAAGATGGAGTTGGATCGGACATACTCTGAGGAAGCCACAAGACGATAACTCCAAAATAACTTTGACACCCGAGGGAAGAAGAAAAAGAGGTCTCCTAAGAATAACAGTAAAAGTGCAGAAAAACAGCAGAAAGAACTGGGGTGGCAATCATGGAATGGAGCTGCTGTGGCAGCCAAGGACAGATGCTGTCAAGCCTTGTGAGCCTTGTGAGCCTACCATGGCTCGAAGAGGATAAGTAAGTACACTTAATTTAGAATTAAGAATAATGTGTAAACCTTTTATTATTCATATAAAACCTGAGATTAATAATGCAGTAAACTCTTGTCGATACTGAGTTTTTATCTGTTCATTTTTTTCTCCTTCTAATTGTAAGTACGAGTCTAACACCGATGTATTATGTATCTTACAAATTTACAACATTTATTAGCTTCTATCAACACAGTAAGAGCCTCTATTTTACAGTTTTACTGTAGAAACCTCTTTACTTCACACCAAATCAATGTATTGTTCGGCGGACCCGACCGCACATATTTTATCGAAATCGAGAAAATATTATAACAAATGTTCCGCTTCCGCATCAGGAAAAATCAACACCTTGAGAACGCTAAATGTAGCAGTCGTTTTGTGCAACTACAAACAAAAATATGTAATTTAAAAACCATGCAGGTTTCGGATAACCATTGTTTTTTTATTCTTTGGCTATATTTAATTTTATGATTTTGACATTTCCTGGACAATTTACCTTAATTTCAAATTAAGCGAGCCAACGAGCCAACTCTTATCACTTGATTGATTGAATGTTTGCTTTCATCGAGCAGTATTTCAGCTATATTCAGAACGAGAACAACTTTTGAACATCCTTATTGTCTTATTAAAGTATATATATGTTAGCTATAATTATCATACAAATACAGTTAGAATTGAGCCATTGAATCATATTGGGTTCTATGTTAAACATGTCTGGATTGTCTTACACAATGTTTTTTCTAAATAACTATAGAAAATGAATGATTGCCATTTTGAAACTTAAAACAGAATTGACATAATAAACTGTGTAAAGGATCATCTAATACACAATGTAACCAAGGATTTGTTTTAAAATGATTAATAGTTTCAACGAAGAAGACTTTTTAATCATTTTTTTAATAATGTTTCTATGTTAAACCAAGCCCTTGGTTAATGAGAATAAAACAACCTTTTATAGACGACAATCAAATTAACATTCTGAAGGACTGGTTTCAGTTTGCCTAGTGGAAAAAGTTTAAAAACCGTGCGGACGACGAACCGAAAGTGACGATAAAAGCTCAGATTATCCCGAGTCAAATGAGTTACAAGTCCTACGTTTTAATACACGAATGCAGGCTGAACGGTAGCGTAAAGACTAGTTTATTGAAGAGTTTGTACCAATTTTGATTGTCAGGTTAACCCATAATACGGTACTGATGTGCTTGAAACAAAAACACTTCTCTCATCAATTTTGATAACATAATACTGTCCTATCATTTTCAATATTTAGTTAGATTAGTTTTTATTCAGACCTATAATACCTAGACTTAAATGGTTATTTTAACAAGATGGTATGCTTATTGGATATCAATGCCGGTTGTGCTTATCTGACACTGTGTGATAGCTTTAAAAGCTCTTTTACATAATTACATTATTAGGTTATTTATTGTGTGTTCCTTCCAACCAGTTAAGATTAATGTGTTTTCAACATGAGTCACGTTTTATAGGAGAACGTTTGTGACATATATTCAGGTTCTTTGTTTTTTCTGATCCATTTAAAAAAAAATATTATTCAAATGATAATTAATATAATTTTCACTAATAATCTTTTTGTATAAATTATGTTATTTCTGTATTCTTTTAATTGTATTATTACCATCTTTCAACTGGCATTTAGCTTCCTGTTGTATGTACCTTGAAACCCGTGTATCATAATGAAAAATTGACTTGCCGATATGCACGCGTAGTGTTTTTTAAAGACAACTATCAAAATTTAAAAGGATTAATTGAAATATGTTATATTCCAAATTAAGGCTTTATGTTCATTGTACTAACCGGAAGAATAGTTGGTCTATAACAAGCAATAAGACGGTAAAAAATGATCATATGCGGTGGTTTCCATTAGGAATAAATATAAAAATGTTAAATGTACTCAGTGTTCTAAATTCAAAAGTAATAATGGATAGGGGTTGAGTTGAGAATGCACGATAAATGTTATTCGGGAATTTTGTTGCATGTCTAACCATTAAAGAAATATGTTAGAAGATATTCCTAGTTTTTGTTGCTTGATTGATATAAATAAAATGTCAAACTTTCCCAACGAGAATTAATGTTTCTGTACTATTATTAAGGTCTCAAGTGGTCCAGTGTGAAGACCTATATGATTTTGCTTTTAACATTTTTTTTCCGCCAACTTTCCAAACCAAACAGTTTAAAAGGTACACGACACATAATTTTGATCTATCGCGACAAATGTTTGGCACTGAAAGTCTATTGGAAATTTACCCTGTGAAACCGGAAATTTTTTTCTTTACCCAAACACTTAAAACCTTGTTACCAAAAACAAAAACACTTCTTCAGGTCTTCAGGTTGTTATCTCTTCAAACACCGAAAACCTTGTTCTCTCGTCATCTCTGGAAATATAGTAGAACGGAAAACTTTTGGATGATAAATGTTGAGGAACAGATTAGAAACTTTTGCATTGTACCAACAACTTTTAGGGAGAGCGTATACGAGCCACAGACATTGAAATATTTTGCGACTTTGTTATTGATTAAAAATCACAAACAGTAAATAGTAAACAGCTATGGTCTTCAACAATGGTCATCTAAAGACGTGACCTGGGATAACTCTCCGGCATGGAATATGATATAAACTTCCGGTTTGGTTAGTAGCATCCGGATTTCAAAAAGTCACACACTCATTTTGCATGTTAAAATCCTATTGTCAAACAGACAACAACAAATAAAAGTAAATAGTGTACTGTGTAGCTCTGCTGACATCCATGACAGGTGTTCCGCAAGGATCTATATTCAGACCTCTACTGTTAATATTTTTCTGAACATTTTCTTTTTTGTTAAAAACAGATTACTTTACAATTATGCAGACGATAATACACTTTCTTTTTGCATTCCAGACTTTGATAAACTTATGTCCACTCTTGAGGAAGATTCCATCAGTTTTATAGAATGGTTTAAATTAACAATATGCATGCTAATACAGATAAATTTCTGGCGTTGGCTGTGGGTAGGAAAACTTATAAAAAAGCAAATTTTTCATATTCAAAATTATGACTTTTCTTGCAAAATAATGTTAAAAACTTGGTATTGATAAAGATTATCAACTAAATACGGAGGCTTCCCAGTAACTAAATATCCTCAAACTTATGGGTTCATATTTAAATATATACAGCAGTTTTATCTTAAGTAATTTAAATTTCTGTCGCTTGGAATGCATTTCTGTACTGTAAAGACGTGGGATAGTCGGATTGTCAGTTGGCCAGCATTCATAGAAACACAAGTAAAAATAATAATTTACTAAAACTAAATAAATAGAACAAAAATAAACAAACTGAACACAATAACAACATGCAAATGAATACAAAAGAAAAATGAACATACTAACAAAAGCAGTACAGCAAACAAAAGTCCGAAGAGGTTTCGTTGAATATTTTTATCAAAAAGTTATTCAAGAACAATAGCTCACTAATTGCACAATTCACTGACGTATGATGCCACGTTCTTCCGGTAAGTATCAACCCCACATTCGGTTAATACTTTCAATTCCGATTTACCACTACACCGATTTGCGTTTAATAAACCTTAACCGTCCATATAAAACGATATTTCACTTCCGCTATTCACAAACATTGGACGTTGTGCACTAATTTGACATAAACTTTATAGCTGGTTTTTAGTTAAATCTGTATCTATGTTCTTATAATGAATACAATTATGTTAAAATGAAACTTTTGTTTATTTATTATGATTTGTGCTTATGTTTCTTTCTTTGATTAAATTGTAATTGATTCTGCCTCTAACGGGCACCTTTAATTGGTAAATAAAAATCAGTTCTGTTCTGTTCTGCTCTGTGTGGTAGATAAATAGAATGCACGATGACTGACCTACGTGTCGTGTCGTCTCTCTTAAACCTAGCAATAACTCGATGGAAAAAATCCTGAAACCAATAAATTTACCCCATAATTAAACAAGTGTTTAACCGACAAGATAATTTAGACCATAAATTGACCCGTCATGTGTAGAATGGACTCCCGGTCTGTTCGAAACGCCAAAATGACAAGAATAATAAACACACCGATAGAAATATTAATAAACGTTCCTACATGGGCAAATTCAGCATATTTTCCTGTGAAACTCCATGTCCTAAATTACCAATCCTTAGATTCACCAAATACACCTAGGTGAGCTCTACCGCACGGTTTACCTGTAAAATTACTCGTGTGCCAGTCACATGGTTTTCCTGTTTCGAAAATTAATCCGTGGGGTGTCAATCAGGGTACAGTTTATACTTACCTTTATAAACAATGTAAGCAAGAGAGTGAGCTGCACTTACCTATAATTAATGGGTGGTTGCAAAATGTCTGACAATTAATATCATAAAGAAGTTCGTTACATGTACAAAATGAATTCTTGAATAATTGAAAAATTGCAAGAAAGAGCACTTCGTTTTATCTATGATGATTTCAGTAGTTCCTATAATGACTTCAGAAACTTTTAAAACTGTTAATAAGTTACCACCATCTTGTCTTCAAATCTTTGTTAATTAAAAAAAAACTCGAAATATTCTTACAGCTATAGTAACATTTCGGATATCCCCATGGTCAAAACCACAAGGTATGGTACAAACTAGTTTAAATTTGCAGCTGCTATGCTTTGGAATAATCTCTCTGATCACTTCATGACTTAAAACAGTTTATCTAAATTTAAAAGTCTTATTCAGTACAGAACGGTAAAGAATGTCGCTGCTCCATTTGCAAATAGCAAAATATGCTTTCTGATTGGTTTTTGTAATATCTGCTTCTCTTTAATCACAAATCCATCTAGTTTTGATCACCTGATGTTACTTTATAGATTATAGTTGATGCTTTCCTACTTAGTGTTGCTTTATATAGTATCTTTCAAACATGTTAATAATCTCCGTTTTAATTACTAGTACTGATGATTTAAACATGTTTTATCCACGAAAGACATTAATTGGATTGGATGGCAAAATAAAGCCTATAGTAAAGACCTTCTTTTATTACTAGTTATATAAAAAAACTATGTTTTATGCATCTCAGTGCTTATATGGTAACCAGCTAGTTTTACATGTGTATGTGCAAAACGGTTTACTTTCCCTTTTTAGTTCTTAATCCATTTTTAGTGCTTATATGTTAACCAGCTGTTTCTATGTATTGTGACTTGTGCCTAGTCCTCATATCTTATATATGTCATAGTGCTTATAACCACAAACTTGCTTTTTTTATTCTGATGAATGTATTTTAATTGCTGTGTGTACTGACTTATGATATGATATATTGTAATGCCGAATTCAAATAAAGTTGTCTTTTCTTATCTTATAATGTGGGGGAAGAACTTCTTATTGTTCTAGACAATTAGCCCTACCTTTGAATCTGTTGTCAAACATTGTAAATAGTGTGGAATTTTTTTACATTTTTTCTTTAATTTAAGAACACAGTATAATTTCTTTATTGTTTCATTACGCGGCTTTATTACATGTTGTATATGTAAATTTAATGAAAGTTTGAAATTTCACCTTTAACATTTATGATGCAATCTTCTAGCTGTGGTCATTAGATGAATGAAATGATGAAACGACAGACTAATGTAAAGGCCCGAAATTCTTGATTGGATATACAATTGTCATGTAACTATGTTTAGTTATGACACAGCAAAACAATATTGAAAATGACATTAATGTGCTTTGCGATTAATTATAAGTTCAATTTTTGTTATCCACGATTGATAAAACATATGTATCTTAGTCTGTATCTTGTCTTACGCGATTAGACAAGACCGTACACATTATCAAAAAAACAGGACGGCTTGACATGAGCAATTTACATCCTCTTTTGCAAGTAGAATAATGTTTTCTATTTCTGATATAATTATTTCAGATTTCATTATTTACTAAATTTTTTATATATGTATGTGTTCTGATCAAACTGGCATGTGACGTTTTCAATTATGAAGCTAAATTTTCTATATCCACAATTGACATTTATTGTCAGTTTAACCCAAAAACATGTAGATGTAGTACGCGTGACTCTTTGTACCGGAAATACTAAAAATTTGTCGAAATTGCCTTAACATATCTCCTTATGTAGTGAACATTGTTAAAATGAGGCTTATAACTACTTATGAAGGGTTATTGCTACATGCTTTTTCTATGATTGACCTATATAATGATTAATTGAATGCTTGTAAAACTTTCAGCGAGCAGTATTTCTTATAAGACAAGTTGTCCAATATTACATGTGTAAGTGCAAGTAAAATTAATTAAAATATAGAAAGAAGTCCATTTCCATAGAACATAATCAGCAGGTTATTGGTTGTGAAGATAATTTAATTATTTTAACTCTATAATGAAAGACTAATTCTAAACACACATGTACGTTCGTCAGGAGCAGCAATATATCTACCAAATCATGACGCTGAATACGTTCTTTATGGTGTTATCGTCTAAACCGTGTAATTTATAGCGAAAGAACTAAGCATGGAATAAAAATGCTTGATTTATGGATTACGTCCAGAATGCAATTTTTGACAAATCAGGTAAGCAAAAGTTAAATCTGTTGGTAGATTTTATACAGGTGAATGAGATACTAGTAGGTAACAATGGATATATGTCGCAGGAAAAGAAAAGTACACTGAATAAAATTTGTAGTCCACTCATCCAGTGAGCAATCATTATAAGAAAAGAGCTGTACTCTCAGCTATAGAATACACATCCGAACATGTATGTAAAATGTTTCGCAAAAATTGTTAATATCTACAACACCTACTTGAATTTTCCAGAAAAATTGAACTATTTCGCCAATCTGAGCTTTTTATTCAAGAAAATTGCCTATTAGACGGATTGAACGCGGAGAATGTTTTTTTTATTTCCAGAGGCGTCCGTTTTCCTGAAAAAAGAAAAAAATAGGTTTTAATCCATGTTTATTAATTGTTCATCTTACTTTCGCGTAGGATTTGTTTTTATATTAAACAAACTTGTGCTGAAAAGTCTGCATTAACAAGATGTATTAATGTTCACAAGATACACAAATCAAAGGTCGATGCATTCTTTCTAACAGTAATTCTGTCTATGGGGCATTTTTTCTTAAATAATAGTGTTATGCACGTTAAACAGAAGACATACCATTCGGTAACCATTCGTGTAAGCACCTTGTCAAACAAAAGAGCAATAGTCCGATGTAAAGTTAGGAAACAACTTGTTTACATTGAAAGCAGCATACTTTTTTTAAAACATAACATTTTATTGACTAGTTAGTTGGTTGCTCAGAATTTAAGTCCAGCGACCATTTTTTCAGCTATTGTAAGCACAAGAATAAATCAACAAACATAAAAATATGGGATCAACCTAGGACACAAATGGGATCAACCTAGGACAAAAATGGGATCAATCTAGGGCAGTATTAAATTTCATACAGAAACAAAAAACCAAATGGTTACTAAAAATTATTTTGAGCTTTTTACATTTGTCAAAGACATTCGTCTTGTGCTGGTCATTAATTAAACAAAAAAGGAAACGTGTAGAATGGATGAGCCTAAACAATCTCCATTTAGACAATGACTACCACTGAATGAATCACCTAATATTATTGTCAGCAATAAAGTGTACCTACTGGGCTGGCGATACCAGTTGCACTAACATTTCGATAACAGACACTAATTTATTTGCTACAAATAAAATGTCCCACATACCAAGGTTTTTAAAGTCACTACATATTTTGTACATCTAGACTCGTACGTGACGCTCTTACCAAACTATAGCAATCTCAATGAAACTTTATATAAACGTTTAATAAAAAAACACGATGTCTTTAAATATCAAGATAATTCTGAGTGGACATAAAGTTTGATCCTCATATGATGGTGTAATAAACCAACAAGCTGTAGATAAAAATGGAATTATACTATCTTGTCATTACGCCTTTGGGTATACCCAATGTCCTCTATTATATCTATTCTATATAAATGTTACATGACAAGATAACAAGATCATTGCAAGGGGATTTCAAGGAAACCGACATAACAACAAAAGCCGAAAGTAATGGGATAATTGCAAAACCGGATATAGACAAACATATACAACGCAAAACAAAATAAATTCCATTAATATCTATGGGTGCACTCAGGTGCTCCGAACGAGTAAATAGTGCCTACTTCTAATTAGACACCCGTCGAGTTACTCATTGTCATGTCCCTGTGAGAACTGACTCAGCTAAAATGTCCGATAGTATTTGAGAGATTGATTTGCCATAACGACCAATTAAGTCATGGTGATGACCATAGAACGTCTGAAGGGATAACATCAACCTAGCTATAACAAACCGCTGTTTGAGTATTTTAGTAGTCAACGGTATAAAAAATAGGTATACCGATGGCAGGATCTAGAATAGCGTATAAGTTGTGAAATGTATGCACCATACACTGGATCTACTTGAATGTTGCTATCGATAAACGAAAAATTACAATTGCAAAGTTGAATTCATTACGTTCGTCGTAGGGTCTAGTCTGTAGTTTTCCCCGAGTCTATTTCTAGAAGTAGTTTAAGTAGAAGACCGACCTAAGTGTATTGGTGGTGTCATTAATTTCAAGCTCGCTAGGGACGATTAATGCAAATAGTCACCAAATTTAGCATTGTTGACGGACAAAACATCATCAATATAGCGGAATGTAAAATTATACTGTGCTGTTTACTATTTACGTTTTGTCGCAAAAAGTAAATGTGCAATGTTTATTAGACGTGGATGTAACAGAATGTCAATATATAAAGAAAACAACAGACCCAGACAAACAATAAAAAACCAGATAGACAAAACAACAGGAACTCAATTAAACTAGTTATTGCACAATGTAATCAATCCTGCTTTACCTGTGCAATTAAATTATTTTTCCTCTGCAGCGTTTGCGCATAAAATGAGGTCCAACAACAAAACTCTTAAGACTGATGGTCAAGTACATTGGGGGATACAGATCGATACAGGATGCTACATGAAAAAATTGTACTTTGCGTTACAAAAAATACAAATTAATAACAGCTGCTGAGAGAAAACCATATTTTTTGTTAAAGTCATTAAGTACTTAAGTTGTGAGTATTTCTGGTACCTTGCAGTGGAATAAATATGAATTGATAACAGCTGAAGAAATAAATTCGTAATTTATGTAAAACTGCAAGTCATTAAGTGTTCTTATTTATCAGCATTTCTGGTAATTAAAAAAATCCAAATCGATAACAACTGCAAAAAGAAAATTGTAACTTTTGCAAAAGTTCACGTCAATAATTGTTCTAAGTTGTCACTATTTCAGTCTTAAATCATGCCATAATTTCAATTACTGTAAATCTCCAATGAATATTTCTGGCATCGGCATAAATACAAACAATCAAATCGAATTGCAAGGGAACACAGCAGTAATTAGTAAGAATAACTTTCTAAGCTATACTAAAACACAGATTAACATAATACTTTATTGCCGATTTAAACAAAAATTCTCCAGATTTCATGCTGTCGCGACGTGTGTTTATGACTTGCGTAATTACTTTTGGTAACAATTTTCTAACATAACAAATAGTTTTTTCTATGCAACAAAACAGTAAATACATGTTTATCTTAAAAGCATTATTGGGGGAAGATGAGATTGACCAAACGGACCGGAATTTTGACGGCACCTGGAATAGTATAGAGTGTCATTGAAGGGACGGAATTAAGAAGCTACCTACTGGAGACGAGCTTGACAAATCTATGGAATTAAGGCCATGAAAGCGCTCCAGTATCTTGTGTGATTTCTTAAATGTATAGTTCGTCTACTATTGATCACGTGGTCTGTCAACACTGAGATTGCTGGTTCGATTCTAAGGCATGGTGTACTCGACTTCAATCTTAATTGACAAGGATTGCCAGTTTTCCGACCGGAGGTCGGGGGATTTCTCCGGGTACTCCGGCTTCCTCTCCCAATAAAAACTGGACGCCATGGTATAGCTAAAAAGTTGCTGAACATGGCGTTTAACTCCATTTAAACAAACAATAAATGTATGATTTTTGATGACGTTTTAGTGGGCGAGATAAATATTCAAGGTTCACAGCGCTAATCACAGAGCCAGCAAGTACCCAAATGGCGAATAGAAGACACCTCAGTTTTTGGTGTGTGGGTGTTACAATACAGAAGTCTGACCGCCTACCATAGGGATAACGTGTTTGAAGGACATGCACCTAGTACGATGATGACCACAATTATATAATTCGAAAATCAGTAGAGTTATTGTAGCCGCTACAAAAGACTGATTTTTCCGTTCTTACCTAGTTGCAGTTACAATTTTGTTATCGTTGGTTTGTCACATTTCTCTGTTGATTTAGTGCTTGTAGAATTGCTCTTCTCCTGGATATAGCTGAAATATTGTTCGCTGTACGTTAAGCAAAAACATTGAATAATTTGATCAATAATATCCTGGTGTTTTCTAAACATCTAAGTTTGCATCCGGTGTACACATTCTAAGTAAAAAGGTAAAGTAGACAACCGATACAGATAATTTATTATTTAAGATTATTAAAACGGTAGATGGAAACATACAATATTTAGCAACTTCTCTGACGTGATGGCATAACACAGCGCAATTATCTAAAAAGAATTCTTGACATTAACAATTTATGTAAGTGTAATAATAAATCAAACATGCCGGTAATAGGGAGCGACTATTCCTAACACTATTTTAACTTCGATATTGTAACTACAGTCTTTTATAAATACTGATATACGCATTCAGATAACGGATAAGGTACGTTAAAACAATCTGTTATAGTTGTCGTTTTAGCCTGAATTAATTTGATTGACCATATACTCTTCAAAGAAAATATACGCACCATGTATAACATATAATATTAATATAAAATTCAAATTTTTAGTTTTAAATACAGAAATTTGACAAAATGTCAAAACTTATCACTTTAATGTCAAAATCACAGAAAGGATCCGTCTAAGCATTGATTCAATTAACTTTTCAGAATTGTCTCGCATTTATGTGAAAGAGCCAGGTTTAGTTCATCGTCCATCGAAATTGTCAACATTTCAATAAATATCGTTTATAAAGTCAATTTATTCGCGTCATTCAATATTTAACACATTTTCAAATGTTTAGATTGAAAAATATCACCTTGGCCGCATTCAAAACACAATTGAACTTGTTTAAATCCAGAAAACCAATTTTGAATTTCTGATTGTTGATTAGAATTCTAGTTTTCACCACTTAAATAGCTGACATTACTAGTGCATTAAAGTAAAGCATTACTGGTTTGAAAGCGAGCATCGCAAATGCGAGCTATACGATTACATGCATGTGTGTAAATAAGGTCACGTGATCCATATGAACAAACCCTTTTCGGCACTCTCCGGCACAGAGAACATAACTGGTTCCCAGATATAACCTCTGCCACACATCACTCCCCATTTACTGCGGGACTACATTTGTCGTCTGCTTGTAGCGTTTGTAAACAAAGAATGATGTTTGTAAAATAATACACGAGATATTTTTTTATTTATATATAGTCTATTTATACACTTTTGATACAGTTTTACATTGAAATTACTGCATTTTTACGCGAAGCTTATCTGCCATGAGAGATATCTCTTACAATGTCAATGGCAGAAGTGATTGTGGTTGACGTAGGATTACCCAGAATCCTTTGCGTGGAGATTGCCTTTTCGGATGGTAGCTGAGCTGTCAGAAGAAAATATTGTGGTCGAGTAAAAAAAAAAGTATAAAAATAGACAGAAATAAATTTTACATCGATAAAATTAAAGTATTTATTTTTGAAATAACAACAAAAATGTCGGAAAATTTTTTTGCAATCTCAAAAACGCTTTATTTATTTTGACATTTTTCTGACGTCACCAACATATTAAAGACGTCACGTCACAAAAGGAATGCAGAGGCACTCTTAGGGTGCTCTGAATAACGTCATGAACCATAAAATATGCGATGCTTGCATTTCATCCTCACAAGTCAGGGTTTCTATGTCCACATGTGTCCACACGAAACCCTGACAAACTTAGCCAGGAAATTCACGGGCTAGAAGATTTTCATATGACGTCAAACCTTCAAAATATCAACTAATGAAATTGCTTGAAAGAAGCAAGTGTTTGGCAGTAGTCATTATTACTTCATTCTTGAGTGGGAAGAAAACGTAACGCAATTTATAAATAACGCGGTAATAACAAACTTTTAACACTACTGTACAAAATACACTGACTTTCAGATGGTCTATGCAACACATCCGTTTGGTTTATTTACAATCGACATCGGGATATCCCCTAACCAAGCCGCGAATGAAAGCGAGCTTTTGATTGGCTACATCAAGGTATGATGTAGCCAGTCAAAATAGTGACTTCTAGCCCGGGAATTTCCTAGCTAAGTTTGTCAGGGTTTCGTGTGGACACATGTGGACACAGAAACCCTGACTTGTGAGGATGCTTGCATTTAGGCTGTGCCTATATTCATATTATTAAAATCTGAAATAATACAGTTCGTCAAAAAGAGCAAAATATTAATAACAAAGTTAAACCCCATATTATAATTAAGAGTAAAATAAATGATTCTCTTTCACAAACTATTACAAAAACGATTAAAAGTGACTTACCTTACAGAGGATCAGTGCAAAATCGTCCATGCATTACGCCACATTCCGGTTGAATGACGTTGACGCTAAATAACGTAGCACATCGTTTTTCACAGATCACGTCGACAAAAAAGTAATTCCTTAAAAAATATGGACTAAACTGACCTAAACTGCTCTTTGGTTAATTACCGATAAAAGGTATATAGGGCATTTTGTTTGTCATACAGACTTTATCACGGCTCAACGTATCAGGTTCGACCCACGGGCTCACCTGATATAGGCGGTGATAGTCTGTATCACAAACAAAATGTCCTATATTCCATATTTTTAAAGTAAAGCATGACTGGTTTGATAGTAAAATTTCCACAGAGGTTTGACGTTTTGACCCCTTTTACAGCTGTTTGGAACCAATCGGCGTTGTGCATTGCCACTTGTATAAAAACCAAGTTATAATATGACGTCCTGCTTTAGCTATGTAAACAAAACAGTGTCAAAATTCCAATAAGATTAGTTCGCACATGCGTAAGCTGTGTGTTTTGTGTAAATGTAAAAACTGACTTAAAAATGCAGTTTGTTATGTGTTATCCATAATTATCGTTATTGTTAATAATATAGTTATTTTTAGTCTGAATTCTGAGATTTAAACTACTCCCGATACTAGTCTGGGATCCTGACTAAATATTCTCAATACCGTAAGCGGACTTCCGGTTCGAATATACAGTCAGGTCACCAGCAATGAATCCGGTCAAAATTTTGACCTGTTTACAACATTCGGAGTGCCTCAAAATTTACGTCAGTATAAACTGTAACTGACGTAATTCCGATACAAAGCATTATGACGTCACGTCCGGCGTCTAGTAATCAAACTCAAATAAAAATACAGTTTATCAAAAGAATGCTTTTATAGATTTATGTCTCGAATCTGGAAATAACTCTACAGACATTTGTCAGTTTAACTTGAAAGCCGTAAAACAAGCAGCAGGTAGTTACTTTATTTAAATTGTATTCTGAAAGAATTTTCAACGCGCGAAAAGTTAGGTAAAACATGGCGGTTTAAACAACCAATCAAACTGGGTAGTAAACTGGTGGTGACCTGGGGTTATATTTGAAAGTGAAGCTTGCGTAAATGAAAAATATTGCGCCAGGGGACCAGGTTACTCCCGATACATTATTTTTTAACAATTCCACATTCGAATTAATATGACGTCACAATTAGAATTCCGACGTCATATTACGCTCAACTGAAAATTCAAACTGGAATAATGCAATTTCGTTAAGATTTCTCAATATTTTTTGATGAAAAAGGTTTGTATATTTAATAAAATGACGAGAATATATGTTTATGTCAATTTTATTTGCTTTAACATACTGTTTTGGGAGATATCTTAATAGTTTAAAAAAAAAAACAGTATTACCATTGAAAGCGTCCTCTTAGAGCCGATTCGAAATTTTGAAACAATTGTTAGACATATTGGAATCGAAATAGATGATTGCAAATGGGCTATATGCGAATTAGAACATGGTCAGACCTTATACTTGTCCTAATTTTTTACCTCGCTATCGCTCAGTATAAAATATTGACAAATATGAGGTCTTACTATGTTCTAATTCGCATAGAGCCCGCTCGCAATAATCTATTTCGTAATTAAACAATGGTATTTGCTTTATATCCTTCCCTTAACCTATGGTGTTCTAGGATAGTTTTCAGAGCTAAACACAAGGTTACCAAGCCTGCTGTTTCCATTTGCTCGACCCATAGGTCATGATACGTAAAGCCTAGCCGCGGATTGTAATAATTGACATGTTTGTAGAGATTACTTAAACGCTGAAAAACCGTTATTACATTACCTCACCTTCAGGTGTCCATCCGTTGTTAACTTTTTAACAAATCTACTCCTCTGAAACCACTTAGCCAATTTGTTTTTACACTTGGCCACAATAATTTTTATGTTTGAATTTATGTATTCGTGGTGTTGTTCCACAGACAAAGATGGCCGCTTTTATAAAAAAAATAGAATAAAGTAATCAACGCAAGTTTGTGGTCAACATCTTAAAAATTATATTCTAATATGACGTGCTTTAAAGGCTTTGAGACCACAACTGTGGTAAAAAAATGATTTATCTATGAGCAACACGCGCTGAGAAGGGCGTGTTTTAAATGGCTGTTCCAATTACAAAACTGTAACTCCCACCGGAAAGCTATTGCATATGACGTACAAATCTTATAAATAGCGACACGCGCTATAATTATCCTTTGAAATATATTGTGTGTTACATTGACGGAACAGCCAGTTTATGGCTTCTATAGGTACGAAAATATTATAAATGCACTTTAATTGTCTTATTAGAATAGAAATAATTCACGAAGGCTGTGATTTATCATTGTTTTACCACGGGTTACCATTTATGTCGTTATTTTATCCCTCGCTATCGCTCGGTATAAAATAATACGACATAAATGGTTACCCCGTGGTAAAACAATGATAAACCACAGCCTCCGTGAATTATTTCTTAAATAGCAGAAAAAATTACTTTAAATTGATCCGCATATTGAGCTCTACAAATTTTACTATTAGTACAAAGTACTACTAAACATTCACTTTGTAAACAAATTAACAAATGACTTCATAGGAGTTTTCTCCTTTTAATGATAAATTCAGAAAAAAATCATTTTTTGTGTTATAAATCAAAATGTGTAACAACTTTTAGTAAAACTATAAATTAATAAATTAACCTGAAGGACTAGGTCTACATATTTAATTCTTTTTTAAAATAGTCTTATTACTCTTTATAGGAGTTATTGCCCTTTAATGACAATTTAAATTTATGTCCCGTAATTTAAAGTTATAACAGCTAGAGTGAAAGTATAAATTACAAAAGATAACTTAAGGTCATTTGTCTTCCATATTAGCGATTACAGGCTAAGGCGAGCTTATTTTTTAGATAACAACAAGAGTATGCTCGTTGTAGCCACTACAAAAAAAAAATTTCCTTCCCTACCCAACAGCGGTTTTGTCAATATTAGTAATATTACTGTAATGATGAATATTGAAAGTTGGAACGTAATTGTTTTCCATTTAGAAATACTTTAAAAAAAAACAGTTGTTGATGAAATAACAACAAAATTATGGTATGTAAATGAAAACAAAATTTGCATAATTAAGTTAGGCCTTTAGGATGACGTTAAAATCTACAGATATTGATTTTCAATTTTTTGCTTTGATATAATTACACTTAGTGACGTTGTTTTCACTCGGTTTTGAAACAAATAAATAACAAATTATTTACGAACTAATCACGTGTACATATCTGAAAAAGTCAATAACGGACCGAAATGCAAACGAAACAAATATGGTTGTAAATACTTTAATTCGTAAACATTAAGTCTGCTTTTAAAAAAAAAATTCATTTACACAAGAGTTTGGCCTTTGCGATGACTAAAAAGTCCCGTCTATGGGTAAATGACCACACAACCCCATACGGCTACGACGAATTATTTTCAATTGATTCTAAAATTGATTGGTTAGGTCTTAACGTCCAACAAAACAATATGTCAGGTATATACAAGAACAGGTTAACAGATAAATAACAAAATGGAAAATGTACAACGGATAGGGTCCGAAATGAAACCTGGTCAACGGCGCGGGACTTTGGATTTAGTCTCAAAATCAATAAATTCGGCCACATGCGACCACTCATTTTTGATGTCGTACACGGACCAACACTCGATTGATTGATTGATTTAATTTTTGCTTTACGTCCAATCAGCAATATTTCATCTGGCATAACACGTTACCCATGCAGTTTAGTCTTCGATTAGGCTTTTTGGTGGCGGAGAGGAGATGCCTCATCATTAACGGGGAAGGGAGGGGGTTACTCTTAACTTTTTACAGTTTCAAAGTTTTGTTCCTGATAGTAGACCATTTTTCTCCGTTTATTTATTGTCCGTAAACGTGTTCTTGCCCTAAATATATTGCTAGCTAGGTGTTAGGCAAACATTTAGTCAATCAACCTATCCGCCACCCGAAACCGAGTTGGGCAGCTCAGCGGGACCCCCGCTCGGAGTATGGTGCCAACATTATTGTAAAGAACATGTTTGAAGAGCTGCAAACCATGATTCCGGCACAGTAAAATGGCTTTTGTTGATGTGAGAAAAAAGTAGGCAATTGAAGACGTTTTGCTTAAATATACAACCCGCCTGTAGATGCCCTGCAAGATGGGTATCTCAACTGAAGCGAACGGAAGATTTAATTCAAAAATCTAATTTCCTTAAAAAGAACTGAATAAAGGTTTTTATCTGGAACATATAGGTTTGGTATATGTGTACCTTGGCATAAGAATGGATTTTTTTTTATATCAAAGTGTTTACAAGTTTACTTCTACATCTGTTACAGAATTGTTTTATCTAATCAAAAGATGTTTTACAAAATAAACACATTAAAGGTCGATGCCCTCTGTTTAAAGGAATACATTTCCGTTCTATAATCCGTTAGTCTAGTTATGTCATGTCGTTGATATTAAATTTTCTGAATTGTACAAAAGAATAATCGTCCGATTTTAACTATGGATAAAAGTAGCGCGAAGATAGTGTTTGTTTTGATGAAGTGGCCTTCTGTTATGCTATGGCCGCGGACCATATTGGATAACGTGTTCACAATGGAGTGTAGTTGAGTTTCCAACACAGTATTTCTTCAAAGGTTATACTGACTGAAAATATTTTAGAAAGATTCTTATTGAATATTTACTTGACAATTGTAAAAAAATTTTGACAATGATATTGAAACATTCCTGCCCATTGTGTGTCTAGTTTGCGTATAGTCTGGACCTTCTAGTTTGTGGAAGAGGTGTGTCTAGTTACATTTATAACACGAAAAGCCCGACTATGGACCATAGTGTGTACCGTGTTTAGAGTGACACGCTTCTTTTCTTGAACGATAAAATTCCTTTTGTTGATTAAGACAAAGAGTAGGCGCAATGAGCCGCTATAAAAGGCAAAATTATCCGTCCCTACTGTTGAAGTGACAGTCCAAATTTTGTTCCTGTTGGCCATTGCTTTCCCCTTACATTTGTTGTGTACAAACGTGTTCTTAAAGTTAATATATCGCGAATATTGCTCGCTGGTCGTTAAGCAACATACGCTCAATCAATCGATTCCGATAAACGTTTCCACCAATACGTTGGCAAATAAAATCCTCGTTAATATACACGAAAAACGTTGATATATACGAAAAATCATCCTAGTATATGTGTAGACAATATAATATTTATATTGTCTAGATACCAGGATGGTTATCCTTAACCATTATACATTGTACCTGTTCCAAAGTTTACATATAAATTATAAACAAAATATCAATGTTTTGTAAACATCCTGTTTTCTAATTAGATGTACTATATAACACATCCGTTTTTATTATCATTACCTTCATTTGTTAGGATGGCCAAACAAATCGTAAGATTTAGTTTCTTTGTTTTGGATTGTGTTAAACGTCACTTTCAGCTATATCGAATCATCTGTTTTCTATTGGGGAGGAAGACATAGAAAACCCCAAACATTCGATAGGAACATTGGATTAAAGTCAAGCACACCTTGCCGCAGTAATACTCAAACCCGTAACTTAGGTGTTGACAACCACTTGATCAATATGACTAACTACTTTGACCAATGGGCCACCGAGGCCCATCTCAGATTAAGACCCTAGCACAAAACGTTTTACAAACATTTTGTTTCAATTCTTGGAAATCTATATATGCTTCCAGTATTTTTTGTTAGAAGTGTTTCGTTGAATTTTATTTTCCTTTCTCAGTTCTGTATTTTAGCGGGTAAAATTATCCTCCCTTTAAATGACCATGTTTATTTGCTTTATTATAAATAAATTATCTTTAAACATCAAATCTCGATTATCACGATCCTGAAAAAAATATATTTTAATTTATTTTATGCAGCTTTATGAGATCGCGGTCAGTCCTAATAAAATTATACATATCACTAATTTCAGTACCAAAATAAAATATTTTACCTAATTACTGGTTCTTCTTGCTTATTTGTTTTTTTTATATTGTGAGTGTTTGTTGCTTTGGTTTTCTGGCAATAGTGTTGTGGTTCGTACTTGCCTGATTGTGTTCTGTTAATTACGCATTCATTTATTGTACTTGTTAAAAGTACAAAAATTTGACAGAATAGATTGGTTATTTTGATAACACAAGTAGCTTTCAAAGTTGCATTTCAAATCGAAAGTATTACAGGTGTCTGCAAAAACTGCATTTACCATCTTAGTTTATAATTGAAAAAGTTCAAATCAAGATAAGATATTAGATTGTTCATAATTTGAAAAAAATAACATTTAAAGAATGTCATGCTCAAGGTTTATAGATATCACTAAAACATTTCTGACCACCTGTTACTTCCACACTCACTGTATTTAACTCTAGATGGTTTTTTTTTACTATGGAAGGTAATGTAGATATGATTTGTTTGTTCGACAGCTGCAATTACAACATTTGATCAAGGTCTTAAACATATATGTTAGCTTTTAAATATATGCTCAGTATGCAGGTGCTTCATGGAGATAAACCATTCCTCTTGGCATGCAATATTTTTTTAGAATGCAGAACATTTTAATTGCTTTGTATTTATATACAATATAAAAAAACACACATATAATTAAATGGAAATTTACACCTCTGACCTTAATTACGTATATCGATATTGGGTAACTAATTAAATAGAAATCATGGTAATTGGAAAAATCCAATGTACGATAGGAGGGCGCTACCTAGAGTTGTTAGCGTATAAATTACATTAAAAAATACACTGTTGCGATTAGATAAAACAGTTAAACACGCACAAAAATCGGTTTTGTTGTTTAAACGAGAATGCATTATTTGTAATTACTAGGAGGAGTAAATATCTATGAGCTTCTAATGACTATTGTATTTCGTTTACGTTGTCAGTTGTAATTATAGCGAACGGAACGAAGTACTGGATAAAAAACCGACTGTGACATAAAAACGTATTAAATCATAAAACATATTCCCGGCGAATCGATACATCGCAGAGAAGAGCGTAGGAAACGAGCTGTTAATACGCATATTTAGACTATTCTGTGTCACCACTGATCTAGTGAACAGTCATACTACAAAAAATTCGCTGGACTGTGTATTATCCGATTTATTTGGCATTCAGCTGTGTGTCATATGGCATTTTATACAGGATATGCATTTCAGTGTAGTTTTCTTATATTTTTTACTTTATAAAACTTTGTTCAGATAATAATTACTATTTATTATTTGGAAATTCTTTTGCATCTTTCAAGGAAACATGTCAGGAAACGAAAGTTTGTTTGGTTATACGAAAGATTTTAACGGAACATATACTACACCAAACGTTAATAATGATCCGTTTAATGATATGTTTACAAAAGTTGTATTTATATGTGCCTATTCTACAGTTTTTGCGCTTTGTGTTTTTGGTAAGTATAATTTTTATATTTGATTATTTTGCTACAAAAAGAGAGTGCCCTATCATTAAAATGTGATCCTGCCTAAAAATAACATATTGATAGATGTATTTAAACATCTTTTTTAGGTTATGCCTTAGCATTTAATTTGAATAATTTAATAATTACTTTCCATATTGGTTTATAAGTAGCCTAATTAAAACCGAAATCGCTATTGTAATTTCTAATTTCATAGTCATATTTGAAACAAAATATCCATTACATAATGTATTGTCATTCGTATAAACATCATGTTGCAAAACAAGAAAGTACCCTTAATGTTGATATTTAATTACAATTGAATAATGGCTTTACCGCAGCATTAGTTTCGCATTTTCGTTTTTTAACTGTATTTAAGGTCAGAAAACTAAAAGAATCTTTAAATTTTAACCAAGAGAAAACATTTTATTTTAAAATAAAATTGTTTGATAAAGTCGCTTGACAGCAAAACTATAAAATTATTAAAATTAATTCCTCGAGGCACAACACGCCCGTGTTGTTTGTACTGAATGTTAATCTTCACATTCATTTTAAATACTAAGTAAATAAAAGTGCATTCATGTGCATTATGTATTTGATGTCAAATATCCATTTATGAAACCTTATTTAATAGCATAAAAAATAAAACACACTTAGCCGCCAATTTAGAAACTATTTCCATTGTTGTTGAAACCAACAGAATACTGACAACAACAAAAAAACAGCAAACAAACATTGAAATATGTATATAATGAACATTAGAATCTCATAACAGACCGAAACCTGCGATTGACATGAATAAAAAAACTAGACGCTAGCTCTTACTTTTGTTCTTTGCGCTTGATTACTTTTACATGTTTACATGTAACAGATGTTTTATTATCGCCGCCCTCCTGGGCGGCGGGAGGGCGGCGATATATTTGTATTCACTTTCGTTGCTAACGATGGATAAAGGAAAAAATATTTCTAAGTACACTTAGTTACCATAAATGAACAGAAATTTGCTACAAGAATGTCAATCATTTAACTTGAGTGAAAAAACAAGATGATAGCTAGAGTTTCGACTGCAAATATGCTTGGGTAATATCAAAGTTTCATGTAATAATAAATTTTGTTGGTATTCTATTTACGGAAGTTAATAATAGAGGGAGACCATTTTTATCCTGGTACTGTATAATTCGGTGATAGTTCTATCGAAGAGCGTATGTTTGAAAAATCGGAAACCAGAATAAAAGGCAATTTTGTTTATACAATTCCGGAGTATGCCGCATTGGTAAGATTCAATATATAAATGTTATGTCAATAATTTAATTGAACAACTTAAATATTAGTTTTAATTCAAGTATATTTGTGATTTAATATATGACAAAAGATTACATGTGCGCAAATTTAGAAATCGGCAATTCAAATAAGCCACAACAGCAGGACTTAGCTTTACATAGAACCTTATGGGGGAAAAAGTTAAAATGCCTTCTGTTTAGAAATTGCAATTCTTTCTAAGCGAATGTTCATTAGATAGTCCTTAGAAATTGTGTGTTTTTAGTTCGATTGAAAATCTGAGATGTCTGCTACACAAGCTTTTATATTATATAAAAACAACTTGACTGTGATTATTTATTCTTCTGGTCCTCTGACAGTGTTCCAGCTAGGATTTGAAAATAGAGGGGTGCATGAGAAGGGCAATTTTTCGCGTATTTGCATATATTTGTGCATGATTGCAGGTGGGGCACTTTTGTTGTTATTATTATTTGAATAAGTGTTCTGTTTGTGTTATGGTCCTTTGATCTCATTTTAAAGTAAATTTCATCAATATATTTGTACACATTTAGAAAATTGAAAAAATGACTGCCAAAATACTATTTCTTGCTGTGTTTCAATCCTTGCGTTGTAACTTCAACGCAAGTAGCATTATATTAACAAGTTCCGGAAATTAGTTCATATCCGCTCCGGAGATTTCCGTATTTTCATTTGGTTTGTACTGGTTGCCGCGAGTATTTTTACGCTACGCTATTTGAACAAAGAAAAAGGCAGTCGGGTACCAGCTTTGTTAAAAATGGCGTGAACTATGATTAACATTGCGCTGTGACAAATATTCATAGATATCTTTGGCAAAGGCTTTAGACTTTTGATTGGAAGTATAGTTGATACTATAAAAGGATCAAAATTTATTAGAGACCTTAATATTCGATAATTGTAAGTAGTCTGACCATGTTACCTGTGTACGAGTCCCGAATTTCTACCACTAATTATATAATCAAAATCATCAGGAAATGACAATAGTCTTATCAATTAATAAGTTATAAAAACACTTTAATTGCTGGTAATTTTTGGAAACAAAATGAATTGGGGCACTTTAGAGTGATAAGGGCGCGCCAGTCGGGACAAAGGGGCGCTTGAGGGTGGCACAGGGGCGCTGTAATTTTAGGGCGGGACGCGGCGCCCCTCTATTTTACCCTAGCTGGAACACTGTCTGACTACACGTACAATTTTTTAATCCAATCTAAAAATTGAGATTATTTTCTCTATTGCCATATTGTCGAGATGATATGTATTTTGCATTTAAGCAAATGCAAACAGATAGAAAAACACATATTCAAGGTTCGAAACGTTTGATTATACATAATACAGCCTCTAAGAAAAACACACTATTGGGTCTAAAGTATATGCTGTTAATGTATAATTTGAACAAAATATTAACTTAAAGCTTTGACACATTACAATATAATTGCAAAGAACATAAAAATAACCTCTGTAACGTAGGTATAAACATGCTTTAAAATGCATCCCGTAATTTTTTTTTCAAATCATTTTGACAAACGCGTGCAGAATGCAGAACAAATCGGCGGCGAACTGATGCTTTGCATCAAAAGTTTTCTTGTAGTATAGTTTATTCATTCTTATATTGATCCAGTGTTTAAAGCAGAATAATTGCATGATGCATGTTAATTACATTAAAAATTGGACCTTACTGTTTTTGTACAATCTTGCGTGCGGGAGATTCGTGTACTCTATATGCAAATGTTCCTTGTAATTAGAAAATGAGAAAACTATTATGTAGTTTAATTTTTGTTCCTATTTGTTTCACGTTGTTTAACGTACATAACTGGACTGTCGTTTTATGCTGATTTTTTGTAGATCAGCAGCCATATTCTCAAAAAATCGTAGACATAATTTTAAACGTAGTTTAAGTTTACGTCCGTTTTTAATATTCTCTAAGATTCGTAGTTGTAAGTTACGTGTAAAATTGATCGTAAACTTACGTCTGCTCCTGAGCGCTCGTAAGTCATACCGTCCCTCATAATTTTGCAAAGAGAAATCGTTTTTCAAGCCATTCACTACTTAGCATCATTGATTTTGTTGCACGTGACATAGAACGACGAAAAAACATTCAAAATTTGCAAATATTTTGAAAAATGTGTTACTCATGGGGAATAACTCTTACAAAAATTTGTAATTTTAAAAGAAAGAAACAACAACCGAATTTATGAAAAAACGTTCCGGAAATTAAACGTTTCCTATGTGATTTGCGATTTTACATCATGCTGTTTGATTTATGTTAAAATGGGATTAGGTTATTTATTACTTTCTACTCGTTAATTTCTACACTGGAGAAACGTAACCTTAAAAAAGGTCTTGTTGCACGTTATGGTAAATTGACAGATTGCTTTTTAAAACACATATTCAAAATTATGCAACACACCAATTAATATCATGACTTTATTTTATTTTATTTATTTATTTATTTTTAATTAATTATTTTTTTAATATCACTTTAGCCAAATATAAATCCGTATTTCCTTCCACCAGTCTACTGCTTTCTGAGGTTATGCAATTAAAAAACTGTAATAATTTAAGTACTTTGAGGTAATTATTTCTCTTTCAATACGTTTATTTCCAAAGTGAAAGAAGTAACTGAGCATGCGTGATAACGCTACGTGCAAAACGTAAGATTTACGATTGCTATTTTACGTGCAAAACTGCGATTACTTTCGAGAATACGAACAATCGTAGACGTAAACGTAAAGTTACGACTATCTTATCTTTACACGTAAGTGTAAATTTACGATTTTTTGAGAATATGGCTCCAGGATGCCGAAAATTTCACAAATTGTTTAGATATGTAAAACCAGAAATTGTTTCCTATGTTCCGGGGAAATTGTATTGTCAATTTTTCATGGCATTACTTCAAATTTAAGGTGCAAAGCGATATTATTTTTGAATGGGCTTTTTCGATACTTCCAGCAATTTTCTAGCTGCAGTAGCACATGAACAGGTGACTATACCTCACCCACCAGACGTTATGCAATCTGCAAAAAACTAGCAACAATCCTTGTAAATGACATTGCTCGGAGTCGAGCACAGTTATCACAAAAAGCACACTTAAACTCACAACTCCAATGTCGATGGATAAATACCTAGACACATCAAACAATGACCCCCTTTTCTCCCGATAAGGATATTGGATACTGGTTATTAAAACACGTGATTGAATGGATTAAATAACGTTTGACGTCTTGTTTTTTTTGTTGTTGTGAAGTTTCTTTATTTCACTGTTAATTATAATGTAAGTGGAAACGGTATTACCAGGTTGGGGGGGGGGGGGAAGTCGTAGTAGTCTGCACGGTCATCACATTTGTAACACCAGTATCAATAAGATGATATATATATATACATGTTTTAATAAGAATGAGAATTCTGGAAAAGGTTTCTAGGACGCGACCCACAAAGCTGCTCAGCGCGTCTCCAGGTGGTTGATAGAAGAGGCAGTTTCGTGTGCAGGTTGTTACGTCTTTACAGAAAACCTGACTGTATATCATAGCAGGTAATGTATTTGGGCTAATGTAGCGATTACAATCGTCTGCGGTTTTTTATATCTGCAAACATGGAATTCAACACCTAGCGCCGGTGGACGCACTAAGCAACTCTGTCGGTGGAGCCATTGAAACCGTCACCAAGACCCAGTCGTAAACTTGCAGTAACTTTGAAATTGATATCACAACTTATTAATTGCGTCAATTCAATACTGCTAATACCCACAGGCTGCGTGGGAGTTCCGTCATATTCTCTATAATTGTACCATTATGTCACTGAGAATGCCTTACATTACTTCATAACTAAAGTCAGTGTTGTCTACTGATATGGATGTGGACAAAAAGACATTGCACTGCATTTATTTTAAATAAGACAGGCACTGAAACTTGTAAATTGAATAAACGACTCCACTTGGCTCATTAGCGTATATCTGTATTTGTGCCTTTGAATGTAATAAATTTGGCGTCATTTCATACTTTAATCGTCGAAGCTAACGAAAAGTAATTACTTTTATGCCAGCTGTAAAAAGTATAATAAAATATAACAACGATTGAAAACTAACACTTTAAATAGGAAAGTTAAGTAGCAAAAGCATGAATAATTATGCGAACGAAAATAAAAATGTCTAAGGTCGTGTTGAAGTATAACCATGAACCCTGTCATTATATTTCTCTTGAATATTTGTTGCGTCAAAACAAGACATTATTTTACGTCAATTTCCGAAAAAAGCTACATGTCCAGAAAACGCGCATATAATAAAGTCCGAGATTTGCAATTCAGTTCTATTGTTCGATGTCTAATTTCGTCTTTAACTTCTTTTGTTGTCATCTCCATCATAAAAATGGATTTTATTCATCAACGAATTATATGGCAATCATTATTAAACCGTACAGCAATCAGCGATAACGTATTTGAAATAATGAAGATCATCTACATGATGTTTTCAGAAGATGTGTCCTGCGTATGGGAAACACGACAGGATTTGAAATTAAAGGAATGATAGAGAAATATTGCACCGGTCATGTAATTATTCTATTTTTAAAAGTATTTACATAGCTGCGTGTCGATGTATTATAACATTACGCCCCAATTGTCAGTGTTTTGTCTGACTTTCCTACCATATTGTCTTTTTCAATTATTATGTTTTTGTTTCATCCGATCACAATTCAACGTTTCCTTCATGTGTCTATAAATCAGCTCTGTTCATTCTACAGCTTTTACTTACATTCCTTAGCTATATAATGACGTCCCTGTATAGCAATGCAACCTACTGACATACGGCAGGAAAACCAGCATCCTTGTTAACTAAGGTTGGAGTCCAGCACACCCTGCAACAGTAAGGGAAGAATCCGCAACATCAGTGTTGACAGAACGTGATAAATAGTAGATGACCAACTCCATTAACCGCTTGGCCACCCTATTAGAACATGTCAGTCAAAACAAAGATGCATTCATGTTCCGTTTAAAAAAAACTCGCGCTATAATTAAATAGTTAAAAGAATTAATACAATCTTTGTGTGCTCTTTATGCGGGAAACGCTTCTACCATGCAATTGCAATGTTAATTTGTAATTTTATTTGCTGGAACTATTGTTTGATTTATTTGTATTGAAGTCAAGGCAAACGACTAAGTAAAAGTGTACATATTTTTTCCTTATTTAACTAAAAGATATATGCAACATAAATGCTAAATATGAATATATAAATTTCAGGCAAAATCATACTTTATGTTAATAATTTATATCAACATATTTTGATTCATGTCTTATTGTTTGACACATGATCTGTTTGGCGAGTGTGTTTAATTTATCTCGTATATACATAACTAAGGTTTATGAATGTTTGATATTAATAAGTTTTAACACCTCGAGGAATACAATTATTCGCTGTATTTTAAATATTTAATACCATGCCCATTTCCCGTAAAAGCTCATTATTTTCTACATTGACACATAAATTTGGTGATACACTATACACGCATTCATAATAGCGTAAAAAAAGTAATTCTTGATATCATTATTAAGAAAATATCCATGCTCTAAATTTCATGGGAAAAAAACTAGACGAAATATTTTGTCCAAAAGGTGTTGGAGCAGATGTTTTAACTATTGTTAAGTCATAATTTTCTGAATTTTTTTTCAAGTTTCAGTTATATACGTGAAAACTGTAATCCTCCGAGACACTACCGACAACTACAAATATAAAGTATGAACTATGTTTTAATTGCGACAAACTTATTACGTGACTTTAAAAATGAAAACGATACAGATACAACGAGGAAAAAATATATGTTAATATTTGTACTATGTATTTGTCGACATTCTTCTGTGTGTTCTCGTACATAGGACAAAACAAGAAAATAAACTCGACATACATATCTACAACAAAAATCACACATTATACATTAGTTTTGACCACCAATATTGAAGAATTGACCAACCAACATATTTAATCTGATGAATACTGCACCCGGCCTGTTTCATGAATTATTTTTGACTGGTCAATACGTACTTTTACAAACATTTTCATGTGTATATATGTGAAATTTATATGAAATGAAAACGGAAAAGTTTAGTGTTATAGTAAAATTAGTTAAACTGATAATATACATTTTTATAATTTAATTACGGAACTTTTTGTGGCATAGTAAATTTTATAACCTAGTTATTTTTCCAACAAAACTTTTTAGAATAAATTTCAGTTTCGAAGTGCGAAAAAATCCCGTTTGTTGCCATTTGTAACAGACTATAAATTATTGGTTATCTCCCTTGTTAAATTCAAGACAAATCGCAGACTGAGATGTTCGATTCCGTAAAATGCATGTATTTCATATCTTTTTTTATTGTGTTTAGGTATTTATATTGCGTAAAACAAACAAATTAGACAATGAATAGACGCCATTTTAAAACTTGTTTCAATATCCCCTTTCACATGGAATATGGTCTGGTATCCCTGTCTGATTAACCAATCACACTGCAGGAATTATATAGATTCATTACATCAACAGAATATATTTAAAGCTATATTTCTCGACAATATTTTGATGTTTTTATAATAAAGTCAGGTTTCTAAAATATTAATTCTAAAGGTGCCCCTAGTCTAACATCACGATTGGTCATCATTTATCAAGACTATTTCCAGTCGTTTGTTACGTCATGTTTACGTAACATTGTATTCGACATCTGTATTGGTCTACTAAAACTGCGATTGTCTGATAAATATTTTTACTTTAAATTGTAAATATCCCATTGATTATCTCTTTTAATCTTCAGAGCATTAAAAATATCTTTCCCAATCCATATCGAAACAATTGATTGCTTCTAAATACACAATATTTGTTACTAATGTGATTCGTTGAACTAGAAAGGCATTTAGTCCAGAAAACATTTTGTTTACCATTAACAAAAAAGAAATTAGCGTGGGGAAATATAAAATTACAAGATTACGCTGCCAACTGCTGCCTTAAAAGAAAAATGCAATTAATAATTCAATTATGAACTTTCTACAGCGTATACCTATACACATAACCAACGATCACATTCAACAGACTGGACTATGATAGATCATCGTGCTCTATAATAAGGCAACAATTAATAAGGTTGTTAAATTACAGAAGTAAATAAACACGGCTTAGCTAATGTTAAATATAGTTTATTTTGGATAAATTATTAATATGATTGAATAATTGAATATACCAGATTTATTCTTGTCTTCAACATATCTATATTTAGCTTTGAGTTCTACGTAGATAACTAAACAAAAGTATATTGTTTAAGGCTTGTCAAGCATGTTTATAGCAGTTATACAGAAATACATTGTTAACTTGTTACGTATTGTTGCCAACTTATCTATTCGTTACATAGTAATAAGAATGTTTTTGCTTGCTTCTTGATATTATAATAAAGGCTAAGATATGGGTAACACCTATTCCCAGTGATTTTGTTTTAAACATTTCAACACTTATCTATTTTATTTCTTTGTCAAAGATTTGTAGTATCAAAGAGAGTTTGTATAATTTTCTGTTCTCGTGTTTATTTTTATACTTCAGTTTTCACCTCATGTGCTGGTAACTGATAATATTCATTGAAATGGTCTATATTACTATACACAATCTCATACAAAATCCGAAGTTAATTTATCAAATCAAACTGCTTATTTAATCAGATTAAACCACAGCATCCTCTGTGTTTAGTAATATGAATGATGACACCATAAAACTCTCTTTGTCAACCCACGTTTACACTGTCACTTGTTGCCTTGAAAGCTAGAAGAAATTAACAATTTAATTACGTCTTTCTGGCTACTAATTTTCTACAAACTATGCCTACATGTATATACATAACCTAGAAAATATGTAAATTCCTCAAAAACTAAATGGCAAAACAAAATGGACAATTTCTGTGTGAATATCATAGTACAGAGTAGGCTTCAGTAATTGTATTTTATAGTGTTGTAAAAGGATGTATTGTTTACTGTTGAAATAACAGCAATTTGCATTTTAAATTCTTAATTACGTCATTAAGATAACAGTGTTAATTGCCAGAAAAGTGGACGCGGGGTGAACATTTAAAAAAAACAAAATTTTTGTTGTACCTTTTGATCAGCAAAAATGTGTTCAGTTTAAATATAAGAGTCAGTTATCACTAGAACCACAGAAAATATTACTTCGTTATAAGCTCGCCAATTTTGTCATTGAAAACAGTGCATTTGATCTGAAACAATGCAAATATTGTTTTCCAGATTCTATCCACCATTTGATTTTGGTGGTGTTTTTTTTTATAAGGGCTGGTATTTACAGGTAAAATAAAATTAACACGGTTTAGTTTTTTAATGTTTGAGGAAATGAGCGAGCTGCTAAAAAACTCTTAAAATACAAAGCGCAAATTCATGGTTAATTTATTTATAAAAATATTCTATATAATACTTTTTACATAGCAAATTTTTATGTAATCCAGACCGTTGTTTTTCGAGAAATAACACTAAAGAAAAAAGCAGTGATTGCTTGCAGATGTTTGACTGTTAAAAAAAAACGAAATGCGATCAAGTTTAGCCGTATAACAATTTCAGTGCGATATAATAGTAATCAAATAGAGCAAAACAAATATATTTATTAAAATTACTTCTATATGCAACACGTTGATATAAATACACGGATATGTCATTCAAAGCATTATTGACAAAAACTAGCAATCTAAGTGTCTAATAAATGATACTTAAACATATAATATTGCACATTATTGCAATCGAATTACGTAAGAGTGTCACTTAAATTCACACAACATATTGGGAATCTTTTATCTTCATCAAATAGCTTTGGTATTGTGCAAGTTAGTTATATTTATGTCTCCCAAACGAAGGGGACAACTTTCCGGTTTCCTCCTCGTTTCCTTTTTTCTTTCCTTTTAATTTTGTCCTCTCGTTTTTTCAAGGATGCGATGTATGATCGACACAAACTGTGAGTATGTTTGGGCTGACCTGAAGTTGTAGTTTCAAAATTACTTTAATAATATCAGTAAATTTCATATCGCTCATCGAATTGTTAACTCCTCCAAGGGGAAATCGAATCATTACTTCTACAACAATATTAGTAGTTTTAAAAAAAAATCTCATTCTGTTTTAAATCCTTCCTCGATTATTGATTTTTAAAAGTTTAATGGTATATTTAAATCCTTCACAAGTTTAAGTCAAAAGTGTCCTTTGGTCTCAAAATCATGCATAGAAGCTATACAATAATAGGTATTTAGTATTCCACCGGGTTCAACATATACTCCAGCAAGAGAATTAATTTCTGGAGATGGGTGTCATTTGTCCATTATATTGAGATTCAAAATACAATATGACAGACTGGCTACTTTGGCCTTTTCTTAAAACTAACACTAGATAACATGAGATGATATTATGTTCAAACGAATCTGAATCATTACGAATCAGAATATGATAAACAACGCTTAGGGGGATTCAGGGCACTTACACTGATAATAATGTCATGTAATTTTCTTTAAAATTGACATATCTAAATAATAAAAAGGGGGCTTATTTTCGAGTTGTTAAGCACAGAAATTTCAAAAAGAGTATATAGAAGATAGAATAAAAACACTAAAATTCAAGATTTGAAAAATTCTGTCCATGGAAATTATCTGAATTTGTGGCCGGATTTCACGGAATGAAAATCCGGGTTATAATATGGTAAATGTCGGGCGGGCGGGGAAAAATTTTCGTAACAGTTTTTTCAGCAACTACTAGTCACATTCTCTTGAAATTTGGTATGCAGCATCAGCATGGCCTCCCATAACGTGGGATTTGATTTCAGGTCTGTCGCTTACCTACTTCCTGTTTAACGAAATCCGGCCATTTCTGTCTTTAAAGGATTTTTATATAATGTCAAGCAATTTGCAGATTTTAGTGATAGAAAGAAAAATATGGATCTCTGATTTATGTTTTTGCCTATTGGGAAATAACTAGCCAAAAAGTGCTAAATATGGCATCTTTTGGTCAAAATTACCTCCCTAGTAAAAACATTTAATTTTCTTTATATTTGCCTATACAGAACTCGTTTATGCGAATACTTCGTATTGCAACCACGAATAAATTGAAGTAATAGTATAGGTTTAAGACTTTTATTATTATTTGAAATTTTATGGAAATGAAAAGTTAATAATGAAAGAAATTATTATTAATTTTACCATAAATATGATATCTATTTTGTGAGTTTCCAAAAATGGCAGATGATGTCCTTCATCCCCTAAAATAATTGTACAGCCACGCTTATAAGCTCGGAACAAGGTAATTTTATGGTTTATCTTTTTTAATCTTTAACCACAAACCATTCCACGATGTTTGCAAAGAAGAAATTTCCCCAAACGTTGCGTGATCGAAACACTAAAAGAGGATAATGTAAACATTTACAAGTCTGATAATTAAATTTTAAACTGCTTATAGTGGATGTCGATCATACATGGCTTCTTCGTATAATCACATGTGAAAGCGTACGAAATAAGTATTATGGTTGTAGCGGGTATAATGGGTAGAAAGACACTACAAATTAATTGAATTTAGTCGTGTATTTCTCCACACTGTTAATATATGTCAAGACTCGACACAACTACTCGGAACATCGTCATTAATGTTCTTCTATCTGGTGAATCATAAACTATTTGATTTAGTTTAGACTTGAAACGGTGACAGCAATCCGGTTAAAAAACGGTTCAACGTTCCGGTCGACCTAGGATCATATCATTACAACAACATAAAGCCCCAGGTTACTGTCAAATATCGGCATAGACAGTCAGAATAGTCTTTGTGTGGAAATGGTCTACACTCCAGAAGTCTTTACTTTTGCCTAAAATGGTCCGAACACTGCAACGGAGTTAGGGGCTGGGATCCTAGAATAATACTTCCTCGAGAAGAATCATTGGTTAAAATGTTAGGCTTGATTGCACTAACTGGAGTAAACGCATGTTTTATCATCGGGTGTCAAAATGATATTGCTTTTTTCGTATCTTGAGCAACAACATATTAATTTTATTAGCATGCAGAAAGAGCCATATTATTAGAAAACAACAGTCGACGTTGGCATGGCTCCATTTTATTGGAGATGTATATTCTGTACAGTTATCGCTATGCTCTTGCATAAATATACATGTTTCTATAAAAGTTTTGATGTTAAAATTCTTATGGATGCTCATCTGATTAATTTTTTAACAATTTTTAATGACTGCACAATGATATTATATCGAATACATCATTCGAAATAATGAAAATTCACAAACAGTACTTAAATACTGTCTTAAAATAGAAAACATTCAAACACGATTCATTTGTATTTCTGTGTGTTTTGGATCTTGATTTTTTGACGGTCATTGACAACAAATTTTCTTGAAGACTGTCTTTTTGAGGGTAAATTACCCATAAAGTTTTATCGCCAGTTAATTATATCAAGACATTCAGAAATATCTTTTAGAAATGGTTAACCAGGAGTTAATAATGGTTTAATGCGTACAAACATTTTACAGATGTAAATTTGATAAGATCATATTTTGTACATTCAACTGTGCCATGAATCATATATCTCTTTCTGACAAACGTTAAGAAAATGGAACGTAGACATGAATTCATGGTCATTCGAAACATTTAATGTGGAATTGAATATGTAGCAATGAACGAATTTTTTTTTTATGTCTATCGATTTTTGTAGGACAAAAACAAGTTAACACACATCTGACAATTTGGAAAATATAAAAGACCAATGGACAGAAAATTCGACTGTCGTGAATTTAGTATGCAAATTTAGTAAGGACAGAGAATTTTGTCGTTTGTTGCAGCTGCAATCGGACAATTCTTTGTCAACATTGTTCAAATTGTTCAAAATTGTCCAAAACGTGCAAGGAGCTAAGCATCTTTAAGCAAGCCACTTTATATAGTTTTTAGCTGACTTCCATATCGGATGTATTCTGACAGGTAGTTTACCAACACGAGTAAGCGCATTGTAGCCGCTGATAGCTACCTTTTTCGCCCCAATCGCAATTTTCCATATCTTTTCAGTGGCATTCAAAATCGTGTTATTAATGTTTTGCTTGTTAACGTGTTCATGTCCTGAGTGATGCATCGCTGAAAATTAGACAACATTCAAATCATCAATCTAATCGGGGTTGAATTTTTTCTAGTGGAATGTTTCCGCGTTTCATTATGAAAGTCGATTTGTGTAATAATTCATTTTAATTACCTCTACGGGTCTTAACGATAGTACGAGAATATAACCGATATTAATCCGTCTTAATCAGCTTCTTAAGCTTACTAGTATTGATAAACCAACGAATTTGGACTAGAATGCTCATTTTTTAAAAACTAGTATTCGATGTGGTACCTTTGTATTGCAAAACTCCAATAGAACATTTTTTTCCACGTTAACACTTGCATACTTTATTTTATTGCTTTGTTTGTTAACATCGTCCTTGACTTTTGCTACAGGAATTTTACAGTCTTTTTTTTTCTAAAGAAAACTTGCGTTGTTTTAGAAGATCGTCTGCTTAGATGGTATTCGGACAAACCGCAAGACTTTAACCGCCTTAACTGCAGACGACATTTCGAATAGCCAACAGTCGACTCTTTCTAATTTACACTTCCTTTGTAATATAGGTCAACATTTTCTTTGGCAAAATCGCCCAATCAAAATGAAAAAAAAAACGCTAATTAACTGTGGAGAATAATTGTTGAATTCAATTTGCACATTTATGGATCAACAATAGCATTATAAAGCTGCATCAAACGCAGTAAGCATTTTTCATTTGTCAAAAAAAAACGCCCCAAAGACACGCTGTATTTTTCTAGGGTGATACAGTCATTTGTAGCATATTGTATTTCACTGTAGGTCATTCCCTGAATGTTTTATTTAGCGTTCGGTCAACAACAATTGACAATTGTGTGTTCTTTCTTAATAACTTTATATGTAACTGATTAATTTAAAAAAATGAGGCTAAATTTGAGGTCAGCTTAATTTTAACGCCAAGCTAAAAATATGTCAATTTTAATGCCATGTAATGGCCAGAACACGTTTCGAATTATGCAATTGTTTTGTGGAATTTTTCTAGTGCCCCTGTCTGCAGCCGGTCTTTTTGTATTTGTTCATTTAGTGTTATAACCGAAAGATTTACTTGTATCAGTGGTTACTTATTCCACACCAGCCACGCAACGGTTTATTTGTTTTTTTTTCAAGATTGATAAGTCTTAATGATGATCTAAAAAAAAATTAAAAAACTACAATATTTTAATGCAGCCAAGAAAAATGATTGAACAAAACTCTACCTAAGTAGTAGAACTGTGTAATGTTTATTTACTAGTAGTTTGTTTAAATCTGTGACTAATTTATGAAGACCGAAATAACTGATTTATATAGTAACCGTTTTATGTTTCAACAAATGTTATAAATTTCTGTATATCATAATTATTTTACGAATATAAACAATTTTAAAAGCATTATAAAATTGAAAATGGTTATGATCTTTATCTTAAACCATTATTAACGGCTGTATAATATATGCTGCTATGAATATCGAAAACTAAACACGCCGTGAAACATTTGTTTTAATGAATCAAAACATATCTTATCTTCACGTTTATTATGTAATTGTAATGAGCCTCATCTTTAAAGCTTGTACTCGCAATATACATGTAAACAGATAAATGCTATCAATGAAAGTTTACATTTTGTATACATGTAAACTTAATAGAAAAATGTTATCTATGAAAGTTTACATTTTGTATACATGTAAACTTAATAGAAAAATGCTATCTATGAAAGTTTACATTTTGTATACATGTAAACTTAAAAAAAAATGCTATCTATGAAAGTTTACATTTTATAGGTGGTTTTATCATTGTAACGGTCGCATGACTATGATGAAGTATTAGTGGAATTCAATATTTGTAGGGCAATTAAAGGTATTGGCACGACTATCGTAGGTTTAATGTGTTCTAGTTCAAGGTTTTGTTCCTTTTAACTAGTTGTTACACTGTCTATTTCTTGATATAACAAGAATTAACAAACCGTTGAATATATTGTGATTTCAACTCTGGTTCATTTTAAATATGGGTAATTTATAAGTCTTCAAATAATTCTCATGTTATCAAACTTTCAAATAGCATATTAAGTCAAACAAATGAAACAATTGTTTACGTATGATAAACTTTTGCATTTAATAGCTGCAAATCAGAATTGTAGAAATGGACTAATACACCGATTGGACGTTGTATATTGATATTTATTGTGTTGTAAATTGTAAAGAAGTATGTTAAAGCATTATTTGATCTTACTTCTCCATTCCACCATAAACAAAAAATAAACGATATTGTGAAATAGTTCAGTTGTGGCTTTTAACATACAATATTACATTAGCTTTACAATAATTCATTCAGCAAACGAATAAACTCCTATGGTACCCTTGTGATCACTTCAGATGATATTAAGTGTTTTGCTCCGATTCCCGACATGTTTGTTTAGTTACGATATGTGTTTGCGATATCATATTATTACCTGATAACGTGCTAAAATTTGCAAGCAAGCGTCCAGAAATGTTAGTTTTCATGTCATGTAAATGCCTATTTTATTGTTGAATAAAACCAATATTAGTGTGTTAGAAAATGTTGCTTATTGGCATTCAATGTAAAAGGCTCGTTACTATATTCTATACAAGAAGGTATCCCTGTTATAAAATTTTAAATAGTAAAAAAATCTTTAAGAACGAACCGTGGCAAAAGGAAGGACAGACACATACTTCGATCCTTACAGAATAGTTTCAAAAGGAGGTGCTGTTAACTTCAATTATTATGTCTTTGTCCTTACCACACTTGTTTTTTTTTCATATAAACGGGTGTTAGTATAAAAACATAAATGTCACACTTTAAAAAAAATGTTCCCATGGAATAAAGAATTCATCTTGCAGGGGCCGTGCCTCGATTCTTGCTAAAAAAATTTCTGCTTTACCACGTGGGTTTTTAAATTCACAATATTCTACATGTAAAAAATGTATGTTCTTGCATGGAAATGTGTGTTCTTGCATGGAAATGTGTGTTGTTGTCGTAGTCTCGATCACCCAGACACATATATTGTTGCATCTGGGATCACGTTGTTTTAGTTTCGCTAACTTACCAATAGGTGGAGACAAAACGACGATACTACTTAAGGGTCCTTTTTTAGACAGCAAAATCAGGAAAGCATGTTAACACTTATAAAATGACGTCAAAGTGTGCTTCTCACTCAGTGTGACTTACATGAAATTTTTTTTTTAAATAATGAATTAAATAATAATTTATAAAAATACTCAGAAATTTATTTATAAATTTCTTCGTAAGAGAGGAAGTAATGTTTAGCGAATAAAAATATTTTTTTTTTTAAAATAATGAATTAAATAATAATTTATAAAAATACTCAGAAATTTATTTATAAATTTCTTCGTAAGAGAGGAAGTAATGTTTAGCGAATAAAAATATCCAATAAAATTATTACGCCATGTTTAAGGCGCAACAATAACTACTTCAACAGACGCTCGGAATACAATTAAAGCGTCTGGATTATCGAGACTACTATTGTTTTTGTTTTTATTTTTCGATGAGTTATGGCCTGGACTCAAAAATGCCTTACAAATAATGAGTTTTCGGACTTTTTGTAAAAACGTTAGTAGATATTGAGCTGATATTTGGTATGGGAGTCAACAATCACGATTTACAGATCATTTTTGAATTTTGTTCCAATCCATATTCAATGATTATTAATTGAATTAATGTTAGCTTAACGTCCAGCGAGCAGTATTTCAGCTATATTCAGGACGAGAACAAGTTAACAAACAATAAAACAACGGAAATAATGGTGTGATGGGACATAGGGAACCAAAATTTTGACTGCCACTGGAAAGTATGGAGTATTGGGTAGGGACGGAGTATTTAGCCTTTTGTAGCTGCTACAATGAGCCTACTCGTTTTCGAATTCTACAAAAGGGATCTTTGCGTGGCACTCTAAAACTGGTTAACCACTATGGTCCGTATTAGGACCTGACAAGCCCCTTCATCGAAAGGGTCTCGCCTATCAGCCACCCGGGGACACGTTGGGCTGCTCTGTTGGTCTAGCACTGGGAACCCTCAGTTCAAAAAACCAGTTTCTAGAGTTTTTTGGAAACTCATAGAAATATTAAGATCCTATTTGATAAAGTGCCAACTATTAAGAACTACCGATCAAGTTTTAATGTTGTTCCGGTCTGATGGTTTTCCCGAGCACTTGCCGATAAGGGACTTCGTAATCCATATGCAATAATAGGTATATCCTGTCCATACTTTTTAAATGAGGAAAACAAATGGTCTGGAATGACGAGTTTCAATCTGTACCATGGTCTTAGACTCGTATATAAAGTTTAAACTTTTGATTTGTGGTTTAAAAACCATGACGGCTACAATTGTGCTTCTCGTAAATTCAGTTGTATAAATACCTCTGACAATCTACAGATATGTTATATTTCTCATTACAAAAGGAATATCCTTTTATATCACGCAGTTAGACTATATCTTCGTTGTATTTTCCTGTAATTAAGAGTTTTAATGGAATTTAAAAAGTTTTCGCAAAAAAAGAAAAAAAATATTTCGCGACTCGGATTACTAAGCGGAAACAATTTAAGTTGTAAGGCAGATTGTTTCATTTTAAAAGGCTATGATTCTTTCAGATCTATTCTAGATGCTTAAATTGGATTTTTAATTTGTTAAGGTTATTAAGAGTTCTTAAGATCATTGATGTCGTTTGTCAGAGAATACTGTAACTTTACACTTCAAAATATTTATAGCAACTTCATAGCAAAACTAACGAATAACACAAGGTATTTATTGTATTTAAATAATGTATTTACAAAATTTATTACATTAAAAATTCGAAAGAACTTTAGAAAGTTGCATCAAATCAAATATTTCGAAGAAATGAATAATCAATAGCTTACGAAATTTCAAAGTACTACTTCAGTATAAATCGGAAAATTGTAGCTGCATTGATTTATTGCCTTTTTATAGGACTTAAAAGAAAAGAATAATAACAGAAGAAAATATAGCGACGCATTTAAAAAAAGTTTTAAAACAAAATGACATTATTAGACATTTCAAACCTTACCATTTCGGAAATATTCTTGAATTTGGGGTATTAGCTTAAAAATATATAAAAATATATCAAACCAGATACAAGTTTATATCACAATCAATCTTTTCAAATTATCCACTATTATTCAACCTTTCTTACTTGAAATATTAAACATCTCATAACAATAAAGGCTATATGAACCCATAACACTTAATAGTCGTTAATACTCCCGCGAATTTTGCAATATTGTAAGAGGTAATGGTGATCTAATGCTTCTTTAACTATCATATCAAAACACCGCACAATAAATGGGAATAACGTCATTATATAAAATTGATATTGGAATGTTCGGGTTCAAGGAAAATAAGGAAACAACATATACTCACGGAAAAAAGTTTGTTGATAATACAGCTATCATGTATTTTATTTTGATGTACATTAGAGGAAAGACCCTTTTAAAATTATTTAATATCAGTTAATTTATTTGAACAACCTAAAAAGTGCCGCTTTTTGGTCGGTTCTAGTTCCAACTTTATACAGTTATATTGTTTATTAATTAAATTAAATCAGAATTGTGTATTGGCTACAATATTGCGCATTAATAAATCACTTACATATATCAACGGGAGTTGGGACAAAGAGGTCTTTTCAGTGATATAGTCATTAGCCCAGTTCTGCTGACAAGAATATCATTGATTCGTTCAGTGTTTAAAATGACTGCACTGAAATGTCGAAAATGATTCAAGAATAAAAATAGTAAGGAAACCCGCAGAACAACAAGAGCCGAAAGTCAAGGGACGATTACAAATCTGGATTTAAACAAACCTATACAACACCAAAACACAAAAATCAGTGACATGGTATCCATCTCTGTGGACCCCTCTGCCCATTGTACATGTATCCGACACAGCGCCCTATTTTTATCTTCTCAAATATCAAAAGCCTATCTCAAAAGATAATAAAATTACAGCACGGGCACGATTATGGAGGGACGGATTTCTATAGGTCGTCCGCCACTAAGTGGCAGGGCCCTAATAAAAAAATAATTGGTGCACTCAGGCGCTCCGGACGAGTAAGCAGTTACTGCCTCTAATTAGACACCTGTCTTTTTATACGTACTTAAATACTAAGGGTGTTTCCATTCACAATGTGTAAATGGCTCAAAACGAATTTGGTATAACTTTTTGGAATTTTGATAATAATAACTCTACAGCATGCTATTTTATTTTGATTCAAATATTTTGGAAGTGGAGTGAACGCTACTAATCAATCTTATTAGACGAAACGTGAGTCTTGCGCAGTAAATTTTATAACCTTGATAATTTGTAAGCATTTTACCTGATAATTAACATTCAGCCAATTGCTTTGTAGAAAAACTATTACTAATTAAAGATTTCATAATTAATTATTGATTCCTGATTCAATCCTGAATCCGAAATAACAGGTTATAAAGCAATCGATCCTAATAGACAGGAAATCTGAGGAATACACAGGAATTTTCCCGTACATGTTTCTGATAAAAACATAAAAGATGTCTTTCATTTGACATAATCCATGTGATAAATGACACAATTACACCCGCGAGTAATGGTATAATATCAGCATATATCGGTACATAAAATAACCAATAAGTTATTAATTACATAAATTATCAGAAAATTATACACGTGATCGGAACTAAAATACAACCGATATCTACGGGCACATACATTCAACAGAAAAGCCGCGATGTAGTCGCATTGACAGATGTAAAACACAAAAGAAGTATTTTTTATGTTTTCAGCTTAAGTTGTACTCTTATTACTGCCAAAAAGGCTTCATGTTTAGTAGTTAAGTTATCTTTATGTTCAGTAGTCATGTAGTCTTCATGTGCAGTAAGTGGTCTTCATGTTTAAGAGTAAAGTAGTCTTTATGTTCTGTTATCCGGTAGTCCTGATGTGCAGTAAGTAAATATAGTCTATATGTCCGAATTCGACGATATCAGCCATACATTTAATTATTAAATAAAAAATAAAAACAAACACGTTATAGGAAAAGCTCTGCTGCATGTTCAGCTTATTTTTATTACATAAAAATGCTAAAAGTGGAACGGCTAACGGCTTTGTACTAGACGGTCTACAAAAAAAAACATGGGATATCACTCTTAACATTCTATGAAGTCGTATCACAATCAACTGGATGGGTGCGGTGGAATGGTCATATCGAACTGACCTGCACAAAGTACGAGCTTCTAATAACATAACCGATTGTTAACCTTTTCCCGCTTATTACAAGTCCTTGTCGTTATTCATGTTATTTAAATACAAACAATCGCCATAAATAATGATCTATTTATTAAAAACACCTAATGAAATTATCAGAATAACTGTAAGAAATATATTCATATTTTGTTGTTAAGTAGTTTTTTTATTACAGCCATAAAAAGTAAATAAAGTAAATAATAATATGTTTGATTGATGATTAACGTCCAGGAAGTACTATTTCAGTAATTTCAAGGACGAGAACAGTTGGCAGACAATAATACATGTATGTCAATGGATGGACCATCTTTACCACAACTTTTAACTGCCACTTTAAACTATGTTTTTTTTGTAGCGGCTAAAATGAGCCTACTCCTTTTTGAAATCTACATAAGGATTCTTCATCGTGCATAGACCGTAGAACTCTCCAAACACGTTACCCACTATGGTTTATATAAGACGATCACCACCCGATCCCCGAGCGAAGCGCTGGGTAACTCTATGTATCAAGTACTTAGAACATTCCCAGTATATTACTAGGACATTTAAAAACAGGTTCATATAGTTTGTTAACCGAAACATTAAGGGTATCGAATATACTATCAAAATTTAAATTATGTTAGTTGTCACAGAAAATGTGCGTTAGGTTTTTTTGTTTACTGTACGGCATAGCTTTGTCATTTCTACAAATGTAATTGAACGCACCTTCTTAGTCAGGTACAAAGAAAGTATCAACGAAAAAGTTTATACTATTCACTGCGCAAGACTTGCGTGTTTTATCTGATAAAGCCTAACAGTGGTTCTCAAACGAAAATATTGGAAGTATAAAAAGAATTTAGATTTTGCACCCATAGGTTTTATTGGGTTATTCTTTTTCTGTTTTTGTGTTGCGCTGTGTGTGTTTGTCTATATCCGGATTTGTAACTTGTTGTTCGGACGGTTTTCTTTGCTGTTTTTTTTTATCACACCATAAAAACAAAGTGTAGTTTTCAAATTAGTCAAAAATGTAAAATGTCAAAAGACGTCAACGTAGAACATTATAGCTCATTAATAATTCGATCTTAGTTTGAAGGTCGTTAGAAAACCATTTCTAGATAAAAGTTGAATGTCCGCAGATTATGTCAATAGTGATTAGCGTCATTATCATTATACTCTGCTATTTAACTATCTAATAAATGAGACTGAAGCTTTGGCTTAAAATCTTGCATCATTACCGTCATATGTACTTATCTAGCCATATAAGAAACCATAGGGAAGGATAATTATTAGACTGTATACAATATGCATTAAGAAAAAATGGTAAAAATAAGAAAATATTTTTGTCTATCAAATTTTACAAATTAAAAAACACACACACATCGCACGACCACAAAGGCGGGAGTAAAAAATGTGTTTCTTTCTTTGCTGGAAACTCTAACTGTGTGAATTCATGTAAAAGCTCATTTCTGGATAGTGAACTGATTTAGATATATACATTTCTTTGCGACCAATTAGTTTGATAGCCATAAAACTTGCGACTTAAGGCTATGCGTTAGGAGCTCCTCTTTCCGCTATAATTTTTAATACAAATGAAAAATATAAGAGTATAAAAATAATATGAGTGGGGCTGGGGGTTTATTTTACTTTCAACAATTTTTGAGTTTTATTTTGGCGTCCCGTTGTGGTAGTACCCTGTGAAAACGCCATACCTCAGGAAGGAAAACGAGCAATCCCTGTCGAGTAAAGTTTGAATCTAGCACACGAAGCCCATAGAAAGGCTCAAAGCTGAAACATCAGTGTTGACAAGCACGTGATCAATAGTAGATGTTTAACGACCTTACACATTGGGCCACCAAGGTCTACAAAAGTAAAAACGAGGAAAAAATCATAAAAATTGTCGTTTCGTTGAAATAAAGATGACGTTATTATTATATATTTAACATTTCATTTCTGTCGTTGTTTTCGGTTTATTTTACTTGCAAGTGAAAACCGCGGTATACAAATTGGACGTAGCGTCCATATATTTTGGATCCTTAATAAGGAAAACATTGGTAATCATCTTATATGTTGAATTGTTCTAGAAAGTATTGAGGTATAGTAAGATTCCCTTGATGGTACCAATATAGTAATACAGCCAACTTTATACAAATTCATGTAAATTATATGTTATTGGAGGGATTAAAAAGCGAAGAACTTGTAAGTGTATGTTCAGTATTATGTTTGTGTCAAATCTTAACAGAAGAGTTCACATCCGCTCAGTGACATTCTGCAAAAGACTACGCTGAATATGGTTTCCAGTGCAGGAAAGCATTGTTCCGATGTATATGTAGCATAACGCGCAGCTTCCGGTGCTCAGTTTTGAAAATTGAAAACAATATGCAATTCCCAGATTTTAATCCACAATATTTAAAAGATTGCCTTTATAAGTAAGAATGTCTCATGATTAAATTATGTTTACCTCTGTTTTATTCTATCCTGCTTTAAACTATAAGTTACTGAGGACTTATCAAAGAATAAAATCTAAAATGATCGCGATATGAAAAATCCAATGTTTTTTTTTATTATTGTTGTTTTCCTTTTCTGAAAAAGGGACTTTGTACTCTTTCCCTCATCTTCGCTAGCCAAGTGTTAGGACTAGATTCCCGTCTCTTTGAAGATAAGCGTATCGGATCGTAACCCTTGGCTAGCGAAGAGGATTTTCATTGAGTTATACCTTTTATTATTACTATGAATATCTAAGCAACAAATGGCAGAAGAGCAAATCAAATAAACATTAATATCGTTCTAAGTCAATAAAACGCTGTGTTATTTTTTGTTTATAATTTCTTAAAGTTTCATCGCATTCCGAAGTGTTATGTTTAAATTATAAAATTGTTCCGTTCGACGTCGTAAAATAGAGATCATAATTAAGTATATGTGTATTTATCAGTTGCATAATCACCGATGAGTCTTGATTAGACGAAACGCGCGTCTGGCGTAGTAAATTTTGTAATCTTGTTATCTTTGATGACATTTTATTTGCAGAAGTTAGTTGCTTTTAGCATAAATTTATTCAAAAGGCTGCATTGCACTGTTCATGATACGCTTTAATTAAACATGACAGAAACTAATAACAGAATTCACACGGTGCTACTGTGCAATAGTTAAATTCTCTGTCATTTACGTCAGTTTGGATATTATTATACCCCGGGAGTATATAGTGATGGGGGTGTCCGTCTTTCCGTCCGTCTGTTACACTTTCTCGTATCAGCAACTCTCCCTACACTGCTGAATCGAATTTGATGAAACTTACAAAGAATCTTTAGTCGAATGGTCCCATTGTGCACCTGATATACTAGTAAAAGTTTGGGGATGTTTTCTTAAGTTCTACTTGAACTTTTAACATTTGATAAAAGTTCAGTGCAATTATGCATTGAACATGTTGGTCTTGAAATAACAGTGAACATTCAAAATTTTACGAAACCCAGAAAGCACGAACATATCGAACGAGTTAAATCATTTACCTTGCAGGCCGAGGCATTTTGTCCTTTTTTGCTATCAATGCTTTAATTTTTCTCACGTTAGACAATTTTTCTACTAACCGAACACATAATGAACAAGAACATGTAACTATTGGTTGTAGCAAACGAATTTTTATTTTCAAAAGCAGGTAACAGAATCACGTTTTTTATCGTTTACCATCTTCAAGCATACACGTTCGTTTCAAACAGTACAGGTGGGTTGATTAGCTTGTTAATTATCTTTTTTCCAAAAATAGTATCAAACAAGATTTGTTTCAATTAAGTATCCTAATGCACGATACTTTTGCAAATATTGAAGGTGGGCAACAAAAGCATGTATGTGTGGCGCTGATACTGTTTAATTTTCATTTATAAGAACAAAAATAAGTAACGTGTCATAATAAATAATTCGGAAAAGTCGCGTATAAATAAAATATAGTACAGTAAATGTTAAAGTATAAATATTTTTAATTGCTCGAATAAAAACTGATCGGCTCCACGTCAGAATAACGTGACATGATAAAGGTAAAAATTTGCTCACGTGAGGATTTTAACCAGCATACCTTTACTATAATTCTGTAATTATTTGACTAGCTGATTTCGAAATTACACAACTTCTATCGTCAGAAAGAGGAGTGTATTTATCATAATATAAAAACGCCATTAAAACAAATATGGCAAAAGGACGAATGTGAATAGTATTTAGTCATCTTCCATTCCAGTATTATATGTTACGTGTGTATATATTTTCGGCCTGAATATGGCAAATGCAAACGTCTGGTAGTATTTTTAAGGTTTGGTACATTTTACATATAAAACCGAGCTTCTAATATATTTTTTCTCAAATTCATATATCAATGAAAATGGCGTTCTACTATAGTAGAAAATGAATTGATTTAAACGGATATATACCATATTCCGATTTCCTATACCTGACGTTGTAGTAGAGTTGGCAAATAAGCCACTGGAAACAAAGCGTTGATGTCACCACGACTTATTTAATCATTATAGAAAATGCGTCCCCTCTGCTTTATAATAAAACATTTCATGGTCACAAATATCACTGGTATTCAAATGATCCTAAGTAAAAGTGCTTCTTCATTCATTCTGGCTAGACTTGCTGTATTTCCCCATAATATGATTACATCTGTAATTTTACCCAATAACACTTGTCAAACAGTATTTGTTATAGAATGTCGGGACGATGTAATACGATTGTATGTGAGTGTAACCTACAAATGCGGACTTTACTTGTAAAAATATACAATTGCGTGACTTGTTTGATTGAATAACACTCGGTAATATATAATAAATAACTCAAAAGTAGGTCGCGTTAACTTTGTCTTGATATCTGATAATAACCTTAGCAGTTTTATTTACTGTAGTGACTGTCTTCTGCGCACTTGTAATTTATCTGGGATAGAGCCAAAGAGCTGCCCAGCGCGTCCCTAAATTTGTTGATAAGGAATGCCCTCTGGTAGCGGGAGGATATAAGGTAATAGAAATATACTGAACATTGCAAAACACTGTGGGTGCTGTGATGAGTAAAGGCCGCGCTTACGCGTCGCCAGTAAACTCAATTTCCGACCATCAAATCACCAATTGAAGCCGTCAAATTTTCAAATACAATACAGTTATCTCCTAAATTAAGGACTAATATTTTAATGTCTTCATAGAATACTAAACGTGGATTTGTGGTTATCGACCACTGAAACAACTTGCTGCAGATGCCTTTTAGTAATGAAATTACCCACAGAATGTACAAAGAAATCCTCCTTGTTAATGATAAGATGTATCTGAGATATTTTGTAAATATGTTCCCTTTTAAAACTTGTTTCTTTATCGAAATTGTAGACTGTACAACCATAAAAGGTTTTATGTATATTTCTACAATAATGTATTTGCACAGTCGTTGTTAATGAGTGATAATGTGTGTTTCCGTAATAAAAGATTATATCATCAAATTCTGTATCTTTTGCAAATAACTAATGCGCTAAAGGTGGCAAAAGCAAACAAACAATAAAGGCTGATTTAGAATAAGTGATAATAAAATAAAGGTTTTAAATGTCCTGGATTTTCTTTCATTTCAGATGTCATTTGTATAAATCTCATTAGCTTTACACGACTTATATTAAGTAGTTTGGTGGGTTTTTTTTGTAGTAAGGTAATTTTTATTTTAAGTTGTCATAATATATATACATGAGCTATGTAAAGCTCTTTTTTACGACGGCTTATTCGTGCCAAACAACAAAAAGAAAAAAAATTATTTATTTCGTTTGTACGGTTTATTAAATCGTTTGTACGATTTATTAATCCGTTTGTACGGTTTATTAAATCGTTTATACGGTTTATTAATCCGTTTGTACGGTTTATTAAATCGTTTGTACGGTTTATTAAATCGTTTGTACGATTTATTAATCCGTTTGTACGGTTTATTAAATCGTTTGTACGGTTTATTAATCCGTTTGTACGGTTTATTAAATCGTTTGTACGGTTTATTAAATCGTTTGTACGGTTTATTAAATCGTTTGTACGGTTTATTAATCCGTTTGTACGGTTTATTAAATCGTTTGTACGGTTTATTAAATCGTTTGTACGGTTTATTAAATCGTTTGTACGGTTTATTAATCCGTTTGTACGGTTTATTAATCCGTTTGTACGGTTTATTAATCCGTTTGTACGGTTTATTAAATCGTTTGTACGGTTTATTAAATCTTTTGTACGGTTTATTAAATCGTTTGTACGGTTTATTAAATCGTTTGTACGGTTTATTAATCCGTTTGTACGGTTTATTAATTCGTTTGTACGGTTTATTAAATCGTTTGTACGGTTTATTAAATCGTTTGTACGGTTTATTAATCCGTTTGTACGGTTTATTAAATCGTTTGTACGGTTTATTAAATCGTTTGTACGGTTTATTAAATCGTTTGTACGGTTATTAAATCGTTTTTCATAGCCTTTTTTGTCATTTGTTAATACTAGAGTTCACTTGATGCGGCAAATTCTTCCTGTAATATGGAAAGGGATGCGCTGATTCGGCACTATTTTGAAATGGGATTAACGTTCCCTGAAATTATTTCAGTGGTCTCCCGTAAGCACCGAATAGTTTTAAGTGAACGAACAGAAAAAAGGATTTGTGCAAAATTAGGACTTTTTCGTCGTAAAAACAAAACGGATATTGCTGAAGTTGCCATCTTATTGAGGAAACGCTTGAAAGTTGTGGTCAGTTGCATGGATACAGATGGATGTATTGGAGAGCAATTCTTGCAGGTTTTAGAGTATCACAAGATGATATCCGCCAGCTTCTATCACTGCAAGACCACGAGGGAGTATATTTACGTAAAAGAAATAGACTTAGACGTAGAATGTATGTAAACAAAGGTCCAAACTTTGTCTGGCATGTTGACGGGAACGACAAGTTAAAGCGCTTTGGTATAGCTATCCACGGTTGTATCGACGGGTTTTAACGTCATATTATATGGTTAGAGGCAGGGTACACAAATAATGACCCAAGAGTAGTTGCCGATAATTTTTTGAGAGCTGTAGAACATGCTGGAGGCTGTCCTGCAAAAATAAGAGCTGATAAAGGGACAGAAAATACAATCATTGAACAACTTCAGATGTTTCTTCGAAGGAACCACAATGATTCACATGCTGGCGAAAAAAGTTTTGTGTATGGAAGCAGTAATCTGAACCAGCGCATCGAGTGGTTCTGGGGACTTTTAAGAAAAGAATGTCTTCAATTCTGGATGGACATATTTCAAATGATAAAAGATGAATTCGAGTCATTCTCTGGAAACCAGCTGGACAAAGGACTTATCCGGTTTTGCTTCTGTGCTCTTATTCAGGTAACCTAATTACCTAATTTAATGATTCGTCTCAATAATATATTTATATCCAGATTTTAATGAGTAACACCCGTTGTTCAACAAGACTGTGACATACATGTGTTTTTGAGGGTTTAAGACATAGGGGTTAACCCCCCCCCCCCCCCCCCACCCCAAATTAAATTTTTCGTCCATTAAGTTTTCCAAAATATTTGGCTACTTTTTCAATCTCTCACTGTTTTCTGCAAGTTTAGATTGCGGATAGGCTTAACTTACCGTTTGATATAAAATTTGCGATGATTTAAATCGTAAAACAAAAAGCACAATTTATACCAAATTAAATTATATATTACTCTAATATATAAAAATGGCAAGATATGGGAAAGACGACAAATTGACCTCGAAAAATCTGCGAACTAGGAAAGTATTAAATAATCCAGAGGTCTTTCATGTTTTCAACTATGGTGGAACACCATCTCTTCATCGTTTAACCATAATTGCATATAATTTTAAACATTTTTGAGATGATGTTTCATACTTCTAATCACTTTTCAGAGAGATCTCGACAAGGTTAAGACTGTCTGGCATTCCCACACTATGCAGCGTAAGAAGAATTATGAGGGTCAGACGGGAAAGCCTATACTTCTCTACAACGCACCAGAACTCTATGGAGCTGAAGACCAGTTGTGTGAGGTAGAAAATAATGATTATATTGCATGTAGAGAAGAAATCGGCGATAACAGATGCGAAGTTTGCGATCCCGATATAGCCGAACTATGTCGCATTCTTATGGATGAAAACGACTGGAGAAATCCGAATAACTGTGAAGAGGCGGTGCAATTGTATTTAAATCTACGGCACTTAATATTACAACAACTTTGAAATAAATGAAGTAATAATTTCATTTTGTACATGACTTGTTACTTTCTGACGAGCAAATACGACGGAATGACTACTGCGATGGAAGTAAGCGAGAAAATAATTTACTGGATAACCATCCGATTAAAAGTCAGGATTTTCTTGATTACTATCCCGTTTTCTGCAAGACAAAATTCTTAATTTAGTCTTGATGGTAATAATACATAAAATTGTCTATGAAAAAGGACACTTTCGCTCTACCCAGAACATCCTTCAGAATAGCGGAATATTGAGTATGCAGCATATTCTGTACTTCTGGAGAATGTTACAGCAAATTGAAAGCACCATTGTGGAATAGGCTAGGTTACGCAGTGAATTATTTTCTCACTTTCTTTCACCGCAGTAATCCATTTCAATCTACCAATATTCTATGTTTTGTAAAAGTCTACAAAAAGATGTTCAATCTAGAGCACATACAAAACAAGTGGTGCTTCCCCTCACACTGCAAATCTTTGGCAGCACTGTACTTTTGGGGCCAGTGACTGGACACTAAATTAAGATTTGGCACACTAATATGTTCTAATATATGATGGACACTGAAATTTCGTATTTTAGGTAATTGTTTAGGGTTGAAAGGGGGGGGGGGAATATAGTGATAGGGGTGTCTGTCCATCCTTCCGTTACACCTTAGGGTACCTATCTCTGATCCATAACTCCTCCTAAACCCCTTTATGGATTTTCATTAAACTTTCACACAATCTTTGTGACATAATGTAGATGTGCATCTCCTTTTTAAAATTTGATCTGATGGATTTTTGGGGTTTCCCATAGCAAAACATGGACTTAGCTATTACACGACAAGGGAGTACCCATCTCTTATCCGCAACTCCTAAACCCCTCAATGGATTTTCATGAAATTTTAACACAATCTTTGTGACATAATGTAGATGTGTAAAATTTGATCTGATTGATTTGGGTGGGGGCAGGGGGTATTTATTTGTGAGCAGCTGCTCACAGTTTTTCTAGTTTCAATTAAATTCAAGTGCAGTATTAAGCAATTTAGAATAAAATAAACCATGCAATCGATGTTAAGTTTATGAAAAACTATTATGATGAACCAGCCAAGTAATAGCATATAAGGAATGATGTTTGGTTAACAAAAAACAAACAAGACACAAATTTAATAAATCTATTGAAAAAAAAATAAATAAACAAAATTACTCCTTTGCCCTAGCTGATTGTAACAAAAAAAAATAGCACCTTGCTCTATAAATTATATAAGATTCTCCCTGATGGTAAAAATAATTAGTAATGCCAAAAAGACCCCTCCCCATGTTAAAATCAATCATAATCAATGTATAAATCACCCCTAACCCCAAATCACAACCTAATTATTATTATTAAACCCCGGATTATAAAATTATTAATAAGACCAAAAAATCCCATCCCCTCAATTTAGAATTAGCACAACAATCAATGTAAAAATCAACAATAAAACTCATTTAACAATCATAAAGCTACAAAATAAAATCTATATGGCACATTAGTGAAGGCAAGACCCAAGGACACTTTTAACAACCATAAGAAAAATGGAATAATGAATATAAAACAAGTAAAAAATTATATCAGTTGTGTAACTAGAGAAAATGTCCCCTTATAATCAGAGTATTTCTCTAATATAAACAAAAATAATACATCAAAAAGCAGATCTGAATAGACAGTTTCAAAAACCAAAAAAGTATATGAGTTTTAAATAACAGAGTGGCTATTCTTCTGGCTATTATAAATGTAGTGCATGTCTTATAATAACCCATCAGTCAATAATATTTGTATGAAATAAAATGCTTGCAAACATGGCCAAACTATTCTAAAGTTGAAATATAATGTAATAGGGTAATAGTTTTTATCCATACATATTACATGTATTAAAGTATTTGAATTTTAACAGTTACTCTGTTCATTTTTTTTTTCATATAATAATTTTTGCACAATCGAATCTATTATTTTTTATTTTAAGTATTTTAAAGCCAGACCTTTATAAAATTGTATAAATGTGTACTAAGTAAAAATATATAAAAGAATATGTTACATTAACTGTAAATGTATCAAACAAATTTTTTATACTAAAATCAACATTTATTGTTTATAAACCATATTATTAAAAAATATGTTTTCTTTCATATGAAAAGTTTAATTTTTTGAACGGTAGATTTTACATTTCTAAAAACAACATAATTATCAAGACGTTTGTATGTGTTTAATAAGTTATTTCTACTGATCACTAAAAATAATGACAAATCTTGATCCTTTTTATATCTTTTATCAGTAGTGCAAACACATTGCTAATTAAAAATCAGTATTTCTATGGTTTCTCTTATTAGCCAGACAAATAGCACCTCACTATTTTCCGGCTAGCCGCAACTGCCTTTAAATAAAGAGTTCTGACTTTAAACAGTGCCAGGACAGTGGAATGTGCAACAAAAGAAAATGTCCTTGGGTCTCTACCCATGAGTATTTCTCTAAAACTGAATATTAAAATCAACATAAAACTAATGATTGATATGTATACTCCATCCCAGAACAAAATCACTCAATGACATCGCAATCAAAAAAGCTAAACTTCATGTCAAAGAACTTTTAACTTCACTTTTTAATTTTAAAATATAAATTTTGATGAACCTACATACCAAATCGATGCATAACCCCAAAAAAGTGATGAGTTTCAAAATTTACCCCTTTGAAGACAAATCAACCTTTTAAAAATTGTAAAAACTCTACACATTTCTAAATATAAATACAGGCTCCAATGTAATCTGAATTGCTCACCTGGAGGTTCTTATCAAAGATTGGTCTAGTTAAATCCACCCCCCTTTACAGGAAAACATTTCTTTATTTAACTTATATTTTTAAGTAACAGCACATTTTTTCCCAAAGGAGTATTATTGCAAAGTTAAGATACATTTGGCCAGGTGGTTCTTGAGAAGAAGTAGCTAAGGTACGCGGACGACAACAACAGATACAAAGTGACCTTTTGGTCCAGGTGAGCTAAACTTATATGGCTAGCAACCAGACAGCTGAAAAACTAAAATAAAATTGCAGCATTAGAATATCAAAGACATCATGCTCCTACTAGACAATGAACTCAATTTGTAACCATCAGTAAAATGACAAATTGAAACGTAAATATTTTGTCATTTGTGCTCCTCATGTTTCACAACAAACCATCAATCAATTGTTTTTCACATTTTCCCAAAACCAACACAGTCTTTGAGGCTTCTCAACAATAGTTTTGATAATTGTGATGGATCATTCTTTCCTCTAAGTAAATATAGAGACATAGTACATGTAGATGTATATGGTAGTCTTCCCCCTTCATATTCACAATAAAAGCAAATGCAAAGTTTTGAAGAAAATCCAAGCGGAGGGCTTCTATCTGCACCAGTGATGAATACAAGAAGGTCCTCAAAAGTGCAGTCTACTTCTTTGTCTGAAAAATATGAATAAAGTGTTATCATAAACTCTTGCCAAAGAGATATGTCTGGCCTTGTGCCCAACATGGTCAATAAAGATTGAGTTATTTAACACAGATGCCTCAGACATCTCAAACAAATCAAATCGTGACTTTTGTCACAGTATTAAAAATCGAAGAATGTGTCCATGGGAACAGATGCCCCCACTAAATGAAGTCCCAAACAGGAAGTAGTTGTCTGACAGGTCTGAAAGTTGCTAAGGACGTACAACTTGTGATACTAAACCACCCTGCCAAATTTGAAACTGTTCTCATGTATGGTTTCTGAGAAAAGCTTGACGGAAATTCGTACGGACGGATGGACGTATGTACGTAGGTACAGACAGACAGACAGGCATGAGTAAAACTTAATGCCCCCCCCCGACATGTTATCGCGGGGGCATAAACAAAATTGGCAAACTACAGGCTACCAGTCCCTAAGTTGCTCCTACTACATTTATTAGACAATGAACTCAATTTGTAATCATCAGTAAAATGACAAATTGAAACGTAAATATTTTGTCATTTGTGTTCCTCGTGTTTCACAACAAACCATCAATCCTTTTTCACATTTTTCCAAAACCAACACAGTCTGTGAGGCTTCTCAACAATAGTTTTGATAATTGTGATGATCGTGCTCAACAGTATCTTCAGGTCCAACAACTCTTTAAACTGCATGGAAGATATGCAGTTTTCAAGAATTTAAAATAACAGGCCATGACCCCATCAACAGATCATTTTGAAAATTTCAGCAAAGATCCCCCTTGAAATGATGAACAATATTACCCCCTGCCTGATATTAGCTAAATGCAATCAGGTTTCTTGATATTCGCTTACTTGTTGTTGCTTTATTAAATGTAGTTGATAGGGTCACGAATGATAAATGTCGCTGTTCAATTTCAAGTTTACTTCAGTAAACAGAACGTAACCACGGGATCGGAACAGAATAAAAGAAAGGCCACTGATGACGATGATGATTATCGTGAATCTAAAGATAAAAAGTATGATCGTGAAAAACGAGTCTGAACTTTCAAACCATCTTAAAGACTAAAATCTACTTACTCTGAACCAATACTTTATTACATACAATAAATAAAACATCTTGATAACATAAACTGTTTTTATTACAGACGAAATTGCTAATACAACAATGTCAAATATCAATAATATTTTAACATTAATAGAATTAGTCCATTGGCATTCCACACACCTAAAAATAATATGCATACATTTTATTGTTATATACCAGTTACAAAATATCTTGGTATGAATTGGGCTTTGAATGAAAACAGGTGGGCTTGGGCATTTAAAATCTTTAAAAGCCCTGGGCTTGACCTTAAGGAGAAAATTTTTCCACCACTGACAGTTCTTGAGATATGTAGATGCTCATAAATCCTTAACACTAAAGTTAACATTGCCACCGTCGGTAAAGTTACACCTATGTCTTGTGCCACGAAAAGTCGCAGAAGGCGAGACATAGGTATTGGCAGCGGCTGCGGCGTAAACTTTTTTGTAAGACTTTTGTCGAAAATGAATTACTTCAGAAGTATAATACCTAGGCATCTGATATTGGGCATACAGACACTAGGAGGGTTCTGGTCTACCCAACTGGCATCATGCCGTTTGACCCTGACCCCATTCTCACGCTTCAACAACTCTGTGAACTCGGGTCTTTTTTCAGGCCGTAAACTTCTTTGTAAGACTTTTGTGGGATATGATTTGCTTGAAGTCATATACTTAGTACCTTGGTATCTAATATTTAGTATGTATGAGTTCTCAGATGGTGCCGATAGGCGAGACATACATTTAGTGGCCTCACTTGTAAATCATTTACTTTAATTATCTTTAATAAGTTTCCTCACGAAACATTAGCTTATTATGATTATATTTTATTGGAAACCTTGGATTTTAATGTCTTTGAGAAACATTGAATGTTGTAATGTTGTGCTTATTTGAGAACATTGGACTATTACATTTTCTTTGGAAACCTTGGATTATTATGTTTCCTTGGGAAACACTGATATATAACATTTCCTTGGGAAACATCTGATTATAACATTTCCTTAGAAATAATATATTTGCATTCATACGTGATATCAGGGGATCTACTTTTTAATATTTGGATATTTCCTGAGGAAATAGTCTAGCGAAAACTTTAGTCACAAGCCTAATTTTAGATGTAGTACTTGTATAAAACAAGTGTGGACACAGAAAAAGTCTCGCCTGCATTCCGCATCAGTAACGAAAGTAAATTTCGTCATAAGCATTACGTAAATAGCATTAAATATCAGCAGCGGCCTGTATACCAAATATTGTCACCATACCATGCATAGTTACAGAGGAACTGTCCTAATACAAAAACTTTAACGTAGTCACTGGACCGTGAAATTGAGGTCAAGGTCAGGTGACAGGTGAGACTGGCAAGTACTCATCATAAGCTACCTCTGTACCAAATTTGATAGACCTAGGGCTTGGGCTTACAAATATATGAAGCAAGATGTCAAGTGTTTACGCCGCCGCCGCCGGATTCCCATACATGTCTCGCCTCCAGCGACATCGCAGGCGAGACAAAAATTATGAAATATGGACACATATAGTGAAGGCCTAAATTCATTTGGCTTTAAGTGAGTTGAGCTAAAAAGTTTACAACTGATGACAGGTCACTAGTTTGGCAGATGCATAGTGATGCTAAAAGCTCATATAGCTTTCGGCCAAGTAAGCTAATGACAAATCATGTGCACAAGAAAAATGAGAAAAGAGTTACTAAAAATGGATGAAGAGACAAATATCCTCAATTCAAACACATTCATATGGTAGTGGTCAATATTTATGAGTAAAATAACAAAAATGTTCCCTGATGACAACATCAATTCTCATACTACCTTTTCATCATTCATTAGTTCTATAATCACATCAGGAACATTTTTCTTCATCAGAAACTGTCTTATGTCTTGTCCAGACATGGCAAGGTCTGAAAATCAAACAAGAATTTTTTTAAATAGGAATTTATAAAGATATTAATGACAAGGGCACAGTGATGTGAGACACCCAGTCTCATGGCAACAAGTTGAACCCTGTACATATGTTATTAATGTGTATCACATGTGGACAGAGAATAATTCTTTGGCAAACACATTACCATGATTACGGCAGACATAAAACCTATGTTGATTCACACAGTATAAAGGATAATTTTTAGATATATGAAATATAGGAATAGGTTCAAGAAGCCCCCAATTCGGTATATAAAAAATTAAGTTGAAAAATTCTCAATTTTAAGATTTGTCCAAATTAGTATTGGCCACGGGCATTGAGATATCACAAAAATTTTCTTATCAATTATCATATCATGCTCCAATAATTAAAAAAATTTAACGGAAACATGACCCATGGCTGATAGAAAAAGACCAGCCATGGCCCATGTTCCATTCAATGTGTGGATAAAAACACTGAAATATCGTAATTATTTTCATCAAATCATAATTCATCTGAAGTCTGAATATAATGTTATTTTGAACAAACCAGAAGCTCAGAGGCTGTGCCTGTATCCCTCATCTGGTTTAAATTCTTCTTGAGCAAACTTGCATTTAAGTGAATAGTTAATGCACAATGATAATTTGAAATTTCAGACCAAAGGACAAGATATGATAAGGGCTGTTTTTGGCCCCTTTTTCAAAAATGACAAATTTCTTTGAAATGTTCATTTTACCACTCTAAAGTCATGAAAGTGGTGAATTTTATATAATTTGTATGTTTCAAATGTATGATTTATCAGTTTTCTTCTCAGTGTTATGCTAAATATGTGCGAAAAGCGACTTATTCTCCAAAAAGCTCGAAATATGGCAAATTTTCAAATGTTTTTAATTAAAAAAAGTATGAGCGAACCTGTGACCCACAAAATATTTTAACTGTGGGTGTAGCATCACTATACCAATGTATTCTGAAAATATCAGTGAGTAACAGATTTGCTCCTATTAATTTTTAACAAAAAAGGCATAAATTGTAGCTATTTTAGCATATTTTGTCAATTTTGTTGGTTTAACGATTTTGCGCATGTGCATAATTTAGTAATTTAGCTCAATTTCTAAAAACCAATGCCTATCCCATCAAATATATCCCTTTAAACTACAAAATCTTACAACCACAATGAAATATTCCCAAAAAGTAAAATATGCACAATTAAGGGGGCCAATTTGTTCACATATCCTACCTTGTCCTTTCTGCAGGAACCACCCAAGAACTATAACCACCATCAACAACAGGTTAAATAAATATATAAACTCTTGTCTGCAACAGTTGGTTTTTGCAATGTAAAACTATATTCATGCTTTTTAGTATATAAACAGAAAAATTGCAGCAATAATGACAAAAACCTTCCACTGGCAGCCATGTTTTTGGCAGATTAGAAAGATTTCAGTGATCTTAGTAAAGGACATTACATATAGCATTACTGTAAAGTTAAGTTCAATTTGCTTCAGAGGTTTCAGAGGATTTACACAAAATGTGTTATTTCCCACAGGGTCCATTGTTAACTATGTTCTGCCCTCATGGCTGTGTTTTTTGGCGGATCAGAAAAATTTCGGCAACCTTAGTGCAGGACCTTTCCATACATCATTCCTGTAAAGTTTGCTTTAATTTACTTCAGTCATTTCAGAGGAGAGAGCCAAAATATGGTTTTCCTATAGGGTCCAATGTTTAAACTATGTTCCGCCATGTTTTTTGGTTGATCTGAAAAATTTTAGCAATCTTAGTCATAGTGCAGGACTTTCCAAACATTATTCCTGTAAAGTTTTATTCACTTTGCTTCAGTCGTTTCAGAGGAGGTAGTCAAAATGTGAAAAGTTTACAGACAGATGGATGACGGAAGGTAACATTGGACGCCATGTGATGGCAAAAGCTCACATAGCCTTTTAGGCAAGATGAGCTAAAAATACTTACCATGCACACTGGAAATGGGAGAAATGGGTAGGATCAGTAAATTGTGTCTATACATGTATGTAGCCTACTGTAGGAAGGTCAATAATTAAATCTTTTTAGTGAAAAGACAACATACATTTCCCACTCAGAGCACAAAAGCCATGAACCATATACAGACATAGCCACCTAGGTCTAGAACCTACACCTTGATTGCTCTAAAAGCTACATTTCTTGTATCTAGTCAGAGAATAATTCTTGCCAATGCGAAGCAATTCTCGCCACCTTGTTTGCTCCATTGTCTCAGACAATCAGTGTTCGATTTGACCTAAAAAAAAGTTGTGTGTTTATGGTAACCTGACCCTACCTAAAATTGTATGCCTACCCTCAAGTTATTTGCCTATTTTATGACTGTTAAAGTCAGAAAAGGTTATTCCTGAAAATCATTTTATTTTTCTTGCGGTATATTGTAAAATGTTTTTAATTTTTGTTTTTGTTTTGTTTGTTTTGTTAATTGTTGTTCTCTTTTTTTGTTCTTTTTTTCGGAGAACCGGGGGTGGGTGGGTGGGTGGTTACAGTATGACATTTAATATGGTCCAAAGAGCTTGCTTCCGGTATTTGGGGTTGGAGTCAATATGCAACCTTGCAGAACATGTCAAACTAACTTTCATTTAACTGGGAATCTTATAAATATCTTGAGAAAACGAGATAATTCTATTGTTGGAACGGGGTGCTATCCTAGAGGTTAATAAAAAGAAAAACCAACAAAAATAGACACAATCAATAAAGGTCTTCAGTGATGTTTGAGTACAATTGAATATATAGGTGTTCTTACCACCTATACTTTACCTTCCCATTATAAAAACATTATTTACCTGTTCCAGTTACAAAGAAGCAAAGGCGTAACAACGGGGCAATCGAATGTCATAAATCTGAAAACGCCAAGACAAAATCTGTATGCATAAAATTATCACAAAAACAAATGACACAACATAGATCAACATACAAAAAAACACATATAATAACAAGTAAAAACTGCTTGTGATGCGTATGCCGCCCCCAGTAGTAGCTCATCACAGTTACATCCCCATCTATTGACCTTTACAACATCGCATACCTATCAAGATGTTTGTTATAAAACATGTCTTGATAAATAAATATATATACGTTTTTTTCTTTGTCGGAGAAATGGGCTGTCGGAGAATTGGGTTGTCGGATTAATGGGTTGTCGGAGAAATGGGCTGTCGGTGTAATGGGCTGTCGGAGTAATGCTACGCACCCGTTTTAAAGATTATTAAATAATGTTACCACTATGACCGAAGCATTGTTATTATTTAATAAATCTTTAAAACATAGTAATATCTCATGTAGGAGTGAAAACAAAATGTTGAAAAGATTTTCAATAGGTCACTTTGGCAAAGAACAATTCCAGTCAAATGGAATTTTAAGATCTTTTACCCTTATGACTTAATCTTTCATTTGACTTGAATTGTTCTTTGCCAAAGTGACCTATTGAAAATCTTTTCAACATTTTGTTTTCACTCCTACATGAGATATTACTATGTTTTAAAGATTTATTAAATAATAACAATGCTTCGGTCATAGTGGTAACTCTACAACAGTGGACCAAAACAAATTCTATTAAAAAAGTTGAAAAAAGAGGGGGGGGGGGGTTACCCTAGACTGGGCTAGGTTTCATTATGCAGTTGTACCTGTGCCTGTGGTACTCTTATGTCGAGTTGCCGAGTTGTACGACAGACTGAACTCTGCTGCTGACCAATTTTATACCCGGGCCTGCATGAGGACAATACCCTCCCTTAAAAAAACTGACATGTGCCGCAGAACTTACCAGAAACACCACATGGCGACAAAATATCATATACAGAAACGAACACGGACAGGTGCCGGCCAAGCCACGGAAATATTCGAATCCGCGGAATATCGGATTCGATACAAATGATTTAATAAACCGTCCAAACGGATTAATAAATCGTACAAACGATTTAATAAACCGTACAAACGATTTAATAAACCGTAAAAACGGATTAATAAATCGTACAAACGATTTAATAAACCGTACAAACGGATTAATAAACCGTACAAACGATTTAATAAACCGTACAAACGATTTAATAAACCGTACAAACGGATTAATAAACCGTACAAACGATTTAATAAACCGTACAAACGACTTAATAAACCGTACAAACGATTTAATAAACCGTACAAACGGATTAATAAACCGTACAAACGATTTAATAAACCGTACAAACGGATTAATAAACCGTACAAACGATTTAATAAACCGTACAAACGATTTAATAAATCGTACAAACGATTTAAAAAAGCGTACAAACGGATTAATAAACCGTACAAACGAACTAATAAACCGTACAAACGATTTAATAAACCGTACAAACGGATTAATAAATCGTACAAACGATTTAAAAAACCGTACAAACGGATTAATAAACCGTACAAACGAATTAATAAACCGTACAAACGATTTAATAAACCGTACAAACGGATTAATAAACCGTACAAACGATTTAATAAACCGTACAAACGGATTAATAAACCGTACAAACGATTTAATAAACCGTACAAACGAAATAAATATTTTTTTTTCTTTTTGTTGTTTGGCACGAATAAGCCGTCGTACTTTTTTCACATGTATAAATACATACTGAAAACAAAAACAAGCATATTGAATTAATCAGTAGAAGTATAAAAATAAAAATTAAGCACAGAGATAACATAAACTAAAACAACGGAAAGCCAATAGATTAAAGCACTAAAACGAACGAAATCAACACATAGACACATGCTTGAGACATTGGTCACGGAACAGCAAGTAGATGCATTTATCGACTGAGCCGATTTGAAAAATTATATATACAACTTAGTTTTATTGATAACTTTTTAACCAAACACGAGCAACATCGACCATAGTATTTACACATATGACATTTATTTAACCAATAATAATATGGAAAACACCAAATTAAAAGTTTCATTAATGAACAGAACGGAAGCAACTAAAATCACAAAGAGAAAGACATCGATTCTTGAACTGTTAAGTATTATGAAAGTATTGCTTTCTTGAGAGCTGAAAATCACTGAAGGTTGTTGTTTCTGTTTATTGGAGTTAGGATCTGTCACGTTTTTTTAATAATTGCGTACCGCAGTCATATCTAGTGAGCTAATTATTACCACTAATGCATTCTTTCCATTGTTGTTCTTAATCGAAGTTGTATTTCAGATCATTTACTGCTTAATTTTCAATTTTATAATGTAAGTTCTAAGCCTCTATAGAACCACGAGTTAATTATTATTATGGAAGAAATACTTACTTTTTTAGAACGTCTGACGTTGTTGTCGGAGTATTAGATTTTTGTTATCTGTTTAGTTGATTACTGATACTTGATAATTCAATGGCAGACTTAAACGACATAATGTTCTTCTTTAAGAGAACTAATGACATAAATTATAATAAACGAGTCATTATTCTTCCTTTACATGTGATGAGGCAGGGAATATGTGTATATTCATGTCAGACAAGACGACTTTGAGCAATAATTGCGTGAATATAATATTATGTGCTTGTATGTAACCCACATTCTCGTAGATATAAATCAACCCAAATAACTATTGCAATGAATACGTCATCGACTACTAATGACAGACAATCACAGTGGCCGAGTAGGTTAGTTAGTCATCACAGAGGCATCTTGTTCAAGTTTCACAGTGGGCTGTTTCTGTTCTAATTGTTTGTTTTACGTCCAGCGAGCTATATCTGTATTTAACTATAATTGACAAGACTTGTTACTGTTCCTGCATAAGTTTAGGGATTTTCATTAGGTATTCCGTTTAAAAACGCGCTGAAAATTCCGTTACTCCCCCTTTAAACAAATTGTATATAGATTGTATTATTATTTGAAACATGTGTATTTATGTTGTTTTAGACTTTGAATATTGAGTCAAAACTTTGTCTTTTTTGCCTTAGCCTCATTGTGAACGCGCGAAGGTCTGGCTTTCCATACAAGTATCGGTTCGATGTTTATCAATCGTAAAAGCCTCTATTTAAAACAAACGGTAATATTTTGTGCATTTAAAGAGTTGAAATAACATAATTATTAACTGATTTCCGGACACAAACTTAAATTGTATGTTGAGGCTTACACAACAACCAATCAGTATGCACTAATCATACATTCCAGTATTTTTTTCATTATCCGTTTTCTTTTCCCTATCCAAAACACTGTTTATTGTAATTATTTTAATTCCGCCTTTAGAAATTTTGCGGTACACTTCAACGCCTAATTAAAATAATATGATATATTATATAATTAGATATCGATTGTTTCTTTTCAGGAAATATAATGGTTTTATTTGCAATAATAAAAAGTGCCAGACTCAGGAGCCTTACCAATTTTTTCCTTGCAAATCTAGCTGTTGCGGATTTTTGGATTGGGGTATTTTGCGTTATGCCAAACTTGTCGACCTTCATCACTCAAAACTGGATTTTAGGAAAGGTAAGTTGACAGACGGGTAAGCATATACGTTCAAAAGAAACATATATCAACACCGCAAAACGTGAACAGTCAATGTGAGGATTCTGAAAACAAATATTATAAACAATCTATCTCTCCTCCTACATCTTATTGTATAGCAAATAATCAAAATTGAAGTTAATTGAAAACGATGATGTTCGAGTAATTTATTGAGATACGTACTGAAATTAGCAGACTCCTACCAGGTACATGAATATTATTTATAAATATTCCGAAAAGTACTATTCTTTTTTTTTATTTCGAGGGAAGTTTAACTTCGAGCCATTTGATTTAGCAACTGGACTTTACCTCCTGCTGCTAAATGCAGTAGTCGGCCGTAGTCAATATAGTCAATGTGAATTTAATGTTAAGAATGGAATATCCTCTTATGATTGTGTAATTCACGCTTCATTTCACAACATCCCGTGTAATATATTTCTTTGTTTTAGTTTGTAGACACAAAATACGCAGTGTTAAAAGTGTTCAATTGTTATTTCCGTATCTTCTGTTTTACGTAATATAATATCCCCATTTTATTGTAATTCACTATTACCATAATGCGATAATGGCAACTTTAAGGCGCCATTGCATCAAAATTCGGGCGAAAATATGAAGTTTTATGTCTGATAATATATTTGTAGTGTTTCCCTTAAGACTAAAATTTACGAAAACAATATTTTTGTTGCTCTTCTATCATATACTTTTTTATTTACAGGCAATGTGTAAAATATATTACTTTGTCTGGAATATGTCTTACACGGCGTCGATAGTGATCCTGACTGCCATAGCTATCGAACGATATATTGCAATACGATTTCCTTTGAGAGCCAGAAGATGTATCACCAAAAGAAGGTTGCTGTTAGTCCAGGCAATCATATGGATGATAGCGGCAGTTTATGGGACACCTTATTTATTCATTTTAGATTTATATACAGTTACGGGATTGGACGGTGAAAAAAATTATTACTGTCTTCACGATTATTCTATAATAAATATGAAAGCCCTTGTAACCGCAAACTTTATTATTTGGTACTCTGTACCATTAATTCTCATGTCTTACATGTACTGTAGAATAGGTGTAACATTATGGAAGGTCAGTAAGAATCCCACACCCTCAAAGCCGGCAAAACAATTGGAAATGCCAGCATGTGACTCGTACTACACGTCATCATCTTCTGGGAATACAGAAAGACACGGTCGAAATAGATCTATTAGGTTACATAGACTATCAATAAACAGCAAAAAGGACTGCACATTCTGTAACTCACAAAATCAACGGATTTTAATGAGGGACGAAAACGGAAAGCGCAAAAAGGACAAATGCTCGTGTGAAAGAACTGATTCGGAAAGAAGTTCGGAAGCGTCTCAGTCTTGTGATATTAACACAAATCATTCCAAACATAATGGGAATCATATGTCCTGTGGTGAACACAAGTCATGTCGGGAAAAAAGTAATGTTCCAAAACTTCGTGTTTATTTCAATACAGAACAAACAAGAATGAACTGTATGCGAGCTGTAAGGAGTAGGCGTCGCGTTATTCGACTTCTAGTTGCTGTTGTTGTATCATTTACAATCTGTGTATTGCCACATCACATTCGTTATCTATTGCTATTTTGGGAAGTGCCTATGTACGAAGAAGGACTTTTGTCACCTGTGTCCTTCCTAATTTTGTACTTGAATAGTGCATTAAATCCAATACTGTATGCTTTATTTTCTGCGAACTTTAGAAAAAGTTTTAAAGAAGCTATTCCTTGTAGACGAAGAAGACGCCCGGTACCTTTTTTTGTACAGGACACCAGAACTGGTAGCTTTTAGTTTCACTTGTTGTTGATCAGGACCTCTATTTATTAGGTTTCCTTAATATTCGTATTTGATATTTATTTCTATTTTTCGACACAAAACAACCAACCAGTCAGTTAGATATGTACTTATCAGTTAGCTATAGTAGCAACCATTAATCTATTACTACAGTGCATTCTCGTGATTTTTATCTAAATGGAATCAAATTTATAACCAAATATTACGACACATGTCAACCCCTCTAAAGTCTTAAGATACAACACAAATTCTCCACACACTAACCGGTGCAAATGAACAATAACAATGTCATATGCTTCTTGTTATGCTACATTTTTTCTTAAATACAAAATTTAGTGTTATTTGTGACTATTAGTACCATTTTTTATTGTTTTTTATAGCTTCCACTCCCAATAAAACTAATATAAATAAACAAAAAATATAAGAAAAAAACTAAACTCTTAATAATATTCCCAGATATTGAAATGTCTCAATTTAAATGATAAAAATCATCTAAGTTGAGCAATTACTTTTATTGAATACAGTAAATAGATCAGCTGCATTATCGCAACACAATTTAAACGTCACGGGTCGTTAACCAACAAATCAATCAATCTTTCTTTTCTACTTGTAGTTTGCCAACAGTGCAAGAAAGTACACACGAATGGTTAAGTTTGATACGAAAGAAATACTGATGTTCGCAGGAATAAGTAAAACGCATGGATAAAATCATTTGTTATGACACACAAGTCTAATAATGAACAATTTAGTGTAATAATGAGCTAATAAATACCTGAACAATGATATAATTTTGGAAAAACAATTATTTGCCGTACTAAGGTAAGCATTGCCGTTGTATGTCATTTACATGTTAAGGTGAATGCACTGTCTCAAATGCCAATGTAAAAATAAGCGATACATTTATTGCATTATACAGTGACGTGAAATGATTGTTTGTGACATATAATAAGACAGCAATATGTGATACCAATGTTGACGTATTGTCTCAGCTCAATATAATGCTCAACAACGATGTATATTGATGTATAAAAATAATTAGTAAATAGTATATATGTAGAGATCAGATAATAAAGTGGTGTATTTATGTTAAACTTTTTCTTTATTTATTATATTTTCACAAATATACTATTAGTATACTTGTGACATTATAAGTCGCGGGCATCATACTAAACAAGAGAATCATTAAAGTCTGATATACCGGTAACTAAAACAAAATTAAAATACAAAAATCACAATGAGTTATATATTTAGCGACAATTGCGTAATATTTCAGCGATTCTGGACGAAATCAGTTCCTGGAACCATTAATCGGTCCATATTATTCAAACGAATGAAGCGTGGAAATTCCTATCTAAATTAATATGCAATATTATAAAACATTTTAGATTACCACTGTTTGTAAAAAAAGTCGTTTCTCGTTAAAACATATTTAAATAAGCAGTTTAGATGAAGCATTTGAAATACAGATATTAGGTCTTTAAAATTATGAAGACCTGGAAATTTTAAATGGCGTCGTAATAAGTAACAAAATTTATATACATAAGTGTTGACCTTGTTATTTGAAGTCTTGCCTACCGAAATTTGCGATTTTGCTGTTTAAACGCTGACCCAGTGGAAAACAGTTAAACGACAGTAAAATCATTACTAGACGTCGGCAAATTTCAACATATAATCCGGTTATATCTGTACGAATTTAACTTTTTAGATAATCAAACAGTGGATCTGTGGAACCTCTATATCTGGCAATTTAAAAAAAAATGTTCTGACAGAAAAAGAAGCCTCAACATATTTTATTTACATTTTTAGTAAAGAAGATGAAATTACATCAATTTTTATTTGGCCTCTAGCATAAAAATCCTTTGGCTTAATTAAAAACAAGTCGGATTTACGTTCTTAATACTACTTTATGTTACTAATTGGTACAATTGCATTAAGTTCTTTAAAAGAGTACATCCTCGTGATTTTATTGCTCTGTTAACATTTTACACACCACAAAGGTTAAACAATAAAAATTTCCGGGCTGTTATTTAAACAAACGTTAGGTCAAATATTAAAAGGCTCTGAAGACTTAGTTTTGACAACTTACACCACATTTAAGTCCAAGAACCACGTAGTTTCAAAAAACCTAATAAGGTTATTTATAATTTGATCTGAACGAAAACATGATTATAATTTTGTTATTCAAGAACAAAAAACCCAGATATTTAGTATAAATGAAACAAATTAAAGAGGACACACATGGAAATCGCAGAAACTGTTATTTCTACGCTTATTTCCGTGAGATATGTTTTTTTTTAAAATACCGATATTTCATTTTCGCAAAATAGTTCCTGCTAATGAAGGGTGGTTTTTCTGATTAATACTTATAATGGTTTCAACGAGCAAATAGAATGGCATACTTATTATAATAATTGATACTGGAAAATCAAGTGAATTGCGAAATTACTTTTTGACAATTATCACAAATGGTTTATTACAAATATTTGAGTGAAATCGAGTTTACAATTTATTAACATAAGCAAACTCTCTTTGAAAAGCCTGATTACCAAGATTATTCAAGAAAGAGAAGCATTGATGTAAACATGCAGCACTAAATAAATTACCTGAATTCTGATTGACGGTCGCATATTCAATTCTAATGAACACAAAATATTTATTATATTTGTATAACACATATAATGGTTTCAAATAGCAAATAGAATGCATACTTCTTATAATAATTGCTACCAGAAAATCAAGTGACTTGCGAAATTACTTCCTACTGACAATTAGCACAAATGGTTCATTACAAATGTAAAATCGAGTTCGACATTTATTAACCTCAGCAAACCTCAATGTGAAAACCTGATCACCAAAGAGTATTCAAGAAACATGCAGCACTAATTAAATTACCTAAATTATGATTGACGGTCGCATATTCAATTTGAATGAACAAAACATATTTTTTAATTATATTTATATATCTTTAAATATACAAACTATCTCCAAAATCTATCTATCTATTTCATTTTAAGGTATATTTTAGTACTTTTAAGCAGCAAACTTGCAAATGCGTATCTGATATACTGCATTGAAAGACGACCTGAGTTCCCTGCACATACTTTCAATCATAAAAAGCATTTTTCTGAAGATAATTAGAAATATTTCCAGTTATTACGTAATAGGTTTTTCGAAGTTCTGGTTTCCTATTTCTCTATTAAATACTAGTCTTAGGGCAATGAAGTAATGAGTAAATGCTGATGTAAATTCTTATCAACTTACTTAGTGTTGTTAACACATTAGTAAATAGCATGCAAACACATTTCAACTTATTTAATAATTATAATGTACATTGAGCGTCTCACAGTTAAAAGAAGATAAAGATGGCTTAAGAAAATGTGTTTATTAATTTTCTTAGCACTAACGTCAAATACATAATCTTATTATAGATACATGATGAAATCTTGTATAAAAATACAAATTTTGTATTTATTTCAATTGAAACTTAAAATAAGAAAAATATAGAAACTACCATTCATGATATGTCACAGCAAGCGTTTTTTAATTTATTAAATGTATAGTACATGTACATTTTTACAACCATGCCTATCAGTAGTTTTGCAGTATTGTCAGCGGTTTCAGGAAATTGTAGCATACATGTTAATTATTGTTAATTTGTTACATTAATACCCTCATTCATAACTATAAAGCAATATACAATTTAAAAGTTTAAAACACATTTTAAATGCACGAAATAAACTTAATTACTCTTATCTGTAGACAGTGTAAGAACATGACCTCGTACGTACCAAAGTATTTTGAACACTTATCTCAATTGATCAGGTATGCCAGAGCTTGCAGCGAGTATACTGATTTTTCCAAGATAAACTTATAAAACAAGGTTACAAGACAATAAGACTCGTAAGCGCCTTTACTCTAGATACCACTTTCTTGTCGAAAAATATTGTAAATATGGTTGCTTATAGTTTTCCTTATTTTTGAATTCAGTGTACAGTGAGTGTGCTACGATCATTATTGGATACACCTATTACTGACTAGTGGTATATGATACCCATCCATTTTACTTAAGAAACCAACTCGCATACTACAGTAATGGAAGCGGGTGGTTTGGCATGCAATAAAACCCGGTTTAACCCACTATTTCTTTTGAAACGCCTGTACCATTGCTGTAGTTACTATAGTTTTGGTTGTTGGTTCTGGACTTCGACTTGTGGATTGTCTTTTTTATAGTTTCCTCGGTGTTCTGTATTTTGTTATTACCTTCAGGGTTATGACCACAAAATAATACATTTTAAAATCGCTTTAGGTGTATAGGGTCTAAATAAAGGAAACCAGTCCATAGGTAAGACCTTGTATTTTATAGCAGTACTATTACAAAATTACTACATTATGATAATAAAGTTGGCATTTTGGCAAGCTGAATATTTTAGAAAACATGCAATAAATTTATTGATAATAATTTAACACATGACTGCAATTAATAGTGAAAGTTGAATTTTAGACCATTCTGGTCTAGCGCCATTTTTACATTCAATATACGTAATTTAAAATGCGCGATGTGATTTTAGAAAATAAACCATGTCCTTAGATTGATGGAACACGAATGTTGCTTTAATTTGGTAAAATGTCTATGAAAAGGCTAAATCATCAGATTTCATATATCCATACACGTGTATTGTATGGTGGTGTTTCACTAATTATTACGTTTTTCTGACATTGATAAATATACAAAACGACTGTTGTTTCAATAAGCACACCGTAGGGCCTATTTAATGTTTATAAATTGGTTGTATTTTTTTAATGGGTTTAAACGCCACTTTTAACAGTTTTAAGAGATTTCATGTTGTCCTAATTTTATTGCGGAATAAAGCAGAAGTACCTAATGAGGCAAACATTTTAAATATTGTTTACAGAAAGACGCCGGGGGTCAATAGTATAGATCAACCACCTAAATTACTCAGCTACTGAGGCCAAAAGATACAGAGAAATAATGGGTGTACCCATTATAAAGCAAAGAATACTAAACATCCGACACAGGCGAACAGCTCATTTTTGTTTTAATTGCCGAATAACATACATACGCGTTTACAGTTATAAAAACATAATAATAAAACAAACTCACCAAAGCAATTTTATACAGTATAACATGGACCTGGCATAGCAAAGCAAAGATTTAAAACTTCAGTAGGTCAAGAGAACAGTTCACTTTCTCTTTTCAATACCTTATATGGGAGGGATATGACATTGCAAGAGGCAGTGGAACAGTCCACTATAACATAACCATATAAAAGGGACATGACATCGCTGTTCAATAAATATTAAATTCACAGGGACAAGAAAAAGATCCATTAAATCATCTATTATCGTATGGTTTTTTTGCTTGTTTTAACGTAACCTTCAAACTATATCATGGCGTCAAGTCTTTATTTAAGAAAGAAGTCGCATTACCCGTTGAAAACTTCGTTACATTCGGCACATTAACTGGTGACCCTTGTCAATAGGCATTTTTGTACCAACTAGACATGAAAACTAAACAACATAGACCAATTCAAAAACAATTATATTTAACAAACATAGAAAACGGATGTGGACCCAACTAAAAGCTGAGAGGTGAAATCAGGCAGGTACGCAGATGCACACAAACCCAACATAAAATTATAAAATTATTTTAAGTCATTTAATTTACAATGGGCAAGCTGCCTCTCTGTTTATGCATGATCAAGAATAATGTCAAAGTAGACAGTATTAACAGGATGCAGGATACCACCCGCTATTTTTTTGTGAAAATTTCAAAAAAGATATTTATAGTAAATTTAATAATAATTCTTTCATTATTAATTCTTAATTTCCATAAAATTTAAAATTATAATGAAAGTCTTATACCTGTATTATTACTACAATTTAGTAATGGTTGAAATAAAAAGTTTTCGCATAAATTGGTTCGGTTTTGGAAAAAATAATGAAAATACAATTTTTAACAAGGGATGTAGTTTTGGCTAAAAAATATTTTTTTAGCATTTTTTTACCTGTTATTTTCCATTTGTTTATGTTCTATCACTAAAATGTATACCAAGTGCTTGGTATTATATAAAAAATTCAGAAAATTTGATTGAACAGAATTGTTGTAATCTTTTATTTTTGTGCTTTTTTATTCTCTTCTATGTATAATATATTAGAAACTTTAAAATTTCAGTCTTCAACCCCTTAAAAATAAGCTCTAAAACCCACATTAATTTTTTTTAATTATGATAACTTGTATAAAAACTAACAATATGGCAAATTTAAAGAAAATTCATTGACAAATTATTTTCAGTGAACGTGTCCTGCATCCCTTAATGGTTACGACTGATCAATTAATGGTATGACATAAAATAAAACACTTTATCCAGACTAGTTTGCCCCGGTAAAGGTAATTGGTAATGAATAAATCATTCATCAAGGTTGGTGTGAAGCACGATCTTAATAAATTAAGTTCGAACTGTTGTTACTTCGAATAAAAACATTAACTTCTTAGCAACCCCGGTCCCACCTTATAAATATGTTATTGACATACAAAGAATAATAATTGCTGTACGTAAGAGTAATAAATTGTCTATGTCCTACCAATACTTTGATGTTTTAATTGTTACTAATGTTCCTTATCGTTTTAAAAATGCGATAAGCCAATGGACGGAGATTTTAGTGCCAGTAAAAAGAACTAAAGAAGGATTTGAGAAGGAAACAATTACACGACAAGATATTGCAGCACCTAAAACGTAAGTCTCAAACCTCAATCGAGAATGTCTGAACAACCTAATTATTTTAATTAGACAACGCCAAAATATATCAATACATGTAATGACAGTTATAAAATTGTGAGGAATAAATTGTCCTATAAATTTTTATATTATTATTAGATAATTTTGCTGTATTTTAATTTGTCCAAAGTCTACCACGTGATATTTTGTATTTTGGCGGATTGACTGATTTATTGCGGACTGACTTTTGCGGATTGCACGGTTACTAAAAATTGAACAAAAAATTCCAAAAATATTGTGGCGTTTAGAGATCAGCCAATCATATTTTACATCCGGCTATCAATAAAAAACAACGGACAGTGTCGAGTACAAAAGGTTTGTATCCTTAAATAAGGATGAGATATACATTTTATTTTTTATTTTTATTTATTAATATTTGTATGTTACAAATTAAAATACAGCAAAATTATCAATTAATAATATAAAAAATACAGCCTTTCTCTTAGTCAATACAAGTTATATATATCGACCTCGAGTTATATATCGACCTCGGACTACGTCCGCGGTCGATATACATCTCTCAGTCGATATAAACTTGTATTGACTAAGAGAAAGGCTGTATTTGTATATTATTTAGAATTGCCTTCAACTTCATAAATGTGCACTAGATGCAGAATACTTTAATTGACCATAACTATTTATTGTGCTTATTGTTTTGCAATAACTTACAACAATATTGCAAATTAATATGCTGTGGGATTGTCATTTACTTAATTGAAATAAAAATGTGCATCTTAGTTTGAACTCTTTTCTTTACGCAAATGAACCAAACACAAGTTATGCAAATACAACATGTTAATAATTGAAATAGTTATTTTGAATCACAATAAAATCAACTGCATAATATAAATATTAATATACTGCATTGTAATTCGCATATAATATTGCTTTTACATCGATAACATTTTCTAATTAAAAATGTATAATTAGACTAAATGACACTCTAGTAAGTACATTACAGTTAAAAATTATTTCATTTAATAAAGGAACAGGTTATTACCACTAGTGTGTAATTCGAAGAATGGGCTTTATTTAGGTTTTTTATTTATAAGAACATGTAGTTTCAAAAGGTTGGTACAACTAGGCCGTTATAATCTTAGTAAGTGGTTTAAAAGATAAAACCATACTAAACAGTGTTTTTCACTTTATGACAAAGGGGTCGAATGGGTGAAAAAACAGTTTAAAATCGTTAATACAGGAAGAACAAGTTACAAAACACAAAAAGGTCAACAATCCAAATCCACAAAAACTTAATGTGAGAAAACACACTTAGACATACTTGCAACAAATGATACACTTTGTGTGTTATTTTATATACTGTACTAAATCTTGTAAATAGTGTTAGAACAAACAAGTTCTACCCCGCTGGTCCCCGGTTGTAGATCTGTTAAAAGTGAAAAGTTTATTGTTGTACTGCAACACTGAAGTTTACAAGAGACTTGCTGTAATCATCAGAAAAAATATCAACTTTCTATAAGTTAACCCAATATTTAATTTTTCAAATATTGAATACCTGTTTATTCTGTCACTGTTCTCATGTGTCTAATTTGTACTTCTTTCCTCGTGATACTTATGAAAAGTGTGTCTGAGTGTTCTCAAATAAACTTGTTAAACAATATGACTTAATGGTTAAGGAAATTTACATGTATTCATATCTACAATCTCAATAATTTCAATGGCGATACCAGCTTTTCTGGTATGTTCAAATCGTTTGGCCAGTGATAGATTACATTTTTCTGTTCACTTGACACTTTTAGCTGCATTTGCGCATGAAGCAGGTCGACTAATATCAATAGCCTAAGAGTAGAGCCGTTAAACCGCAGAGTATGATGTATTATGTTTAGATTGTATTTGTACAGTTTCTTTTTTTATACATGGACACTTTTTAAAAGAACGACATGTGGGCGTCGAAAAAGTTTGATGTCTTTGGTTCTCGTGAAGCCCTCGTGACCTTCCTCATACAGGTTTTTCTTCACCTTTACTTTTACTATGTACAAGTGTTTGGCATTTGTAACAAAGTACTAGGTGTTGACTCTGATGTGGTAAGGACCACTGATGACAAAATCTATAACTTAAGGTAACAAGAAAATTATTAATATCATTCAAACGACATTCCGATTAAGTAATAAAAAGTTTTACTTTCGTAAAAACATAGGGCTGCAACTCGGCACAGAGTTCTTCAATACTGTTGAGAGTTATGTTGACTGTCTTGATAGTAATTTTACAGCATCCACTCTGATACATTTCTGCAGAACTTGTGGAGAAAATCACCACTTCCTTGATCGAGCTTTTAGATTAACAAGGAAATTGCATTAATTTTTTTGTTGTCATCCATAATGAGACGAGAAAATGTCATTGCATTTGCTCTCACCTAAAAGACGTTTCAATCATGGAGAAGTTTTGATAGGAAAAGCTAAATCTTTTTTTTTCAGAATCTATGTTTGTTTATAAAAGGTCACGTGGTTAGGTCGTGAGCATCTCATTTATCTCCGTTAGCTATGCCGATGAGATGGCGGTATCTTCAATTAGACGTAGTTGTTACATAACTTTTTCCTTACAAACTGCGATAACAAGTTGCAGTACGACAAGTTTTATTACATTCTTCGATGATTATAACATGTAATAAAAATTTTTTGGTAAATGATCTGATGTTAAGGGAATATGATTTTTGCAGCAAATGCCCCTTTAAGGTCCCATGGTCACATTTGTTTTTGTTATTTAACATTTTCACGACACCTGCAAATAAAATAACATGTCCATATACATCGAGCGACTTCTCTTAATAAGAGATGTTATACAGAATTTTATTTCAGATACACGATATGTTTCAATCATGAATCTATTTGTATCGGCAATGCTTGCATAAACATGAAGTTGTTATGTTTTAGATCTTTGATAACATTTAATAAGACTAGCGGCATTTAGTTGTCAAAGTATGTAGACGTTAATAAGTCTAGCTACTGAATGAAAATGTTGAAAGGTATCAAAACACAATTTAATCATAAAAGCATAAAGTTCAAATAAGTCATGCAAACAAAAAACTGAATATTATTTTCAGATCTCAAATGGCTGTAAAAAGCTCAGTGGGATATAAAAATCATCTGTTGTCTTTATGTTACAGACTTAAAAGAATTGTTTCATTAAATACTTAAATTGATCGTCGTACGTAGTTCGCTACAGCTCTAAGAAATCAATGTCAGTTATTGTTCTGTTTGCACCAACTGAGGATACAAGTTTACTCATTGGTAAAAGAATACTTTTGTAATTAAACGTATGTTCTCTAGCATGTCTCTGTTGCAGAAATATGTCTATATTTAAACCTACTATAAAACCCTAGAATATTGTAATAAAACCCATTAATTTGGGATTGCGTTTATATAATTAACATATAATTTAATTTGCGCTACAAGCTGAATTCTGTCTGGTTAATAAAAATGTAGCAACCCATACTATACGATATAATTACACCTCATATAAAAATGCTGGCTTTTGATTGGTCAATAGACAGTGTATTTTTCGCAAATTTCCTCATTTTGCATCGATTTCGTCATCACCGGGGTATTCAGCAAAAAATTACCCTCTGTGCCGTGGTATTTGCTTAAAAATAACCCTCGCATATTATTATGCTGGAAATATTTATTCGGAAGTTTTGACTTTTACCTCAAAGTAAACGTAACATGAGTAATCGATTTTGAAAACCAGAAACGTTCCGATGGTACAGAGTCAACAAACAGCACGCAAGTGGTCTAGTATTCACCGCTCTTTGAAATCATGATATTCGGTGTAATTAAACAGATAAATCATGTCTGGGAGGGGTATTTGTGAAAAATACCAGTCTCGAGAATCAAATTTCCCTCGCCTAACGGCTCGGGAAATATTTCATCTCTCGACTGGTATTTTTCACAAATACCCCTACCAGACATGATATATCTGTTTATAATTTGCGTTCTTCACATGACCTATTCTTGCGTCCTTAAATTCAAATAGTCCCATCTATGTTTTACCATTAAATTGCAAGGATTTTTACTTATACTTAAATTAAAAGAAATATTACTTTCTGAACAAGTTATCCGCTATACCCAGGCTTGGATCTGTTTACAACATAGTTTACACCATAGGCGTAAACAGACCCATATAATGTTATATTGATAAACCCGTTTAGAAATTTAAAATATTTTTAAAATAACTCAGACATGTTTGCAGTTGTTTTAAGTAACCAGTTTCCCAACAGTGACTTCGTCAACAGTTTGAGAGAAACAAATCTTAGTACATACGATGCGCTACTAATATGTTTTAAAATAATATAATAGACAATTTGTTTGGTAGAAAAAAAACGCCAAAAATCTTTTAAAAGTGCTCTTATGTTTCAATACAACACATTTTATAGCTTGACAAAAACTTATCAATATTAAGAATAGATTGTTCAAGTTCATAATGTTCTTAGATGATAAGAAAACACAAAACCTCAATTCTAATAAAAGTTAAAGAATCGAAACGTTTGATATATAACGCGAAAATGTTTAATAGTTGCTTTGATGATAAAGTTCGTGTTTAAGTACGTGACATTGTTTAATAGTAAGACAGTAAAATTGACAATTGTGTTAAATATGATATATATTATGTAAATGTAAACGTGAGTTAATCAAATCATGGCATACATGATATTTATGAGAAATAATGCATTCTGATTACTCACTTGTTACGAATTGTCTCTGCCATATACAAATTACGAAATATTCTTGAGTGTTTTTAATATTTAAACTAATATTTAATGTAATGCCTTTCTATAGTACTTACGTTTATAAACTTTATATCTACGTATAGTTGTCGAATATTAAATATTAAACAACTATGTCTTGTCGTTAAATTCTGGCCATATTTATCTACCCGTTCATTAGCATTTTTTTTATAAATTATTATATGTTACGTACTGATTTCATTGACCCTTATAATATATGTTATGACTCTAAGAGTCTTCATTTAAACATGCATGTAGTTAACGTAGTAAACGAAACGTAGTGTTTTCCTACTCATGCAATATATTTGTGTTGCTTTAAACAGTTCCTTAAAGAACAAACTCGATGTGTACAAATTTATTACATACCTGTATCGTTTCTTAAAATTTAAATGCCACATGTTTTATATCATTCATTACATCTCTTTTTCGAAAAAAGACACTTTTTGTTTTACTTTAATTGATGTGGAACCCATAATGATTACATTATTTCTTTATATTATTTATCATATTGTGCAGAAGTTAAGGGCAACACAATTGTGTCAATTGCATATATGTACACATTTAACCTTTTCACTTCCCTATTTCCTATGTAGTAGGTGATGTTTAACCATTGCTTAGCTTTGACCTTGATGTTAAGTTGAAGCAGCCCACTGGTATAGAAATTAGATCAAATTTCTCTGTTAATGGGCTGTGGGGACGGTGTATCGATCCTTAAACACTAGAAGTGTACTTTACTTGCCTGGCGACGGGCGTCGGATGTAGAAAAAAAATTAAAATGCGCGAACACTTATGATTCAAGCGTCCAAACTTTACGGTAACAAAAAACCCCCCAAAGAACTCTGAAACATTTGTATACATACTTGCACATCAATACAAATACAATTAAGTTATTGTTTAAGTATCGCCAATTGACTATATAATTACAAATACCTGAAAATATTTCTTTAACTCGCTACGATAAAACTTCGTAATTTGTAAACTAGCCTGTGTACGCAAAATGTCATCCCAAGGGCGTACAATCCCACTGACAGGTACTGTATTATCTCGTTGAAACGACTCTCGTTATAGGAATTCGTATGTCTTCGATAAAGGACAACTAAAGATGGCATGACGTGATAACAAGTTTAAAATCAATATAAAAGGACAAACATATGGCAAGAAACCTACATGAAATAGACAAATACAACAACAACTATTAAGAGTAAACATTGAAAATGTAAAATAAAGAGCAAGAACCCCAACAAAAGGTAGGATGAACTCTGCGATTGTAGGCCGCTTCACTTTGATATAAAGAGGAAAATGTATTCATACGGAGACAGTATTTTGAATTAGTAATTTCATTATAATTAATTCATAACTTATTGCTGACTTTTCCAGACACAATGATAGCATTAGATTTGTTTATTTACTAATTGCAATGGTCATTGTCCTTAAAAGATAAAGAGCAGTACTCAAAAGAAACGCTGCGGCATTGTGTAGATAAAGCAATTAGCCATTTAAAGTTACAAGGCCGCATCTTTTAAAAAAAATAGTATTAGGTACATATAAACTAACAATATGTCTTTGAAGTTCAGCAAATCATTTCAAACTATATTTGAACTGTAAATTGTGAGCTTGCAATAATCCGACATGAGTGTCTATGTTTCTGATCCCTTTACTTAATATCGTACGTGGTATGAATGCTTCAAAATTTCCGACCAATCGACTGCAGTCGCAAAAAAAGATGAACGTAAACACTTTTAATTGATGAAATAAAAAAGGGTACGTGCTCAATGTTTTTAATTTGAATATGCAAACTAAGAATAGTTATACATGACTTCTACATCTACAGGTGCGTTTAACGAGTTAACTAAGAAAAATAAAACATCTTTGTATTATCCGCAGACTCAACTTCCTACTTATATAAGAAAGCCACATAAGTTTGCACTTGTGAATGAACGTGTTCTGTAAATATGACCGTTTCACGATCATGTGCAGTGTTTTTCTGTGACAAAGTGGCGTTTCCGGGTGGGGGTTGTAATAAGAGCATTTATTCGAGAAACAATAAGCAGCAATTAAAAATCAATATAAAAGGACAAACATATGGCAAGAAACCTACATGAAATAGACAAATACAACAACAACTATTAAGAGTAAACATTGAAAATGTAAAATAAAGAGCAAGAACCCCAACAAAAGGTAGGATGAACTCTGCGATTGTAGGCCGCTTCACTTTGATATAAAGAGGAAAATGTATTCATACGGAGACAGTATTTTGAATAAGTAATTTCATTATAATTAATTCATAACTTATTGCTGACTTTTCCAGACACAATGATAGCATTAGATTTGTTTATTTACTAATTGCAATGGTCATTGTCCTTAAAAGATAAACAGCAGTACTCAAAAGAAACGCTGCGGCATTGTGTAGATAAAGCAATTAGCCATTTAAAGTTACAAGGCCGCATCTTTAAAAAAAAATAGTATTAGGTACATATAAACTAGCAATATGTCTTTGAAGTTCAGCACATCATTTCAAACTATATTTGAACTGTAAATTGTGAGCTTGCAATAATCCGACATGAGTGTCTATGTTTCTGATCCCTTTACTTAATATCGTACGTGGTATGAATGCTTCAAAATTTCCGACCAATCGACTGCAGTCGCAAAAAAGATGAACGTAAACACTTTTAATTGATGAAATAAAAAAGGGTACGTGCTCAATGTTTTTAATTTGAATATGCAAACTAAGAATAGTTATACATGACTTCTACATCTACAGGTGCGTTTAACGTGTTAACTAAGAAAAATAAAACATCTTTGTATTATCCGCAGACTCAACTTCCTACTTATATAAGAAAGCCACATAAGTTTGCACTTGTGAATGAACGTGTTCTGTAAATATGACCGTTTCACGATCATGTGCAGTGTTTTTCTGTGACAAAGTGGCGTTTCCGGGTGGGGGTTGTAATAAGAGCATTTATTCGAGAAACAATAAGCAGCAATTAAAAATCTTCAGCTTCTTATGTTATTAATTCTTGAAAAGTAAAAAAATCATCAGCGCTTCAATCGGTTAGGTAAAAGCCTGCTTCCGACATTGATGAGTGATGTCTTTGATAATGCTTCCATAACATGTTTTACTTTCAGACAATTTATCTGATTACTATTATAACACAGAAAATTGAGCATCCATGACAAACAGCATTTCTTTAAAAACATAAAACTTAAATCAAAAAGACAATAAACAATGCTTACTTTAAGGTGCTTGTCATAGTGATTACAACTCGCAGATTTTTTATGGGATAGTTTTATTTTAATTGACCACTTGAGCATAAACAACTGCAAATACCTTTTTATCGCTATCTTAAGTATGCGTTAAACGTTGCGTGCTGTGTCGAGTGTGTTCCGGGAAAATACTTATGGTGACGTTTTCTAGAGACGACTATATGAAGGCTTTTACAAAGAGACCTGTTAGTGTTATTTATGTCAACGTATAAACAAGAAATACATTTACACTTTTAAGGAAGCCATATGTTTCTGTTTTCTTCTGAAAACAGTATTCTTGCATAGTTGACGGATAATGTACCAATAATTGTTGTGAAATCTGTGAGATTATTATACGGTTCGAGTTTTATTCAAGCTTACAATTGAATAATGTAATATGCTTTGTAAGCTGAAATTTGATAAACTAATTCAAATGGAGCAACCCATATTAAACGATATAGCTTGCGATTTTCACATGACAAATTCTTACGCCGTAAAAAAATCAAATAGTCCTAAGACGTCATCGATGTTTTTACTAATACCATTGTCACGACTTATAGTTAAAATTAACTTATAAGGGATATTATTCTGAATAGGTTTTACTATACAACCTGGTTTGGATCTGTTTACACCATTTATAAACCTCTTGGCGGTTTATTTGGCGTAATCAGACCCAAACGATGTTATATCGTATAACCTGTTCAGAAATTTGAAATATTTCTTAATTTATTAGATGGTTGATACAAGGAGACAAGAAACTTTATCTTTATGCGATACATGTAATTAATGAGAAGATTCTTAAAAACTAATTATTCTGAACAACTAAGTATGTATATAATTCTGAAATATTGCACGTTTCATCAGAATAAGTTGTATACATACTAATTTACAAATAGCGACATTTTGTGATGACCTTAGCCTGCTTTAGTGTAATTTTTTGTAATATTTGTTATAAAAGCTTTCGATATGTTCCAATAGTTTGATTTTAGCGTTAGTGACGAGTATTGAGTTGGCAGAACACGCGAGTATTATTGTACAATCTAAAATCTTGGTATCTTTCATGAACCTATTTAAAGTCGCTACAAAAGTCTAAGTTCTCTGTCCCTACCACATCCTTTATATTTTTAGTGGCAGAATTTCCGCGTTAAGTTATCATTTGTTTAGGTATTATCGTCTTTTATATAGCTGAAATATGGCTCGCTTGACGTCGAATAATCGATAAATCAATTAATGTAACCACTGGATTCATGCCTAGCAATTAGGCCCAAAAGGTGGTACCAGGCCAGTAGTCACAGGTCAGAACCAAACATGAAATATCCGTTACATAAATATCGACCTTTTTATATTTACAGGTCTAAAGTTGGAAAGATGTATAAAATTCTGACGTTTTCTACTCTTTATATATGTAGATTGCTTAATTAAGATTTGGCGTAACTGTTCGGCATGCTAGTCATATCACCACTTAAATCTCTTTATAATATATACTAAATGTTGACGTATTTTGGATATTGTTTTTGCGTGACAAATGAAAACTACTTACCGCGTATGGTCCAGCTTACGCTCCTTTTGTAGATCAAAAAATGCGTAAATTGAATTCATCACTTTATTTTCCACAGTTTTGAAATGCGGCGGATTTTTCATTGTGATAGAGCAATTTTCTATAGTAAAGTTTGCCCTACATTACAACGGTAGTGTATGTTTGGAAGAGTCTATTGTCGTCTGTTCGAAATCCTTCGGGTTATATCGTCTGCAGTTAAGGCGGGAAAATCCTCTCGATTTGCCCGAATACCACTGAACGTTACGAAAGCAGACGATATTTTTGAAACAACGCGAGGTCCCTGTAGAAACTCAAATGGCTGACTTCCTATGTAAAATTCCCGTAGCAAATGTCAAGGACGATTTGGAACTTGTCAACAACAAAAGCATAACATAAAATATGAACGTGTTATCGTGTATAATGTTTTAAATGGGATTTTAACACTACAAAGGTACAATATGGAATAATAAAAAAATGCAAGCAAAACACTGAGCGCAGCGGGGTGTAATTTTTAGTATAGTCTTCCAAGTGTTTTAATTGTGTGCTAAATATAAGTATTGATTAAACAAAACTCGTATGGCAAACTTGATAACCTGTGTTTCTTCACTTTGTAGATTTAATTAAAAACCTTTTAAATGTTGCGTCAATTTTTTTAAACTCGTTACATCATACAAAAAATTATACAAATACAAGCAAGTACATGTTATGACATAGTCATGGATTCAATAAATGTCATCTCCTTGTCACAGATTTAATCACTTTCTGTCATCATGTTATGGAATTAATCACTGTCTGCCATGGTCTTGTTGTGGATGCAATCAAAGTCTGATATCACGCTGTTCAAAGATTCAATCATTGTCTGCTATCACCTTGTCATGGATTAAACTACTGTATGCTATCACCTTTTCATGGATGAAATCACTGTCTGCTATCACGCTAGTCATGGATTAAATCACCGTCTGCTATCACCTTGTCATGGATTTAATCACCGTCTGCTATCACCTTCTCGTGGATTAAATCATTGTCTGCTATCACCTAGTCATAGATTAAATCACTGTCTGCTATCACCTTGTCATGGATTAAATCACTGTATGCTATCACCTTTTCATGGATTAAATCACCGTCTGCTATCACCTTGTCATGGATTAAATCACTGTCTGCTATCACCTTTTAATAGATTAAATCACCGTCTGCTATCACCTTGTCATGGATTAAATCATTGTCTGTTATCACCTTTTCATGGATTAAATCACTGTCTTCTATCACGCTAGTCATGGATTTATTCACCGTCTGCTATCACCTTGCCATGGATTAAATCACCGTCTGCTATCACGCTTGTCATAGATTAAACCACTTTCTGCTATCACGCTTGTCATAGATTAAATCACCGTCTGATATCACCTTTTCTTGGATTCAATTACTATCTGTCAACATCTTGCCGTGCATAAATCACTGTCATCACCTTGTTATGGATTCAATCCGTAATCTTGTCACATCCGATATAAATAGCTACCACTTTCCCTCTTTCTTACTAGATAATGACTACCCCCGGATATGAGTAATTACCTGATTTTAACGTAAGGATGCGACGGGGGCCAGGCGTGAGCAGAAGTTGCTTACCCTTCTCGAACAACTGGACTAACTCCTGGCATTTAGTGCGATACTATTTGCTTATATTATTGTTTTGTGTTATATGTCTGTTTTGTTAAACTATGGTTTTGTCTGTCTTTTCTTAAGCTCCCCTGTATCTACGTTTCTTTTTCTTAAATGACTTTAGTATATTTTATGAATTTTTTACAAAAAGTTAAGTTAAGAGGTACTGTGCTGTGGTAAACTAATAAAAAAATGTTGTAGATATTGTATTCCTGTTCAGTACCGTCCTTAGTTTACCTGAACATATAAAGCGTACTTGATAGCGCTAACATCACTAAAATTAATCTGCTGTCCACTTTTAAAACATATTCCCAGACAGATTCATTTAAATATTTGTAAATGATTCTTTTCTTCTGTCTCTACACGTTAATGGCATTAGTCACCAGAAGGCTTCTGCAGTTCTTTAATATAAAAAGATGAGATAGACCAACATAAACCTAAATGCATATCATCAAGGGAGATGGGTAACTACTTTACGCTGTCCTGACACCAATAAAGCCTCGCTTAAACCAGTCTCAAGAGCTTCTAATTTCAATCAAGTTGTGACGCATGGCGTACACTTTCTTGCTAGATTGCGGCAAAGTTATTTTCAGCTATTGAGAAGTTTAAGTTTACGGTTTATTTAAACACGAAAATCATCGACAGTTATCGAGCTTTTAAAGGACAGGTAATGATAATAGCTATCAAACAGGTTTGTAAAACTCGTTGAAGCTAAAGTTCTGTTTTGTTTGATATTTCCACCAATTAGTGTAGTCACTTTGATGCATACAAGTATAAACCTTTGAAAATAGAGAATAATACACAATTAGAAATCTGACAATAGTTTTCAGAATTTCTACGCAAATACAAATGTTGTTGATTTTCCTTCAAGTCTCGATGCTAACTTTTATGCAAAAACGTTTCTTTTTTTCATACTTTGACAAAAAAGTCCTGAATAACACAAATAAACCTGGACATCGTTGGTTGATTAAATGGTTCCTTAATGTCAATCAAACAGTATTCGCTCTGTTTCAGAAGCAGAAGTTAACAAACAATGAATCAATTCGGGAAATAAAAAGGATCAATAAGCATTGGAATTGTGACTAATTTATCATAACATGACAGCAATTATCAGACCTTTTGTTTGTTATTGCAATAAAACACATGGTACCTAAAATTATATAGTCTGGTGCTGCCAAATATATGTACAAATTATTTAGTCAGATTATTCAATAAAACCTATATAAAGAACATGTTTGTTATTAACAAACCCGTTACTTCTGACCGAAAACCGGTTAAATTATATGAAATGCGACAGGACTTTATTTTTCAATTATAAACTTTTCTTTCCTGTGTAGTAATATTCCTGCAGCGCCTGCTTATCAATTATCTATATATCACAGCTTGAACGATATTCACAGGACTGCAATTCCTAGCAGACTTTAGTTGCTTACCAAGTTTATTCTTTTTTCAGTTTGTTCTTGGTGGGTAAGGCAGATTACCCGGTGAAAACCCCAACAATTGGTAGGAAAATTGGCAATCCTTGTCAATGAAGGTAGGAGTCGAGCACACGCTGCCAAATGAGGCTAGAACCCAATCTTAGTGTCAAAGGCCGGTGGTCAGTAGTAGATGGATTACTATTGCCACAGTTGGTAAATGTGGTAACCATTTACATTGAGAGGAAATAGATATTTTTCATTATATAAGGGAATCTAAAACTCGGGAGCGTGGCATAGCGTGCCCTCGGCATGTTGCTAGACTACTGTGAATCAAAAAGTCAGGCACTTTTACAACTTTGCAACTGGGGCACAATTTATAATAAAACAGGGCGGATACGACTACTGATTGGTGTTTGCTATCTGTTTAAATGTAAAACGTAAATAAACTAAAAAAATGTATTACATGTATGCATAAATTAAAATGGCAACATTGTTTTACATACATTATTTGCAACTAGTGACCGTTTGGTTTTTTAGTTAACACATCTAATGAATCGTCGAGACGTTGATAATGTAATATAAAGAAAAGACTAGAAATCAGAATACGTGGGATAATTTCATTTCATACATGTTTATTTAACTTGAGGACCATGTGTAGAAACAATTGCTTTGTGAATAACATTAAAATCTTTAAATCTTAGTTTAGTTTTGTTTAATTCGGGGAAATGAATAAAACCTGTCAGCACAAGTATAGTATATTTATTATAGGAATTACATTAAAAACAAGTCTCAAGAAAAAATATAAACGAGACAGATTGAGTGAAATAAATGTTTAGGTACAATTGCTCGATTGATGTTCGAGGCAGGTTTAATAATCCAAGCAAAGTTTTTAAGTTGCACAATTCGTATTTACTATGAAATTATTTAAAAGAATCGGTGACACTATGCAATTACATACGTTACTTCGCAAAGTTCATTTATAATATAGTGGCTAAAGCTTCAGGTTGCAATAACATATACAGAAAAAGTGCCTAACTTTACAATATTTCGCAGTTTGTATTATATAAAACCAATAAAAAGGAAACCTATAACGGCAATTACACATTTCTGAATTAGTCGAAACAGGTACATACTAGTTCTAGAGTTCGATAAGCCAGTATAACCTAAATAGTTTATCGACTTTATATAGGAATTGCCTTTTAATGACTGTTTTTCCAGTTTATTGGCGCGGTCCATCGCCTATAGAAGACAATAATTTGGTATTTTTTTTATTGATTCTATATATTATTGCACACACAATTCATGTTGCGAAACCTTTAATTTTCTCTAACGTCATATAAGTGCGTGGTAATATTTTCTATAATATAATATTTAGGCTTAAATAGAAATATACGGATTGCACAGTCATTCTTGTATTATTGCAGCCAATTCATATGAATTGGTTAGTAAAATTTAAACAGTACATGCAAATTTCACTCATATTTTTGCCCTTATGAGATCATCTTAATCTACATATTGTCTGATGACATCCCTAAAGCATACTCTATTGTTTCCAAATGTACTAGGGAGTCAGTATTGAACTACGAGGGATTTTTAAATACTTCTTTATTTTCAATAATTGGTAGAAATACATAAGGATAGTTTGATCGTATTCTAGTATAGAACACAATTTTCATACACATTTGTTTCGACTACTTTCATAGGTGGACAGTATTGTTAATCAATATGTTAATAAGACTCACTACTGCTTTAAAGGTGCTTATCGTGTGTTTTGTTTTTGTTTAAATTTATTTGGTTACAACACCTTAATTCATGTTTTGAATTGTATGCAAGATGATGACATATTTTTTATACTAGTACCATCGTATACATGTGCATTTCTACACATGTCAAAATTATACTGAAATAAAATATGTCGACCTCACTTTGAGATACTTTTAAAATGTTTAATTTTCATTTGATTACTGGACTAGGTGCTCTTTTAATTTCAGTTTTTTCTTTAAGAACTTTCTTAATTGCAATTGCAAATGTTGCTTTATACATCTGAGTAAATAATAGTCAACTTGTCTAATTGTAATTTGTAAAACTCCTTTAACTGGGTAATAAGAAGTGTTCGTATGACTCAACCCCAAAAAGGTGCTTAGTTCGTCTCCAGATGCCCTCTCGTTGCGTGGGGTGGGAGGAAATAATGTGTTTTAATACGGAAAGAGAACCACGGGCGATAGTATGCTCAATGAGTCGAACGCTTCTTGCACGTATAGATTTCGAACAAGATTAGGCTTATGCAGCTGCTGGACAAGATAAAATTTCTTGTCTTTACCTAACTCTCAACATATTTCCATCAACATTAAAAAATATCTTCAAAATCTAATTTCCGCAATAAATTTATAGTTGACTTCTTCTCATCCTAACATATCCGAAATACTACTCGCTTGATGTAAAGCAATCAATCCATCAATTAATCACATCAAATAAACGGAATGAAAGTCTATTAAAATGGTGTGTTCTGTTTTTAATACTTAATTCAGACAATAACATATACTCTTGATTAGAAACTTCTGTTCCAACGACTTCAATCTGACAGTTATATACTTGAATTACAAGATTAGAATTGAAACACACGATTAAACAAGATTAATGTAGGTATATGCTGTCTGTACGTCCTAATTGTCTTATGGTTGTTATTACATAATGTACTATAAAACTTCGGAATAGAGACAAACACACATTTACTCGTGGACAACGCCCTTTTTTATTATCTTGTAAGAAATCTTATATTATAAATTGCATTCCGCTCTTTGTTATATTCATTTCTAAGGAAACAGTTTCTGACAAAGTGCCGGTCGACTGGTGTTTTATAGAGAGAAGGTAGGACAATCTTTTTGTAACAGAGTACCTTTTGAGTTTGACCTGAAAATTTCCTAAGGAAAATAAACTCCCGCTTGCCGCAACTACCTTCTTTCGATTTATGAAATATTTTATTAATACCTTTTGATAGTCCTGATTATTTTAAATTTTTTATTAGTTTTGAAACGGTCCGAGCAAATATGACTTTAGTCGTGTAATTATGAGCCAATGACGGTACATTGACCGTTATAAGGAATTCGGACGATCTTCCGAATGTTTATTATACGAACACCCGATACAACCGAATAATAAGTACGGGAAAGTTCTAAAATAAACAAACCCTAATTATAGATGAAGTTTCAATGAAAAGTGGTTCGAGTCTTGCTATCTTCACAAAATAATCTTAGATGTTATTCGTAGAAAAGAAAATAGAGACATTATAAGGTGAATTGATGAATTAGAATTAGATGAAGTTTCTGATGATAGCATTGCATTTCTTAAAACTTCGAACAGACCTACATGTATTGATGATGAAGACTCCAGTATATGTATTCAATTATTTACTAGAAACCAGGAATTTGACCTTTATAATTATAATAAATTGCTTAATCCTAAAGGTAAACTGAAACGATTCCGAGCAATTGATGATGAATAAACACCTTACCTGTTTCAAAGAGTTTAAAACTTAAATTAAACTGCCTTGTAAAGTTTGTCAAAAATTTGAATGACACTCTGGTCATTTGTCTATGTGGCACAGTAGCCAATTTTAATTCAAATGAATCTGCAGGTGTAAAATTATAAATTTATCAAAGCACAGTAACAGTGACTGTCCAAAAGTAAGCTTTTACAACTTTTGATCCTGCCTCTAAATCGGTTTTGGCTAAAAGTGTTCAATTGCAATTGAAAGTAAACCATGCGTGCACAATACACAAATCACAAGGCATTACATTGCTTAATTTTAGTTGCTTTTCTCAATTTTGTAAAGAAACTGTATTGTCAGTTCTTAGGATACAGTATGGCGAAAGTCCATAGAACTGAAGCAAATGAAGGAGGTATTTTCATCACAAATTAGTGATATTTGTTCATGGAAACAGTTTTGTTAAATATAACTTTTAGTTTACAGATTTTTAACAGCTTTACAAAAGGAAAGACCACTACTATTATACAAATATTGTTTATTGTAGAATGTAAACACATTCCTAAACTGATAGGAAAATGGTCTTTCCTCTGTAGAATATTGCCAATGTCATATTGCAAAGTAATTTGTTTTTTTATTATTGTCTAATTTCCATTTATTATATTTCACCAGTAAAATCACCAACAATCATTTTCTGTGGTAAATTTCTCTCAATTCTGACAATAAAACATTTATCTGGCATACTGTTTTGTAAATTGACAATCACATTTAGATACATTTTCAGATGTCCCTGAAAGACCATAGTATCGTGTGTTTTTTTGGACCAGTCATTTTTGGATCTGCCTTGTCGTGTTTTCACATTTTTTAACAAGGTGCCAATGATGTTTCCAATTGCTAAACCTGATGTGTTAATTCTAAGTTTTGGCTTAATTGCTACAATATCAGTATATTCATTATTACTTGTTGATTGTTAATTTTGTTATTACATTTACTTTGGTAGATTCAATTTTGTTTTCCCTCGAAACGTTCTTTTTTTTATTTAAACTTTTTACATATAGTTTGTAAACATCTGCCAATTTTTTATTCGTTGTATCAGGTTTATAATAAACATTCGGAAGATGTCACGGGTTCGTCATTGGTTCATGATTACACGATTTGTCATTTCTGCTCGGACCGTTTCAAAACTGTGAACATTTTAAATAAAGGGTTTAAAATAGACTGACTTATTAAAAGGTATAAATATAAGAATTCACATTAACATTAAGAAAAATATTTCAGGAGTCGAAAGAGGGTAAGCGGGAGATAATTTGTCTTAAGAAATTTTCAGGTCGAACCAAAGGTACCTCGGATATAACAAAAGAATGTAGAACATTCTCTCTCTTTGATCAAAACATGCTTTTTCTGAGGTGATTGCCCTGGATATGACTGAAGTATGTCTATCTTGAAGTCTATCAATCAATATTGTTTTTTTTAATTTGAAATCAGCTGTTTCGAGTAAATTTCATGAAAAAAATATTTGATATTATAACTTGCAAGCTAGTAATGGTCAACATGCGCGAGACAGTGAAAATTAGTATCAGTGTTTGTCAACGATGCGAGTGTAAAGACTAATCAATTATTATTAACTCAAAATAATATGGTATCTATATAAGCAGGAACGTTCACTTTATACAAATAACAGTCTTTATTTTAAAGTCGAATAAACACTGGTAGTCTAATGCACAGATGTATACATTCAAAGATATACGTTACAAAGCAAGAACTTTTCAACTGACTTTTTAAATGAAATATTAGACTGGAGTTTAAAAATTATAGAAAAATAGCAAGGAAACCGACCGAACAACAAGAACGTAATGTCAAGGGACAGTTACAAATTCGAATATAGACAAACATAGAACGCAAAGCAAAAACCAAAATCACAGAAGACAGAAAGTGAGCAGCATAGTGACAACCTTAGAACTTCTGAAAGGATAAAATAAAGTCTTGTTTGAGTAGCTTAGTAGTCAACACCAGTGATAGGTCTAGAAAATCTTTATACCGTTCGCAGGATCGAGCATATTATTAGTTGTGAAATGTACAAACAATACACTGGAGCTGTTAGAATGTTGCTATCGATGTACAGAAACTTCACATTTGAAAGTTGAAGTCATCAAATTTGTCGTAGAGTCTAGTATGTAGTTTTCCCGAGTCTATTGGTAAAAGTAGTTCTATGTAAGAGGCCGATCTAAGTGTATTGGTGGATTCTTTAATTTCAAGCTCGCTTCAATAGATTGACCTTCTATTACTTTTGTGGCTGTAAATCATTACTAAGCGGCTGTAAATCATTACTAACGGATTTTTGTTCTAAAAGTGAGGTTCAAATAGGCTTTAAAGGCTTAAATTAATAAAAGATATAGATTTTGATTGATTAATTGGTTGTTGTTTAACGTCCAGCAAGCAATATTTCAGCTATATTCAGGACGTGAAAATTTGTAGTTTTTAACTTATTAGTATGTCATGCCTTCCTTGATACTAAAACGTAATCTCATACCATTATATGAGAATATATACAGATAAAAATGGTACTTAAAACAATAAAAGATATGAAGCATCACACATAGAAGTGAAATTAAATTTTATTATATAAATTAATTTCTTTTAAAAACTTTAAAATTGTGTCGCCTGCGACAGTTTTATATAAAATAAAATACGTATCTACACTATAGAAACGTTCCCGAATGTGGGCCACGTCCACACAGTCCATCAAGACATGCATAATGGTGTATGGACTGTTGCATGGCACACATTCGGGTCGTGGCTCATTGTTTAAAATATAACTATGTGTCGTCCTGGTATGACCAAGACGACATCTTGTTAAAACAACTTGGTCTCTGCGACCTCTAAAACATTTAAAATTATTTGTGTGCAGTAGTGGCTGGATCTCATGAAGTTTATTATGAACTTGCAGATCCCAACCACTCTGCCACAAACTAGAAATATATTTTTAAATGACTGGTTTAAAATCAGTAAAAGGAATATCACAGTTTATAATATTATTCTTCAGGGCATTCTTTGCCTCCTGATCCACGACTGTGTTGCCATTGATTCCCACATGACTTGGGATCCAGAAAAACACAATCTCTTTTCTCAAAGCTATTAGAGATTTGTAAATTTCACAAATTTTTAAAATATAAGGGTTTTTAATTTTGAAATTTTGGATAGCAAGTAGACCCGAGAGGGAATCCGAGCAGATAATAAATTTAAACTCGTCTGACGAAGCAACTATTTTCATGGCAAGAAGAATAGCTTGCGCCTCAGCAGTAAATACAGATGAGGCAGACGGGAGACGACGAGTTTCAACACGCTCTCCAAAGACAGCGGCCGATGCAACTTTATCGCCGTCCTTCGATCCATCTGTATAAATTGCAGAATGGTCAGGATAGTGAGGTTTTATTTCTGCAAAGTGTTGTTGAATAATTAAAGGGTTTGTGTCAGACATTTTATGGTTTCTAAGATCAAAAATAAATACCGGTTTTGGATTTAACCATGGTGGCTTATGTGGAATTTCAATAGCAGCAATTTCATCTAAATTTATACCAGAGTTGTTCAAATGAGGTTTTATTCTGATACCAAAAGGTTGAATTTTATTTGGATGTTTTTCAAATATATTTTCGTAAAGAGGTTTGAAGACACAGTCGTGGGTCGGGTTGCCAGGATACGCTTTCAATTTAGTTGCATATTGCAAAGCGAGCTTAATTCTTCTTTCGGACTCGTTTGCTTCTACATACAAACTATTTACAGGTGTGGTTCTAAAAGCTCCAAGACATAGTCGCAATCCCTGATGGTGTATAGTATCAAGGATTTTGACATATGACTTGCGAGCAGAACCATAAATAAAGCAACCGTAATCCAATTTCGCTCGAACCAGCGATCTATAAAGATTCAGTAAAACATCGCACTCAGCACCCCAGCCGGTGCTGGATACGACTTTTAAAATATCTAATGCTTTAAGGCATTTATTTTTTAACATTTTGATATGGGGTAGAAAGGTTAGCCTTGAATCAAATATGAGACCAAGAAAAGTAGTTTCTTTTACAATTTTGATAGGATTATTATGTAATTTTAATTCCGGGTCAGGATGCATCTTTCGTTTATTACAAAAATGCATCCCAACGGTTTTTGCAGTGGAGAATATAAAACCATTCTCCATTGCCCATTTCTCTATTCTATTTAAACATAACTGCAGTTGACGTTCAATATTATTCATGTTTTTTTCCTCGGTAACATAGGAGGAAGTCGTCAACATATAGAGAACCATCAATATTATCTTTTAAAACTTGAGCAAGGCTATTAATTTTGATACTAAATAAAGTGACAGAAAGGATGCTCCCCTGGGGAACACCCATTTCCTGTTCAAAGGGGTCGGATAAAGTAGAATTGACCCTAACTTTAAATTCTCTGTCAGATAAAAAGTTTGAAATAAAGGTAGGAAGTCTACCTTTCAACCCCATATCAAAAAGATCTTTTAAAATACCATATTTCCATGTTGTGTCATATGCTTTTTCTAAATCGACACATGTTCATTTTTTGCAAAGGCGTTTCGAATATACGTTGTTTCGAAACGTACAAGGTGATGTAGGGTACTTCGCCCTTGTCTGAAACCACATTGGATATTAGAAAGTAGTTTGTTGGATTCAAAAAACCAGACAAGGCGATCGTTGATCATCCTTTCCATGGTTTTACAAAGACAGCTTGTGAGGGCTATAGGCCGATAGTTTGACGCTTCTGAGTGATCTTTTCCTGGTTTTGGAATAGGCACAACAGTGGCCATTTTCCAAATAGAAGGTAAGTCACCCGTTTCCCAAATGTTGTTAAGAAGATTCAGAAGGCATTGGAGAAAAGATTGTGGCAGATGTTTGAAAAGTTGATAATGGATGTCATCTGGACCACATGCTGTATCGTGAGATTTGTTCAATGAAGTTTTTAGCTCTTCCAAAGAAAAAGGTTTATTGTAATCTTCTAGATTTTTTGACTGAAAATTAAGTTTTGATTTTTCTTTTTGAATTTTGTGTGTTGCAAATGTTTCGGCCAATTTATTTGATACGTCTGACTCTGATGTTAACAAGTCTTGTCCATCCTTTAAATGATGGACATTTGCTTTACTGTTTTTACCTTTAATTTTACGAATCATGTTCCAAATTTTATTCATAGGGGTATGGTTATTTAGTTTAGAAACAAAGTTACGCCAAGAGGTACGTCGTCTTTGTTTCGTTACCCTGCGAGCTTTCGCTCGAAAATTTCGGAATTGGTTAAGATTATTTTGAGTTGGGTATTTATTAAAGCGTCGTTCGGCCCTTTTCCTGTCTTTAATAGCGTCCTCACAGCTGTCATCGAACCAGGGTTTACTAGGATGTTTTGGATTTCTCAAGGTCTTAGGAATTGTTTCAGCAATTGAAATAAGTGTTTCATTGAATTTTAAAATGGGACCAGAAATAGCTTCAAAAGTGTCCGAGTTAAGTCGCTCTATACAGAGTTGTTCAAATAGAGGCCAATTGGCTTTGCTAAATTTGTACCGAGCGGCTCGTTCTGTGTTGAAAGAGTGCAAAGATTCCAATATAATGGGAAAATGATCACTGCCACAGAGATCGTCATGGACTTTCCATGAGAAATCGGGCAACAGAGAAGGATCCGCTATTGTAAGATCAATAGCCGAATATGATCCATTCCCAGGATGTAAATATGTATTAGTTCCATCATTAAAAATGCACAGATCTTCCTGATTCATTAAGCTTTCAATAATTTTACCTTTATCGTTTATTGTGTTACTGCCCCATAAAGGGTTGTGTCCGTTGAAGTCCCCAAGTAACATATAAGGGGCCGGAAGCTGATCAGTAAGATGTTTCAACTGATTTAAATTCAATGAAGAACTCTGAGGGATATACACAGAACATAAAGTAATCGTTTTATCTAGAGATATCCTTACAGCAACCGCCTGAAGATCAGTGTTGAGATCAACGGGGCTATGTAAAACTTGATCTTTCACAAGAATGGTAGAGCCGCCAGCAGCTCTATCATTCTCGTCTACATATGTGCTGTATATAGAGTAGTTTTTTAAAGATATGTTATCACTTCGTTTTAGGTGGGATTCTTGGAGGCAAAATGCAACAGGAAGAAAGGCTTGAACTAATAATGTGATTTCAAGAAAATTAATCTTAAGACCTCGACAATTCCACTGAATGATTCTGTCCATTATTTTGGAGGACGAATGGGGGAGATACTAATTTTTCGTTGTGTTCTCCCTTGTCCGTCTCGACTGGGAGACCGACTTTGCGATCCCGTAGTATCCATTGGATCGCCCCAAATTGTCTCGTTACATATGTCCTCCAAACTGCCGAACCTATTATGGACCTGCACGGGGTCTCTCATAGATTTCGGAGTTCGGTCGCTTTTCTTAGTTTCCTTAGGTTTTGGATTGTTACATGTAGGGTTTTTGGTTGAATTTGCTTTTAAATTTTTTTTTGCGCTGCTTGAAGAAGAAGTTGACGTTTTAGATTGGGTGGATTTCAAAGACGAAGAAGTTTGGGATGTTGAAGATTTCCGGGATGGTGTAATAATTTTGTCACTGGTTTCAACTGGCAGTCTTTCAGGGTCATTTTTATCAATAGGCCAGGTGATCATTGTTTGCGTTCCAGATGTAGTATAAACGCGTTTGTTCATACTGGCATATGACATTGAAGGAGACGATGCATTCGCCGAACTGAACAGTCGACGAGCCTCAGGGTAGCTGATGTTTTTTCAGTTTTCAACTTTTGGATGTCCTTTTCTTTTTTAAAGTGTACACAGTCTTTCGACGAGGACATGTGGGCTTCACTGCAAATTGGCATATTTTGGTGTATTAGTGCAGGTAAAGCCCTCATGCCCGACTTCTGCACATTTAAAACATATCAGCGTTCCTCTACACTGTCCCTTGCCATGTCCAAACTTTTGACATTTAAAGCAGCGCACAGGGTTTGGAACGTATGCGCTGACTTTAACACCACAGAGATCTATTTTAATTAATTGGGGGACAGTAGGAGTATTGAAGTTTAGCAGAAAGGTGTTCAGTTTGACCTGAACACCGTCTCTTTTTGAAATAAATCTTTTAACTTTCGTTACACCCTGAGGCTGCAACTCTGAACATATTTCTTCGTCGGTCAGTTCAGCGAGGTCATCATCTCTATAATGAATGATTCCCTGACTTGAGTTTAAAGTTCTGTGGGGAGAGGCCGAAATTTCCAATTCAATAATTTTATTTAATTTAAGTAAGTTTAAGGATTGATGTTTTTTAGAGCATTCAACTAGAAGACATCCGGATTTCATTTTGGTGACGTTTTTTACGTCTCCTGCACAGCCCTTGATGGATTTTTCTATAACAAAAGGAGAAACTTTGGAGAGTGGTTTATTTTGGTCTTTACTTGATAAAACAATAAATCTTGGCCAGTGATCTTCGTCAACAACTTCTTCAAGAGGAAATTAATTTTTTCTTTTTTTTTAACCTGTTACACTTATTGTTTTAGAAGCCATGTTGAAAGAATGCGGTTCACCACCCTTGTCACCCACCCGCCACGGAGTGCCAACAGGGGCGATGCTTGGTGTCTGCGGATCACCAGCAGAAAGCATCAGGTGTTCCAAGGGTGGTATACTCAAATAGATGAATTTCTTCACGAACGCAAGCTTCGTGCCAGACTTAACTGGCGAAACAACCGTTCGAAACTCGATCTACTCGATTGACCCATGAGCCACCGCCTTCTTAACAGCTTGCTACTGAACAATTTTAGAGCTGAAATTCACAAGATATAATCAAGTGATAAGACAAGTCGTGGGCCTATTCTCCTGTGCCCCGGGTCCCACACGTGGTGATATAGATTTTGGCCGTATTCAAAATTTTAAATGGAAAAGAACCCCTTTACAAAAATATATTAGGTGCGGTCTCAGAAGGGCCACAATATTTTGTTGTTCAAAGGATAAACAAGTGATGCCTATATTTACCCACCTGGGGATGTGCTGGGCAGCTCTGTGGGTCAAGCACTGGTAACCTTGAACACGGAATGGTTTTTTTATTTACTAGGTAGGTTACATTTATAAGTATAGAACTAAGTCGTGTTTAAAAAGTTTTTTTTCTAAATCCTTTGCTCCATGTTTTTATTTTATACAATATGATAGTCTCTGAAGTAAAAATATATTTTCTAGCTATATCTTGAACGTTCAAATAGAAAACAAACTCGCATAATATAATACCTGTATAATCATATAATATAATTTGATCAAAGGTTGTTATGCTAGGCTTATTTATATATTTTTAATCTGTAAATATATTATAATCAGACAATCTATATGCAACATAGTTTGTTAAATATTCTTGTAAAGAAATCGACATTTAACATTACATGTTGAATGTAAATTGTAAATATTGGATACTTCTAAATGTTCTCTAGGACAACCAGTTTATTGACCTTTGCTCAGAAAGACATTTCTGTAAATAGAGCCAGTCAGTACAAATGAGAAAACAAACAGTACACAATCTTTCTGTAGTTTAGTCCTTGACATATAAACGAATTTGTTCAAAGAATTGTTGCATTTATTTCCTGCATAATGTATAACGTGATGTGAGATTGCCACGCGCCTTGCACGATAAAGACCATGTAGTGCTTGAAAAACAATAGGAACATTGTAGCCTATTTTCAGGTCCCTACCCATTACTCCATATTTGTCAGTGACAGAAAAAAGATTGTACATTTTTGTCTTATTAAATTGTTTTTGCAATATTAGAAAAAAATCAGGAAAGCAGACCGACTGACCGCAGTCATAATTGATGGGACAATTAATTGTTAGCAAACCAAATTGCATGAAAATAAGGTGCTACTGACGGTTAAGCAGCGCCTGCCTATAGTTAGACACCCGCTTCTCGTTTGCTATGCCAGGGACAAGTCACTTTGAACATATGCCATAGAGAAAATCTTGCAAACGTACAAAATCTGTAATTTGAAGTCAGTTTGATTACTCATTCTAAATTACTTTGATCAAATATTTCTTTATGTAACGTCTAGCTGTTGTCGTGTTTGTGGGATTTGTGATTATTTTTTTAATTTGTTATCTCTGTGGTAACTATTTAATCCATCACATCTCCTTCATCTATGCTTTACCGACAACGGTTTTGCCATTCTTTGCAATGTTTATTTCTGGTTTCCACTATATTTTAAAAAGCGACTTCTTGTGTGGCGCTTTTTAATCTCGACATTTGTCTTTCAGGACTTTTTTGATTGACTTTGCAGTTTTAGCATTTTTTATAAATGATATATTTTTTAATTTTCTTGTTGTGTCATTTCTGTCACAAAATAAACAGAAAGAAGACACTATAAATGATTGATTCTCATTCAAATACGTTATTTTGACATTTACATGCTACTGATTAGTTAGTCAGAGTATTTAGTAGGTTTATACATGTTGTCAATCTAAGAGTTACTTCGTGATTACTAACTTGAATAAGAGTGTAAGAAATGACGCAACTAATTAAACATATATTATATTCACTATATTGTTCTTATTGTTGGGTGGATGTGTGAAGAAAACGTACTAACAGCGACACAAGGGTTCCTCTTGCTATGGGATAAAACATTTTGTAAACAACATCTGTGTTTGTATAAAATGTACAAGTCGAAACTAGTTCCCATCGAATATTGACAATTTTGGGAGAATGTAAACATGTTACAAATATTGTGTAGTAATATAAACATATCAAACACAACAAGCTTTCACAGAGGTCTTGAGGCTAAATTATCTAATTCTTTTTCAAGTCGTTCTCATCGACATTTACATCTTGCTGATCTATCATATTTCAAATTTTGGAAATAGCAACACATAAATTTATTTTTTACGGTTTTTTACGGTTTTGAATACAGCTAAAATAATTGTTCATGTAAAAATCAATATTGCTTTTGACTATAGTTCTAAAAACACTCATATATAAGAAACTATTAAGGGCAACCTTCAGTGTTAATTTTCTTGTTTTGTTAATGACATGATGGCGAAAGGCTAATATATTTAGATTAACAAGTATAATGTGTTATCTTGTTGTCAGAAGTGACAGGTTCATTTAACACTAAGTAGCATACATACGTAGGGTTAAACATAACAGATGGTAAACAAAAACAAGAAATTTACAGTTCATTTATTTAGTTAATTAGTCAGGTTCAGAATTGTGTTCCAAAGATAAACAACACATAGACCTCTATCACTATTGTGACTGCCTAAGAATCATTTATCAGAATTCAAAATAGTATGTCGCTCATCTTAGTGTACATAGTAAATTGCTTTTTTTATCATTCTGTTTTCCTGATTGAAGTTATATACATGTAATTTCTTTGAAATAAGATGCAACGATACTGCAGTTTATTAACATAACAAAGATATATTAGAAAAGGTTCTTTTATTTTTAGCTGTAGTCCGCTGTTCTTAAAGATTCAATATTGTATAAGTTACATGTTAACATATGTTACATGTAAATATTGATCGAATTTGGTTTAAACTTTTTTGTCGCATTTAAGGTATGATATATTGTATGTGATACCTTTCAAAATCGCTTAATACTGTTATGAGTTATAACATTTGTTTTCTAGGAAAATATAGAGATACGAAGATTCAAATTTATTTTAGGATCAAGTCAGCATAAACTTGATAAAAACATATCATAACTTTAAATCTTTTAACTTTGAATTGCAATACAGGTGGCAATAAAAACGTACAAGCAAACCTTTGCAATATAACATGTACCTGCGTTCAAATTTTATATATTTTACAAGCGATATGAGGTTAAAACCAAAAAAAACAAGGACAATGCATTGGTACTATACTGTCAAATTATATTCATTTAATATTTAAAAATTTTGAAATGCGATGTTGCTTCCATAGCTTGCGGGCACATCAAGTCCTAAAGGATGGTACTTTTGACACATACAACGTTACATTGTACTTAATGGTGATGTATTAGAACAAATTATCAAATTACCTTAATGTGATTTTAAATTTTGAAATTTTGAACCTTACTCCTTTAGCTTGCGGGTAAGTCACATTCTTTTTGGAGACCAGAAACGTCTATAAGTGGTGCTGCATAATGACTATTTCTCAAAAATTACTTTCGTTTATTATTTAATTAGGAATTGGACCCTGCTTCTATATATTAAGGGTAGACTACGTCCTAAACGATGGTATTTTTGTATCTATCAGACAGAATATTTAAAGTACATTGCTGTAAAAGTACTGAGAGTGGTGCATTGGTTTTCTACTATAAGTCGTTATATTCAGTTACTACTGTTTTTATATCACCCGATTCATTTCGCTGTACACGTTATTCGTTGTAAATAGTTGATTGTGATTGAAAACATTTTATTAAAAATATTGCGAACTTGGTGTCAATCAGCAATGAAGCCATCCTACGTAAACATATGTTGTTCGTGTTTTTAACACTTATTTTGAATTTAAAACTGAATAAATAAAAACATTTAAGTTTATATGTACCGTTAATGATTCGGAACAACAGATTTAATCATCGAGATCAAAGTTCTTGGATATGTGTGGTTGGTATTGATATCTGTTTTAATTTCTTCCGCATTTTTTAACACATGTTACCAACCCGTCAACTTTATGTTAGTAAAATCATAAACGAGATGCAATATCCGATAAGGGACAAAAATCTTTTCACTCGTATGCACACGATTGTGTAGGATGTATAAAACATACATTCGATGGGCATAAATGGTGCCCGGTACGCTGAAACATAGCCCGAACGTTTAGCATGTATTTATGTTTAATTCGATTTTGCCAATCTAACTCGATTAATAATTTTTGCTGTTGAAATTGCTGCAGTCAAACTTTCTTTCTTTTTTATACAAGATGCTATTTTAACATGATTTGTATATCTTTTCGTGCTTTTAACACTGGGCGTTTAGACATACAGTAATTAATACATGATAACATGTTTGTTTTCAAGCTAGAGTGTCCAATTTGTTTAAATGTACCTTTCACTTTATTGGTGCAACTCTTCGTCCATTGCATTCACATGGGGCGTAAATGTTGCTTTTATATTGATGCATGTACATATATATCGTATACACCACGTATCTTTGTTTTAATATAATAAACCAACTTCTCTGTTTCTGCAGATGTTACACCGAAGTATAAAATAAAAATAAGCCTCTAACGCTTGAGTTATATAGTATAAGTTATTTAATTAGACAAAAATAAAGTCATTGATATTGATAAAAATTATGACCCGAGACGCTATATATTGTTCTATTAGACCAATCCTTGGAGTGTTGTCTGTTGCAGCGTTTAGCATTGTTTGTAGGTATATATCTGTTTGGATATCTTACTAAACTATAAATTATTACACCACATATATGTTCCACAATTAAGGCGTATCTACTTTATTCGATTTTTATTTGAATTCGTTTTCTTTTGGTAGTAGTTGTGCCACAGTGTTCAAGTTGGTCAAAAGTAGAGAAAATATACATATAAAATCTATCGTTTTAAAACATCATTTATAACATAGATAAAGAAAAACAAAATAATCTGCAATAATGGGAAAAATGAATGATGCATGCGATAACTTAAAGATAAGTAACAGGTTGTTTGACAACTAACAATTCAACCGACAAAGAAAATAACCAAATACAACTACCAATAAAGTCAAACAAGTACTTTTATAAAAAAACTGGAGTAAAATTGGGTGCACTGAATGAGAAAGCACTTCTTCTTGTATCATTACCGACACTCGTCGTGTTACGTTGCCCCAAGAATGTTTGTAACAGTTAAACTTCTTTCTTAGCGAAATCTGGGTAATCAATCATGTGATGTTTGTTTTTAAATCTATGTCTGTATTAAAGAATTGTAAGTACTGCATGGTTCCTAAGACGGCATGCATTTTTCTCCAACCTGGGATCACGGCAAGACGTAGTCGTACCACTGACCGTGCTTGATGGTGGAATTCTTCAGTAGGTAGTATTGAAAAAGTTTTGAACTCTTTTGCCTCTGCAAGCATTTACAAAAGAGGGTAAGGCAGAGATTTTGAACACCTAGCAGATCCTGAGCTATATCATTCCGTATAATTGTCCAATTACAGTATCTAGCACAGAGATGGGAGATTTTCTAAGGTCATCATTCTTTGATGGATGTTTTACTTACTCAAGAGACTATCGACTTGTGGTTATCATGAATCGCTCAAGGATTAACTGTTTTAAATAAACCAAGCATTTCTATCAAATAGTTGTATTAATGCGAAGTACAATTAAAAACAATATTTTTTAACCTATGTCGAATAAAAAAAACAGAAGTTTGACAGCATATCAGCAAACCAAATGACACAGAGAATAGAAGTAGCTTTATTACTCATAACTAGAGAACGTTTACATATTCAGTTTGTATGAATGACCTCGATACTTTGACCCATTCGGACAGTGTACCAATCTATACTTTTTCTCTGGTTGTCCTTTCTTGAGCAGAAACCTTAATCAAATCAATCAAGCTTAAAGTTTTATTTACATGTTATGGGTTGGGATTCTCGGATCATTGATATTTAAAACAATGCTTAGGTTATCGACAAAAACAGGCCCGGAAGAATATACGTAAAATGAAACATAAAATCAGTGCCAAATTTGAGAGAAAGTGGAATAAATTTATCAGGCTGCTATTTGGAATAATAAGCGAATAAATAGCAAATTGGCAATAAAATTTCAAAGTCTAAAACACCAATACGAAACCATGGAACAAACACAGAACAAAACAACAGAAGCAAAATCGGCGTTACGAGCTCTCAAGAAAATGAGAGTGAATTCAGGTGCTTCGGGAAGAGAAAGCAGTTCCTAAGTGTTGCAACACACACGTCGTGTCGTTGGTACTAAAGAAAGATACTGCATGTACTCTACGACAAACCTACTTCTATGCTCATTTCTAAGATATATGTTGTGAATTTGTCTGTTTATGTGTGAGTCTTTTACAAAAATTCTTCAATGAAGAAAATAGCCTTTTAGCAACAAAACCTTGAGTTTGCAGTTTCCTTGTTGAAAGAATAGCCACAATAAAAAAATTGTGGTATTCCCAAAAGCTATGGAATGTTGATGCACAAGAATGAAAAGTTAAAGTCATTACGTTTGTCGTAGAGTTTAGTAGTGTAAATACAAATATGAATCAGACCTGTAAGTTTCTATGGTCCAATCTCTGAGGCTCTTCTGGATAAGTTAGAACGTCATTTAATCGAGGATTGTTATGTGAAATGAGATCATCAGTGTAACGGAATCGGAAATTCTAGTACTGGGCAACTTGCGGTCTTTCATATCTAAGAGTGATTATATGAAGTCAGTTTCAATCTGCACTTTCAGTATGTGGAATAGCGAAAAGTCGGAAAAGATACATAGACATTATTGATACAAACATATGGCCTGTTATTGTCCGACATTATCCCAAGAACGATTACATATTTCAGGACCATCATGCACCCGTCCATTGTGCCCGTTCTCTTCAGGAATTTCGCAGGTGTAATGATCTAAACAGCAATTGACCATCACAAAGTCCCAATATTCATATAATCAAGAATTGTTGGTGGCGTCATAAGAAAGAACTGCAAAAACGTCCTCATGCAAAAAAACATTCTCAATGTAAAAGACTATAAGCGAAAAATTCGAGATTATTTATTGGTATAAGAACAAGGAACAGTGCACATATATCTTAATGGCGTAGCAATTAAAACTATTAATGAGAGATGTTGGGGAATAATTCGCTTTATTTAACAATGAATAATGAACCACATTGGGTCAAACGTTTCATAGTAAGTTAATGTTTCATTGTTGCAATAAACTTTTAAGAAATCATATTTACTTGGAATAACTTATTTTGTTTGCATAAACTGAATAAAGCGGAAACGATATAATTTTAATAATGACCCTTAATTCGTCCATCAACTTAACTTCAACCACTGAAGATTACATTGTTATATCCCCACTCGTAAGAGAGGGGGCTATATTGCAATCACCTTGTCCGTCTGTCCTCTGTCCGTCCGAAACAGATTTCTCGGCTTCTACTGACAGGATTGATTTCAAATTTGGTGCACAGCTTAAGCATGATGAGTTGTACCGTACCTCCCCTTTCCACGTCAGTCAGTTATCTACCTTGTGTTTTCCGAGCCGAAAAATGGTCGAGTGGGGTATACTTAGCACGACTTAGTGCTGGTCCATGTTATTCTCGTTACAAATATGTTTTGATGTTGTATAACATTATATAACATATGGACGAGAGGGTTGTAGACCACCTGTTATTTATCAGTGGCCGTTCATGTCACAATTGTAATGTTTCTATCGGCTTGCATTTGTCTATCGCGATACTTGTTAAAAGCATCCCAATACTTGTTAAAGGCATCGCGATGCTTTTTTCAAAAATTACTTTTAATGAGTATCGCGATGCTTTTAACAAGTATCGCGATAGAAAAAAGCAAGTCCATAAAATCATCACTATTATGACACGATCGGTCAGGTAGATGAAAAAAGCAAGCCGATTATTTTAAAAAGTAAGCCAATACTTTTTACATTATTAATAAAGTTTTTTCCATCGAGGCTTTTAACAAGTAATGTGATAGAAAAATGCAAGCCGATAGATGCTTTCGAAGGGTAACAATCTGATGTATGACCTTCTCATCTCTATGTTATTTATTTTGTGTACTGAATGTTTAGCATTATAATTGATTTCAGTGTACAAGATGTACATGAAATGTGTAATTTAATTTATTAATCCCAAATTGTATGGTTTGTTGATTTTGAGTCTTCTCCAACCAAATTATTGGCCTACTTACATAAAGGCATAATAAAGAATAGTTAACATAGCCAACAATATTTATTCATTTCAGAGTTTGTTTTTTGAACAACATTTTGTACGTAAGATTTTAATACAAGCAGAACCTATTCGAGGTCTGTAATATGAACTAAAAAATTACACAAAAATAAATATTGTTAATTATGGTCACACGAGAATTCATCAGGTGGTGCATAGTATAACCTTTTAATATAATTTTAGCTAATGACATTAAAGCCAATTATAAATGACACAGAAAATTGTGGAACTCGTAATTGATTACGCAACTATATTCTATAATACATTATAATCGATGGGAATTATCATTGAAAATGTGTAGTTTGCTTTTAGATGTTTGTGTAGAAATAGGCATACATAATAAAAAGAAGGGCCTCGGTGGCCGAGTGGTCAAGGTAGTTCGTTTACTATTGATCACGTGGTCTGTCAACAATGAGATTGCGAGTTGGATTCTCACTGCAGGCAGGGTGTACTCAACTCCGATTTTAATTGACAAGGATTGCCAGTTTTCCTACCGAAGGTCGGGGGTTTTCTCCGGCTTCCTCCCCCAATAAAAACTTGACGCCATGATATAGCTGAAAAATTGCTGAAAGTGGCGTTAAAACACCATCAACCAACCAAAAACAAGCATAATAAAAAGTTTTATATTAATTAAAAAAACAGATCTCGTAGGCAGAAAATAACAATGGGATGTGCACTCGGGATGAAACAGGGTTTAGCCTCGACAAAGCATATTTATAAAGCTCTTTATATTTCTATGCAGTAAGTAGTGTTTCCTGCAGTAAGTAGTGTTTTTATACTAATAAAAGTAATATAAATTTAATTAAAAAATACATGTATACTATTTAAGGAAATTTATGAACAGTTTTTAGAATATAACCTATTCAGAAGTTTGAAATATTTTTATAATTTAACAGTGATAACTGACAATATCAATGGTAACAACGGCGATAATGTCGGGGAACTATTTGAATTTTAATCGCATTCATGTAAGAATTGGTAAGTTGACAAACACATATAATATCTTATAACCTGGATTATTCTAATGGAATTGGCCAATCAGATATCAGCTTACACAGCAAATAAAATTATCACATGATAAAACCCGTGTTTCCAGAAGAACTATTGTGTCAAGTTTGTGAGTAAATAGTCCGATTTTATATATAATTCTGGGAAAACATTGTTTATTCGTTTTAATTTCAATCAGAGTTTACTTAATTAATAATTTAACATATCAAAGTAATCGATAAGAGTTTATGTCAAGTTGTGAGAGAATGGTCCGATTCGGGTTTGGATTTTGCACAGTTGTTGCAAGTGGAATGCAAAAGGCTGCAGATGCTAAACGACTAATCAAACACAGGAGAATACATATATGCTAATTTGATCGGAATTATAAAAATATTTATACATAATTACATGGCAATATTGGCTCCGGTATCAGCTCACAGACTCCCATAGTAGCCAAAAGGGCTTCCGCCCGTGTGCTGACACCAGTGCCAATATGGAAATGACCATATAACAATCTATTTACCACATATTTGAATTTAGGTTTCCAGGGCTAATATGGATATTTGCCCTGTTCTCAAGGGGTAATACCGATATTCGCCAGGTTCTCTATGGCTAATATCGAAAGGTGGCCTCGGTGACCAAGTTCGTCTTCTATTAATCAAGTGGTCTGTCAACACTGAGGTTGCGGGTTCGAGTACCGAAAGTCGGGGTTTTTCTCTGGCTTTCTACCCCAATAAAAAGTGGATTCCGGTAAAAAAACGGTTGAATCCGATAAGTCTTGTTACCGGTCAACAAATAAAAAAATAGTTCTTAGTAGTCAGCTATTAAAAATAAAAGTGATGTATGATTATTATTCATAAATACGAATTCTAGTTAATAATTCATAGATTAGTGTATATATAGGTTATTATTATACCTCAATTTCATTTACAATGTTAATCTTCCATAGGCCACCGTGACATATAAGTACTGTCCAAAAACATTTACTGTCGGAAAAATACTGTCACCCGCTACCATAGGTACGGAATGTTTGAAAATTATACTGTACCATTCGCGCATGCGCAATATCTATTTTTACATTTCCGTTGTAAACATACGACAATAATGTCAAGCAACAAACGTTTTTCTACCACAAACGAGGCAGATTAAAAACTTCTGGATACTGTTAGTTTACTTTTATTGTTAAATTGCTGTTTCATTACCATTATTACATCAATGAAATATCATTATTGAATAAAGTTGTTCATGGTTTGAATAGTTTTTCGGTTGACAGTATTTCCTCAAGTTGACAATTTTACTGTCACCCTGTCAGACATGTAATATTTATATAACTGTCTTTATTTATGATAATCAGTCATAAACGTGAATTTCTATTATTATATATCTTTATGCAATTTGAGCTCATTCCAAGAAATAAAAAATATCTGACTTTATTTTCAACCCATTCATTTATATTTTCTCCGTGCAGCAAGCTTGTTTGCAAATAAATAAAAAACACATATTTGGAAGAAAATGGGCCACAAATTGTGGCCGAAGTTTATTAGCTACTTATCTTCATCTAATATTTACAAGCAATGCAAAGGTGGGGGGCTCCACAATGGCCACAAGATCGACAGATCCCCCTACCCGAAGCTGCACGGATTTGTTATGCCGTCAATAAATTATACTCCTGGCTGCTCAATGGAAACAAAATTGTACATGCTAAATTTTACAATTCCACACGGAAAAAATTACAATGCAACACAAATGCTATACATAAAGATTTTTACTGATGGCTGCTCATGCTCGCCATGAAACATACACTTAACAATTAAAATGTCTCACAAATTGTAACTGAACACAAATAAAAGAAAACTATAACATTTATCATATAACAGCTTAACAAAAATATTCCGACCAAAACTCGCTCTTCTAAATCCCAGCGAGAAACCTGCCTTTTTGAACCCCAAATATCCTATTGCTTAAAAACAAACTTACAGAGAAGCGGATGAAGGGCGAATGTACTTTAAAAAAGCATTAGAATTCCAACGGCCAAGTGTTCTAATTTGTAAATCAGATTTACCCAACTCCATAGCATAAGAACAGGCACCAATACGAAAGCTATGAGATTTGTACAATGCTGAACATAATCCTAATTGAGAAAGTGAGGCATTTAAAACAGATACAAACTAATCACGAGTCACTGCCGATCCATTAGGGTTTATAAACAGACTACCTGGTTTTATACCTTTAACCTGCAAATAAGTACTTAAATGATTAACAGGACAGTGTAATGTTTCCAATTTTCGAACAGCAATATTAGGAATCTGACCTGGTATGGAATGTTTAAACGAATTAAAACGCACTGTTAACCCCTCCAGAGTAAAATGAATGTTCGACAGCTGTAAACAATGGTTTTGCCCGACATTCGAGGGGTTATAGGCCTTGTACATGTACATGCATATGAAATACCATTCTGTGCACACCAAATCAAGAGCACCAATTAACTTCACTAGAATAGGGAAAGTAATAGGCAACCTGTTATCATGTGATGGATATTTCCTTTTAACACATTTTAACAATGATAGAATAAAGAAAGAAGTGGAGGGGTCTGGTACGTTATGCAATTTGTGAAAAAACCCTATAGCTGAATTATATGTACTGATTGTAGAACTAGCATAACCTATTTGATCTAAGTAAGCTAAATAGAGAGACAAAACAGGTATAGAAACTGGGATATTTGCATCTTTAGCTGTTAAAAACTTTCCACAAAATGTTTCCATACTCTCATATATAACTGTTGTGTTCTAGTAGCTAAAGAAGAATTTACAAGTTCCTGGACACAATCCATCAAGAGGGCAGTACTGGTAGTGGGGGTATTATTACTGGTTCTGAATCTGCCTCTGGCTTCAAATAGTGAAACTTGTCTATCTGAAATCGTGAAAGAGCATCACTAAATATACTCTTTTTACCAGGAATGTGAACTGCTCTAAACAAAATATTAAATTTCAGAGACATGAAAACCAGTTTTCTTATCAAAAACATGACCCCTTTTTCCTTGCTTGTCTGTTTGTTTAAAATGAAAACTACAGATTCACTGTCGCAATTAAAACACACTGCCCGGTTAGCCATTCTATGACCCCAAATCTCAACAGCTAAAACAATTGGGTATAATTCTTTCAGAGTAATATTGTAGGTCCTCCAATCTTCATTCCAAGAACCATAAAAATAAGAATTCTCAAATACAGCCCCATAACCATAAAGCCCTGATGCGTCCGTAAACAATAATAGTTTATCGGACGATATCCATTTGTCATCCAAGAAAAAACATTTTCCATTAAATTGGGAGAAAAATGGTTTCCACACCAATAAATCGTCTTTACAGGCTCTTGTTAATTTTTTTCTATGGTGCATTTGCTGCAGCCCATAGGTTAACTCGTAAAGACGTCTAAGGAATGGACGCCCTGGGAGTACTACTTGACAGGCAAAATTTAATAACCCACACAGAGACTGAATTTCATGTAATGTTACTTTCTTGCGTTTTAAAAATGTTTCAATTTGTTCCAGGCATTTTTGAATTTTATCTGCAGGTAACCTTGCTATTTTATTTACAGTGTCTAATTCTATACCCAAAAATATTAACACCTGATCTGGTCCGATTGTTTTATTAGGGGCCATTGGTATACCAATATTTGCACAAATCTCTAAAAATCTGTTTAAATAAATACCACACAAGGACTCACCCGGAGCTATAATAAAAAAAATCATCTAAAATATGTAATAATTTCCCCTCAGGCATGATATTTTGTCCTATCCATTTGAGACCCGAGCTAAACCGTTCAAAAATTTGACAGGATGATGCACAACCCATTGCTAAACATTTGTCATAATAGAATTGGTCATTCCAAATAAAACCAACTTTATGATACTCTGAAGGATCCAAGGGCAAATTCCGGTAGGTCATCTGTATATCGCATTTTGCCAGATAGACTGTAGAATCGAAACTTTTTATAGCATCAATTGCATCCTGAATATTAGTATACTGAACTGAAGAATAATCGGGTGGAATGAAATCATTTACAGATTGACCTTTTGGGTGGGACAAATGGTGTATCATACGAAATTTTCCAGGCTCTTTTTTAGGGCACAGCCCTATTGGTGACACATGGAAATCAATAAAAGGGGGGACAGCAAATGGCCCTGCAACCCGACCTGCAGATACTTCAGTCTCAATCTTTGTTGTCACAATATCAGGCCTCTCTAAAGCAGACCTTAAATTTTTACAAGTACCTGTCGTATCCACGATATAACTAAAAACTGAAAAACCTTTAGAGAACCTATTTAATATATATTCCCTTTCCTGAAAATTATAGCCCTCAAGATATTTAGCTAAAACTTCCACTTTAATTGGGGTTGGAAGTTCTCGGACGAAACCCACGGTACTGGGGGCGTTGACTTGCATAAAATGCTCGTAGTTGGCGAAAAGAATGTTCAGATCTACTTCCAACTGTCGAGCCTTGACCCAGAGGCATGCGATTAGGTGGAGCCACATGTGTAGACGATACAAAACAGCGTATGCTGGCATGAAACTTGCCACATTTATAACAATGATGGCTATATCTACAAGGGAGGGGACAATAGGTCCCCGCGTGAAATTTGACACAATAACCCAAAGGAACAAGTGGCTGTTTTCCAAGAGATTTGTTGCTTATGCCTGATACACCAGTAGGAACATGACTATTTTGTAAATCATATACCGATCGGTCTAAAAGGGGCTCAACATACAACTCTTGGTGAGTAACTCCCCAACTTATACTTAACTGGGACTTAGTAGAGCGAAATTTATTATCATAAAACCACCAGTTCCCCTTTTTCTTGGCTATCTCCCTCACAACTTCTGAAGCATTGGTTGGATGTTTTTCAATATATATTGACATATATACCGAAAAAGCAGTCTGCCAAAGGTCCAGAGATGAGATGGTGGTATTGTGTTCCTTAACTGACAACACATTTTTGTCGAAAAAATTTTCAAGTACAATATTTTTTGGTTTCAACGCCTTTTCCAACGATTCAGGTAGTAACAGACCTAATTCTACAAAGTCATTGGCCCAAATTTGTCTTTTAATACTATCTGGCACAGTTGCACATAAAGGTACAGAATGATGTTGATACAGTCGATGGTTCCCTATGTCTGGCAAAGTACTATTACCTGTATCCATACCTTGGCCTGTTGCACCTGTAACGTTTATGACTGGGCTTGAGACGTTCGATTGTTCTTGTGACGTATTACATGTAGAGACTTTATTATTTAAAATAGTTAATTGTTCTCTAAGTTCATTAACCGAATCTGCCAATGTCTGCACCACACTCCAAACATCCGAGGAACTACCACTAGATGTACATGTCCTTGCACTATTTCCTGATTCTGTAGTACTAGGGACAATATTCACCAAGCTGGGTGTCTGTGTGAAAACGTCAGCACCAATGTCATTTCCCCCTTTGTTGGTACTGCTTCTCTTCCGTTTAGTTGCCAGTCTAGTTGACCTTCTGTCGCTTTGCACTGGTGGCATTCTGAAACAAAGTGATCACAAACTGACTTCTGTTGACCAGCAACATGAATTTGAAACCTGCCAAACTTACATTTTAAAGCATCTACTCTCTCCAGAATGGATCGAACCAGATAAAAAATTCAAATAGGATAACATATTGAATAATATGAACACTGCACTCATCATAATAATAAAGGAGTATTCTATTAAACTAAAGTATATGCACACATTAAACTGTACTTGTATATATAGCATAAATGTTGATAATATATATCTTCTTGTATAATTTTTTTTTATTTGTTTTTTCGTGTATATATTTTTTTTAATGTATATATCAATCATAAATAAATAAATAAATAAATAAATATATATATATACAAGTCTAGAAGATTATGCAACGATGTCAAAAATTTAGACAAAGACTGACCAACGAATGGCCTTAGTCATTGAATGTCATTAAAAATAAATGACGTAAACAAGTCTGGTTTCTTGAATCCAATAACCATTTATCAAATATACAGTGTGGATTCCGACAAGGACGAAGTACCATGGACCATTTGGTACGTTTTGAAACTTTTATTCGAAACGCCTTTGCCAAAAATGAACATGTTGTGTCTATCTTTTTCGATTTAGAAAAAGCATATGACACAACATGGAAATATGGTATTTTAAAAGATCTTTTTGATATGGGGTTGAAAGGTAGACTTCCTACCTTTATTTCAAACTTTTTATCTAACAGAGAATTTAAAGTCCGGGTAAATTCCACATTATCGGATCCTTTTGAACAAGAAATGGGTGTCCCCCAAGGCAGTATTTTATCAGTAACTTTATTTAGTATTAAAATTAATAGTCCGGCTCAAGTCTTGAAAGACAATATTGACGGTTCTCTCTATGTTGACGATTTTCTCATTTGCTATCGAGTAAAAAACATGAACAATATTGAACGTCAACTACAATTATGTTTACATAGAATAGAGAAATGGGCAATGGAAAATGGATTTAAATTTTCTACTTCCAAAACTGTCGGTATGCATTTTTGTACCAAAAGAAAAATGCATCCTGATCCCGAACTTTCATTGTATAACAACCCTATAAAAATTGTGAAAGAAACTACTTTTCTTGGTTTGATATTCGACTCTAGACTCACCTTTCTTCCCCATATCAAAATGTTAAAATCTAAGTGCCTTAAAGCACTTGATATTTTAAAAGTTGTATCCAGCACTGACTGGGGTGCGGACCGCGATACATTATTGAATCTATATAGATCGCTGGTTCGATCAAAATTAGATTATGGTTGGTTCAGCTCGCAAGTCATATGTCAAAATCCTTGATACCGTTCACCATCAAGGATTGCGACTATGTCTTGGAGCTTTTAGAACTACACCTGTTAATAGTTTATATGTAGAAGCAAACGAGCCTTCTTTGTATCAAAGAAGAATTAAGCTCGGTTTGCAATATGCAACAAAACTTAAGGCTTATCCTACCAATCCTGCTCATGACTGTGTTTTCAAACCGTTTTATAAACAATTTTTTGATAATCATCCAAACAAAATTAAACCTTTTGGCCTAAGAATTGAATCTCATTTGGAAAATTCTGGTATCTGTATAGATGAAATTGCCACAACTGAAATTCCTCAAAATCCTCCATGGTTAAATACTAAACCAGTATTTATTTATGATTTACGAAAATATAAAAAATCTGACACAAACCCCTTGATTATTCAGCAACATTTTGCAGAGATTAAATCTTGGTATCCTCATCACAAATCTATTTATACGGATGGATCGAAGGACGGTGATAAAGTCGCTTCAGCCGCTGTCTTCGGAGAGCGAGTTGAAACTCGCCGTCTTCCTTCTGCTTCTTCCATATTTAGTGCAGAAGCCCAAGCCATTCTTCTTGCACTAAAGATTGTTGCCTCGTCAGTGGAGGATAAATTTCTTGTATGCTCTGATTCTTTATCGTGCCTTCTTGCCATTGAAAATTTTTAAAAATTATTCAAATTTACAGGTCTTTATCAACTTTGGGAAAAGTTGTTGTGTTTTCTGGATTCCCAGTCATGTGGGAATCCAAGGAAACACAGTCGTGGATAGTGAAGCTAGGAAAGCCTTAAATAACGACATCATCAACTGTAAACTGCCTTTTACTGATTTTAAGTCTTTTATTTTAAAATATATTTATAGTTTGTGGCAGAGTGGTTGGGATCTCGAAGTTCATAATAAACTTCACGAGGTCCTACCACTAATTCGCCATACAAATTTTAACACTTTTACATGTCGTAGAGACCAAGTAGTTTTAACACGGTGTCGTCTTGGTCATACCAAGACGACACATAATTATATTTTAAATGGTGAACCACGACCCGAGTGTGTGCCATGTAACAGTCCGTATACAATCATGTATTGATGGACTGTATTGACGTGGCCCACATTCGGGAACGTTTTTATACTCTGGATGCTTATTTTAATTTGTTTACAACTGTCGCTGGCGACAAAATTCTACAGTTCTTAAAGGAAATTAACTTATACAATAAAATATAATCATCCAATACCATAAATATGCTGTAGTTTCATATTTTATCATTTTAATCATGTTTTTATTTGTATATACTCTCATACTGTAGTGTGAGATTACAGTTTTATTACAATTCAACAGGGTAACAGGGTTGCTTCTAACTTTTGAACGATATCAATTAATGAAATTGTTCCCGTCCTGAATATAGCTGAAATATTGCTTGCTGGACGTTAAACAACAATCAATCAATCAATTTTTGCTACTTTCTTACAGTAGTTAAGATGAGAAATCTTTATTTTAACTCTGAATGAAAATATAAGAATCAACATAAGCTTTCCGAGCTTTTAACATATAAAAAGTAGTTCAAATAATTATTTTAGTCAACTTTAAAAACGTATAAAAAAAAGCCATGTTTAAAAATCCGATAAAAAAATGATGAACTTAATATGTTAGCTACGTGTAGTCTTCGTCAAGTCACTCTCGGAAATCATTTGTAGAAAGGTAAAAACAATCAGACTTTATTTACAGGAGCAACAACTTTTAACACTTTTACTTGCATTTTAAAAAAGAGAATATTCTGTTAAATATCAGCTAAAGAGAAACAAGCATTGTTCATAGCGTCCATATTTTATTGGGTAGGAAGCCGTAGTATCCAGTGTAAACTCGAAGCTTCGACAGGAAACCTGGTCAAGAACAAATGAAAACAGACCGTAAAGCGATGTCAATAGGTTACCTTGACTCAAGGTTAGGTGATTTACAAATGCTCTTATCAGCATTCTTAAAACAACGACCACTATAGTCAGCAATTATGGCGATGTATTTTGTACCCAGAAATGTTTAATATAGCGATAAAACCTAGATAATAGTGTATTCAGATACTGTAACTCATTTGATATGGTATCTAGTAATATTTGTTGCTACAGGCATGAACAGACCAACTTCATGATTAACTCGTAATTAGCTGACTGATATTATTAGTATCATTACAACATATGCGGCGTCTTCTTGAGTTCTTAATGGTCTTATACGAAAATTAAATTTACCGGGACAAGTGTTATGCCTAATGGGTAAATATTGACGGAAACACTATAAAACTAATAAATCATTCTGTCGATAAGAATGTCAAGCTCTTAAACATCAAAACGGGTTTTTGTCGTAAGTTTTTAGCAGCCCTTTAAATAACAGCAAAGATGTTACTTATTATATTTGTATCATTTTTCTACATTGCAACAGGATTAGACAGAAGAAACAAATAAATTATTTATTCCTTTTATTACACTAGTTGTTCATTGTTTAGAGGAAAACACACAAAGTTGTGTAAACAAAAGTAGGTTAGGTTGCGCTAATTTTTTTTACAAAACTGAACTGTTTGCATTCACTATTTTTATGAAGTCGACTTAAATAACCCGCCTTTAATGTTTATACCCTTTACCGCCAACCAGTTTTATCTATGCATCTTTTTATCAATTTTTTAAAGTATTTAACATATAAGTGGGTTTTAAGCAAGGACTCAACATGATGTTGACGAATTTTGCAATCCACGAAATCCACATTTTAATGCGCCGCACGTTTGTTTTAGAAATAGCGGAATATTTGAATCCAAACTTCAATATGTATTAATTTGTTTATGGCAAGATGTTTTTTGCTGCATAAATTAAATTTACCCCTATTGCATAACGTATTTTTGAAATCATTACCAAAAACGAAGATCATTTTCAACATGCCTAACTTATTTACACATGCAGTTTGAATTAATATGTTTAACCCTAATGTTGATCTAAATATTAGGGCATGCAACAGTTTAATTGTAACCTTGGCTTCTCCTATAAAGTATTTTATAACTCCGAGCAAAGGGCTACTATACTACAAGTGAACGTGTTTTGGTGAAGGTTTTCTGCATGACAAATGAAAACTGCTTACCGCGTATGGTAAAGTTTTATGCTCCTATTGTAGATCAAGAAAAGTACTTTTTGAAATCAACAATTATTTTCTCGGGATATTCAGCGTTTTGAAATGTGGCGGTTTTTTTCCATTCTGATAGGGCGATTTGTCAGTAAAATTTGACGAACATTTGTAAACAACGCGAGGTCTCTTTTGAAAAAAGCTGACTTACTATGTAAAATTCCTGTAGCAAAAGTCTTGGACGATTTTTAACAGGTAAACAACAGAGGCACAGTCATGTTATCATAACTAAACTTTTTCTACTGGATTTTCATAATTTTTTTTTTTAATGCAAGCAAAAAATGCACTCCATGGGGGCGTGACTTGAAGTATAGTCAAAATCAGTAAGAATTTAATACATGATTTTTTACTACATCCATGTGTGCTGCACTTAGATCCCAAATGTAGCGATATCCGAAAGACACATGAAAATGTGAGATAATAGTAAAAACTTTGAATTCCTAAAATGGTGAAACAAACAATTGGCTTGTTATATCTCAAAAATTGTTGACGCACTACCAGAGGAAGGTACTAACAAAATACAGAACGATAAGTAATACTGTCAAAAGGGCAGTCCAGAAAACAAAGTCTAAGACACCGGCAAATTCGAGAACCAACGGCCAACTATAAAGCAGACACCAATGGTTATGACTTAGTAAAAACTTTTCAAAAGAAATGGTCGGTAAACCCAGGTTTTCACATGCCAGACCACTCGCTTCTATTAATGTACTGCGTGAGCTGGCGTGTTGAGGACAAATGTTTAGCATCATACTCCATTATAATCGCAGCACAATCACTGTGTATTGAATTCAAACATTAAAAAAATATGTAATCTTCACAAGAAATGGAAGACAAATAAATAATATCCTAAAACTTATTGGAAGCGCGGACAAGACGTTTTTTCTTGTCAAATTGGCTTATTAGTCTATCTGGAAGATATTGGAAATTGTACTTTGACATTTTGAAGCCATCATAATAAGATTTAAACAAAAAATGTCAAATTACCATTTAAATCAAATTCAAAATAGATTTTTTTCCTTTTAATGCTAATTGCGAGTGGCAATCAAAGACAACTGCATGTGATGAATTACAAAATACTGTACCACAACCAAAGATGTGTCAACTACAGATTGATTTTTGTTCTGTAAAAAATACTTCTTAGAACTGAAAAGTTTTAGCAAGCATTTTTGGAAATGACTTAAATGCCAGCAGATTATAGCAAATTAATTAGAATTATTTCTTTTGAGCTTAAGAAAATGAATAACAAATAAATATTTAGGAAGAACTAGAAGAAAAAAACAATGCAAAAACAATAAAAACCCTTTCCATAACGGTTGTTAATTTTATGTGGATATACTAAAAACCCCCAACCCCGCAAAATAATAATAATATGATAAAATGAAAAAAACGTTTAACATCATTTTGGGAATAGTAAAACTATCTGCTCATTGATCCATCTCATTCATTTCTTTTTTGTACGTACAAATTACTAGTGTTTAAGTGTGCTTAGCTGTGTTGGGTCAGTATATTTTTTACAAATGAATGATTGATTTGATGCTTGCTTTAAGTGCGGCTAATCATTCTCAAAACTCCACAATAAAAAGACAGAACGTGACGACGGACAGTTCTTATGGAAATACCTTTGTTATTATCAGTTAACTGGATATTGAGCTACATGTATACTGTTATATAATTAAAAAATTTCGGTTGATCAAAGCATTTACGTATTCGATTTCTCGTAGGATTAAATTTGATACGTCAATTATGATTCTGCTTTAAATGAAAATCCACAACAAAATACTAACACCCGCCAGCTGCTGAAACACATAAACCAAAGATAATTTCGGAATATAAGATATTTTAGGTGCATTAAAGTATAATTCCTTACACCACAAAACAACATTTTGTCGAAAACAAATTGAATTGTACATTAATATTAATAAACCCCACTGACACTGATAATCTGGTGGTATTTTATATGCGAATAAAATTAGGTCTCATTATAACAGTTTGCATCTCTATCGTATCTGTGTTCTTTCGGCTTATAATATTCAAGTGGAAGCCCACGACATGCCCGTCTTACTCTCCTCTAACTATGGCAGTCACATTTACCTACTCATCGATACCATGATTGACTGGTGTTCTACTAACACGTTCTCGTTTCAAACATTAATCAAATGTTGCTAGCTTTACGTTTAACATAAGTTACGTACATACAATAAAGGTATACCTACGTATTCCATATTGGATGTTATTGGTCATCGGCTGGGCATATTGGACTGCTGCGAGCCCGAAGTCAAACATCTATAGCCTCGGACCAATAAAGCAGCCAATATGAAAAACTTTACGTATAATAAAATACGTGTAACGGCCAATTGGCACATGACAGAAAAAAGTTTATACAATATCGTCTTGTTTCTAGTTTCAGTTATAAATGTAAATTGAATTCAAAACATTACACGTTTGACATGTTTGACGCAAAATGTCATTCATTCGGAAACTCTTGATTAAGTCGGAATTCCCAAACCTTTTGTCTATGTCATTTTCGATTGATACAGCACTAAACTATACTGTAATTACACTGAGACAACAATCACGAGATAAATGACTTTGGTCTCAAGGGTCGTATATCTACTTGTGTATCATCTTTCTCGTTAATTTCACTTTTAAAATTCTAATTGGTTCTGTTAAAAAATGAAAAATGGGACAAATTAACAAATAATAAATCAACAGGAAAAAGGGAGTGTGACATAGGGAAACATTTTGACTGCCATTAAAACGAGAGCGATTATATCTTGAAAACAACGTATTGCCCCGTTTGTGATCTGCTACCTGAAAACAAAGTTATTGTTCATCTTTTGTCAAGATGTACGTACAGAGTTTTTCAGCAATAAATATATATAAGATTAGAGTCCATAGTTGGTTCGAACTCGCTATCCCTTTAATGACAAACCAGTGATCAAAGGTAGATTTCTAATTATAGCGGCCTATGGGCCACCGAGTCCCTTGTCCTAATATTATCAGATTATTACATGACATTTTTTATATCATATGTATTATTAGCCCAAGGTTGATATTGCCACAAGAGCCGCAGGCTCGAGGGCCAACATCAACTGAGGTAATGGTCTTTTTATCTTATTCTTCAGCAGGGGAAAATGAATCTTATTCGAGTTCTAGTACCGGAATATCTTTTTGTGTTTAAGTTTTCATTGTCTCAATATAATCCAAAGTATTGTCCATCTCCGATGCATTCTTATCATGCATGTCGTCTGCTCGTAAGAAGGTTACAATAAACCAAATATTTGTTTACATTACACCGGGAAATTTTTGAAGATAGTAATCAGAAGAAAATACACGGATGCATCTGATACGATGTTGGGGTTCTGAAAATAGCAAAATATAAAAATAGAAACATTATTGATTGAAAATCTTCTACATTTGGGGGAAATTTAATAAGAGCCGGGAAAATAGAGCTCTTTTTAAAAAAACGGGGGAGGTTAGACAGTTTGTTAGTTTCATTCAGTGCTGATTTTTCACCCAAAATTTTCGGTCATTTTTGCCGCACGACCTATATTTTTTTATTTGTTAATAATGTAGTCTAACATTTCAACTTCCACAAGCAACTGCTTTCAGAGGTTTAATTTGAGAGGATTTTCACACATAAAATCTTAATTGCAGGTACCCCATATGGGAGACGCAATGTTAAATATTTGGTTTATTGAACCAGAAGTCATATTGTTATCAATTCAGATAATTTGCGATCATTTACGGAAAGGGATGTGATAACACTTACGGAAAAGCGTGTAATAACTTTCGGAAGCAGATAATAACATTTTGATATCAGCCCGCTTGGCCAATCTAGTAAATATAAAATTTTTGCCCATTTATTCCTTTTATCATACAGTAAAAATGTAAGTTATTTACAATAAGAAATATGATAAAGTGTAATATTATGAAGTGTAAATGCAGTTTAAAAAGTTTAAACTCATAATGCCAGTAAAAAAATATAATAGTACATCTAGTTAATTCTTATGAAATTCTTGATTTCCCAATTCCACTGTCTTCAACCTATATTATTTTCAATTTCTATGACATTAAGATATACAATTCTGTGAGAGACAAGGCTACTATAGCAGAATGATTTATTTATGGGGCTTACTCTGTTGATCGTTGAATTTCATATTTGAAGTTTTAATAAGATCCTGTTAGAACTGAAATTTGATAATTATTTTTTGAGTGACCAACTTTTAACGAGCATTTTTCAGATCAAATTAGACAAGAACAAATCAACCGGAAAAAATAGATGGGCTATTATACAAATCTTGAATCAAGGACACATTATATTTGCCCATTCATTCAGTCAACTGCTGTTCAAAGGTCGCTTATAGTAATGTCAACCACTCGCGGGAAAATTACATAGACTTTCCTTTGTGATATTCTTGTTTTATATTTAGCTAATTTATTTGTTTCAACTTAAACAAACATAACCTTATGGCGTCCAGGCCAGTAAATAAAGAAGTTTATATGTCTTTCGGTTCTTCCATCGATGTAATGTAACGACTTTCAAACTGTTTCATTCGTTTATTTATGTTTTAATTTCTCCGCTGCTTAATTGATATATGTTTTTTTTTGGCAAAGGCATATCAATTAGTTTTCACACATAATTAATTCGTTTTATCACTTTTTCGTAGTTATGCCTTTGTAGCTCCTTTTTTATGAACGGAGCTACAAAGAGGTCCCATTACTCGTAATGGAGCAAAACCACTCATGGGATTTATACATATTTTCCGCTATTAAACTGCTATTTTTGTTTAGTTTATATTTTTCCTTCTCCGCCGTTCAGTTGACATTTCTACAATGTCTAATTAAATATAAACATGGCATTCTTGACAAAAACTGAAATTGTGGAGTGTAGAATTGTAGAATTGTATCGGTAAAAATTTGATCCCAGTTAATGCAATACATCCGGAAAAATTTTGATCCGGATGAATATTTAACCAAATCGATTCAGAAATTATGCACTTCCGGAATTCAAATTTTGATTACAATGCCATGATTACGAATAAAGTGTAAAAATAACGAATTGGTTGTTGTAGAAATATCAATTAAACTTTGAAGACATTAAAAATTTTGTAGCAATTTTGAGAAACAGTTAAATAGCTTATTATATGCATAAAACCCCCGGGTGTGAATCACTCCCGGCTTGCTCCATTACGAGTAATGGGACCTCTTTGTAGCTCCGTCCGTAAAAAAAGAGCTACATTATTGTAGCTAATGCCTTTGCTGAGAAAAATCATATGCGGATAAAATGAATAATTGAATTTTGAGGGATCTCTTCCAGTAAAAAGGGATATTCCTTATTATCCGTACCCAGAAGATCTTTCCTTACTGGAATTGACGAAACGAAATGTTATAACGCATTCGTTTTCGTCAACAATCATATGATTACACATAAAATGTTAAAAAATAATTAGACGTTTCAGAAATATCACTGGAAATCGGAAAAAATAACACAAAATTATTATTCTAATAGTTTCATTGCGGATAATACATGTATGTATAAAGTACTTTCTTGTGATCTTTGCTCTATGACGAGAAATGGGAAGTTTATTAGCTCGGCCAAGCTAAAAAATATCAAATGGGTTACATTATTGCAGCTATTATATAGATATATAATAATAGAAATTCACGTTTATGACTGATTATCATAAATAAAGACAGTTATATAAATATTATATGTCTGACAGGGTGACAGTAAACTTGTCAACTTGAGGAAATACTGTCAACCGAAAAACTATTCAAACCATGAACAACTTTATTCAATAATGAATAAACTGTTTTATGCATGAGCGATCAATAGTTTTCCCCTATGGGTACCTCATTTGAGTAATGTCCTTGAACGCATGTAGGTAAACCCCATTTAGAATTTAAGTCCTTGAACGCATTTTTGTAAACCCCATTATAACAGGACAATTAGATATATATATATATATATATATATATATATCTTTATTCTCTAAAACCACAAGACAGCAGTACAGAGAAACAAAATGAGCACACACAAACACACACAAATACAGTATTATACAAACTAAAACACAAACTAAAAACTTAAACTAAAAGGCAATTAAACTCAGCCTGGGGCAGCCAAGTTTTTGTAAATTATTTTAATAAACTTGACAAGCTTAATCAATTTTGATATATTGTGACTATTCATAAGGTCACTAAATTTAATCACATTTGGTCTTTTAAAATAGTAACAGGGAATAAACTTTTTACGACTTTCTAGTAAAAAAGGACAAACAAGTATATAATGATATTCATCACCTATATCGTTTTGTCTACAAATATTACAGATGCGATTATTTCTGGTTATGTTTGACCATCTACCTTCTTCTATTGGCAGTCTATGATTAACTGTTCGGAACTTACATAAGTAAATAATCATTTTGTTATCTAACAATTTAAAATACTCTTCTTGTTCTATGACATTTTTAAAAAGTCTATAATTCAAAGTTTTTGGTGAATTTTGTACAGTATCATTCCAGGTTTGAATAAATTGGTCCCTAAGATTTTGTTTTACAGAAGATATTAACCAATTCGTGTTCATAAAATTTTGATTGTCCCAAACATATGATAGCCCACATGTATTCAATATTTTTTTGACATTGTTAAGCCAGTTGAATTCCTTTCTTTGGTGATCTAACAAACTTAATGCTAGACTATATAAGATAAAAGGGATTTTAGATTTCTTGCCTGCTAGTAACTTAGACCAAAACGATATAACCCTAACTTTAATATCAATATCTAACGGAAAGCGCCCTAGTTCACCATAAATCATACATGATGGGTTAGATGCTTTCAGGTGTAATAACAATTTACAAAATTTGAGATGAACTTTTTCAACCATGTCGAGGTTTCCAAATCCCCATACCTCGGAACCATACAGTAAGACTGGTTTCACCATTTTGTCAAAGAGATCAAGTTGACATGTAATTGATAAATTATGTAATCTTCCTAGTTTAAGTACTTCATACAATGCTTTTGTGGCTTTCTTAACAGCTACCTGTTTTGCTACATTAAAATGAGCCATATCTTGACAATGTAACACCTAAAAAATTAAATTCTTGAACTATTTCTAGCTCATGGCTATCCAAGTAAAATTTAAGTCTGTTTGAGATTTTTCCTTTATCGATATTAATCTTCAGCTTCCAGCTTTTGCAGTAATCTGAAAAAGCATCTAAAAGATTTGCATACTATTTTCATCTTCGGCCAACAAAACAGTATCATCAGCATATAGCAGTGAAAATAGTCGAATATATATATCAAATTTTTCATCGATGTCATTGGTTATTGAATCAAGACCTCTAATATCACAGCTTGATAGGAAGGAGTCAAGGTCATTTAAAAATATCGAAAATAAAAAGGGGGGGACAAATTTTCCTCTTGTCGTACACCATTAAGACATGGAAAAAAAGCGGACGCTTCCCTTTTGTAAACAATTCTAGATTTTGTTTCATAATACAGATTAAAAATTACTTTGTACATTTTACCGTTCATATTATTCATCAAAAGTTTATACCAAAGGCCTTCTCTCCATACTTTATCGAAAGCCTTTTCGAAGTCAATAAAACAACAAAACAGCTTCTTTCTTTTACATTTCAATAATTCAAATAACATAAACAGAGAGAACAGACTATCGGTGGTAGAATAATTTTTTCTAAAACCAAATTGGTTTTCATTTAATATAAGAAATTCGTCCGAGAATTTGTTGAGTCGCTCATATAGAACGGAAGTGAAGAGTTTACTTAAACAACTCAGGATTGTAATAGGTCTGAAGTTTTTAGGGTCAGAGGGGTCGCCTTGATTTTTGTATATCGGTTTAATATCACCAGCCAACCAATTCTCGGGTATTATTCCAGTTTCAAATATTAAGTTGAAAAGGTATTCATAAGTCGCTATAAACGTGTCAGCCGTCGATTTTATATATTCGTTTATAATCATGTCTTGACCAGAAGCTTTGTTATTTTTCAGTTTCTTTATACAGTTTAATATCTCACTCTGCGTAATTTTCGCATTGAGCTCTTCATTCAGAGTTTCTACATCATCCGGATCAATATTAGGAAATATGATAGTATCATCTTTCTCGGGAGCTTCATTTAGTTTACTGAAAAAGTCGTATAAAGATTCTAAGGAAATATTAGGCCCCTCATATCTGTCACCCTTAAGTAGCTTCCAAAACTCCCTTGGATTACTTGACTTTAGTTCGTCTATATCTCTCGAGACTTTCATTCTATATGAGCTCATATCTATATCCATCGCTTTTTTATAAGCCTTTTCAGCTTCTTTAACTTTTACTTTATTATCAAGTGTTTTATGTTTTCTATAACACCTCTTTTGCTTTCTATAAACACACCTGGTACTTTTACTTTTCTCACCGAACCAACGCTTAGTATTCAGTTGTTTATTATGATATTTTTGGGTATTTTTTGCAGACATAGTTTTTGATCCAAATGTGTCTCTTGCTGAGCTTATAAAAATATTACAAACTTCCAAAGTTAAATTATTTACAATACTTTCATCTATCACGGTATTTTGTAGCGCTAAAAGTTTTTCATTTAATGAAGAAACTATGTCTCTGTCGATTTTGTTTTGGAATTCCGCTTTCTTTTCATTATCCCATTTATTAATATATTCACGATGACCTAGGGATTTTGAGTATGTATCGTGAGGTCTGTCCCTTGTAGTAGATTCTAATTCTAAACATTTGCGATTAAGAGTAATCTTAAGAGGAGTATGGGCGTCTGAGAAAAGGGAGCTAAACTCCAAAACTTCAAAATTAACAATTGAGGATAACATATTTACATTTGATAAACAGTAGTCTACTACACTAACATTTTTACATGTACATTTACCGTGTATAGCATCTACTCCTATTCTACTATTTACAATAAAAAAAATCATGATTTTTACATAGATTCAGCAGTTTATTACCATATCCATTCTTTGTTTTATCACAACTTTTCCTATTTCTAGGAATATTCAAATCATCAAGCTTTGTAACTTTGTTATACATTGAGTTGTCTACACCATTATCTTGATCGTATTCATCGACTAGAGAAAAGTCGTCATCATTTGATGTTCTGCTATTAAAATCCCCAACAAGAAAAACATATCTATAGTTTAAACATATATTTTGAATATCTAAATCTAAGTCATAGATCGAATAACACGCTTTGTTTTTCTAAGGAAATAAATGCTCCTTAATTATACGTTGTAATTATGAGAACATATCGTTTTGCTTTGTGATTTAATACGTGAAAGTATTTTTCTTGGATATATTACGTTACAGTTTTTTTTATGGGATATATTTCGCTATAGTATTGCTTCTGGATTATTTTTCTGACGGAACCATGCGATCATATCGTTATGTTTCATGCTATATTTCCTAGAGTTTTCTTGGTTATTATTCACAGTCTATGATTTTTGTGACATTGGGAACATAATTATTTACATTCCATGTTGGTTTAACTGCATTGTTTCGTGTAAATTATTATGTAGCGGAGACAGACAATTATATAATTAAAGATCAACTGTTCGGTTGAACATTTGAGGGTCTTTCCACATTAATTTTAATTTTGTATTACATGATGACATTTAAAATAATCATCTTTTTGCAAAATGTTATAACTTTGCTATAAATATTTAAAAAAGAAAATATTTTGTATTATTTGCTACAGATTGGCATTCTAAGAAAGATAACTTTTATAAAAGTTTGATACAACTACGCCATGTCTTAATTTACTCGTAATTATTAATAGAACATTTTAGGACGAAAATAGTTTCAATATCTTTAAAAATAGCAAAGGTCAAAAACTAGTACGTGACCTTGACCCATACAAGTTTTCAAGGTCAAAGGACATGAGGGTTTATGGTGAAGACCCCATGCCTCTATCATTAATAGTTAATGAGTTACATGTGAAAAACCAATAAGTTACATATATAATGGGAGATAACTCGTATAAAATGAAGTCAATTCCGTTTACCGCAAGTGACAAAGGTGCTCCTTCAAAAGACCAACATTTTGCACTCTTTTGTTTCCCTTTATCATTAATAGTTAATGAGTTACATGTGAAAAACCAATCAGTTACATATATAATGGGAGATAACTCATATAAAATGAAATCAAATCCTTTCCCTGTAAATGTAACAAAGTAGCTCCTTTAAAAGACCAACATTTTACACTCTTTAGTCTCCCTTTATCATTAATAGTTAATGAGTAACATGTAAAAAACCAATAAGTTACATATATAATGGGAGATAACTCCTGTAAAATGAAGTCAAATCCTTTCCCTGTAAATGTAACAAAGTTGCTCCTTTAGGAGATCAACATTTTGCACTCTTTAGTTTCCCTCTATCATTAATAGTTAATGAGTACCATGTGAAAAACCAATAAGTTACGTATATAATGGGAGATAACTCCAACGTAAAAAAATTGCTCCTTTAAGAGATCAACATTTTGCACTCTTTAGTTTCCCTCTATCATTAATAGTTAATGAGTACCATGTGAAAAACCAATCAGTTACATATATAATGGGAGATAACTCCTATAAAATGAAGTCAGATCCGTTTACTGCAAATGTAAAAAAGTTGCTCCTTTCAAAGGCCAACATTTTGCACTCTTTAGTTTCCCTCTGTCATTAATAGTTAATGAGTACCATGTGAAAAACCAATCAGTTACGTATATAATGGGAGATAACTCCAAACGTAAAAAAGTTGCTCCTTTAAAAGACCAACATTTTGCACTCTTTAGTTTCCTTTTATCATTAATAGTTAATGAGTACCATGTAAAAAACCAATAAGTTACAAATATAATGAAGATAACTCCTATAAAATGAAGTCAAATCCTTTCCCTGTAAATGTAACAAAGTTGCTCCTTTAAGAGATCAACATTTTGCACTCTTTAGTTTCCCTCTATCATTAATAGTTAATGAGTACCATGTGAAAAACCAATCAGTTACATATATAATGGGAGATAACTCCTATAAAATGAAGTCAAATCCATTTACTGCAATGTCAAAAAGTTGCTCCTTTCAAAGGACAACATTTTTCACTCTTTAGTCTCCCTTTATCATTAATAGTTAATGAGTAACATGAAAAAAACCAATAAGTTCCATATATAATGGGAGATAACTCCTATAAAATGAAGTCAAATCCTTTCCCTGTAAATGTAACAAAGTTGCTCTTTTAAAAGATCAACATTTTGCACTCTTTAGTTTCCCTCTATCATTAATTCAATGAGTAACATGTGAAAAACCAATAAGTTACAAATATAATGGGAGATAACTCCAAACGTAAAAAAGTTGCTCCTTTAAGAGATCAACATTTTGCACTCTTTAGTTTCCCTCTGTCATTAATAGTTAATGAGTACCATGTGAAAAACCAATCAGTTACATATATAATGGGAGATAACTCCTATAGAATGAAGTCAAATCCGTTTACTGCAAATGTAAAAATGTTGCTCCTTTAAAAGACCAACATTTTGCACTATTTAGTCTCCCTTTATCATTAATAGTTAATGAGTAACATGTAAAAAACCAATAAATTACATATATAATGGGAGATAACTCCTATAAAATGAAGTCAAATCCTTTCCCTGTAAATGTAACAAAGTTGCTCCTTTAAGAGATCATCATTTTTCCCTCTTTAGTTTCCCTCTATCATTAATAGTTAATGAGTACCATGTGAAAAACCAATCAGTTACATATATAATGGGAGATAACTCCTATAAAATGAAGTCAAATCCTTTCCCTGTAAATGTAGCAAAGTTGCTCCTTTAAGAGATCAACATTTTGTACTCTTTAGTTTCCCTCTATCATTAATAGGTAATGAGTACCATGTGAAAAACCAATCAGTTACATATATAATGGGAGATAACTCCTATAAAATGAAGTCAAATTCGTTTACTGCAATTGTAAAAAAGTTGCTCCTTTAAAAGACCAACATTTTGTACGCTTTAGTTTCCCTTTATCATTAATAGTTAATGAGTCACATGTAAAAAACCAATAAGTTACATATATAATGGGAGATAACTCCTATAAAATGAAGTCAAATCCTTTCACTGTAAAAGTAACAAAGTTGCTCCTTTACAAGATCAACATTTTGCGCTCTTTAGTTTCCCTCTATCATTATAAGTTAATGAGAACCATGTTAAAAACCAATCAGTTACATATATAATGGGAGATAACTCCTATAAAATGAAGTCAAATCCGTTTACTGCAAGTAAAAAAGTTGCTCCTTTAACAGACCAACATTTTGCACTCTTAAGTTTCCCTATACCATTAATAGTTAATGAGTAACATGTAAAAAACCAATAAGTTACATATATAATGGGAGATAACTCCTATAAAATGAAGTCAAATCCTTTCCCTGTAAATGTAACAAAGTTGCGTCTTAATAAGACGAAGATTTTACTCTCAATAAGTGTTTATCTATCTTTTACCGTTTCAAAGGAGTAGCGGACACAAGCAAATGTCAAAATTTAGAACGTGACCTTGATCTTTGACCTTGTGTCCGTTTTCAAGGTCAAAGGTCATGATGGTCTAAAGTGAAGACCCCAGGCCTCTATCTCTTTTAGTTGTTGAGATTTGTTTGAATATCACTTACTACTTTTATTTAAAGGGAGATAACTCCAATAAGATGTCGTCAGAACCCTTCAATCAATCTGTCCCAAAGTTGCGCAAGGATATAGGACACATTTTGGTAAAGGTTTGGTATTGTTATGTTTTTTTGGTTTAGGAGGAGTAGCAGAAACAAGCTTTTTAGTAAAAGGGGAGATAACTCCTTAAAGGAAAAGGGTGCGGTCAGTCGCGAAGTGAAAAAACCAGACACCGAAATAAGTTGGCGGAAGAAAAGAGAAAATAATAATAATAATAATAATCAGAACAATAACTATAGGTCTTTCCACAGAAAGGTGGAAAGACCTAATAATAATCATAACAATAACTATAGGTCTTTCCACAGAAAGGTGGAAAGACCTAATAATCAGAACAATAACTATAGGTCTTTCCACAGAAAGGTGGAAAGACCTAATTACGTAATCTCGATTTTTAACGACGAGCTAATTATTTATAATATTCAACTGTGTACGAAAGGTTATATCGCTATTACTGATAATATTTTTATATAGGAATACTATGGATATTTTGAACGAATTCTGCTCAGTGATTTAATGTAAATTGAACTAACTGTAAGTGCCCCCGAGTGTTATCATATGTTCGATCTCTTCTTATTATCTCTTAATGATATAAAATTGTTTTCGGGTAAATTGAGCACAAAGGTAAAAACCATACTCTACAATATAGTTCATGTTGTAAGTGATAAAATGGCTAATTTAATGCTAAAGAAAATATTTCAATTACAGTTTTTCGTATTTGTTAAATCCTCCTAGCTTTAAAATACATTTTCTGTCCTAATCTAATAAGGAGTAGTAAAGATGAACAAAATTGTATATTAATGCGCTTTTGACCTCGCTAGATAGGATCATCGATTCAATTTTATTTCTTGGATTATGTCACGATTTATAGGGTATGCTTAGTATTTTTTTTAATGCATTCTTATCTTTACAAAATAAAATGTATATATCGGTGTTTCTTTTATTAATTAGTTAGATAATTCGATAATAAAAAGGCATTTTTAGATTTTGTTACGTTATATTACGTAATGTATATGTTAGAAAGACTTGTTCAGTTCAATTTTATCATTATATTTTTTTGTTTGGATTATTTCATGCTTGATAGAGCAAGCTTCATATCTTTTTTGCATTCGTATCTTTACATAAAAATGTAGATGATTATAAATTTTACTTAATCGATAATTTTCAATTTTATATCTTTTGTTATGTCAGAATTTCTAGGGTACTTAAGCCTTGTAGTTTCTAATCTTCACATAATAGAATGTGAATGTATTTTTTTTATGGGAATTCATAAGATGATTTGATAAAATAATGCATTTTAAAATTTTGTAGTATTACGTAATGCATGATCGATAATTTTCAGTATTATTTCTGGATTATTGCATAATTAGGGTAGAAAATGAAACCTTTATGTAGAAATTCATCAACCTTGAACATTAAATTTAATTTCCCTGGGTTTTGATTATTTACGATTTCGAAATCCGAAACTCTCTCGAACGAGATTGGCCGAGAACGAGGCGTGTGTGTGTGTGTGCGTGGTGGGGGTGAGGGGTAAGAGATATTTCTGTGAATTGTAAATTAGATGTGCCTTGTTTATTTGCTAATTGCTTATTTATGACACTGAACTTTAATGAAAGGTATAAATGGAAGACCATTTAGACTCACATAATTAGCCACGAAAATGCTAATTTAGATCATGATTTTTATACGAAAATAAGATTTTAAAACAGGCATGTTATTTAAAGAAATTTGATTTTCTGAATGAGTGAAAAATATCATAGACATTGGTAGGGAAAATAAATTTCTTTATAATAAGAAAAAAAACACAAAAAGGTTTGCATTTTTATTTAATTCAAGATTTAAATTGTTTTATGTAGAACTATTTTAAAGAAGCAGTTATATTTATATACTTATAGAATTATATTAAACCTACCTCTAAGATCGTATATGAAGTCCTTTAAACAAACAGAAATTAAAAAAAGCTATATGAAATTTTGAAAAATAATAATACAATAGAAAAACTAAAAGCTAAATGAAATTTTGAAAAATGTATATAAAAATACAATAGAAAAACAATTCAGTTACATTCCAATAAAGGTCATCAACAGTTGTAATAGTTGAAAATAATTCTAGAAGTTAATAATCTCATAAATTGTTTTGCAAAAACAGAGGCATATAATTACATGTCTCTGGCAAAAATAAGACTCTTCTATATATTTTTTTTTTACAGTCTGAAAATATTATTAAGTTCTTAGCAATGTTTATGCACATGAACGTTAGTTTGACGTTTGAATACATTTTAATTGCAAATTTTTTGAAAAACAACTTTAATTACTGTAAAATTAAATCAATTGAAATTGTAACTTGTCGATATTTTTCTTTGATCTTCCGAGGATGCCCGACGGAAGTACGCGATAACTGTCGATCTTACCGCCCCCCCCTTTTTAGCTCACCTGACCCGAAGGGTCAGGTGAGCTATTGCCATCACTTGGCGTCCGTCGTCGTCGTCCGTCGTCGTCGTCGTCGTCAACTTTTCTTTAAAAATCTTCTCCTCCAAAACCACTGAAGTGATTGCTTTGAAACTTTGCACACATCATCAGTAAAATGTCTTCTGCCAAGTTTGCACAAATCATGGCCTCAGACCAACCAACATGGCTGCCATGGCTACAAATAGAACAGGGGGGTCAAAATACAGTTTTTGGCTTATAGTTCAAAAAGTATAACAGATACAGGAAAACCAAACAGACATTACTTCTTCAGCATCAAAAGCTCTACAAAACACTCCATTGGGTCAAAGTTGTATGACGACTCCTTGTAGGAGTTATTGCCCTTTAATTGTCGAAATTGATGATTTTTGCCATTTTTGCCTCAAAATCTTGAAAATTATTAGAACTAGAGAAAAAGTAAGCATTGCTTAATTGTTCTGCTCTATGAGGGCTACAAAATTGGCTTAGAGTCAAGATTGTCTGATTAACCGTTTAAGAGTTATTCCCCTTGAACTGTTTATTTTATTCGGTTTTAATTGATTTTTTAAAATCTTCTCCTTTGAAACCACTGTAAGTACTGCTTTGAAACTTTCTTTGTACACATCATCCGTCAAATGACCTCAACCAAGTTTGCACCAACCATGGCCGCAGATTAACCAACGTGGCCGCCATGGCTAAAAAAAGAACGGGGGGGGTGGGGTCAAAATACAATTTTTGGCTTATACTTCAAAAAGTATAACAGATACAGGAATACCGAAGGCACATGCCTTCATCGGCACCAAAAGCTCTACGAAACACTCCATTGGGTCAAAGTTGTATGATGACTCTTTATAGGAGTTATTGCCCTTTAATTGTCGAAATTGATTATTTTTGACATTTTTTGCCGCAAAATCTTGAAAATTATTAGAACTAGAGAAAAAGTTAGCATTGCTTAATTGTTCTGCTCTATGAGGGCTACAAAAATGACTTTAGGGTTAAGATTGTCTGATGAACCGTTTAAGAGTTATTCCCCTTGAACTGTTTTTTTAATCGGTTTTAATTTATTTTTAAAAAATCTTCTCCTCTGAAACCACTGAAAGTACTGCTTTGAAACTTTGTACACATCATCCGTCAAATGTCCTCAACCAAGTTTGCACCAACCATGGCTGCAGATTAACCAACATGGCCGCCATGGCTAAAAATATATAGAATGGAGGGGGGGGGGGGTACAATACAGTTTTTGGCTTATATTTAAAAAAGTGTAACAGATACAGGAAAACCGAAGAGACATGCCTTCATCTGCATCAAAAGCTCTACGAAACACTTCATTGGGTTGAAGTTGTATGAGGACTCCTTATAGGAGTTATTGCCCTTTAATTGTTAAATTGATTTTTTTTGACATTTTTGCCTCAAAATCTTGAAAATTATTAGAACTAGAGAAAAAGTTAGCATTGCTTAATTGTTCTGCTCTATGAGGGCTACAAAAATGACTTAGGGTCAAGATTGTCTGATGAACCGTTTAGGAGTTATTCTCCTTGAACATTTTTTTAATCAATTTTACTTGCTTTTAAAAAATCTTCTCCTCTTTAACCCATTAAAGGACTGCTTTGAAACATTGCACACATCATCTTTAGGACGTCCTCTACCAAAATTGTGCAAATCATGACACCTGACTACCTACATAGCTACGTTGGCTTAAAATAGAAAATGGGGGGGGGGGGGGTAAAGAGAGTTTTCGACTGATAGTTAAAAAAGTATAACAGGTACAGCAAATTTGAAGTGAACCTCCCTTCTCCCTCTAAGCATCAAAAGCTCCTCCTTATAGGAATTATTTCCCTTAAAAGGTCAAAATTAATGACTTTTACAGAAGTGTTGGGCAATTCCTTATAGCAAAGAAAAGCTGGATAAAAAAGGGTTGTTTGGTTTCAGGTTCAGGTGAGCGATACAGGTTCCTGGGAGCCTCTAGTTTTCCTACAGAACCACGTGATTATGTGATTTCGAAAAGGTCAATGTATTGTTATTGTACGGTAAACATTTGTCTTTCCTACACATTGCTTTTTTTTATTACAATACTCTTCTCAAAGTTGAGATATTATAATCAAAATGATTATTTCTTGCCTTGCACAATCGTCTATATTTGTAACCTTTTACAGCATATGATGAAATTTTAAATAAAACAAGTTGAAAAAAAACTATTAAAACCAAATCGGATACACCTATAACATATAAATCGAACATCTCTGGATATGGTAACCCATATCATTTCTTGTTATACAACTGTAGGCGCATGCAGAAGGTCGTCACGGCCGGATGATCAGTACGTGACCTTTGATCTGACCTGTGCTATTTAAATAGCGTTATAAGGTAAATCGTTTAAATATAATTTTTCCACTTTTCTATTATGCGAATATATATTATTGGCAGTTCACATGTTGAAAGGCTGGACCGATATATAGATGCACAATATGATATGCAATTAGCACAGCATGAAGTTATGTTTAGAGGAATTAGTGGCGGTCAGGTGTCGTCCCTTTATTAACATTTGTTAGAGCTTTACGAGTATCAGCCTCACTTGACAATTGTTCAGATTGGTTCAAACGATATTAATGACCCTCACAAATCAGTGCCGAATGTAGCCTTATCAATTAAACTTTTCTGTGAGGTTGTTATTAAACTAGGTTGCAAAAAAGTAGCGGTGGGCCGGCTGTTCTATAGACGAAAAGTGTTAATGAGGAGAGGTCTGACAATTAATGAGTACAACAAGAAAGTAGATGAGCTAAATATCGCGCTTGCGCACCAGTCCCTTCTGTCGGGCTGTTACATTTTTTGGAGACACAGACGTTTACATGTCCCAAATATTAATGTGCTACGTAAAGATGGGGTGCATCTCAGTGACATTGGCAACTGGCGTTTGGCAACTAGTATACGTGGGCTGATATTGTTCATTGAAAAGCATTTGAAGGAAGCGGTAAATGATTAAGGTTTACACAATTTTATCATAATTATACAATTATATTTATTTATATATTTCATCAATAAGCACACGCACGAACATTTATTTCTTAATGTAGTTATCATAGTTAATATATAGCACTATAATATAGATATTATATATACACATAAAATGTATAATATATATATATATATGTACACATATCTATAAAATATATATATATATATATGATTGATATATACGTTTAATTTATGTAATTTATGTCATATATATATAAGTAAATTAACTTCTATTACATATCCCAGGAACAGTTGACTGCGTAATATAAATCCATCCATGGTAGAATATTGGTAAAATATTAACCCAAAAGTATGGAAACGACATTCTGACAGATTTTGCATACACACGTCATTGTCTAAAACTCAAATCGATAGTCTCGTTTATCCATTTAATTTATTATCGATAGTCTCGTTTATCCAGTTAATTTATTTTTAGCGGCATTAACTAACTACTATTTATTTTAAAAAGCACAATTTTAGTTCTAACTTTATTCGACTATAAGCTTTTCGAAGTTTGTACTCTTATTTTTTATTTCTTTTAAGTCACTCAAACAGATGCTTTGTACTTATTTACTTTGTAATTAGTTGTAGCCAGGCCACGACATCATAACTCATCATGCTTTTATTTTCTATGGCGCAATTAGTTCAATTGGAACCAAATTGAATATATAATTGTCTGTGAAAAGTAATTACCAAACCTCCAAACTCCTTGCCTTCTTCTTTAAATATAGCCGCAATAACTAATTTTTGGAATTGTTAAAATTTTTAAAATAAGTTTTTTAAATAACACATTCAAAATTTTACGCGTTTTGGACTTCATTGGATTCTTTCGAATTAGTAAACTGGGACTATACTGGAAGAGTTCCCAGTGCTCGACCCACAGAGCAGCCCAGCGTCTTCCCGGGTAGCAGATAGGGGAGACCCTCTCGTTGTGGGGTTGTCAGGTCATAATACGAAAAGCCTGGACAAGTAGTGGGCACGGCATTTGAAGAGTGCCAAGCTCCTTGTACCAGGAAGACCTCTTTTGGAGATTTCGGAAAGAGTAGGCTCATTGTAGCCGCTACAACTCGATACTCCATACTTTTCCAGTGGCAGTCAAACATGTGTTTCCAATGTCCCAACCCACACTTTTTTTTCTTTATGTTGGTTTATTGTTTGTAAACTTGTTCTCGTCCTGAATATAGCTGAAATACTGTTCTCTGGACGTTAAGCAAACATCAATCAGATTAAAAATTGTTGATTGAAACTATCAGCACGAATGAAATGGGCAATCTATATCTTTGCAAGTACAAAAGTACAGGGTCAAATTTACTTTAACTTTGCAGAATTAAGTTTGACGTATTTAGTATATAATATTATTGATTTTGGTCTGATTGAACCCCTAAATGGCACCAAAAGAATCCGTTTTTCTAATGATTGAATATAACTGATCTGAAACATCAAAGTCATATGTATTGTTAGCAGGATTTAAACATGAGCGTCACGAAGAAGTCCTTCTTTTAAGATTAAGATTAATATTAACCTGCTTTCTGTTTTGTGTTTTTGGTTTTAGTTTTCTATTTTATGTTTTTCTATACCTTGATTTGTAATTGACTTTTGGCTTTTGTTGTTGGGTCGTTTTCCTTGCTTTTGTTTAAATAGCTGAGATAAATTATAACTTTGCATTGTTGTACAAATCTTCTCTAAAATACTTTTATCTCAAATGAGCAAGTATTGATTAGGACAAGTTCTAGGTTCGGTGTTAGAAGAGCACTACCCTCTATGAATATTTCATCCTGAATATTGATGAAATAGTGATTAGTAAAACTTAAACATCAATTTACCAAATAAAGAAACAAGTTTAAAACTATGGATTTGTTAATGTTATGTTTATTACCCGAAAGAAAAATAACTTTTTTCGTTGGGCTACAATAGATAAATTGGTACTTTCACATAACAGAAAACGCTTTTTATCATTTTATAACCAGTAAGCTGTAGCTTAAAGCATACAGCATATTGTAGTTATGACTACAATGAATGAAATGAATGAAAGTATTGAACGCTATAAAATATCAAGTCGGTCATAATGGTCTACGAGCGTAATGTAAAAAAACAAACTAAATATATTGTACAACCAAAAAGCTTTAAATAATCATATTTATTGTTCCCTGTAGTAGAGCTACTGGTAAAGCATTTATAGTATTGTTCACATTTATTTGTTTTTATCGTCATTTACATAAAAAAAATATTAATTGTATTGTTTTTGCTGGCAATAACGACATTCGATCAAATATAACATCTATTTTATCTCGTGTATCATTTATTGCAATCAGTATTTACATCCCAGTGTGAATCGCGCAATAAATTCTTTCTTAAATATATATTTTAATACTTGTATTGCTTATACAACTTTAGAACTTGCATAAAACAACAAATCATCTGATGATATATAAAAGTTTATTATTTTTATTTGAAACCATAGAGATGATTGAAAAACGTTCAAGATTAACGTATTTAAACCAAAAAGTTACTTCTATCTGTAATTATGCTTGCTTTGTACTGTTGTTTTAATGCAACCCAGAGTTTTTTTATTTATTCCTGCAATGAACATAATGTTTTGATACAATTTAATTCCTAATAAGCTTATTGCTAAAAGACTTTGACACTCGAGAACTTGTTAGAGAGCTTTCGAAGTGCGACTGACATTTGCAAGTACTTTGACTGATTGACACTAATTAGTAATTGAACTAACTAAAGGTTTAAAGAAGATTATATAAAGCTTAACGCAAATAGCTGAAACTATAAGACTGTATGTCGGTTGCTTAACTTCTAGTGAGCAGTCAGCAGGTATTTAGAACAACAAATCATTAAGGAAAACAACATATTTTAAAGTTTTATGATAGGCACTAGTTTACTTGTCGATGTAAACATATGCCGCCGTAAATATCTTCATAGTGATTATTAAAATTACACGTTTTTCGCGTTGAATTTGCATATAGCTATTGATTCGTGTTGTTTGTTACAGATTCTGAAAGTACACATTGATATGAAGCTGGAATACTGTCTGAAGTCTCTGGCATACCCGATAAATGAGATTTTAACACATCAGCTATATATAATTAGTTAAATTTTTCGATCTGTTTCCTAATCGTGTGTCTGTTTAAAATTTAGACATTTGCATTCTTGTTAAATGTCGTGCTCTATTCTATGTAAACATAATTGTAGTTGACCTTCAATATTGTTCATGTTTTTTACTCGATAGCAAATGAGAAAATCGTCAACATAGAGAGAACCGTCAATATTGTCTTTCAAGACTTGAGCCAGACTATTAATTTTAATACTAAATAAAGTTACTGATAAAATACTGCCTTGGGGGACACCCATTTCTTGTTCAAAAGGATCCGATAATGTGGAATTTACCCGGACTTTAAATTCTCTGTTAGATAAAAAGTTTGAAATAAAGGTAGGAAGTCTACCTTTCAACCCCATATCAAAAAGATCTTTTAAAATACCATATTTCCATGTTGTGTCATATGCTTTTTCTAAATCGAAAAAGATAGACACAACATGTTCATTTTTGGCGAAGGCGTTTCGAATAAAAGTTTCAAAACGTACCAAATGGTCCATGGTACTTCGTCCTTGTCGGAATCCACACTGTATATTTGATAAATGGTTATTGGATTCAAGAAACCAGACTTGTTTACGTCATTTATTTTTAATGACATTCAATGACTAAGGCCATTCGTTGGTCAGTCTTTGTCTAAATTTTTGACATCGTTGCATAATCTTCTAGACTTGTATATATATATATATATATATATATATATATATATATATATATATATATATATATATATATATATATATATATAAGTAAATTAACTTCTATTACATATCCCAGGAACAGTTGACTGCGTAATATAAATCCATCCATGGTAGAATATTGGTAAAATATTAACCCAAAAGTATGGAAACGACATTCTGACAGATTTTGCACACACACGTCATTGTCTAAAACTCAAATCGATAGTCTCGTTTATCCATTTAATTTATTATCGATAGTCTCGTTTATCCAGTTAATTTATTTTTAGCGGCATTAACTAACTACTATTTATTTAAAAAGCACAATTTTTGTTCTAACTTTATTCGACTATAAGCTTTTCGAAGTTTGTACTCTTATTTTTTATTTCTTTTAAGTCACTCAAACAGATGCTTTGTACTTATTTACTTTGTAATTAGTTGTAGCCAGGCCACGACATCATAACTCATCATGCTTTTATTTTCTATGGCGCAATTAGTTCAATTGGAACCAAATTGAATATATAATTGTCTGTGAAAAGTAATTACCAAACCTCCAAACTCCTTGCCTTCTTCTTTAAATATAGCCGCAATAACTAATTTTTGGAATTGTTAAAATTTTTAAAATAAGTTTTTTAAATAACACATTCAAAATTTTACGCGTTTTGGACTTCATTGGATTCTTTCGAATTAGTAAACTGGGACTATACTGGAAGAGTTCCCAGTGCTCGACCCACAGAGCAGCCCAGCGTCTTCCCGGGTAGCAGATAGGGGAGACCCTCTCGTTGTGGGGTTGTCAGGTCATAATACGAAAAGCCTGGGCAAGTAGTGGGCACGGCATTTGAAGAGTGCCAAGCTCCTTGTACCAGGAAGACCTCTTTTGGAGATTTCGGAAAGAGTAGGCTCATTGTAGCCGCTACTACTCGATACTCCATACTTTTCCAGTGGCAGTCAAATATGTGTTTCCAATGTCCCAACCCACACTTTTTTTCTTTATGTTGGTTTATTGTTTGTAAACTTGTTCTCGTCCTGAATATAGCTGAAATACTGTTCTCTGGACGTTAAGCAAACATCAATCAGATTAAAAATTGTTGATTGAAACTATCAGCACGAATGAAATGGGCAATCTATATCTTTGCAAGTACAAAAGTACAGGGTCAAATTTACTTTAACTTTGTAGAATTAAGTTTGACGTATTTAGTATATAATATTATTGATTTTGGTCTGATTGAACCCCTAAATGGCACCAAAAGAATCCGTTTTTCTAATGATTGAATATAACTGATCTGAAACATCAAAGTCATATGTATTGTTAGCAGGATTTAAACATGAGCGTCACGAAGAAGTCCTTCTTTTAAGATTAAGATTAATATTAACCTGCTTTCTGTTTTGTGTTTTTGGTTTTAGTTTTCTATTTTATGTTTTTCTATACCTTGATTTGTAATTGACTTTTGTTGTTGGGTCGTTTTCCTTGCTTTTGTTTAAATAGCTGAGATAAATTATAACTTTGCATTGTTGTACAAATCTTCTCTAAAATACTTTTATCTCAAATGAGCAAGTATTGATTAGGACAAGTTCTAGGTTCGGTGTTAGAAGAGCACTACCCTCTATGAATATTTCATCCTGAATATTGATGAAATAGTGATTAGTAAAACTTAAACATCAATTTACCAAATAAAGAAACAAGTTTAAAACTATGGATTTGTTAATGTTATGTTTATTACCCGAAAGAAAAATAACTTTTTTCGTTGGGATACAATAGATAAATTGGTACTTTCACATAACAGAAAACGCTTTTTATCATTTTATAACCAGTAAGCTGTAGCTTAAAGCATACAGCATATTGTAGTTATGACTACAATGAATGAAATGAATGAAAGTATTGAACGCTATAAAATATCAAGTCGGTCATAATGGTCTACGAGCGTAATGTAAAAAACAAACTAAATATATTGTACAACCAAAAAGCTTTAAATAATCATATTTATTGTTCCCTGTAGTAGAGCTACTGGTAAAGCATTTATAGTATTGTTCACATTTATTTGTTTTTATCGTCATTTACATAAAAAAAATATTAATTGTATTGTTTTTGCTGGCAATAACGACATTCGATCAAATATAACATCTATTTTATCTCGTGTATCATTTATTGCAATCAGTATTTACATCCCAGTGTGAATCGCGCAATAAATTCTTTCTTAAATATATATTTTAATACTTGTATTGCTTATACAACTTTAGAACTTGCATAAAACAACAAATCATCTGATGATATATAAAAGTTTATTATTTTTATTTGAAACCATAGAGATGATTGAAAAACGTTCAAGATTAACGTATTTAAACCAAAAAGTTACTTCTATCTGTAATTATGCTTGCTTTGTACTGTTGTTTTAATGCAACCCAGAGTTTTTTTATTTATTCCTGCAATGAACATAATGTTTTGATACAATTTAATTCCTAATAAGCTTATTGCTAAAAGACTTTGACACTCGAGAACTTGTTAGAGAGCTTTCGAAGTGCGACTGACATTTGCAAGTACTTTGACTGATTGACACTAATTAGTAATTGAACTAACTAAAGGTTTAAAGAAGATTATATAAAGCTTAACGCAAATAGCTGAAACTATAAGACTGTATGTCGGTTGCTTAACTTCTAGTGAGCAGTCAGCAGGTATTTAGAACAACAAATCATTAAGGAAAACAACATATTTTAAAGTTTTATGATAGGCACTAGTTTACTTGTCGATGTAAACATATGCCGCCGTAAATATCTTCATCGTGATTATTAAAATTACACGTTTTTCGCGTTGAATTTGCATATAGCTATTGATTCGTGTTGTTTGTTACAGATTCTGAAAGTACACATTGATATGAAGCTGGAATACTGTCTGAAGTCTCTGGCATACCCGATAAATGAGATTTTAACACATCAGCTATATATAATTAGTTAAATTTTTCGATCTGTTTCCTAATCGTGTGTCTGTTTAAAATTTAGACATTTGCATTCTTGTTAAATGTCGTGCTCTAAGGTATATCTACATTACTTTGATCCGTTTTATTACCAGATGAAAACATTGAAAGGGGATTGTTACGTACTCAATAAAGAATAATTTATTAGGTAAAAAGTGTGCAATTAAAGCAACGAAAAAAGTTCAAAGGCTTCTGCTAACATTTATTACACTTAATTTCCATTTTTGTTTTCAGAATCGACAGGTATTTAATGTAAAATGAGATAAGGAAACCGGCTATTTTCGATGAATTATTTGCACCTGTTTTGAGTACGACGAGAGTCGATTTCAGTAGTGATATCATTACTTTCTGGAGCGACAGCTAGATTTGAGGTAATTTGTATTTTAACTCAGTCAGCACATTTAGGTTTTGAATAACTGAGTTTTTTGTCTGTACTACTTTGCCCACTTAACTTAATTCTGACGACAGAAGAACCAATTTTTCAGCCTTTTACACTTGTAAACAGGGGATAAATCTGTTACTTACATTATAGCCCGGAGTACTAGAAATTTAAAAAATGTAGAAGTCTGACTACAGTAAAGTATAAAAATAAACAAACCTATGATAGTAATTATATGTCCACGTTTGTGTCGAAACTACCGAACAGACGACCAGAGATCCAAATCACAGAATGATGAATCCATTGCCCAAGTTGTAAAGCTGTTCTCGTGTAACAAATGCACGTACAAAACGGCATGTCATATAGCGACATATAAGGTAAACAATGTAGTACAATTTATTGCTGTTCATTAGTAATGTAGAAAAACGTTAAATGTTTATCGTATGATTTTATTAAGCTGTAGCATCATACATGTAGATATGATGCCTGTAAACTGCTAGCTAGTGTCAAAGAATAATTATCTCTAAAGTTTTATAGTACTGAACAAACGTACAAAAACCATCAAGGTAATAGTAAAAGTACCGTGATGTTTTGTCATTATTTTTGATTTAATTGTAATGTTAACGACACATTGTCGTTATTCGTTGCCTTTTCAAAGTAATTTGGTTTCATTTTGCTTTTACAGAAAGATAAAAGGCAGTCATTGGAGTTGCAAATATAGCATATAATACATCAATAATTCAATGCCAAAGAACAATGGTCTCAAGCTGCTCACGCTACTGTGTCGCCTGTATAGATATAATTGCGTATATATCATTCCAAACAATTACTTAAAACAAAATCGTATTTGATTTTGTCTATTAATTTATATACTGTTTACCTTAATATAACTAGAAGGGTACATTGAACAACCTTTTAACATATCAGCATTATTTCATTGTTATTGAGGCAACCCATTTTTCAGTCATCAACTTTAAGTTCATACGCAGTGAACTGTCATTACTGTGAAATAATGTTCAGTGATACATTGGTTACGAAGAAGGTTACAAGCTATTGTATCACGAAACACTATTGGTAGAAATTAGATTGATTGATTGGATGTTTGCTTTACGTCCAGCGAGCAGTATTATCAGCTATATTCAGGACGAAAACAAGTTAAAAAACAATACATCAATTGAAAAAGAGGTGGGATGGGACACAGGGAACAAAATTTTGACTGCCACTAGAAAAGTACGGAGTATTGGGTAAGGTCGAAGAATTTAGCCTTTTGTAGCGGCTACAATGAGCCTACTCTTTTTCGAAATCTACAAAAAGGATCTTTATCGTGCAAGGAGCGTGGCACTCTCCAAACACGTTACCCACTATGGTCCGCGACCAGGCTTTCCGTATTATGACCCGACAACCCCCAACGAGAGGGTTTGAACCCCCTATCCGCCACCCGGGGACGAGCCTTGCTGCTCTGTGGGTCGAGCACTGGGAACCGTCCAGTATGGTCCCAGGGTAGAAATTAGAAGAAAGTTGTTTGAGTTCAAGTAGACATTATATTTCGGAGTAATCGGTCTATATTTTATTTGTTTGACGTCCAGTATTGCAGCTATATTCAGGACATTATAAACATTCCATCAAAGATACCAAGGTGATACAATTTACTACATTTTTCTCATAAAGACTCATAAATGGCACTTAAACCCAAAAATATTCCATATCCAAATAACAAGAATTTTGTTGCGATTTTAGATTATAAAAATCCTGAAACATTATAATTTAATCTGGCAAATGCCAACTAGACATTGAGATTGAAAATAAAACTTAGAAGTCTAATCATTTTTGAAAATTAAGGGCAGTAAATTTAGACAATGACTATATCACTGAAAGAAAACCAATGATATACTTGTCAGCACTGAAGTGTGACTGCTGGGTTAGTGATACACTCGAAGACTAACAGTTCACCAGAAGAGGTATCGACCCATTGGTTGCTAATAAAATGTTATCAAAGATACTAAGTAATACAATTTACTATGACAAGACTCATAAGTGGTGCTCAAACCTAAAAATTATTTAATATCGAAGAAATTAAGATTTTTTTTAAAGCTTCATAATTATTAAATCTTCAAAACTATTTCAAATCCGACAAAGACCAACTACACCTTGTGATTAGAAAAACCTGAGAAATTAATCATTTTTGAAATTTCAGGACTGTAAATTTAGACAGTAATTTCCCAAAAAATCAATGAAATTCTTGTCAACGCTGAAGTGTAACAAGTTTACAATAATCAATTTATGATTGAATAAAGAGAACACAACTTTGACTGAAACACAAAAGAATGTAGATGTCGTGAAGAGTTGAGGCTGCTAAAAGAGGCTTAAATTTTTCACCCGTACCTAAACGTAGTCTTGGTATATTTGAAAAATTTAGCCTCTTTTAGCAGCTTCAACGAGATTACTCTTGACATCTACAAAATAGGTAAGCGGGGTAAGGGTGGTGCCACTCTCAAACATTCTCTTCCACGTAAAGGATTCTGATGCCACGTTCGCTACGTCATCACCCCTGATATACATTCATATTTTGCGGATCGAAAACAAAAGGACCGGTAAAAAATAGTTTAATATTTAATGAGCATGTCGAACGTAAACAAAAACACGAGGTTAAACAAACGTGCAAACACTCGGAGAATTTGAACTGAAATGGATCAAAATAAATAATGTAATTTATATTTAAACAACAAATAAAGTTTTCGACATCTACTGATATGTTCATTTAATTTTCTTCTTGAATAAACCATATTTGGGCGTTGTCAATTCCACGAAAATATTTACTTGAACTCGTAAGATTTCTGCGTGTATCTTTCCAATATACACAAAAACATGATGTGCGGTATATTTTTCCGAACACCCTAAACCCCTGTGAGGTACATAATTTAGGTTTATAGATTATTTTTAAAATTTTTAAATAAAAATTCAGTTTGTACTAACTAATTCTTATGTCCATATCTGTAACTAGACATTAGCTAATGACTATTTAGGAACCTACCACTTTTGAATTCGTCACTTTTTGTAGCGGTGGGGAGGGGTGGATTTTCTGTTGGACGAAAAGATAACAAAATTATTTTTGACCAGAAGAACCACACAGCAAGTAATCCCAAGCCAAGCAAAGAACATGCATATGTAGGGAAAAAGGAGGAATTTTAAGCAGTATTCTATTTGTAGACCTCGCACACTACCACAATCCCTACATACAGAAATTGAGTGGGTGATTATTTATACATGTACCTTTCGCACTTTGAAAATATTGTAACGATATAATGGTTTTTATACAGACTCAGTGCGTGTGTATACACTCTGGCCAGATACTCCTGCCTCCTTCCCGACAAAAAGCTGGATGTGAGGATATAAATGTAACTGAAAAATTGCTGAAAGTGGCATAAAACCCCATTTGAACAAACACAATTTATGCAACTCGTAGATGCATGTTATTTGCAAAATTATAATTTAACACCTTTTTAATATTAATAAATGGATGGGACACTGTAAAGTTGTTTAGTGTTCCTAATTCTTTTCATAAATGTACAAGGTAGTGTACTCTCTTTGAACGGGGGTATAATAAAAAAGTGTTATATTGTATTTATATTCTACATTATAACACCATTTATCGAGTAGGAATATGTTCAGTTTTACATTTTTTATCAGCCTGTACCATGGTTAGTTTCAAAGAATCTTAAAGTATGTGCAAATGCTTATAAATGTCCCATGCAGACTTTAAGCTGTAAACATGTACAAGGATCTGAGCTCATGTTATGAGATTTTATCATTTCAGCCAGAAGAACAAATGCATTTTGCCTTGTGTCTTGCATAATTTAAATTATTTAAAATAAAATAGTGTCACAGTCCATATAAATTACACTTGCTGCTTTGCATTTGTCCCTTTTAAGTAAGCAGATATTGCAGAAAATGATAACATTTTAGTCAATATCAGTATGACAGTTTCATAAAATGTCTGAGACAATCATTCAGTACATGTATATCTGGGACCATACTGGGCTCGACCCACTGAGCAGCCCAGCACGTGAGGTTACCAGGTTAAAATACGGAAAGCCTAGTGACGGACCGGATCGTAGTGGGCAACTTGTTTGGAGAGTTCCACGTTCCATGTACTATAAAGAATTCAGCTTTTTATGTTTTCAATGCAACAGTTTGACAAGTTTTGATACAAACTGCTAAAAAGTGTACTAATATTTGTTAATTACAACACAACAATGTCAACAGTTTTAATCCAAATCAGAAACATACTTAGTTAAAAATTTATTTACATGTACATATACCAAAACATGACCATGCACATGTGCACAAAGTACACTAGATTGATGAGACATGTTACTTGGAATCAACAAATTCAACATGCAAAATTAAGATAGTTGGCCATCTAATATTTTCACGTGCATATCAACACAGGTGTTGTGTGTTACAAGTCTCAATGTGGCAGGGTGTAACTCCAATCAGAATAAAGAAAGATTACCAGTTTGGGTTTTCTCCTGGTATATGTACTTTGGCTTCACCACCTTATCAATTTTGAACGCCACAATAAAGCTACAAAAATGCTGAACGTAGTGTTAAACATCATTTAAACAAACAAGATTACCAGTATATTTCTAAAGAAAACGCAATGTCTAACAAAATGTGTGTTTTTTTTAATTTTTGTAAAGTTACCTAGGGGTTTACACATAATATCCATTATTGAACTGTTTCCACTGTTAAATGCTTTTTTTGACACTTATTTTATATTTTATACTTCTAGAACACCCGAATAATTTTAATACTTTATTAGAAAACAATCCTATGTTGACTGGGTTCATTGTACTAAAAGTTATACTGGAGCAAATAAGGAATGTATCAAACAAGTCTCAGTCTTACCTTAATGCACACGTGCATGAAAATGAAAACAAATTCAGGCCATTATAATCACTTGGAATATTGTCAAAAAAAGAAAAATGTAAATGTGCTTCAGTTGTATCATATTTTGAAATTATGAACATAATGCTAACTACACGAACAACAATACATCTTATCTTTTATTCTAGAACATGCATTAATAAATCATCAATTTTAATTCCTCTTTTATGTTTTTTTTCTTCATTATACAGTCTATTACTGAAAACATTCATCAGAATCAAAATCAGAAGCTGTGACTTGGGAGGATGCTCTCCAAACATGTCCCATACTATTTTTTTGTTTATTTTGGCTCTGACATTTAAATCATATAATGTTGTCTCTAGATATTTGCTGTATATTTATAAATTTTGTATACAAAAATTAAAGATGCGACTTGTAATGGTGCGTGTTTCTGATACAAATATAAAACCACACTGACAGTTATAAATACTAAGTTAATTAGAACATGTTAAGATTCGGGATCAAGGAGACTAGGTAAAAAAAATGTGACATTTATTGGGAACAAATTGTAAATAGAATTTCAATTATCGTTTAGATCAATCAAACACGGGATGATAATATTATATGTCATTGCCCTTTAAGGAAACTATGTCAAATCAGTTATGACTATTTTCCATTATACGCAACAAATTAGCCGGTAACTCGATACAGAAGTCGCACAATATGGCAGTTCTTTCAGACTAAATAAAGTGACATGTACTCACTACAGTAAAAAATGCCTTTGTTAATCTGTCAAGCACACATCCGAAGAAATAGTTTTTTTTATTATAACCCCGCTCAACGAGAGTCGGGGTATAGATTAGTACTCGTGCCGTCCGTCCGTTCATCCGTACAAATATGGGTTCCGGAAAATAACTCAAAGGTTTGCATTTGATTGTAATGAAACTGGGATATATAAGGTGGATCAGAAACCTATCGATTTTGGGGGAAATCCTTAAAATTTCAAAGCAAACATCCAATTAGTCAATCAATCAATCAATCCTATAAATAATGCTTTTCCTATTTGACAGTTTTTTATTAATCATTTCCAGAGGTGGTTTTATATATTTTTTTAACTAACCTATATTGCAATCTGTGTATTGGACTATCGTATGAATTCATATATCTTTTACATTGTCCTATGTACTTCAATGTGGTTTAATGCTGTTTTTAGCATTTTTTCAGCTGAATCATGGCGCCTTGTTTATTAAGAAGGAAGCTCAGACGTATGACCGGAAGACTTGCAACAAATTCGGTATAAAATTACAATGTGACAATAGAACAATATATAAATTTTATTTGAGAAAATGCTTTACTTACTGCTGAGTTAAATATGACAGGTAGCTTCGCGAATTTTCAAGAATTACCAATGCCCTCGAGCAAAAGAATTTAATCAAACTAATATGATATGTGTTTACTTTTCTTCATCGCGGTCATTTTGTAGTGACATTCGGCACCTAATCTATACGGTTTGTTCCCATTTCGCCTTAACTCTAAAATTTTATACATAAAATTATTCCCATTTCGCCTTAGTAGGGTCAGGTGTCAACTAAGGCGAAATGGGAACTTATGTAAACATCAAATGTAATGTTTATATAGTAAAATAAACAAAAATCAATACTACTTGATTAATGTGAATAATTAAAAAAAAACTTTAAGATTTGTATTTGTTTTTGTGAATGCTGGCAAATTAATATTTTGTTTTATTATATAGGACTTTTTTCAGTATCAGTTTTTTTTTATAAATAATAATCTGGTTTTTTTTACATATGTGTGAGATTTTCTCGTGGATATACAAATACAAATACAATGTGCAATATTTTATATTTTTTATTTGCTAAACTACATTCTAAAATAAATTACAAAATAATATAGCATCAATGTCACATAGCACATAAAACAAAAATCAACTGATTAAAACAATTGAAAAGTTCAAGATTGAATAGCACTGAACTTTTGTTAAGTAAGCTGTGTTTGGTGTTCAGTCAAGCTTCAGTATGTAGGATGCTGCATCACCGTACTGAATGTAGTTCTTTTCACCAGATGTCAGTTGGGACTTGAGTCGATGGAGTCTGTCTTCAATTTCACGGTACTTCTTCGTCTGCTTTCTCCTCTTTCCACCTGCTGAGTATTGCACCATTTTAACCTCATTAGCTGCTTGCTCTTTCCTAAATTCTTCTATGATCTTGTAGATGTTGGGATGGGCTGTCTTTACTCTCTTCTTCAGTTTATTGTGCCAGCCTTCCAGATGGTTGTTGGTTCTGGGTCCCTCAGTCTGGTAGTGGTTCCAAGTTGGTAGTGGGAATCTTCCTTCTATCCAGGTCTCTGTTACGTAGTCAGTGAGTTTGGTACAGTCTTCTCTGTCTGGTGCGTCTTCTAAGGTGTGGAGCCAGTAGTCTTCAACCTTGTCGAGTGGTAGTAGTGGTAAAGCTGCTGCACGACGAACAAGTCTGTTGACATCTTGTAAGTCCTTGTAGTCTCTTTGCAGTCCAAGTTCTTGTGTCTTCTTCCATATGGCTTTGCAGTAGTGGAACAGGCATCCCTTGAGTTCTGCGGCTGGGTCAACAAAGTCAACATGTAGTAGTGCACCGGCCATTATGGTTTGTTAAACTGATGATTGAATTTGAACAGAGAATGGTATTTATACAAAATTTTGACATTTTGAATTGTTTTCAGATTATGTTTTAATTGATGAGCTTGCTATATTTTTAAAAGAGAATAACTCAGTATCAAAGCTAATAAGCAAACTAAAAGGGTTAGCTATTTTAACTTAACTAATTAATTAAATTATTTGAATGTAACGAGCTTTGAATGTTCTTCACTATAAAATTATGTAATTTGAAATTAAATAATTTTTTTACTAATTTTATTCTTAGTTAATTAACAAAATTAAATAATAATTTCAAATGTGATTTTATAGCTAACATATCTCATTAATTAAACAATAGTGTTTTTACAATGAAATATGTCATAAATTCCCACTTCGCCTTAGTGATTTTTTTTTACCTTTTTTACCTGTAATTTACAGCTAAGGCGAAATGGGAACACACCATCTATACTTGGTGGTGTAGATGACATCCAGATATATTTTGTAATGCTTTGTAATTGTTATGCTAAGATACGCTTTGACAAAATCACAGCAACACAATTAATGGACAAAATATTGTAAAAAAAACTGAAATCAAAATACGAATAAATTATATCGACATTACACAAAGAAGGAAAACATTGTACGACATCTTGTTTTTATTAACCAAAACGTTATTTTTTTAAAGAAGTTCAGTGACCTTAAATTTTGTTGACAACACAAAAAGGAATGCGTATATCAATTATACTGCAGATCAAGGAAATAAAATTCTTAAAAACCATACCACAAAACAATGATTGATTTAATTATAGAAGTGAAATTTAAATTTAAATACGGACAGTAACATAATTCTTTGAAAGAATTTAATTATCAAAAGACTGACGATTCATGGACTTTCATTTATCGTAAATAATACATCATAATGCGAGTTTATTTGCACTTGTAGATTACTTGATTTGGGGATGTTTATGACCAGCAAGTAATGTTTGTAGGTTCATGTTCAGGATGTAAACATATTAGCACACATCAATTCAAATGTAGTAATGACAAAATTGGAGGATAAACTTTATAACTCAGAACAGTTTAACCTTGCACTTGGACACCAAATCATTTGTTTCATGGCGTTTAACGCAACTTTCAACAATTTTTCAGCTATATCATGGCATTAAGTTTCTATTGGTGGGAGGAAGCCGACATATTCGGAGAAAACCCCAGACCTTCTATAGGAAAACTGGTAATCCTTGTCAATTAAGATTGGAGTCGAATATTCTGCCCGCAGTGAGACTCGAACCTGCAACCTAGGTGTTGTCAGGCACGTGATTAATAGTAGACGAAACCACCTTAACCACTCGGCCACCGAGTCCCCTCTTATAGATTTGAAGCAAACAACACCAGAAGATGAAAGATTAAAAACTGATATCTTTGAACATTCGATACCTTCTCAAATCGGCGAGGGACAGTATATAAAAAAGGAAAGGTTATATATATCTCATGTGTCAGACAGATCTCAAACGAACAAGAAGTAAACCAGCCGAATACCGGTATTTCCTCAAAAAATATAAACACAAACTAGCCTTCTGTGATGATCATGGATTGTTATTTGAAAGCGTGCCTCAGGCCGACTTATGAATAGATGGTCCCCGGAAAACCATTTCCAAAGAAAATTAAAAGGAGGAAGATAATTATGACTATTATAGGAAAAACTGAAATCTAATATCGATGACGATAAAGCAATGGTTGCTATTTTGACAAATTAGCAACCTGTGCTAGAAAGTCTAACAAAGATAAGTGAAGTCGATAAATATATGTCGGAAAAGTTTGGTGAAGACAAGGCTAGGAGCAAGAAGATAGCACACGGGGATGTTAATGAGTTAACTTCTTATATACTAGTCGTATTCATTGTCTACTAAAATTAAAGAACGGCAAAGTTCATGATATGATAGAAGGAGTAGTAACCGATGGCATGCACTACATAAAAAAAACATTAAAGGAAATATAGGTTTTTATTGGAAAGCTACCTTGAGTTTATTGACCGACATTTATTTTTCAACATTCACTGAAATCTAGTCAGGTGGGAGCAATATTTGAGTTCAATAAATTATAATCTGTCGAACCAGCTAGTTTCTCGGGACCCGATAAATTATACAGATGTACCAGAATTCATACTGATAATTGGTTACAAACAGATGTCATTTAGCTTTAGTGACCAATAAAAAAAACACACTAAATATGACTTTCAAATGTACTCTTAAGATTTTAATTGTATAATTATATATTTTAATAATGTGCAACATATTTAATACTGTTGTTTTTAAGGCAATACTGTCTTTGGGTGATAACTGTACGTTCATACTATGAATAGATATGTATAAACGCTGCTAAAAGTTTTTGGTTGGGTAATTTCTCTTGAAACTCTCTAGCATAACTTTTCATTGACCTGAAATGTTGTTTATTACATCATTTAATATTTCATATGCAGCTACTTGGTTCTTTCTGAAGCAAACTCGATCATCACGTGTTTGCGTGTTTTTATGGAAATTGCTACAGTTTTGCATTTACTTTATTTGGTATTGTCATACTTTTTAAGGTTTTAAAGTAAAGCTTTCTCTGATGATAAAATAAACCATTTTAAGATGGATTTCATTTTAATAGAGTCCCTGGGTCTTTATTTAGATATTAATATAATTCGTCTTATTATTGTAACCGTCAACAAACAAGATTCATACTTTAGCTGGTGTATTCAAGTCAATTAAAAAAGACAATTAGAAACAATTGCTCTGAATTTGAAAGAGTTAGATAAAACCAATTAAATTAATATCAGTCTCTGAATATTTCTTCACAAAACTTGTATTTTCACATTTTATTGTAACATTTGATAGCTGTTATGTCCGTTTTGAAAAAAAAAAAACGACTTGATGGATTTGCATTTAGAGTTATTATGTGACAAGGATCTAAGTTTAAAAGAGGGAATTTTTCCTGGGTAAATGTAAGTTTATTTTTAGCAAAATTGTATTACAAAATTTCCACATTGATTGTGCTTCAGACGAAATTGTATACAAATAAGATGTTGTGTGTTTGTGTGGACATAATAATAACAACATAGACATAAACAAAAACATACTCAATTTCAAATCAGTGACTTTCAGTCGGAATTGATACAATTTAAAATATGGTGTTGTAGTATTTTATAATGAACAAAACCTGACCAACAAGAAGTAGAGCACCACCTACGAAATCGTCTGCCCCTAAAAACAAGTATAACCATAGTGCATCAACCTATAACCTTAATACAACCCTGCTGCAACCCGGCTAACATAACGTCAGAATTTAATAATGGAATTCTCATCCTGAGTATTGAAATTTGAAATTATGTCTATTTGTTTTAAATTTTACAACGCATTTGTCTCAAAACTCATTTTCTGATATTATAATTATGCATTTTAAGGCCTATAGATTTTGTAGAAATTTTAGTTGGTTATGTGGCTTTGTACTAAGTATTTATGAAAACATATTTGTTATCGATTTTTAAGTTTCAAGACTAAAATATGATACTCATTGGTTTTTATGTTGAAGTTTACATTACACAATTTGGTGACTATAATCATTTCTTTTGAATACAACTTTGGTTAATAGAGAAATGCCTGACCCTTGATACTGACACTTTGCATCCGTTTAACACATCATCCATTATCTCATATTAAACTAAGAAGGGTTGTAATTAAACTTATTTGAATTTTGAATTATACTACAGAAGACGTATATTTTTATTCACTTTCGTTGCTAAGGATGGATCAAGGAGAATATATTTCGAAGTGTACTTAGGTACCATGAATTAACAGAATTTCGCAAAAAGAATGTCAATCATTCAATTTGAGTGAAAAATCAAGTATATTTTTATGATTTAAATATATAACAAAAGAATTACACGTGCGCAAATTTAGAAATCGGTAATTCAAACTAGTCCCAACTGCAGGACTAAGCTTCACATAGGACCTCATGGGTGAAAAGTTCAAATTCCTTCTTTTTAGAAATTGCAATTCTGATTCTGAGCGAATGTTTATTAGATAGTCCTTACAAAGTGTATGTTTTTATTTCGATCTAAAATCCGAGATGCTTTCTACGCAAGCCTTTATGTTCAGCCTACTGCGATTATTTATGCTTATCTGGACCTCTATACGTACACGTTTTAGCAAATTTAAATTGGAAAGACGAATTTGCATGCATTTTTCTTTATTTTATATCAGATTGTCTTTCTCTTATAGCTACCATATTGTCCAGATGATCTGTATTTTGAATTGATTGTTTTTGTTTGTTTGAATGGTTTTTAACGTCACTTTCAGCAATTTTTCAGCTATATTATGGCGTCCAGTTTTTATAAGAGGAGGAAGTCGCAGTACCCGGAAAAAGCCCCATAACAACTGGACAAACAAAATAACTTCTAGATATAAAATAGATATAAAATGTTTTAAATGCGTCCGTAAAATTATCATACAGACAAACATGTGGAATAATTCGGCGGCGAATTGATGCTTTGCATCAAAAGTTTTTCTTGTTACAGTTGTATTTCCACTACTATACATAATACTAACATAAATCATAGACCTGTTTCGGTTCTTTTTATCAGTCAGTTGTGACTGTTTACATTTGTTGTGCCAATGTCACATCAAAATATTCAATGATAAAGCTTGTTATATACCGATGTAACCCTGGAACACCCTGAACCTTTAACCTGTGCTCTGCCATGATCAAAATAATTTAGCAACAGTATACACCAAACTATGTTATATGACTGCTATCCTTTACATACAATAACGTAGTTACCAAACAATGCCATATCAAAATATGAAAGGATAAACTTTGTTTAATACCGATGTAACCCGTTACATTATTTCAACAATAAAAGTTTTTAACTACCAACAAAACGCTGATGCTCCACACAATTGTTTTTATGTCCCTATTCTATTACTTCTCCAAACAAAAATTACACAAAGCATAACCCTCTAAACAACAAAAAACCAAACACGAGTATCCCGAACCCAATAAGAAAACCAGGTGTTTCAGGCTTGAAATGAGTGTTTGCCTCTTATTATGCGATGGTCGGGTGATGATCATTATTGTTCAGGCATTATAAAACATTACAATATGAAACAAGCTTAGAAATGCAATCATCAGGTAATGTTAGATCACTCTTGGATTTTTTATTTAAGGAATACTTCAAATTTCTGCACTGAAAAAAATAATCAGTCAAACTGATGACTTCTTTAATCAAATGCTCCCTATAAGATAATCAAATTAGCTTTTGACTTAAGACATAATCAAACTGATGATGAAGTTAATCAAGACTTGAGAAGCACGTGCTACAGTATCAAATATCACGCATGTGCAATAGCCGCCATTATTGACATGATATTGCCGCGACTGAAGAGAGATAGAATTTTACCGTGTTTAGAGAAATCCAGACTTGCCCGCATATAAAGAAAGATATAATGGGTAAGTTTTAAAACTCAATATATAACAAAATGCATATTCAAACAAAGACATTAACGTAAGACATTTAGCACGATCATCACATGTCGATTCACGGCACCGGCGCCTCATTGAGGAGTGTTTAACAAACACAAGTAAGACAGGTTTATTTTAATCTCAATTACCAAATCATATAGTGATCTATTGCATTCATCTTGTTTTTATCATTTATTTTACAAAACTGCACCACGGCACACCCGTTTGTCCATTCGAAAGAAAAAAATCTTCTGGGATAGAAAAATCGGTTTCTTTCCCTTCTCTTTAACGTCCCAATGTGTAACAAAGAAGACAGTAATGTTCGAGCTCTCCACAGCCTTTCAGAACAACCTGTAATTACATGCAGGAACTAATATAGCTACATAATTTTTACATAATGTAAACAAGTTTCTGATTCCCTCTTAGTGGAACTAGTCTATAGTCTATTGATCTTTTGTTTCAAGACTAAATAAGTAAATCTGTCACTTATTCTAAAAATGCAGAAATGAGAGTTTATGTCATCTATAATAGGTATTTGTTTTTGAGAATGGGTGCATATCCCGGTGTCTCGAAACAAAGCAGGTGACTTCACTTTCATTATAAATTATTGTACCTAAACTTTATATGAAAATTAATATTTTTTGGCAGCTCAAATCTGTCACATATCCTAAAAATTGAGGGATGAGAATTGATGTCATCTAGGTATTTGTTTTTGAGAATGGGTGCATATCTCGGTGTCTCAAAACAAGTGGGTGACTTCACTTTCATTATAAATAATTATACCTAAATTTCATATGAAAATTAATATTTTGTTTTTTTGGAAGCTCAAATCTGTCGCATATTCTAAAAATTGAGTAATGAGAGTTGATGTCATCTAGGTATTTGTTTTTGAGAATGGGTGCATATCCCGGTGTCTCAAAACAAAGTGGGTGACTTCACTTTCATTATAATAATTGTACCTAAACTTTATATGAAAATTTATTTTTGGAAGCCCAAATCTGTCACATATTTTAAAAATTGAGTAATCAGAGTAGATGTCATCTAGGTATTTGTTTTTGAGAATGGGTGCATATCTCGGTGTCTCAAAACAAAGTGGGTGACTTCACTTTCATTATAATAATTGTACCTAAACTTTATATGAAAATTTATATTTTTGGAAGCCCAAATCTGTCACATATTCTCAAAATTGAGGGGTGAGAGTTGATGTCGTCTACATGTAGGTGTTTGTTTTTGAGAATAGTTGGATATCTCTGCATCTCGAAACACAAAGTGGGTGACTTCACTTTAATTATAAAATTAATTTCACTTGAAGGAAGTATTTTAAGTATTTTAATCTTTCTATTAATAAGATTATTAATTTATAGACTATTCAAAGTTCATAGTGTTGTAATTTTATTTAATGAAGAAATTCAATATAAAACATAAAAGAAAAAAGCTAAATGGGGAGGGAGGGGTTGTAGTCTTTGTAATATAAACATGTACCATGAAATGTGCCTTTTTTTAGAATACTAGTACCATAGAAAACCACTAACTAGATAAAGCTAAATATGTTAAATGTACAAAATACAAGTGAATGAACTGACAGAACAAAAAGAGCTGAAAGTCTGCAATCCAGAAAAAAAGTGTTTGTTTATGTTTGTTTAAATGTTGTTTAGTGCCACTTTCAGCAATTTTTCAGCTATATCATGGTGTCCAGTTTTTTTGTGTGAGTAAGCTGAAGCAACCCCTGACATTTGCTAGGAAGACTGGCCACAGTGAGACTCAAACCTGCAACTTCAGTGTTGACAGACCACGTTATCAATAGAAGACGAACTACCTTAACCAATCGGCCACAACAGAGGCCTCGCAATCAAAAATAAAAACAATACACGTACATGCACTGCTGGATACAACACGAAACAAAATCCCAAAATAGAAAGTGTTTAACCAAAACATTTTAAAAATTGGTCATAATATTTTGTATGTTTTTTTACAAGATTTTTATTTTACAGATTAGACCACAGTTCTGCAGTTTCATGTTTTAGTTTCTTCAGAGAGAACACATGAGATCTTGTAAAGACATCATTTCAACTTTGGAATACTGCATAGGTATGTAGTCTTTGTAAATAAATAAATAAGGAAATTAATGTAATATATGTGCTTAAAAATAAAACCATGTTAGCAGTGTGCAGTTTCAACCACCTCTTACCATTCTGGTCATTTCCATGTTATTTGTTTTCGTAAAAGTTGGAGGGAAACTTTTATCTTTTGAAATATCCATTGATATTTACATGTTTTAGCATTCAATATTTTAAAAGAGTGGCAGAGTGATTGAAGTAGTAAGTTGCCTATTAATGGATAACATGCCTGTCAACACTTAGTTTTCCTACCGAATGCCGGGGGTTTCTTAGTCCGGCTTCCTCCCCCAATAAAAACTGGACGCCTTGATATAGCAGAAAAATTAATGTAAGTGATGATATAGTAGAAGTGACCTCCTCATATTGATGATATCATGCTATAAACATGTTGTACTTCCTGGTAATAACCTCACATACAGTCAAATCAATTTATTTAATAATTACCATATTAAAATCAAAATAATTATTGAAGGTATGATTTATTAGACATTTAACTAAAGTCTAGCATTAAATCCATGAATGCTCTTAATTTTAATGGATACAATGCTTGTGGTAAAATATCCAATAAATCTAATTTCCTAAATTTAACATCAAGAGATTATTCATTTGACATATTTGATCAGAAAGATGTTTCAGTACAATTTATTTTGTCTATGAATTGAAATGGAACAAATATGAATGCATTTTTCTTTTTCTTTTCAGCCCTTATCATTGCCATCTGTTATTAAAGTCATGCCATGAAAATGAGCAGTGACAACTTTTAAATTTTTGTTGAGGACATATTCAAATGAACTAGTAGCTCCTTGCTGAAGGCAGTCCTTGACCAATTACCATGATTTGCTTGGACCAGATTGGCGAAATATGGTTCAACACATAAGACAACACGGCAAGATTGATAATGGACTAGACTAGAATATGTTGCATTTTTACTTTCATTTAATATGTAATTAAAAAATAAATAGGAACATATAAACTTTTAAAGATTAATTTATCCTGTTTATAGGTTATATTCAAAGTTTAATTATAATATTTATTCTTGCATTTGAAATGTTTACTTCTAACAAACTTATGTTACGGATTACACTATAAAAATTGACTTGTCTGATGTAATTTGTGTCTGTCATATCATCTATTAAGAATATTTTTATGCTGCTTTTATCGTTTTTGGTACATTAAACAATTGAAATAAATTTTTTTATTTGTTTGTATGTTTTTTTATCTATATTTTTAAAAACCTAAACATATTAACTGTCTTGGTGGTGAAAGTAGGTATTGATTGCAGTCTTCATTTGATGGTTTCACATAATGTGAAAATGTGCCAAAATTTATAAAATCAATATTATTGTCCTGCATTCTATGAATATACTTTGCACAGTGTTGAAAGTACAGAACATCACACACCAAAAATCTTAGAATGGCGCTCTAATGAAACATTCAAACAAAGATGTTAATTTGTTACATTATAATTTGCTTTATTGGTACTGATAGAAACTAATATTTTTGCGATCAAACCTTCATTACTCTTATTTGGATCGATCAAGCTTTTAATCGAACCGATTAAATAAAAATCAATTTGATTGAAGTTTTCATCAGGACATTACTAGAATTCAACAAGATGGCGGAGTGAACAGGTCGGTGTGAAAGTCTGTGTGCAGAATTCTTTTAAAAAAACCTGGTTTCATGCGTTGTGGAAATATTGTGTTAGTGTAATATGAACTTTTGATGATACGTGAAGTTTTTACAGTAGTAAATGTGTATTCATATGGATAATAGATGGGGAAAAAGGGAAAAAAGAGGGATCGTAACAGTGGTGAGTTCAATTCAGGCCTAACACCTCCTAGCAAAACAGTTAACATGGCTGCCACACAACAACAAACATTTACACAACTATTGAACCACGAGTCATATTTGAGCCCTCATGTGTCTCTCAGCGGATCTCCAAACAAATTTCAATCAAACAATGTCACATATCCTGTAAATCCAGTTTCTAGTCTGATGAATCCTCTGACTTTACAAACTTTCCAAACTCAGCATAACCCCGTTTGTCACAGTACACCAGCGCCTGTACTAAATCACCAACCCGTTAATCAATGTAATGTACCACCGCCACCTACTGTAGCCACAGATTCTAATAGCATCCTTCAAATGCTATGTGCAAACATGGATATGATGAATCGAAGGTTTGAGGGTATTGAAGCACTCATGATTGAAAAACTTTCAAAACTTGACGCTATTGATAAACTGAGTGAAAAGTTTGATAAATTCGAAAAACAACTAGCTGATATGCAGAAAGAAATAAACGAAATAAAAAGTATTCAAAAAGCTCAGGATGAAATTTTAGCAAAGGAGGAAAGTCACCACCATGATATAGCCGATAGAATGACAAAACTGGAAAATATTAATTACGAACTTGAAAATGAAAATTTTGATTTAAAGGAGAACTTTCTTAAGCTTCAGACACACTCCATGAAATACAACCTAATATTCAGTGGTATAGAACAAACAGACTATGAAAATGAGAATACTGAAGCTGTGTAAAACATTTCTTACACACGGAACTCGAAATTCCAAATATTTCAGATGTTAATTTCCATAATGTTCACCGCTTGCGAAACAGAACTGATGGCAAACCACGCAGCATAATTGCTAAATTCGCAAATTACAAGGACCACGAACGTGTACGAAAATCTGCTTTTAAACTTAAACAAAAGCCACAATATTCAATTTCACAACAGTACCCGGCTGAAATAGCTGAAAGAAGGAAAAAACTGTACCCGAAACTCAAAGAATTCCAGAGAATGGGTAAACGCGCTACAATGATATATGACAAACTGATAGTGGACGGCCGACCATATGAACCAACAACCCGCAATGACCCCCCGTTAATACACAATCGATAGTACAACGCATCAGACAATAACAATGGATTTCTAAATAAACTGAATATTACTCATCTGAATGTATGTGGACTCAAATCTAAGCTTTTAAACCCCGATTTCGACTTACTTATTAATACATATGATATTCGTGTTCTTACTGAAACAAAAACTGATAAATTTGATGATATTAAATTACCAAATGAATATTCTTATTACAGTAAACATAGGAAAAAATGTGACAAGAAATCAGGTGGTATCATTGTTATTTATAAAAAGAATTTAGAAAAATACCTACATTTTAGAAATTGTGATTATGAATTTGTTTTATGGCTAGAAATATCACATGAGCTTACACAGCTCAATGGAAACTTTTTAATAGGTTGTATCTATGTGCCACCAGAATATACTAAATATTCCACTGAAGAAGCGTTTACTGAAATTGAAAATGATTTAATAAATTTTACACAAAATACAAAACTTGTTGCACTTATAGGTGACTTTAATTCTAAAACTGCTAAATTGAATGATATTGTGATTCCCGATGAAAATCTTTTTGATATTTTAAATATTTCAGACGATATTATTGTAAATAAAGAAAACAATTCTTTTTATGAAGCAATTATACACAGTGGTATACCATTGGATCGTTATAGTCAAGACAATACTAGAGTTAATAAATATGGTCTAAAATTAATTGAATTATGTAAGAGATGTAACCTTTGTATAGCTAATGGCAGACTCCACAATGCCAAATTTATTGGTCAAACAACATGTAAGGGGGTAAGTCTTGTTGATTATTTATTACTTACTCCATTTGTTTTTAAATTAGTTTCTGAATTTGAAATTGTAGATTTTAATCCAATGTTTTCTGACGTTCACAATAGAATACACGTTACCTTTCATTTTCCGAATAATATAATTCCAAAAGTTAATCCATCGGATAATTGTAATGAAAAAATTAATATACGTGTAGTTTGGAAGCCAGAAAAAGCACAAGTATTTACATGTGTAATCGAGCAGTCCCCGTTATTAATAGAAGTAAACAATGTACTGAATAACATTGACGATTACACTTTATTAACTTCTGATCACGTGACTGATATTGTGAATAAAATCGAAACTTTGTTAACTTCCAGTGCTTCATCAGTTTTTGTACATAGAAATAGTTTTAAAAATAAAAATGCTGATAATAAACCATGGTTTAATAAAAACTGTAAAATCAAACGGGATGCATTCCACAAAGTGAAATTTAAATATAAGCACGATAAATCAACTGCAACAAAAAATCTCTTAAACCTAAAGGCGAAAGAATTTAGACAAGAATTGAATAAAAGCTTTGCATTACATCAAGTCAAATGTGCAAATGAATTACGTACATTGTCGAAGAAAAATCCAAAAGATTTCTGGAAAACTTTAAATAAATATTCTAACAATAAAAAATTAAATGCAGACATCCCGATTGATACATTTTTTGAGTATTTTAAACAATTGAATACATACGATGAAGACGAGGATGAATATGATGTTAATGTAGATTCTGTATGTGATAATCCTATTTTAAACAGTATTTTAAATGGCGAAATTACAGAAGGTGAGATATTTGATGCAATAGATGACTTAAAAAACAACAAATCACCAGGTATAGATAACATTGTGAATGAATATTTAAAAAACTCTCCTCCTGCCTTGATATCGGTCTATTGTAAATTGTTCAATGCTGTTTTCAATACAGGTATTATTCCTGAAAGCTGGACACTTGGTATAATAAAACCTATATATAAAAATAAAGGGGATATATTGGATCCTGATAATTACAGAGCAATAACGTTAATAAGCTGCCTAGGTAAATTGTTTACTTCGATTCTAAACACTAGACTTGCTTTTTTTGCAGAAGAAGTAGAATTGATTTCAAATAACCAATCTGGTTTCAGAAAGGGTCACTCCACTTTAGACAATATTTTTATACTGCACGCTCTTATATCTTTATACAGCTCATTCGGAAAGAAATTGTACTGCACTTTCGTGGACTTCAAGAAAGCATTTGATATGGTTTGGAGAGTTGGGTTGTGGAAAAAATTGCAGCATAGTGGAATAAAGGGCAAATGTTTCAGGGTTATCATTAATATGTATGAGGGTATTAAGTCATGTGTGCAATTCAATAATGAAAAATCAGACTTTTTCCCATGTCTTACCGGTGTAAGGCAGGGAGAGAACTTATCACCATTTCTTTTTTCAATCTTTCTTAACGATATGAAGAATTTTTTCGACAACTCGAATGTCTCACCTTTACAATTTGTATATGAAAAATGTCAGAATGAATTGTTTGTATATATTAAACTGTTTACTTTATGCTGATGATACAGTGATATTAGCTGAATCAGAAGAGCAAATGCAGAAAGCTCTGGATATTTTTCAGACATATTGTAAGATATGGAGATTGGAAATTAATGCAAACAAAACGAAGATTATGATTTTTAGTAAACGTAAATGTCAAACTAAGTTTCAATTTAAATTAAATGGTGAAAATTTGGAAATTGTAGATTCTTACTCATATTTAGGAATTCTTTTGAAATATAATGGAAATTTTGCGGACACGAAAAAGAAGTTGATCGATCAGGCACAAAAGTCTCTGTTTTCCTTATACAAACACTTCAGGAATAAAGCTATTTCAGTTGATATCCAGCTTAAACTATTCGACTCTGTCATTGAACCTATTCTGTTATATGGATGTGAAATTTGGGGCTATGAAAATTTAAAACAAATTGAACAAACACACTTAAAATTTTGTAAACGCATTCTACAAGTAAGAACAACCACACCATATTTTATGGTTTATGGTGAACTTGGTAGATTTCCTCTTGAAATCAAAGTGAAAACAAGAATGGTATCATTTTGGGGCAGATTAATATGCCAAAATAAACTGAGTAGTTCAATTTATAAATTATTAGCGGCATTGAAAAACAAATATGCGCATTCTTTCAAGTGGCTGAATTACATCGAAACTATATTTAATGATTCGGGTCTTAGCTATGTTTTTGCCAACCCAATTTTTTACGACTCAAAGTACATTAAGTCTACTTTAACTCAAAAATGGTATAGTGATATAGAATGTTCTTCGCGTGGTCAATTTTATTCTAGTTTCAAGATTTGCTTCTGTTTTGAGGATTATCTGATTAGACTTACGGAAAATAACAGAACCTGGATAACAAAGCTAAGGACGTCTAATTTAAAGATCCCAATTGAAACAGGTAGATGGTATAGAATTCCAAAGGAAGAACGTTTATGTAATTTATGCAAAAATTCAGTTGGAGACGAATTTCACTATCTTTTTAAATGTCAATCTAAAGAGTTATTAAAGTTAAGAAAAACTTGTTTACCCAAGTACTATTTGTCATATCCTAATTTTCAAAAATTGGAAGGTTTTTTAACCTACTGCAATGTAAACTTGTATAATAAGATATCTGTTTTTATTAAAAAAAACTCAATTATCTTTTGTAATATATTGTTTATTGTATGAACGAACTGTATTGTCATTCTAACTTGTTTAACCTGTTCATTTCGCCATGTTTGTATATTGCATTATATGTGGACCTCATGTAACACATATAATGTGTCTGAGCGTTATCAAATAAATTGAAATATACTAACAATTGAAATCAAATATGATTACAAAATAGCCAGTGTGATTATATGATTAATCAATTTGATTGTTATGTTTAATCAAGTTGATTGTTATGTTTAATCAAAATGATTAATTGATTAATCATCTTGATTAAAATTAAATTCATTTTGATTAAAAGGGTCGTCGTCCTGGGGACAATCAATTTGACGACTTTTATCAATCAAGTTTACGACTTTTTTTTTCAGTGTGAACATGTTATACGATATAATATGGTTTGGGTCTGTTTACGCCTAATGAAGCGGTTTATGAATGGTGTAAACAGACCCAAACCATATTATATCGTATAACCTGTTCAGACATTTGAAATATTCCTTATAATTTAATTTTAACCATAAATTTTAACAATTTTTATAGTAAAAACGTCGATGACGTCATGGAACTATTTGAATTTTAACGGCGTAAGAATAGGTTAAAGGTCACGCAAGTTATTTCTTATAATATGGGTTGCTCGATTTAAATTAACCAATCAGATTTCAGCTTACAAAGCAAATTAAATTATTTATTGATGAACAGAAGTTTAACATTAACGTTAAAATTAACACTAAAGAGGAATATTTTAGCCGGCTATTTTTCAGGCGTTTAGCTGAATCCATTAATATTCATCAAATGAGAAAAGGGGCTTATTTAAATGCGAATACCTGCTACATTATAGATGTTAGTATGGCACTTTTTCAACACCTCAGTGAGCGCCAAAGTCCAATGTACTTTGTGTGTTACATGTATATTGGATGCGATTAATGAGTTTTAATTAAACACATTGAAATCAACAAAACTGTATGCTTCAAATACTGATTTATTTTTGCGTTCATGATCAATATTTGTTTTGTTTTGATGTATCGGGCTTTACAGGGTCATGTTACATTAAAAATAAAGAGATTGATAATAGCATTGTTACAGAGTTAACTATGATCTTAAAAAAGACTCAAATTTGGAAAATCTTTACAATTAAAAACTGAACAATCGATCATGATTCAAATGACATCGCTTAATGGAAACAATTCTAAGCGTTCGTACTTATTACCAGGTCATTGTCGTGATAATAGAACGTATTATGAAGGTTCAGTGCTTGTTCTGATTTATTATATTTGATATATGACTAACAAAAAAATATTGTTAATTACCATAACCCGTTATCTGTTAACTTCAAATAGACAGCACATAAAAACATATCAAGTAGAGTAATACGATTTGAGTTGTGTTCTGAGACAAATTAATTCCTTTGTGAGGCGAATTATTTCTGCATAATTACTTATTCAATAAAGCCAATACAGCGTGAAGAAGCCAAAAGAAAACACAGACACCACAGCTTTTTAGAAATGGTCAATCAGGTTTTTTAAACAAAATGTCATCAAAGACACCAAGGTTAATAAAATTTACTACGTCAAACGCGCGTTTTGTCTTATCAAGACTCATCAGTGGCGCTCAAACCCAAAAAAATATTTTAAATCCAAGTGATTAAGAAAAACGTTGTTCCAAATACGGATAAGGTTATCTACACCTTGAAAATAGAAAAACCTTAGAATTAAAGTAATTTTTAATATTTTTAGCAGTAAATTTAGACAATGACTATATCACTAAAGAATCAAGGATGTTCCTGTCAGCACCGAAGTGTAACTACTGGGCTGGTGATACCCTCGGAACTAACAGTCCACCAGCAGAGGCATCGACCAATGGTTTCAAATAAAATGTCATTAAAGATACCAAGGTTAACAAAATTTACTACGCTAGGCGCGCGTTTCGTCTAATCAAGATTCATCAGTGGCGCTAAAACCCTAACAATATTTAAAATCCAAATGATAAATATGTTGTAGAGATTTTATCACCAAAATTCCAAAAAGTTGTTGCAAATACGGATAAGGTTATCTACACCTTGTAAATAAAAAAGCCTTAGAATTAAAGTAATATTCAAATTTTATTATTAGGTCATTTCTTAAAAATTTTAAACTTGTTATCGGTTTAAGTAATGGTAGTTGAAAGTTTTGATTCACATGTGATTTGATTGATTCGGCGTAAATGTTAAAAAAACACACAGATCATTTGATTTCATCAGTTCTTTAAGTTCATAATCCTTCACATATGTCTTCATATTATTACACAGTATAAAGTTATTAAATTTTGCAAGTCAAAAGAATTTCTTTTTTACATGGTGATATAATAAAGTAATTTAAGGAGATTACAACACTCATCTGTCTCCTTCGACAACAAGTAATAATACGGAAACACAAATTCAATGACAGATGCAATTTCACTGTATGAAATATTTTTATTCGTCGCCTGTAGAATATTAAGAGATTTTACACAATTTACGAAAGAATCGGGCCAACAATTGAACACTTCATAACAACCTGACACAATCTCCATAAAACATCTTAATTAAATATTTTTCTGTTGTGACTACAAATTATATATATACATAATATGCATACTGTGTTGTATCATGTCCAGTCAACGTAGGACTAGAAGACGCTTTGTAGCAATAACGTTAATAACATCTTTTAAAGTTTACTTAATTATCGATTGTTATTACATAAACGGTTGCTACAACGCTTCTTTCGAGTAGTGATGCGGTTCGCACAACTGACGACTAACTGATAGTGAGTTTTAACGCCATAGACCGGCAACTTAATGCCATAACTAGGACGATTGTTAGTTTTTTGTAAACAATGGAGTCGATTCCCGGCATTCAGAATACCTGGTCGAAGAAATCGGCAGTATATGTCATAAAAGCGACCGGGCTGCTCCGATGTAACTTTGGCCCTATCCAGTAGTCCATATGTGTAGAAGCGTTTCTCTACTCTTGTCGTGTAGGCAATCTTAGATCTGCAGATTGTAAAACTGACGAAAAACGAAACACGATACCAACTTGTGTTCATTAAAAATGTCTGTTCATTAAAAATGTCAGACGTGAAATCGTTTAGATTTTTTGTCGGATTCATTGAATGTTTCAAACATAATTTTTATGATTAACTAAAATATATTTATTCACAATTATTTCAATACAAATTTAAAAGTTTTTTATTTCTAGTGTAGATTACTTCTAAATAGTCCCAAGGTTAACTACCATTACATAATTTGCATGGCTGACCATTAAAATATGTTCTTAAATTCTGAATTTACCTTAAGCTCATTATAAGTGACAACTTTATTGTGTCAAAATACAGCGTCTTCGCTCAAGAATATCTGTGAACGTCAGGTCAAGTTTAAAGTCTTATAGGAACTTTTTTTAAGGTTACAAAATGACGTCACAAATAAAGCTAGTTATAGTTGTGAGATGGATTGAAACAGGTGCTAGTCTTTAAAGTTTCGTTCATAAAATAAAAAAGTATAGATTTTATTTGAAATCTGGAAGAGATATCTTTAATATTTGTTAAAATGACAAATTTTACGCCAGCTGACAATTTTGTTATGTTTTAAATGGTTGTGATAGCTAATAAATAATAATGTAACGGCTTAAAATAATAAGTTTTTGACGTCTTACACCATCACCAGGAACAATCTGCGGAAGTAGAAATTCAATAACCTGTTATATAAATTAAAGACTGAAATTGAAAGTCATTTTGAAACGTAATCTCGTACAGCCGTATAATGTTCATACGAATTGTTTAATGTATGCATTCCCACATGTGAGAAATTTACTTTACAGTTGAAACATATAGCACATGATACTGTTGCATTACAGTAAGAAAGTTGGCGAAAAAAGGGAAACTGAGTGTGCGTAAAACACAGCTGAATGTGTGAATATACTTTTTAACATCGTTCTTAAATAAACATTTTCTACTCAGGTTTCGTGATTTTTAGACAAAAATGCATAATGTTTGCTGTTTCACTCAGTTACCGAATTGTGTTTTGAGGTGTAAATTATGACGCGATGTCACATTTAAACAGTGGTAAAATAATCTCTTTACGTAACGTTTTTATGTGTTCTTGAAACACAGTATCACGTTATCTACATCTGATATACAACTTCATAATTATCTTATAATCTTGTGTGGTTTCACTACGTGCTAAGGGCAAATACATCACTGGCCGACCAATGAAAAGGTGAACCATAAATACCGGGAACTTTATGTCGGAAGAAAACCTACGTTTTTACACTAATTTTGTTAATGTTCGAGGTCGATTCTGTGTGTATAAACTGATCACAAAGGGAATTCTATGCTGTATTTTCATAAAAGAATGACTTGATTCATCTTTTTAGTCTTAATAGATGACAATATGAGTTGGTAGAAATTGTGTTGTGGAACATTTTGTTCTTTTGTTGAAAAAACTTAACTGGGTGAAATAAACAGATATATGTTTATGATTGAAATTTAATAAGACTGATTGGTTGATTGAATAGAGATTAACGCCACTTTCAGCTCAGCTATATCATTGCGTCCCCAGTTTTATTAGAGAGGAAGCCGGTGCACCCGGTGAAAACTCCTAACCTTCGGCAAGGCAGGAAAACTGGCAATCCTTGTCAATTAAGGATAGAGTCGCGCACACCCTGCTGACAATAAGGCTCAAACTCACAGCAACAGTGTTGATAAGCACGTGATTAATAGTAGATGACTATCTACCTTAACCACGCGGCCACCCAGGCCCCGAAATTAAATATGGCAAATTGTTTTTATGTTCTTTTTACTCAACGTGTTTTAGCTGCTCGTTTTTCATGTGTGCTAAGTTAGATTCATCGACTGGTTTAGTTTAAACACATTTTATTGTTCTATGTAAAGGATTTAGTATTAAAAATTTGTAAGTATTTTCTATTCTCATTTTCTGCACCTAGTGCTCTATGTCAATTAATTAACGAATTATGCTAATTTTGTTATTGTTTGTATATACTGTAAAAATTGAGAAAAAACAGGTTATCTTCTGTATGTTTTTTGTGCAAAACATAAACAACATTTGACAAGAATTTTGAGAATTAACAAGCATGGATTACATGTGTTAAACGCCAACGTTCGGCAATATTACAGATATATTGAGGAGTTATATGACAATATAGTGCTAGTTATGTTGCTCATAAAGTAATTTTATTTTCACTACTGATGCAGAATGCAGACAAAACATTTTTCTGTGTCCTTATTGCATTTTCCATATCTGCACGCTTGTCATAAAAGTCGATTTTATTTTCTTATTTTAATTCATTTATAGACAAAATTATTACTTTTTGGACTTAACGTCATTTTTCTTGCGACGTCACAATTGACAATATGCTGATCTCGATGACGACGGACTGATACGAGGCAAAACTTCAGGCTTCAGAACTTAAATATACATGTTATTATAAATTGACGATAGTTGGTATATACAGGTTAGAAAAGAGACTATAATAGTTTAGCGAGCTATCATTTTAAATAAAATAAAATTATGTTTTGCAGTAAAATTAGTATATACTAATTAAATCGTTCCACCAGCGATAGTTATAAAAATGTTGGAACAGCAGGCCAAAAACAACGTGTTTGACTCTACTAAGACAACTGATTGCACAGGGTCGTGGTTTTCTTTTTGAAATACAGGTACATGTATGTGTCTGCCAAGATGAATCTTTGTTAAAATAATTTTGAAGACTTCTATAACTCGCATAACAAATGTCACATTATAATAGTTTTAAATTTGAGATCCTACTTATTTTAAGTCTGTATTTCCACCACCAACAACAACAAATGTAGTTGTTCTGCCTTAATAAGGGTTCTGTTTCAATAACAGAACACAATAAAGCGAACAAATAATAAATTGACCATTATCTTATGAAACAAGTTTCAGAGTAAATAAATCGAAGAAATAAAAGATGACGTTTCGATCTCAATGTTTTAATACATTTTTCTACGACGAGTTTGTGATCCAGAAGTGACATATTTATTACGCAAGTACTTCTTGATAGCTCTTCAAAAACAGACTGATTAGACTTGTGAAATCTATACTACTAAATCTTCTTTTAATGTGGAAGAAAACACGAGTGCGGGGAAGACAAAGCCAATAATAATTGAAGTTAACAGTCTCTCCTTTTGAAAACATTTTGTACGAGTCTAAGTTTGTGCCTTTTCGTCCTTTTGCCCCACTTCCTTTCTAAAAAGTTTTATTGTTTAAAATGTTATGATATGGGTACCATCTAGTGTAGATAAAGGAAGTCTTTTGTTGAACAAAGATTCTAGAAAATGGTGTAAGCAACTGATCTAAAAGCCCCTTTAACAAGTTTGATTTATGAAGAAAAATGGGAAATAAATACGCAACACAGTTTTGTTTTTACCAGCAACAGTCTTAAGATCTGTGTTTAAATTATGAAGACTATGTAAAACCACATTTTTGACTATCACTCGCGCCTACTTATGCAGTATACAGTAGTATACAAATATTGCCTGCAATTGAGGGTTGTATACTTGATTACCACACGAAGGAAAAATACCACATGAGACGAAGTCGATGGTGGTATTCTTTTTTCTGGGTGTGGTGATCTAGTATACCATCCTCGATTGCAGGCTGTATGTGTTATATTATACTTAATACTGAATATTGTATAAACTACACGAAATTCTTTCGCGTCTTTATTCCCCAATAAGGCTGCAATGTCATCCTAGTCTCAGAAATCCACTGCGATGAAGTAAGTAAACAGTAAGTTTTTGAGGATGTTTTCCAGGTATTGAGCTGATTGATGGCATTGCCTCATTTAACCTTGCGTAAAGATGTCGGCTAATTTATCGATGCCTTAGGTCATCCATCGCCAAAACAAATATGCTCAAATAAACAATATTTACTACTTACATTATAAATATTTATCAAATATTTGTACTGTAAAATAAAGCTACGCATTCCTGGACAAATTTAACATTTGATGCGAAAGCGCAAAATGGCCGCATATCGCTTTCACAGTTATACATTTTGTATCTTCTAATGAATCTGGATGTTGCTTTTAATTAAAATGTGGTATATTTACGATTTAATAAGTAAATATGACAAAAATTGAAATTAAAGGAAAATTAAACGATGCTTTCGAACTTCTCTTTGATGTTTTTCAGTATAATTTACATATACATCTACTTAGACGATCTATCACTTCTGATGAGCGCAGCATGAACTTACGAGTTAATGTATTTCAAAAGTGCATTGTGAATAGTGTGAGATCAGAACAAATATACAATAATTTCTCTTATGATTGTCCTTATTTATATATTTCTCGCGCGACTTGGACATTTCTCGTATACAATCGGCAACGATGAGATACGAAAAAAAAATATGAAAAATACATTTGTGACGTCAGGCGTAGCAGACGAAACCACACATTGTAATGTCACTTTCAAAGAGAATATCTGCGTATGAAAACAAACTTTCTTATGTTACATGTATACATGAACAATGTCGATTATAATTATTTTGAATTTGATAAATGTTTTCATTCATGTGTTCTCTTTTTAATGATACGCTTCGTTGTACTGCCTGGAATTACATCTTGCATATTACTCCGTATTTCAACGCTGCCCCGTTTCTGCGCTACACAATTAGCAAAGCAAATTACATTTTGAAGCGATATACAATACTCACTCATTGTGAAACCTATAATGACAAATATTCACTGTGTTTATATCTTCAACTGGTTTTGAATTAGCATTTAAACTTATTCAATCAGCCTGTCATGAGTGTGGTGTGTGGAAGAAAATCCAGAGAACAACCGAGTATCTAAAACACTGTATTTATATATAAAATTGATAGTAAAGTTGCTGGAATTTCTTGTGTGTATTGTGAACAGTACGAGATAGAGATTAGGGTCAATAGCAACAAGGTTGTCTGGTATCTTGTACATCATAAATAATCTACTGTTGTTTCGTCATGTTTTAGTAAGTACCAATTTAAGTGTTTAACCATTAATGTGGTAGTACTATTATTATAATGTAGGTTGTTAACGGAACTGGCCGTTGTTTTTGCACACTTCGAGTTTCTCGTTGAAGTGTTGTGTATGGAGGAGGTCACATTCAGTAGAACAATACTTAAGATCATTTGTGTATGCTTATATTTGTAAGGTGTTGTAAATTTTTTCCGATCTTTCATCTTTTTTTTTCGTTGATTTATTTTTTAATAACTTGTTCTCTTTTTGCATAAAACTTAACAATTGCTCGTCGACGCGAACATTCATGCAACAAAAAACTACTTGTGTACTTTTGTAACTTGAAAATAATAATCCCTTTAACTGCGACCAAATTTAAACCAGCCTCAAACAAACATAGAAAGCTTCTCATAAATGTTGTCACATTCACAGATATGCTTCATCATTAATTTGCATCGTGTGTCGAAAGACACAGAGTTTCATTCTTAAATAATATAAATTATGATATAACGTGCTTTAGTTCAATAAATCCGTTTCGTCGTTGACTTTTAAAATTACTTAGGTTCGTTTTGGGAAGATAATGGGTAAAAAATAAGCAAGACTTGAAATAGGAGAAAGATCATTAAATGCAAAACGAGTCGGAACGATTGTCCGCTCCAAGGCCTTTGCTCTTGTTTGGATGTCACCCATTGTCATCGTTCTAGCTTAATTGTTTGTATAGATATAATGTTTCAGCCTTTTTAATAAAAAAATAATATGGTCCAGTGTTAAATACGTAACAGAATATTTGTTTTCTATGTTCCAATAACCGACAATTACAATTACATAAATATCAGATTTTTTTTAATACATAAGCAAAGTTCAGCACTGAAACCTACATTAGAAAATTATTAAGTTGACGACAAAATGAATAAAATAGATATGGATTTATATAATTTGACAATTTATTAGCAGTTTCAACAAACATATGGGGCCTTCATAAAATGTATTTTAATCAGAAAATAATAAACTAGAACCAAACCTTATTTTCAAACACCAAAAAGCTTTCAGTAATATTTAATCTATAAGTAACCTAATGAAATTTAGAAACATTTAACATAAAGTGTCCATAATTGTCAAAGCATAAAATATCTCTCTGTCATAACTATCATAACAATAAAATAATAGATTATACATCAAAGCGTTTAAAATTTTTATCAGAGATTTAATTTTGTGCAAAGACTTAAAGAAAATATATGCAATCAAATCAAATAAAAGGGGTGTATATATGTCTAATGTCTAAAAAAGTAAAAAAGCAAACAAATTCTCCAAAAACAATCCTGTTAAACAATTATAGGATTTGCCGACCTACTTAGTCATTTGATGATTACAATAATAACCCAAAGTCAATCAATCAATCACTTATAATGTTAAATCATTTTATTTACACAGGTTCTGGTTTTCATAATTGATTCTGTTGTGCTTTTCTAATTTTAAGGTTTTTCAAAGCGATTGGCAATATATATTTGTGTCTCTCTGTTATAAACCACTGTTGTTTAAAGATACAATTTCTGAATACAAAGTATAGGCATAAATCAGAAAGCGTTATTGACAGCGCTGAAATACCGATATTTCGCAGTGAAATAAATTCCGATAAATCACATTAAATGAATTCAGTTCTTTAACTACCTGGAAGCGACGTCACAAAATATGTACTTAACGACGTCGCACTTGTTCCGCGCACTTGGTTAATGTTTTATTTATGTCGAAAATATGATCACTCGTGCCGAAACACATTTAGATTTAACTCGTGGGAGGAACAAGTTCCGCGCAATTGATTAATCTGATGCGTTCTGCGTTCTATAATTCTCTTATTCGTTAGCATATCGATAAAATTGTCTGAATGATGTCTGAAAATAACTGAATTTGGAATGTTGTTGACAAAACGTACTATTTTGTGCAAAAAGGCACTCAGTAAATAGATTTATATTAAAAGCAAAAAAATTGCATCAATTTTCCAATTATCTGGAAGAAGCATGATTATAGGTATTTAAAGATCTGCTTACCTTGACCTTGTTTATAAATTATCTTGTTTGTTAATAAGTTTTAAAACCTAGTCATAAGGCAAAAGATTATTTTTCTCGAAGTACTAAGATCAACTAAACGTTGGCTATAAATCTCGAAATAAAATTTCAATGCTTACACGATATGTTTGTTTGTCTAAATGATGTTTAACGCCACTTTCAGCAAATTTCATCTTTTATTGTCCAGTTTTGATTGCGAAAAAAAAAAAGAAGTACCCGGGGAAACACCGGACATTTAGTAGGAAAAATGGTGTTCCTTGTCAATTAAGTTGGAGTCGAGTGCACGAGTTAGATTCGAAACCGCAATCTCATTGTTGACAGGCACGTGATTAATAGTAGACTAATTACCTTAACCAATTGGCTATTCAAGGCTTATACACAATATGCCATCCACCGCTGCTTTGATGCATATTTTGTATTTGTTTTAGAATCTTTGTTTATCAATAGTTCTCTTAAACACAATTTTTGACGGAAGCGACATATCGTTATTCGCCATATTTGTTGTTATCGGCTGCTAAATTAGTCAAGATTATCCGCTTTAATTGCTAGATTCATATAATTTATCATCGCCTTAAACTTTGCATAAGAATTTGGTTTGATGATATTTTTATCGTCTATAAAAATTACTTAGCTCATACAAAAAAGTGTATAAAAATTGTACCAAAGTTTATATTAAAATATATTTTTTTATTAAATATTAATTTATCAATTAATTACACAATGATTATTGTTGAGCATAATCAAGTGATAAGCACACTTTGACGTCATTTTATAAGAGTTGACATGTTTTCATGGTTTTCCTGGTAAAAAAATATGGCTTAAAAAATCGATCAAAGACAGAAATGGCCGGATTTCGTTAAACAGGAAGTAGGTGAGCGACAGACCTGAAATCGAATCCCACGTTATGGGAGGCCATGCTCATGGCGCATACAAAATGTCAAGAAAATGTGATTAGTAGTTGCTGAGAAAACTGTTACGAACATTTTTGCTATTGTGACCCTTGAAACAGTCTAAGTCGGCTAGGAAAACAGGAAGTAGATAACTGACTGACCTGGAAAGGAGAGGCACGGTACAACTCATCATGCTAAAGCTGTGTACCAAATTTGAAATCAATCTCTTTAGTAGAAGCCGAGAAAACTGTTACGAAAATTTTTCCCCGCCCGCCCACCTAGTATTCACCATATTATAACCTGGATTTTCACTCTGTGAAATCCGGCCAAAAATAGAATGATTGTTTAGTCCCACCTATTTGTAGCGAAATTACAACAACGTGATCCCAGAAGCAACAATTAATGCGTCTGGGTGATCGAGACTTCTTTTAAATGGAATCTGTGTCTTTCATACTTTTAAACACATCCAAAAGGAAACAAAAAGGTGATAATTATTCAAGAGCTTTATTAGTTTTTAAAAAACATTCGTTAGACACTGCACGGAAAATTTATATATCCATGGTATACAACCAAAACGGCGTTTTTGTTTCCTTATCTACTTTAATTTAGGTTTCATTTATCCACATGTCTAGCAAGGATGTAGTTTCCTTAGTTTGATCGTTTGATTTTGCTTTCTGTATCTAGTACTTTTAATTTTGCTTTTGTTTGTTTGAATGGTGATAACGCCAATTCCAACAATTTTTTTAGTAATATCATGGCGTCTAGTTTTTCTTGATGGAGGAAGCTAGAATCCTTGTCAAATAAGGTTATAGTTGGCAGTGTTAGAGCTAGAATGAGACACTCCACTATCATTGTCTCAATCTGACAACTATAGTCTTGACAGGCAACGTGATCAATACAAGATGAATAACTACCTTAACCCCCTCTTTTAACGCATAATATATATTATTATATTGCTTGCATGTTGGTTTTATTGAAAAGCCTGATCGCGATTAATTTAGCGGTTAATATTGTTCAAGAAATGCTTGAATTAACACATGCAAATTTGAAGTCATATAAGAAACCAAATAAAATGTACTAAAATACATCACTATATACACTAAAATACACCACTTCATCAATACCAAATTGTTCTTAACAGACTTCAAAAAGATCTTATTGTGATTTGCCAAATAAGTTCAACAAACTTCATTTGATATCGAGCATTGTTATTTGCCATTCTTTTCATGGCTGGGTGTTACTTTAAATAAAATTTAAATATTCGTTGTTGAGAATTATTACTCCCACTACTGAACTTTTGCTATTCAGATAGCCTCGGGGACAAGTGAACACTATTATTTTTATACATGTACAATGTTAAAGTTACCATTCTAAAAGATTTTCATAAAAAGACTAACGTTTGAAATTGAAAACGATCCAGAAAAAAGCAATGTTATAATCTTTTCTGATTGCTAATCATTACGAAATTGTTCTTTACAGACTTCCCCAAGATCTGAGTAATTTACCAAGCAAGTTCAACGAACTTCAACTGATATAGACATACTAAAAAGAACATTTGAAACCAAACCGTCGTCAGGTCATGAAATTCAGTTTATTAAGTTTTCGGTGACACATTGTTATTTGCCATGCATTTCGTGGCTAAATGGCCCTTTAAATATTATATGGGTTTTACAATGCCCACAACGAACAACAATCTTAATAGTAGCTACATTTGATCCAGCCAGTTTGTGTTATATTTTCAATGTTAACACATCACAGCGATCGAGTTATGTATTGTTAAATCAAAATAGCAAAACGTATTTAAGATAACAAAATATCTAACTATTATAATTTGATATTAATAATGTGTATACTTCATATGCTGAAGAAGACTTATATACTTCGTTAACATGATGACTGAAGACTAACTTTTTATATTTCAGATGTAAACAAACATTCCCCAGACATAACTACATTTTAACCCCTATTGTTTTTACAACATTTGATGGACAAACAGTTGATCTCACCTTGTCATAAGTTTTCAATATCAAGCCCTGACTGTATCCATTATATTGGTCCTGTACCACTAAACTCCGTAAAGCAAGCCATAATAATACGATGAATATGATTAATGTTGTCTAAAACAGAATAAAAATATTCAAATAGCCCAAAAGATCATCGAAATATTTAAATAATAAATAAAAGTGGAAATTACCATTAGAAATACATTTTTACATTCGTCGGTGCGAACTATTACTACATGTACTACTATTAAACTTTTGCTATTTTAATAGTCTCAGTGACGAAGTATAAGCACTGACATGTACAAAGTTACAATAACAATTGTGGAGGATCCTCTTCTTAACTTAACTTTCACTTTTAGCTCCTTTACTAGTTTTTTTTTGCTTTATTTTTGTGTAACTGAGATATGGGGCTCACTGGTCGATTGGTAAAATTAGTTTTTCATTAAATAGTGATTACGCAACTATTAATAGTGAAGTTGCGTTTTCGTGATTTATTGCAAGCAGGGTGTGGTCGACTCCAACCTTAATTCATAAGAATTGCCAGTTTTTTTCTGCCTAAAGGTCGGTTTTTTTTCTCCTGGTATTCTAAGCTCTCTTTTCTAATAAACATTAAAACGTTTCACAAATTACTGTTTAGAATATTTTTACGCTTTCAATCGTGAATGACAATATAAGAGTATGTATTTCGTATTGTTTTATTAATTCAAACTTTATTGGTCTCCCTTTCTAATATGTCTTATATTGTCTACGGTTGTGATAAGTGGTGATGTTTGTTCTATTGCAAGTTTAACAGTACAACATTGTCTCGTCACATAATTTTATCACAATCGGATTTTGAATTGTAAATCTGTCCCATTTGGGAGTATGGAGGCAACCTTTCTGTCTCATATTATTAGTGATTTGCATAAAACATTTCTTATAATGAGAAATCTGTATAATTTACGGAAAGATATTGATTGTACAAAAATTTGTATTGCAAACTTTACCTGCATACAAGTTATGCATTTTTTTAAATCAAAATGAAACATCATGTCCCATCAACAAAATAACATTTTCCATCCACCAAATGAACTCACTAGTAAAGATTTAACTCGATATTATGTGTTAGAGGGAAGAAAAGGTCTAAAGAGGTCATGCAAGGAATAAGAAAACCTTGAACAAGCTTGCTCACGTTATGATTTAACAAACCGGTTTGAATTCAATGATTAAAAACTTGCCTTGAGTCTAGAATGGGACGTTTTGCAGCATCTCCGGTATTGTTGGACACTGCCAACATCCGTCTGAATGGGACGCTAAATTCGAGGTTTGTGATTGAAGAATAGAATTTTACACGTAAACGATGCTATGCCCGAAAATCTTTGTGAATAAATGCACAGGCATTTGTCACGTGCTAATCTTAGCTAATCATCTTTTATTCCCAATGTAATTGTCATGAAAATATTATCGTCAGTTATTTTTATGACTTCTTAAAAGTGTCAGTACATAACATTGATGTTTTATGGTGAATATACCGATTTACCTCCGTTAAGACGTTTTTCGAAAGTTTTTTTTTCAACATTGGCATGTTATACGAATTATCTTGTCGAGCTTACCTCCGGTTAGTTTATGACGTACCGTATAATATTCATATAAATCTTTAAAGAGTAATTTTATCAATCGTAATTATTATTATTTTGGGCTCATTAATTTTCATCGTATTTAAAATTTAATCCACTGGTTTTTATGGATTTTTATAATTTTGGACAGGGTCCAGTAATGCATTCTTTGTAACGATGAATAATGTATTAAATTGCTTAAATGTTTGCTTAACATCTATCGAGGTTATTTCAGCTACAAATGAACAACAATAAATCAAACTGAAAACGGGGTGGGACATCGGAAACACAATTTTACTGCTACCAGAAATGTATTGGTCACTGTGAAGGACTGAACATTTAGCTTTTACTATGAATGAGCCAACTCTTCTTCTTAATCAACTAAAAAGTCTTCATCGTGGAAGTAGTGTTGCATTCCCCAAACACGTACATACTACGGACAGCAGATGGGCTTTCCGAATTGAGTTATTGATGTTTGCTTTACGTCCAGCGAGCAGTATTTCAGCTATATTCAGGACGAGAACAAGTTTGGGATTGGACATGGGGAACAAACTTTTGACTGGAAATTATAGAGTTAGGGTAAGGGAGAAGTCTTTTGTAGCGGCTACAATGTGCCTACTCCTTTTCGAAATCTACAAAATAGGTCTTTATCGTGCAAGGAGCGTGGCACTCTCCAAACACGTTACCCACTACGGTCTGCGGCCAGGCTTTCCGTGTTATAACCCGACAACTAGCAATGAGACCGTCTTCCCTATCCGCTACCCAGGACGCGCTTTGCCGCTCTGTGGGTTAAACACCTGGACCACTTTCATTATGGTCTAAGTACTTTCCGTATTATAACCTGACAATCATTTGGAGACACGGTAGGCATCTCTGTGGAACGAAGCACACAAAACCAACAGTAAGATAAATGAGCGGAATATAGGTTATTAGTGTTATTAATAAACAAAAGGATTTATTGGTATGATATTGGTCAACTGTCAATATATTCTATCTTTGCTGAGGTAATTGATTAATTGTACTCCCCTGGTCTCCTGTTTAATATCAACAAATTGATTATCATTTTTCTTTTCTTCATGAAAATTTGTTACCTATTGTTTCATGAGCGTTAAGTTTTACCCATGTAAATCCATAACAATAAATGTTCATTATAGTGCAGTGGTCGCCTTAATTATGGGTTTCAGCTAATAGCGTGGAAGCATTTGGTCTGGTAGGAGTTAAATTGTTCCCGTGTATAAAAAATAACAGTATCGATCGTAATTAGTTTCTATAAATTATTCCGCCCTTTACGACCTGAATATATCCCTGTCTGTGATCAGACATAAGCATGTGACTGAAAATATACTAAGAGAAACACAAGTTAAGTCTTGGTGGCATATCTTTTGTTTGTAGTCAATGTTTTCAAATTTTACGCCCGACATTCGTCGTGCCTTGGCAAACGAATGCCTAATCACAATGCAAACAACCATGTAGCTGTACGGAGATTCAGGTGATTTTATCCGACATGCCCACATGGTTTAAATATAAAAGCCATAAAACGAAGCTTTATACACGTTAAAAGTACAAATATCAATTTCATTACTTATAATGACCAAAATAGTGAGAACGTCTGAAGGAATAGAGCTACTGCTCTGACCTTATTAGCTTATAGAGTAAATCACAACGTCGCGTCGCAAAGCAATTTTGAGATAATGAGTCAACGATAGGTCGCGCTTTGTTAGCCGTTTCCGCGTTGGAGAAAAGTAGCTGATAGTCAAAGAAGAGGAAGTCCGTGTGTTTCTTCCCGTCGTCAATAATTCGTGACTAACGTATTGCACACTCCGCTACCGGAATCCCTACATTGAACTGCAACTCGTTCCTTGACGTCCTTAAGTCGAATGCATATGGTGTTGTGGACACCTGGGACAAATCCTACTGGCGACGGTTATGGGGATCACATCTTTTGAACTTGTCAATTATGCAGAAGCAGAACTTGATATTACTGATTTTTTTAAATCGCCATACGGTACTCTTGTTTTGGCACTGTTGATGGAAATACAGATAGGTTTAGGACCACATTTGTGCTATGTAACCTGATCATAATCTAATCATTTTTCAAACAATTAAATGATTGCCCGTAAAATGTCAAATAATATTTTACATTAAAAAAACGCGCTTCTTTTTCCCGTTTTTATATATCGACCCATTTGTACTAAAATCAACGGCAATTTGTAATATTCTGGTTCGCCCACGAAATACTTAATACGAATTAAGACAGAAATAGACACAGGAAGCTTTTTAAGTCGGATAAAAAAGTCGCGTTTGTCCTTTTTCCTACCAGGAAGGGTTCAGGATACCCATTTATCACTACTAACATTATATTGTCTTATGGACAATATTGGTATATTTTGAAAAGATGAAGCTTGTATGTCGGCTGTCTATATGGAAAGAGGCGTTGACGATGTTGCATCCATTTTTTATACCACCACAAAACTTTTGCGGTCTTAATGAAAATAACTGTCTATTTCACACTCAACTTTCTACATAATGTTACCTAAGATGTTTAAAAACTGAAAAAATCAACTCATTTGGGATGCTTTGTTGTTTATACAAGTATCCACAATTACAGACGCGTGGTTTATATTGCTTAAATTTCTGGAAACGGTCAGAAACTGTATAATTTATAATGTTGATGATGACAAATTAACAAAACACAGTGGCGGATATGGCTGTCAGTAAACTATTGTTGCAATGTCTTAAATAAATGACCTTTATGGAGCATAGCAATATAAGATACACAGAGACTGTCCGACGTTTGGTAAATCAGCAAAGCAAACATGTGTATCTTGGATGTAAAGCATGGACATGTGATTATGTAAAAAAACCGAACAAATAGCAAAATGGCAATCAAATATCGCAGTACAAAACGTTTATACAAAGTAATAGAACACACAGTAAATAAAATAACTGACAAACAAAAGCCAGCGACACGAACTCTCCGTCGTTTCGTTGGCACACAAACTTGAATTAGTCAGTCAGTAAGGAAGATATACAAACTCTACGACAAACCTACATTTTCCTCATTTTAGATAGTATTTAGACACTATAAAATGTTTTCCATAATTTTTTTCTAATGAAGACATAAACCATTATAATAAAAAGTATATCAATAGAAAATAACCTAGAATGCAAATATGAACTCGTAATTAATATTATTTATGAATATAATATGCAGGCCTTACTATGTAAAATTTGCTGATTGATAAATCACCATTGTTAGTGCAATTCTAATGGCATACAACAGATATAGCAAGGGATATTCTTCGACCATGAGCTTCAACGCTTTGAGTTTTGTTTAGTTTATCAGAGTTCAATCACAAAGTTAAGATTGACTTATTTTGCTACATTGTCCAATTTTCTTGATGTATTTGAATCTTTTATAAATATTTATTATGATCTTTCCTAGTTTGCGATTTAAACAGATTTCTTAACAATAGTATAAACACCAGTATAAAAGACAGCTAACAACAAAGTAATATCATTGTTCGTGGACAGTCTAGACTAGATCATAATCACAGGATGTCCAATATTACCTTAATAAAATTAAGTAAATGTATTAATATTGAAGTACAAATCTAACTGGTATCGTATGCTTCTACTGTGGTTTAAAGCAATTGTTAATTAGATGCTAAAAATATATTATATTCGCGGAAAACTAATACTTTGAATCTGATACGTTTCATTTACGTGTGGATGATTTTAATTTTTTTTCTGCTATTTCATCTTTATGTCACTCTACTTTAAAGTTCTGTAGATTTAAACCAAAAAATGGTAAATTTACTGTCAATGTGTGGACCAAAAGGTCTCTAGGTTTAATTTATCCTATTTTTTAAAGAGGAAGGAAGGGGCTTAGTTGGTTAAAATGCCATTTAGTGTATTCACGATATGAATACATGTATCATAGTTATCTACACTTTTATACTGAAATCGATGTTTGGTTTGCGTTTGTTTTCTTGTCTTTTTTTCAATTGTAGAATGAAAGCTGGTATCAAATACATATACATTCTAAATGCTGATTTACTAACTGAAAAAATGTAGTGTTAGATGATTTTAATTCTTTCAAAAACAGTGGTGTATTTATTAAGGTGGCTTATTGTAGGTTCTACACGAGTGATCCATTGAACATGAATAGGTTCACAAAGCCGTCAACCATCTCATCTGGTTCCAAACCGCTTCATACTAACTGTGTTAGGTTTAAAATGAAACTGGTTGAAAACTTCGGTGAATCTATTCATATTCAGAAATGGGACAACGATGTTGAAACTGCCATATTTGTTTTGAGTATTCACCTATACGAAGGAACCGGACAGCGAATAATTTTTAAGATTTTTTCTGTAATTTTCAATTTTTATTGATCAAGGTCATCAACAAAGAATCTGCTCGTTGTTTGGAAAACAACTGGATCGTTAAATGATTTTTCAAATATTTTTTTGGTACTGGTACTGGACATCAATATAAAACAAAGTCATCAGTTTAATGTATGCACGTTATCTAATTTTATGAAATAATGTACAGTTAAACTACTTTACGCAAAAACGAAATATCATAACATCAAGACGAAACACAATACAGCAACATAACATCAGGGTAAAACGATCCAATTTTACAATAAAACCACATAACGTAAATACGAATAAAAACAAGGTAAAGATAAAACAACACAAATAAAAAATTAGTTTGTTTTATGGTGTTTAACGCCACTTTCATCAATTTTTCAGCTTTATCATGGCGTCCAGTTTTTATTGGGGTAGGAAGCCGGAAAAAACCCCCGACCTGCGGTAAAAAATAGTGTTTTAACACTAAATAATATACGTGTATAAAAATTTAACTGAAATTTGACAAAACATTTCCTTCTTTATTTAATAATTGTATTACAATGAGCGATGACTTGTTGTAAGCATGCACAGACTTTTAAAGTCTGTGATTTTCTGTTTGGTTTTTGCGTCTAATACCGGTTGGAGTTGAGATATATTTATGGAACGAACAGCTCTACTTTCCCTGAAGTAACTAGGCACATTTTATTTATCCATATTTTTAAAAATTTTTAATAGTTTTAATTCTTAGCTGTATTGAGATTAGTTTTAAAGTAATTAGTATTATCCAAAAATGAATCAACTCCAATTTTTTAACTTTGACATTACGACGGATTTCCCTCAGGCGATGGGAAATATGGACGCCTGTTTTCCGTCGAAGCTTCCGAACGTAAATTTCTTAATGACTATAAAGATGTCATTGCGCCAAGAATATGCATATGTATCCTGCCACTTCAATTTATATTATACACATTTAAGGTACTAGGAAAAATAGCATAATATAATGCTTTCAGGTAATATTGGTAGGTTATACATATATACATAGACAGTTTGTACATAGGAAAAGACAGACATGTCTTGTACATAGACATAGTTTGAGTCTTGAAAAAATATTTAAGGATTGTTTTCAATTGCTGGTTAAATGATTATTGGATATAGACAACTTTAGTTAGATTATTCGAAATGGACAATGTTGCTCAGCTATTGAGTATTTAAAGAAAAATAAAACATTTAAAATGAACGCGAAAACAAACCGGGAGTGAAATCGTTAGTATTCATTTTATAATTTATTGTAGAAGTACGTACATTTATGTTCGATACGTCATAGTTTGGATGTTCTGATTGCAGGTTAGGTGAATCACATTATAAACGCACCAATTGTTTTTTTCTAGACACATCATATTAATTTACACGCTAACGGACATTTGAAGCTTTGTTTATAATATCCTTTATTTTTACAGACAAGATGTTTGGTAACATTTTATTAGATTAATTGTAAACAGAATTCTAAACAACAGTTTTAACCATCCCTTTATTTAAATCAATATGGTTATCAATAAAAAGAAAATTGTCCGTGAGTATAAGGGTATTGTTTCAACTTAGACTGACAACACCATTTAGACTATCATTTAGAGTGAAATATAATTCCCATGGTTTATGGGAAAGTATTTCTTAATGTACCTTAATGTCAGATCGTCCTTACAAATTAATCATTTTATCGACATACGTCATTCCGTGTGTAATGTCATGGAATAAGTCCGTAACGCCAAAGCTATCTTATGTAGTGTAAGTTAAATACATGCCTCGTTTGGTAATTAAATGTTGTGTTTTGATTATATGCTTTGATTTCGTAATCATGTGCTGTTGTTTTATAATTATATGATTTCGTAATTATATGATGTTGTTCCATCCTTATATGCTGTGGTTTTGTAATTATATGCTGTGGTTTAAAGTCATTAAAGTTGATGCGCATATACATGATGGAACCACACCATATAATTACGAAACTACATTTTATAATAATGACAAACATCATATAATTACGAAACCATAGCATATAATAGTGAAGCCACAGCATTTAATAAGGAAACAACATCATATGATTAACTTATACCACATAAGATAGTTATGGCGTTCCATTATTAAGTCTCCACGCAACTCTGGTCATTAGATGACATGCTTAGACTAAATCAAAGATGATTACAGGCAGTTGCAATATTGCTATAAAAATGCAAATTAAATCAGGAGAATGGTTTTAATAATGTACTGTCCTTCGTTAAAGATGACCACGTGCGGTTGCTGTATTGCTATAAGAAAAAAGCAAAGAAAACCGACCAAAAAACATTAGCCAAAAGCCACGTGACAAACACAACACAAAAATCCAAAAACATAAAACACTGAAAGAGAGTAACCTGAACCCAATAAAAACCATGGCTGAACTCATATATGCAAATTTCACAAAAAGGTTTTAACAATGTATGTCGTTCAAATTAGATGATCACAGATGGTTTTTATATTGCCACAAAATATGCAAATTCAGTCAGAATGAGGGTTTCCGTTAATCATGTGATGTCTGTCGTTTAGTAAGCAGAACACTTCAAAATAATACTTTCATTCTGCAGATTTTGTACCTTTGTTATTTCGTCCCCGCAGGATGATACCGTTCCTTCGAATAGTTTCAAATAGTACACCCCGATATAGCCGATTACTAGCTATATCTTTGGTAATAGTCTTGAATCTACATTGCTAGTCTGAAATAGTTTATGAGACTTAAATTTTCTAAAACAAAACGTCATACATTACACATTGATATTCAAATATAATTATCCTTTAAAAAATATTCGAAGGAGAGCACAAATTCATTAACTTTGTTGACTCAGACCTCAACACAAAAACACTTCACCGTTACGAGCTTCAGTTGATACACCTTCGTGTGGATGATTTATTTTTAAAACGTATTATAATGTTTTGCTTACAAACTGTATCCACTAAATCCGGTTATATGAGAGGTACCTTTTCCCATGTATCGCTAATTGACAACTCTGGTTACTAATTGTTAGTATTGCCTCTTACCTTAAGAAAAAGATACTGTACATCGTATGAGAGCGTAGCCGATTACAACAAGGCAAATTTGTGAGCTAACGCTCAATAGTGATACCCCCACTTTTACAAACAGTACCGAACATTAAATCACTATACACCATATTGTTTATAGGGTAGAGCAATACGCAAAATATCAAACTTCTGCATCCTAGCTATAGCTGCTTAGAAAACTGCGACAGAAATTTTTATTACGGACGGAAGAACGAACGAACGGACGGACGGACGGAAAAGGTTAAAACATTATAGCTCCCTTCTTCGAAGCCGGGGTGTACATATTTACGATCAAATATGATAATTGAATTATAAACGGAACACTTATTTTTGCGTTTTCTGAAATTTGTGTCAATCAAATTACATTAACAGTAAACATGATTTCTTTATCTGAAGAAAATCAAGCACGTTTTTTGCCAGGTAAGTAACATTTAACGTCCCCAAGTAACTATTTGCTTATTTACACATGAAGCTTATATCGCCCGACCAATCGGAACATCTCTTGGCGGTTTCCGTCATGGATCGGGAAAGTGACCATAGGCGGAAATAACCGAGGTGATCCGATTGATCGCCCGACGTAGATTCGCCAACCCCCCCCCCCCCCCCCCTTTACACACACACACAAACGTCTCTTGCGTACAGGCGGCAGATCTTTAACAGCTTTCATTGTTTGCTTTTTTCTGTGACGCATATTTCAAAACATAATCAACTAATTTTGTACGATTGATTTTGTTATTCTATTAATTCTATTAATTTTTTCATGTGCATGTTTTGAAAATAAATCTTAACTGTTTGAAAAAGCATTTTCTTTGTATGCTGATCAGGTTAAAAAAAGCTACTGTAAATGCTTAAATTACTATATATTTTACATGTTTAACTATAACGTCTCGTGCTTGCAGTGATTTTTGTAATCTCATTGGCGGAACATACTTGAAGAAAGATAACTGCTTCATTTAAAAAAAAAATATATATATGTAAACAGACAAAACACTTGAATACTTAAATAAATTTGATCTTTTATGCTTGGTACAGATTTTATGCTGATATACGCTTTTGCATGCGTTTCAAGGTACATGTATATATTGTAGAACACACGTCAGATTGTCAAATTATTATAATTACGAAGTAAATAGCAAAATGTGGCTTCACAGTCACATACAATCAGACGTTTGTTTTTAATTGATTGATTGATTGTTGTTTTACGTCCAGCAAGCAATATGTATTAAGAACGTGATGTTTAAATAAAAAGTTCGACAAGTTTATTTAATAAAATGATGATAAATCATTTTGATTGATTTAATTGATTGTTCGCCTTACGTCCAGCAAATTCGAGGTGAAAACATGTTTACAAACAAAACAACGGTGAAAAGGACAGGACAAACGATAACAAAATTTGTCTACCACTTGAAAAAGTATGTATAGGGTAATGTCTGAAAAGTTAGCGTTGTGTAGCGGCTACAACAAACCTACTTTTTACCTACCTAATGTGTCGTTATCGTGCAGGAATTGTGAAACGTTTAAAACACGGTACCCACTCTGGTCCACGGGCATACTTTCCGTAGTACCACTCACTCTTTCCCCTCACACGAGAGGGCCTCCCCTATCCGCTACCTGCGGACGCGTTGGGTAGCTCTGTGAGTCGAGCACTGGACCCTCGAAATATGTTCCAGTCCATACGATGTCCATTGCGACATAAATGTTCTGTCACTATCGATAATAACCATTCTGCAATTTTTATTCGCTAGCCGATACATTCTTTCTGTAAGCTAACACAATAAAAAAAAATACGTGTTAATTTATTTCAACTTTCCTCCGCGAATAGTAGTCTTTTTTTTATATTTCGAGGTTGACGCATCCTCATTTGTATCCCATTTTTGAGCAAGGCTAAAAAATTTAAATGTCATTTTTTTCATTGTATTCTTCAGACGAGATCGAAACATATTTGTATTTGATGATATACTGTATCAATGCGAAATGTCGATCCGGCAGTGCGATCTACAGTTGATAGTGATCTTGAATTTGATTTCTCTTAAATTCTTAGGGCCCTATGCATTATAACTAATTTGTAAAAAAAACCCATAGATTGGCGTTCTTGATTGTGCTGGATTCATAAACGCACTACCAATATTTATCAAATCGAGGCCCTCACACCAAGTCCATTTTACAATTTTAATACAATATTGATTGAATCAATTAAAAACAAATACGCAATACTTTTAGAAGATATAACGATATAACTGGACAACCAGTTTCAAATAGTTTTTAATAGTTGAATATTCAATCCATGCCACACATGGAAACATTTACCATTGTATATACTTTTGTAACAAATTTTGCTTTTTTGCGGTAACCAGACAAATTCATACTGACCAGGGGAGGTAATTTGAGTCAAAACTCTTTAATGAGTTATGTACGACATTCCGAATAGATAAAACTCAGACAACACATTCAGGTTTGAAACTGGTTGTCCAGTAGAGAGCTTGATTCGCTTTATTGATGATATACTTATATAGCAAATATATCAGTACAAATTAAAAAGACCGGGATGAACAATTCCCATGGGCTTTAATGGCCTATCGCTCATCAGAGCATAAAACAATTAAACTGTACCCCAGTATACTAATGTAAGGCATGGAAGAAGTAGAACTTCCTATTGATTTGATCTGTATACCTCATCCGCAAACAGATGAGTGTGAACTCAAGACTGTGTGCAGAAAATTTGCGAAATCTGATGTAAAAAGTACATCAAAAAGCATGTGAAAAAAATTACCCGTTCCATTCATAAGCAGAAAGGTCAATATGACGTAAAAACGCGTCGCAATACTTATAAAGTGGGTGTTTGAGTATAGCTCCATGTAGTAAATAGAACCAAACATGCTACCAATGTATGTTTGTCTAGTCATTGTATACATTCTATTGACTGATATGTTTTTCGTTTATCTGTCTATTTTTAAATGTTTTTGTTTGATAATGTTCATGTCATTGATGTATATATGTATATGAAGCCACAGTCCATGTAGACCATCTTGTGTGAACTTTTAATGTATTAATGTATAGACCTTGCAGTTTTGTGCATGATAAATAATTGTAAAAATCCCTTTCCCAAAATTGAATGTTACATCTTTACTCATGCTCTGCTCATATCTAATATTTTTTTTTATATTTTGTTCTTACTCCTTCTTTCTTCCATTAAGTGATGATTTGTGTGATTCGACTTTGTGCTTCCTGATAGGCTGCCTGTTAAACACCATTTTCATGCTGAAACCCAATGGATAATTGCATTGAAATGTACAGGGCGGCCATCGGGCTATTTTATTTACGTATACACTGCACCCACAAAAATGTCAATGTCAATTATCATGTAAATTCATACAAAGATATTCTACTCACCAATTTAAAGTGTTCATTACTCGTCGTTTCTCTCTCCCTACTTCAAAGTTTAAATCCAAATATAAATGCTGTTTTTCTATTGTTTGTTTTACATTTTATCCTTGTCATAGGAAATATTGAAAAAAATCCTGGCCCTACAGTAAATAATATTAGTAATCCTATATCCAATATCTCCGAGAATCCAATCTCAATATGTAATTTGAATATTCGTAGTATAAGAAACAAACTCCCCTTTCTCGAAAACTTCACGGAGGAGTTTGATATAGTTACTATAACGGAAACCCATCTAGATTCAGCTATAAGTAACGAAGACTTGCATCTTGATTCATTTTCAAAAACTATAATCCGTAAGGATCGCAACAAATCTGGCGGTGGCTTGCTAATCTATGTAAAGGATGATTTTTCAATTACTCGGAAAGGTGCACTCGAAAACCAAACTGATGAATCGCTTTGGGTAGAAATTAAAGGTAAAGGTAAACTTTTTTTACTTTGTTGTACTTATCGACCCGAATGGACGGACAATGAGTACTGGACACGACTTAATCATGCAATAGGATTAGGCTATGAGAGTAATGAAAACATTGTGATTACAGGTGATTTTAATTCTGATTTATTTAATGCTCACAATAATAAATTAATTGAAACAATGAACTTATTCAATTTAACGAATGTAATCGATAAGCCCACTCGCGTGACGGATCATAGCAGTACACTGCTTGATCCAATTATTATAAGTGACTCAATCAATTATATATTTTCGGACGTTTTTAAAGTACCTCCTGATGTAAGTGATCATGATGCAACAATAATTTTCTTAGATTGTCCTAGATATCTATCAAATTCATTTCAACGTGAAATATGGATATATGACAAAACAGATATTGAAAAATTTTCCCAAAAAATGGGCTCGACAAATTGGATTGGACTTCTTTCTGATGTCGAGGACATCGACGAAATGTGTAGTATATTTACCAACACGTTTCTTGACATCGCTAGGGAAAGTATTCCATCTAAAATAATTACCATACGAAATAATGATAAGCCATGGTTCAATAATGAACTTAGGAGAGAAATTCGTAGAAGAGATCGATTTAGAAAAACAGCATTTAAGTCTAAAAAACCAGCAGATCTAATAAAGTATAAGAAACAAAGAAATAAAGTTAATAACTTGAAAAAGGCTGCAAAGGAAAATTTTGAAAAGAATCTTGATAACATTATATTAGATAATGCTACAAACTCTAAAACATACTGGAAAATTATGAAAATGCTTATCAAATCAAATAAAGGATGTTCTAATATACCCCCACTTCAAAATATTATTCAAGATCATAGTTTAGGAGATGTAGTCTATGGGGACGACGAGAAATGTAATTTATTGAATAAGTATTTTAGCAAAATTTCCTCATTAGAGGATGAAAATGTCACTCTCCCGGATTTTAAACTTCGAACAAATATAAATTTAAATAATATTGTAATTAGTACAGAAGAAATTGTTGACATAATAACAATTTTAGAACCTAATAAAGCTTCAGGGCCAGACATAATAAGCCACAAAATGTTAAAATTGTGTCCCGAAAAAATAGCAATACCACTTCAATTAATTTTTAATAAATCACTGTACCAATGCAAATATCCATCCAGTTGGAAAATTGCAAATGTTATTGCAATATTCAAAAAGGGCGACAGCTCAATACCGTCTAATTATAGACCAATATCCCTCATTAGCTGCGTAGGGAAGATAATGGAACGGGTTATTTATAAATATGTTTATAATCACATGCAAAAAAATAATCTAATATATAAATATCAGTCTGGCTTTCTTTCTAACTGTTCCACTGTCCATCAGTTGTTAGAAATATATAATTGTATTTTAAATTCACTCGAGAAGAAAGAAATAAACTGTTTTGTTTTCTGTGACTTTTCCAAAGCATTCGACAAAGTTTGGCATAAAGGATTAGTATATAAATTAAAATCCTATGGTGTTGGCGAAAATTTATTAGAATGGTTTAAAAGCTATTTAAATAATAGGCAACAGAGAGTAGTTATCAAGCAATCGTCGTCGGAGCTTTGCAATGTATATGCTGGTGTTCCTCAAGGATCGGTACTAGGACCATTATTATTTATTATATATATTAATGATATAGCTGAAAATCTTGTTTCTCTTTGCAGACTTTTTGCTGACGACACGTCGTTCAGCTATGCTAGCCGTGATGTTTCACAGATACAATCTGTGATTGATCACGATTTGAGAGAGCTGAACGATTGGTCACGAAAATGGTTAATGTCGTTTAACCCTGACAAAACTGAAATTATGTTATTCTCAAATATATTACCACCAGATATAAGATTTACACTAAACGACACAGATATTCCAGTTACTACTTTTCATAAACATCTAGGAGTCACTTTTAGCAGTGATGCTAAGTGGAACATACATGTAGAAAATATAATATGTAGTGTTTCTAGGCACCTGAACGTACTCAGGAAACTTAAATATAAATTAAAAAGAAAAAATTTAGAAAAACTATATTTGGTCTTCATAAGACCACTTTTTGAGTATGCCTGTGAAGTTTGGGATAACGTTGGTGTGGGTTACTGCAATAAACTTGAGCAATTGCAGCTAGAGGCGGCTCGAATCGTCACAGGCCTACCAAATTTTACCAATTCAATTAATATTTATACCGAAACGGGGTGGGAGCCTTTGGCTGAGCGTAGAAAACGTAGGAAACTACAAATGTTTTATAATATACAGCATAGTTCTGCACCAGCATATCTTTGTAATTTAATACCACCAACTATACAAAGCACGTCCGTGTATCCCTTGCGTAACGGTAAAAACATAATGACCCCTTATTGTAGATTGTCCCTGACTAACGAATCTTTCATACCGTCAACTATTCGACAGTGGAACAGCTTAGATATGTCAATCCGTAATGTCGAATCTATCTCTAAATTTAAATCCGAATTAAAAAACCTGAACCCACATCGAAAAGTCCCGAAGCATTATGAATATGGACAGCGTAAATTTAATATTGTCCTAACACAACTTAGATGCTTTGCTTCATTTTTAAACTATGATCTGTACAAAGTTAATATTATTTCTGATCCATCCTGTCGTTGTGGGTCTAACCGTGAAGATTCGTATCATTATTTCTTTGCATGTTCTAAATATACTAATATTAGAGACAGATTATTTGATAACCTTGCCTGGCTACCAAATTACTGTCAAGTAAATCTAGAACTTTTAACATCTGGCAACCCGTTATTGTCCACCGAACAGAATGAACAGGTTTTTAAACATGTATATGAATATATCAAAGGGTCAGAAAGATTCCATATTGTCTAATGCATTAAACACAAGGTTTTCGAATCACACATATCATCACATCATCCTTATTCTTTATTTTTTCTAATATCTGTAATATTTTTTTCTTTCCTTATACATTCTCTCTTTCTCCTTGTACATATTTTACTCTACACGTATGATATACTATAAATTATATTTAATTGTATGCATGCTCCACGAACGTTCTTATTGTAATATATTGTATATTTGGAGAAGACTTCATAAGTTTGTTTAACTTGTGTCTTATCCTTTTTGCATATTTGAGCAAATAAAATATGTTTAAACTAAACCAAACATGTAAGTTTTAAGTTGCAATGGCGTTGGGACGGTTCTTATATTATTTAAGAAACTGTATCTAACGCTATATATAGAATCCAAAATCATTAGGCATCAACATATTTAGTGGTTCACCATGATATGTTAAAACTTTTCTTCAGATATGTTGAACAATTTAGTGTTCACCAATTCAAAATTGTTTGCTGAATCTGAAATAAATACCATAATAAAATGATCAACATTAAAGGTCAATACCTCTTATAGTTATTGAGATATGACTTCTTTTAATAAATACCAAAAAATAGAAGATGATCTTTACCTTTGACCTGGTACGTTTTACGGTCAATGGTCAAAATGCATGACACATTAATTATCAATGGTTGTAATGGGAGATTACTCCTCTTATAAGATGATGTCAAATCATTCCCTTCAAATATTGCGCATTTATGAGGTAATATCTGAATATCTGTTATAGTTACTAAGATATCGTGATATATTGCAATTCACAATACATTGCAGGGTAGTCCGAGAATCCTCTGCCGTCCAACGCTTTTTTTTTGCGTTGGACGGCAGAGGATTCTCGGACTAATTGCAGGGAAGATAAATGTTCAAAAATTCAATAACAAAAATGAGAAATCAAGACCTTAAAAGATCTACATTTTGGTAAAGGTTTCACATTTGTATCTATTGCGGTTAAGGAGAAGATCTGCGCTCAACATAAGGTCAAAAATTAGAATGTGAACTTGACCGTTGTCTTTGTGACCTTTTTCAAGGTCAAGGTCAATGATGACCAACAGTGAAAACCCGAAGTCTTTGTCAACTCTGGTTCATGGGTACAAAATATACTTGCCATAAAAAAGGGGAATAACTACTATAAAGAATCATCAAAATCCTTTGCGCGATATGTAACAAACTGTCGAGATCAATAACTAACCAATTTGAGATAACTTTTATTGCGACACGGTTTTAGTTTAAATGTACACACGGTTTTTTGTGACCTTGAAATTAATTTAGTAAACAAAAGGAGTTCGATGTGTCATTGTTTACTGCGAAAGCGTAATGTTTAGTACATCTATGGTACAAAATGTCTTAACGACATGTTGCGAAACAACAATTACAATGCAAAAAGAAAAAAGGAAAAAATAAGAAACAGAAAAACAACAGTAAGGGTTTCCACTCGGAAAGTTGAAAGCCCTTATAATAATGTAACATCAGCAAAAAAGCTGGGGTTATCTTGTCATGATGTTCTAGATAAAAGAACATAATACCTAATATTGTTACAAATATATTTAGATGCACTTTCAGTGTTTCAAATGTGGGGCTACCTACAAAAGTCAAAGAGCATTGATGAGACATGTGAGAACAGCCCATCCTTGGACCATGCTTTAATGTAACCACTATCACACGTTAGCACACTCAGGTAAAGCATGGTTATGCACCAAGCGGCAATCCATGGACTGACAAGTCTTGAAATTACAATTCCTCATATAGAAACAATATAAAATAAATAGAAAAGCCAAAAACGTAGAACAGTAGAGTGAAACTCTAAAACGAGTAATACCTGATTGCTTGATTGATTGGATGTTTGCTTTACGTATAATGAGCAGTATTTAAGCTATTTACAGGACGGAGACAAGTCATCAAACAATAAATCAATGGGACATCGAGAACAAAATTTTGACTACCCCTGGAAAAGTATGGAGTAAGCGTAAGGGGGGGGGGGGGCGGGAAATTTACCCTTTTGTAGCAGCTACAATGAGCCTACTCTTTTTCTAAATCTGAAAAAGAGGTCACTGTCGTGCAAGGAGCGTGGAATTCTCCAAAAACGTCACGCACTACAGTCTGTGGCCAGGGTTTCGGTATTATAATCTGACAACCCCGCCAACGAGAGGGTTTCCCTTATTCGCCAACTGTGGACTCGCTTGGCTGATCTGTAGGTCGAGCACTAAACCTTCCCAGTATGGTCCCAGCAAGTGGTACATGTAGAACTGACAGAACCAAGCCTCATTTCTGCATCGCTCATGTTTTCTGAAAGGAACTTAGTATTTATGCCGAAATCTCTTATTAGGACTCAAAATTATTCTGGGGAATGATGACCACCCCGAGTATAACTTGTCCCTGCAAACAGCGACCTGTTCTTTTCCAGTTAGAATCACCACTACCCCTGACCCCTAAGAAATGAAGGAATAAATGCCTAAGAAGGGAAGGAATTTAACAAAATTGTAAAAAAGAAAATAGCAATTGGTTTTGCCAAAAGCTGATGAGGCCAAAGAGGGGACGCGGTGGCTCGGATTTTTTGCCCCGCAGAAAAAAACCATAAAAAACTGTCATTAACTCTGATACATATGAATAATCAATTCTTCCATATCAAAAAGGCTGTGTCAGGACAGATGGAAAAGTCATTTTTCCTGATGGCACAATCTATTGTTTGAATTTAACTTAAGTGGCCGATTCAAAGTATATGGTTTTTAATTGCATTGCTCAAGTCTCATGATTGATTTTATATGTTAAATATAGTTTTTAGTTGCCATGTTAATGTCTCAGGTAATTGTATTGCTATAGGGTCAGGATTTATTTTATTCGTGAAATGGGGTTTTCAATTGCATCGCTTAAGTATTTGGAGTGATTTTATATGAAAAATATGTTTTTAATTTCATCGCAAAGGTAGTACATTATAGACCGATCATAAAAGTCAAATTCCGCCGTTTAATAATAGTCTAAAACGGGCGCAATTTACAAACAAAACTGCCGTCTAATCATAGAAGCATGCTTCATGCGTTCTATTACGGACAGAAAAAGTGGCGGTGTAAAAACAACATCTCACCTCTTACTTTCCATCCGTGGATTATGTATCGTTACAGCTCGAGCGCCTCTGTATAGGTTATTGTACCAACCAAACCATTGAGAATTTTTTACTTCTAGTATAATTCGCAAAAAGAACCAGCTAAAACATAATGTTAAAATGTGAATGGTGTTTATTTCAAGAGAATACACTAACATAAACGTCAGAATGGCATTGAGAAGTCTAGAAGGAATTCTGTTGCAAAACTTATTCATTTACCATTGCAGCAAAAAAATTAATGCTAAATGAGAAACACAACTTTAGGTTACAAGGAGACATTTAAAAATGTTCCAACAAAGCGTACTCAATAAGTGTAAACGCGTAAACATATTAATTTGTAAAAAAAACCCATGACTTTCTTTAAAAAAATTTTTCACATTCCCTTAAACATTGTACTCACATTTCGAATTATGTACCTTATGTACAGTCTCATTTAAAACTAGACAGCTAAAACAACTACTTTATATTGGTTTTTTTCAATAAAAAAAGTACTCGCCGTACAAATATTTAGATCTCGGTAATGTTTTTTTCATATTTTGAAAAAGCTACAGTGATTAAAAAAATTTCCCCAAAAATTACATTAGCATGTCAAACATTTTAATCTATAATATACTGGTTGTGATATAGTGACACTTTACATTTTATATATTGTACACAATTGGAAAGTAAACCGAAATTAATCAGCTTATTGGATGTATTTCTTAAAATAATTGCTTTACAATCATTTAAAGATTACATCATCGACGCACATAATTATGAGTATCATATCAATAGTAGAAATGTGATAAAGTGTAATATTGTACAAAAAGGTTTTTTTAAATTGCATAGGTCACATTGCTTCCGTTAAAAGGCGAGATTTGACAACAATTTGTATCCCTATACCGTTTTAGCCAACATACCTTAACTTGCCAAATACTTGGCTGTATATTGGTTACTAATATACTTAGATATCAGTCTATAGTGTCAATACTGATCTTTACTAATAATCATCTTCGTTATATGTTAATCTAAACTTCACTTAAATGACAGATGTATTGTGGATGTTACTTCATCTTTGCTCTTGGTGATAAAACGAAATCCGTGACGAACTTGGTTGCAGGTAAACATGGTGTGTGCTATAATGGTGGGATAAAACCAAAACATCAAAACTTGCTGCGTCTCTAAGAAGACCAATCGCAGAGTATCAGTTGTGAACTTTCCTGACCTCCTGCAATCTGGGAAAACACATAGCAAGCGATACTTTGATACAAATTTAAGTTCTTAACGTTCAAGATGTATTTCTTTATATTTCTAAACTAATCGATTTAAGACAATTTTCAACAAAATAAATGGTAGAAAATAACACAATAAGAAGAAACATTATAAATAAATCTTGATACCATCCATGCAAACTCTAAGACACCACAATTATAAAATTTTACCTACATAACTTGATTGGCCTTTAACGGAATATGTCGTCTGTGCCGTTTTTCCACTACCTCATAGCTAATTCATAACTTGCAAGACATATTTTGTAATTTGTTTCTATTTTGAAATCAGACTTGGCCTCGAGAAATGTGTGTCTGTCTGACTTGTTCTAGAAATGTGTTTCTACTGTGCAAAAGGTTCACAGTGGCTGCTCGGTTGAAGCGACAGGAGTGTTGTGGGTAAAATTTTGTAGGCAAATACTCTAAAAAATAAATTATAAAAACTATTGAGTATTTTGTAGAGGATGCCACATATCTTATGTGTACAGTTGGTTTATATATAGGTTTTAAGTACTTGTATATAGGCCATTTAACCACTTGCCTTAAATATCAATAATGGCGTTTCCTCGGTTGATGTCGAAATTTCGAATCGCAAAAAAATAAATCTTATAAGACTTTACATTAGCTGAAGGCATAGACAAGTGAATAAGATTTATCACGTCTGTAACATAGGATACTTTGTTTTTGTTATTACAAATATTTTTTTATCAGTCTTCTCGTTTCATATCAATCAATCTTACACTTAAGAGTAATTCAAACCAAACGTGTACCAATTTTGGTAGGTCCTTTTCTAACATTGTATCTTATAGCCCGCAAATTCATTATAAAGTGACCGACTTGTTCATAGATCAAATGTAAACTGTAAACATTATAACATTATGAGTAATTCTACACACATTCCGGTGGGTTTTCTTGTCAATGCAATTATGGAGACGAAAATGGATTAAAATCCCAGTTTTATAAAAAGCATTTTTAAACTAGATTACTTTACCTATACAATGGGAGAATATGTATTTATTTGTAGCAACATCACTGCAGCAGTTATTATGGACTTTGTTGATACAATATTCAAGGCCTTCCGCTCACTATATTAGTTTACTATATTCCAGTGCATGGGCCCCTATATGATTTTGTGGATAGGAATATGACAGTTCGAAGTTTTCAGTTCTACGATCGCAATCATCAACTTGTTGACTCTTACAGGGAGAAAAAGAGGTTTCGGATCACGATTAAGTGGACAATTCTATCAGTTGTCACAGAAATGCGTTAAAAAGACTATATTTGAAACTTATTACGAATTTAGACGAAAAAGAGCCCAAAGCACGGAAAATAGCTCTCATCACAGATAACGAAAAATGTCCCTCCTCGCAGAATGGTTGATGACTCTTTACGTAATCCTTCACCTATGTTTTACTATAGGTGTTGATAGTGATGTTGAGTAACACGACAATTCTGTGCTAATTACTTAGCGGGAAGTACATTTAATCGATTTAGTGTTAAACTGGTTAGTTCGTTATTGATCTTCTTACTTTCCTTCATAAAGCTATTAATTGCACAGTTTGCACAGCTGGTTCAGATTTCCCAAAATACATCGTATGTTTAAATATAATAATTATATATAAAAATGTTGTATGCTAGTTAATGTATCAACCTTTTTCAGATATTTTTTAAATAATTTGCCGCATTGTACAATTGTTTGGCGATTTCCGATCAACAGTTGGTATATTTGCAGATTACATTTTTATATTACATGTGTATTTTTGTCATTTTTTAAGTTTATGTCTTTGTTCTCTGTAAGTGTTGTTTGTCTTAGTCTACTTTGTTTTATTTTGGAAAACGTATGTTATTTTTTTCCATCCATATTGATTTTTTATATCACGTCCTTGTATCGTAGGTCTTCTTACATAAAATTGCAGGTGTGCTAGAAAAGGATGTCTTGCAATAATCTACCTTATTGAGTAAATATATCTTCAAGGCTACGATGAACCTATATGATTTTAAAGGTATTAGACTAATCTAGCAACGTTGGCTCTCCATCTAAATCAATGATGTAGTTTTGAATTCGTACAAGTAATAAAATATTATTAGAACTAAACACTCGTTGAAAAACAAATGTCAACGAGGAAACTATAAACGTACTGTATTAATTAGACCAAGAACAACTTAATCTAGATTTTTATGTGACTGTATGGTTGTAAATTGCAACTGATACTGATGTTTAAGCGTTCGGAATAAGACTAAAGATGTATGAAAAATATCAAGAAAGCCGACATAAAAGTCAATGGACGATTACCAATCCGAATTTATACAAACAATTTCAAACACGAAACAAAAAACAAAAGAAAAACGTAAAATGAGTATTGCAAACCCAATAAAAACCATGGGTGACTCAGGTGATGCGAACGTGTAAGCCTCTAACAAGACACCCTTCAAATTCATTAAATACATTATCATACACACCAGGAGGTCGATACTTTGTCCGAGTGGGTAAAGGCCTTGAGGTCATTGATTCAAATAAGAATAAGTTGTTTAAGAAGGTCTATGAGTATTAAAGCATCATCAATTTTCAGAAATCTTGATGCTCCTAAAACTTTGTCCGATATTCATGAGAAATATGTTGTTTTGCCAGCAGATAAGGCCCCTAACAATATCATTTTTATCTGCAAAAACATTACATAGAGTGTTTAATTAATGAGTTAGGCATTGATACTTCACTAGGCAATCCTACTTACACATTCACTGCGCTTTCAAAAGAGGAGATTATTGAAAATCACAAATCGGTATTGGCATCCTTTGATCTCAAAATCAGAGTCGAAGATTGTGATCTCCCTTTATTATATTGGATTGCTAAACTTCACAAAAATCCATACAAACAGCGTTTCATAGCAGGATCGTCTAAGTGTACTACCAAAACACTATCGCAACTCCTGACCACTATTTTAACAACAGTAAAAACGGGACTTCAAAAATACAGTGACATTTGCTACTCCAGAAGTGGAATAAATGAAATGTGGATATTAAAAAATTCAAAAGACCTGATAGACATCTTGAGGTCTGGATCTCTTTCCCATTGTAACAGCATTAAAACATTTGATTTTTCGACACTCTATACGGCCATCCCTCATAAAAACCAGGCTAAAAGATCTTATAAAACGCTGCTTTTTCAAGAAAAACGGAAAGAGACCATATAAATACCTGGTAATTAGTCATGACAGATCTTACTTCGTCATCAATGACTCCAAAGCTAATACTAAATATACTGAAGACCAAATCTGTCACATGTTAGATTTTCTAATTGACAACATATTCGTCATGTTTGGAGTACATGTTTTTCAACAGACTGTTGGTATTCCAATGGGTACTAATTGTGCTCCTCTCCTCGCCGACCTGTTTTTGTACTCCTATGAGGCTGAGTTCCTAGAAGGCCTACTGAAGAAGAAAGAAAAGACTCTGGCCCACACCTTTAATTTCACATCCCGCTATATTGATGATGTGTTGTCCCTCAACAATGCTAAATTTGGTGACTATTTACATTCAATTTACCCTAGCGAGCTTGAAATTAAAGACACCACCAATACACTAAGATCAGCCTCTTACTTAGACCTACTTCTAGAAATAGACTCAGGAAAACTACAAACTAGGCTCTACGACAAGCGTGATGACTTCAACTTTCCAATTGTCAACTTCCCGTTCATTGACAGCAACATTCCAGCAGCTCCAGCGTATGGTGTGTACATTTCACAACTTATACGTTATTCTAGATCCTGCGATCGTTATTCAGATTTTCTAGACCGATCTCTGCTGTTGACTGCTAAACTACTCAAACAAGGATTTGTTGTACCTAGGTTGATGTTATCTCTCCAGAAGTTCTATGGTCGGCACCACGACTTAATTGATCGTTACGGGAAATCAGTGTCTCAAATACGATCTGACATTTTCGCTGAGTCATAGGTAGTGTTTCCTATTCCTGGTTTTGACTTTTCCCTAGACAAGACAATGAGTAACTCGACGGGTGTCTAATTAGAGGCAGGCACTGCTTACTCGTCCGGAGCACCTGAGTGCACCCATGGTTTTTATTGGGTTCGGGTTACTCTCTTTCTGTGTTTTATGTTTTTGATTTTTGTGTTGTGTTTGTCTATATCCGGATTTGTAACTGTCCCTTTGTTTTTGGCTCTTGTTGTTCGGTCGGTTTTCTTTGCTACTTTCTTTTTTTTTCTACTATCTATGACGGCTTTAACAATATAAGGATGCAAACTGGCCTATCACTTATGCCCTACTGATGGGCACTTTGAAAATTATGCGTTTAAAACAGTCGACTTCTAGCTTTAATTAAACACTATAACACAATGTCTGTTAACAATTTTTAGATTTTCTTTGTGTTTTCTAAGAAACAGCATGTCTAAGTGTCATGTACAAATGATGTTTGTGAGGTTCTTTACAAAAACGACTGCCATGGACAATCATTGTTTCAGATTGGTTGAAAATTGATCAATCTTTTCATCATAAGTACAGATGTGATGTCACTTGCAATATATAATGTTTATGTGGTCCGGACTATTTGCTTATCGGACAAAAATCTCAGTATTGGAAATCCATGTTTCTGATAAGTGGAAATTTAAACAAATTTCATTGACTACAAAGCCGGGAAATTACTTTGCAAAATTAAAGGATAAGTGGTCCTGAAAATTCATTTTTTGTTGGCTGAAATTTTTTCATACACTTCTCATCTAAAACAACAATGACAAATCCATTGCTACTGAATGTAATTTTGTATTGATGATGCATGGGGGTCTCTTTATAATTTTTCTATATATTCCTGATAGACTTCAACGTTCTTTCTAATTGGACTTCCGAGTTTTTTCTCATTGGACCTTCGATTCTTTTCTGATTGGACTTCCAAGTTTTTTTTCTTATTGGACTTCCAAAATGTGTAGAAGCGATATTTAGTCGTTTTCTACAGTAACCTGTCTGTAGCTTTAGCCTCTAATTTTATTCTACAGAGTAGTTGAAGCCCACTAGTCTAGTTGGTGAATTTTTAGGGTCAGGTCATAATACGAAAGGCCAGGCTGTGGACCATTGTGAGTGACCTGTTTGGAAAATGTAACGTTTCTTGCCCTAACAACACTTGTGTCAATAAAAGTACGCTCGTTGTAGCCGCTTCAACTGGCTAAACGTTTGCCCACACTCTATATTCCATACTTTTTCATTGGCAGCGTAAATTGCCTGCCACTGGTCCATGTAATGTCCTGAATGGATAGTTTGTTAACTTGTTCTAGTCCTAAATATAGATGAAATACTGCTTGCTGGACATTAAATAAACTTTTAATAAATCAATATTTTTTTCTTTTCTAGTCACAATTATCTGTCTTTTGGATCGTATTTTCCAATTCATTTTTTGTTCACTTGTTCTGGTCCTTATATGACTGAAATACAGCTCGCTGAACATGAACACCATTCAATTAATTACTTTTATTAAATGCAAGATTACATACAATTTCTCTTGTATTCGCATTAAGATTGTTTAAACGAAGACCATTAAAACCAACCGAAATCCACCCTTCTTCGTGTGTCAAGTATTATGCCTGACAATGATCAATCGAAATATTAAATATTATAGTTTTATAGCTTACTGGAATTGTGTCCTTAGCACAAAACTGAGTATGAGAAGATTAAACATTGTGGCTCTAAGACAAGTAAAATGTCAACTTCTTTATGCTAAATGGTAACAAACCTTAGAACTTTCCGATACTTTTTATAACAAGGTTTGTTGCACTAAACGCAAAACAGGAATAACATCGTAATTAAACTGGATATTATGTTACATTGTTTATCAACAGAAACAATGAATTTAACGAGAAGAACTATGGTCATGTTATCGTCTTTATAAAGATTCTCCAACAAGAAATTTGTATTGCAACTTACAGGAAAACGTCTAGACATATTTGAAATCTTACACAGATAGGGAACAAAAATAATTAAACGTGTAACGGTAATTATCTTCACGAAAGTCGTACATAAAATCATGTTTTAGCAATAAGGAACTTGACAACAGTTCACAGCCCCCACTTCATTTTATCGTCTTTAAGTACCTTTACTACAACTTATAATGATATTACATAATTCTTTATCTTAACTATTGGATACCAAGTTATGTTTTAAATATTGTAAACAATTTTTTGTGTTTTGAAAATTTTTTTAGATATAAAGATACATTTCATATTTAATCTGCTTCAACTAGAAAATGGATATAAAAAGACTTATTTGGTGAAAATAAACATAAAAAGTTGCGAAACATTTAAGTTACATTAAGTTTACAGTGTTCTCACAACATTTAAGTTTACAGTGTTCTCACAAGACAATAGAATCATCTGTATGTAAATACCAGAGATTTTCAGTTTGCTGCTGATAAGCTCCTGCTAACAGTACAGAATAATACCAAAAAAATTTTCTAATTGAACGCAAAGTAGATGAGTCAAAAGAGTTCGACTTGGATAACAGTGACTGGAAATTATTTTTTGCTACATTAAATACAAATACATGTATACACTATACACATTATAACGTATAAAGTTTTTAATTTTAATTATTTAGAATCCTAAATAAATGTCATTGTTATATGTTAAGCTAAAGGAAAGGTATAGACACATTTTACTTGTTATTTGTATGACTTTCCTTAACCTGGAAAAAGTTTTAAAACATAAACTGAAGAAATGTGGCTTTTCCATTTCCTTTTTACTAAAAACAATAGAGATTTATAATAACAAATGTATAAAACCGGACTTTCCGAATTTGAAACAATTCTTAGTTCTGTAACATAAAATATAATAAATGCAATTTTTATAGGTAATCGATTATCAGTATAAATAAAGTCAGCATTCTGTTTGTGCAAATGGGTATTTTCCTTTATTGCTTATGTTTGTAAATGGATGTAATAGTATTTCCCTTTATTGTAAAAGAATACTGCATTGGTCGGTGTCTAACTTAGTGTTTATCCGGGTTCACTGTCCTTTAAGTTTGCTAGATTAAATAGATAATGAAGGATATTGTCTTGCGGCGTTTGATTTATTAACACAGTAACTTCCCCCCAAAAGAAGACTAAGTTGTTATTATTGATAAATAATGACTCGGTCTTCCTTGTTAATCATGAAAGGGGATTGAAACCTTAAGACGAATAATATTGCCATTTCAGTACTAGTGTTATGTTGAGAAATAAAGCCATTTATTATTAAGAAAAGTGTAGACTTATTTGACCTGAGCAGCAAAAAAGGTAATTTTAAACTTGACGATATGCATATCGATTCTATAAATTTAGTTTTTAATGGTAATCCAATGTTTTTTTTTAATAAGCAATACCCTTCTGCCACTGCTTTAGGTAGAATGCGTTGTTTTTCTATCTTTCACTAACATTTACTTTAGACTTTTATTATGGATATTAACTTCATTAAATGTCATAATTGTATAATATATCATTTATACTATTCTTCCAATTATTATTACATGTGTATAAATCTGGATTGCCAAATCCAAATAGGCCACGAGTATCAACATTGGGTGTAGTTATATATTGAATAATCAGTGTATTAACAAAACATGAAGTAAAAAAAATTATGTGATCAGTTTATAGAAAATTTGCATTAGGATACTGAAACTTCTTCGAGAGGAGAATTTTATTTCGTTATTGAAATCGAAATTTTGGGTAGAAATATATTTCTTGAAACTTAACTTTTAGCAAGATTTAGATGATGTAACATCACGTTTCTCAAATCTGAAGTTTGTACAGTAGTAATTGAATTGGAATCAATTTCAATATTTCAACGAGTGTTGAAAAAATATTGTAACTATTTTATAACACTATTACGAAACCCTTCTGGGTTGGGGTGGGGGTATTAGCTTATGCTAATTTGTTTAGTTTCATTATACATGTAATATTTATATGAAAATGTAAGTACGTTACATTAACGTAACGACATACAATATTTCTCTTATCCAGGTAAGTTTAGATCTGGTTTATAAACGATCAATTTTTTTAGTACTTTTCAAAAATTGTATATGTCAAATTATATATAATTTGTTCACCATTACATTGTATTGTAAGAATTTTATTATTTATTATTATGAAATTTTATGTCTTGCTTATATGCCTCTTGTTACAGGTTAAAATGTCAATGGTGCAATTAAAAACACTGCTGTAACAACTTCATTAAAACCTGGGGGTCATATTAACTTAGTAGTCATCAGCAGTCAAATTAGATAATGACTTAATTAGATAATAAATATACTGAAGATAAAATCTATTCAATGTTAGATTTTCTTTTCTAACAAATTCCGAGTTCTTAAAAGGCCTGTTGGAGAAGAAAGAAAAGTCAATGGCCCAGAATTTACTTAAACATTCACTATTTTGACGATGTCTAGTCCCAGTGCTATATTTGGTGACTTTTTACATTTAAAGATTGAAATCAAAGACACCACCAATAAACTTACGTCGGCCTCTTAGACCTACTGCTAGAAAAAGACTCTACGACACACGTGATGACTTCAACTTTACAACTGTCAACTTCTTTTTCGTCGTTAGAAACATTCTAGCAGCTCCAGCGTATGGTGTAAAGATTTCACAACTTAAACGTTATGCTAGCTACTTAACCAGCGGTTGACTTTAAAGTCATCACTTAGAAAATGTTACGGTTGAAATCATGACTTAGTTAAACGTTACGGAATCTTTGCGTCAAAAAATGACTATCGATTTGTTTCATTTGTCCTAACCACTTTCCCTACCTGTCATTGAATTATGACTAATCAATCACCAATATGATTTTTATGAATTTGAATTTTAATCTGTTTAAATTCATGACGGGTGCCACGACTGAAGCAGAAGTTGCTTACCCTTGCGGAGCACCTGACTAACCCCTGGTTTTAATGGGGTTTGTGTTACTCATTATTTTGTTATTGTATTGTGTGTCTGTTTGTTCTTCTCCTCTTTTGTTTAACCGTGGTTTCGTCTGTCCTTGATTTATCTTTCCGGAATACTCCTCTATATCTTCGCTTTTCTTTTTCTTAATTATGTATATCATTCTTCATATATATAATCATATATAATTAATTACAATGAACATTATGAATACTACAAACCTTAGGCTTTAATTGTGTTTTACACTCGTTGGGACGTTGCACTCATTGCGAAATATTTAAAATTGTAAATTGAACTTTCAAGAAATATTTTCGTATTGTAAATAATGATGTTTCTTTTTTGAACTTTGTTAAATAAGTACATATACGTCACTTTAGACTAATAATGAACATTGTATCTAACTCATCGGGAAAAATGCAAATCCCATATATGAAAATAATAGCAAGTTAAGTTATCATGACTGTTTATATAAATGTTAATTTTGAAGCATAACAAGCTCATGACATTTACAACTGATAAAATGTCAATAAGGTGATTAAACTTTGTATGGTGCATTTATAAAAATAATCTTGCACGTATTTATTGACAAATTTAAAACTTTAGAATTTAAAACCCACGTTTTTTGTTCCTGTTTATTTTGGTATTATCTAGTTGACAATGTTGTTGATAGATTGCCATGTGCTGTTGTTCTTGTCTGCTTATTGATGTGTATGACCTTTGCATTCATTCTTTATGATCACTACGTATATCTATCTTCTATTCAGTAGTCTTAATACTTGGTTCTTTATTATAACTTTGACATGTGGTTCATTATTGTAACTGCGACACTAGTTGACAATAATAATATTTAGATAAGGAACGCAATGTTATTTTGGTTTACTGATTCGTGTTTGCTGCATTTACAGAATTGCAATGTTAATAATATATCTAAAGAATTTTCAATATATTTGCTTAAAGCTTTCGGTTAGCCAAGTACACACAATGACATTCTTAGTTTAATTTATTTATTAAATATCTGACCTTGAACCAACGAACTGTTTTCCAGTGTAATTACAAGAAGGAAAACAACAGTGTGCATATGTATTAGGAATGGACTTACAATCCGAGACACGGACGTAAAACAGAAAAGTAAAACAAACTATGAAAATACAAACTCCTATAATAATCAGAAGAAAACAAACGTGGTCTGAAAGTATGTTTTATACCAAAACAAAAAATTGTCACACCTTTTGGCAATAGCAAACGATTTTAATTTATTAAATTTTAAATTATTTGATCACATTGTTTTCCTCTATAAATGCGATTCTAAATATTACCACCTCACTGTTGTTATTCTTATCGTGCACGTAAACCATTTTGAGTCGGTTCACTCTTTTTCGTCTAAGCATAAATCTTAGACAAATTATAATTACCTATGTGCCAGAGACAATAATTTTTACAGTAAATCACATCTTACAGAGGTTACAATTAATGCATTATTTCAGAAGAATACAATCAAACTCGATATGATCTGCATAAAAGTTGTATTTATTGTAAGTCTTTTCAAGGGTAGCCAACCATACTTTGGTTTCTGGCTATAGTCCTTAACTAACAAAAACGTTAATATTGACAACAAAATGAGCACAAGAAATTAAAATTAAAAAAACGAGACGAAAACTGTAAAGAAATACTCGATACAGAGATTATCTACCATGTTCAGAAGACAATCGAAGAACGTCGGTTTTTTAAAATAATTTTCGCAATTATGTCATTCATTTCTATGGAAAATAAATAGAATCCGCATGTCATTTAATTGCACATTTTTAATTTGTGTTGCAACATATTTTACTGCAAAAACAAAACCTTTTAGGTGAATATTGCTTGTGTAATGTAAGATGTCGCAACAAGTTAATTGAGTCGATGTACACATTCAAAGTACTATTGTTCAAAAACTATGCCAACAAGTATAAACAGGAAACAATATATTTTAGAACTGTCATATTTTGTCAGAGTTAATATGCTTCAGACCGTGCTTTGACAACATTTTTTTACTATAATTTGTAAAAGGAGAGATTTGTGTAATTAAAGTATGCATCTACCTTTGACAACAATCTTTTAAACAACTATTTTATTTTTAACTCTTTCGGCTGTCTTAACACTCTAAGGATTAAGCTGGTTCTTGACGGTTTCATTATTATATGTGAACAGCCGCGAAAATTCCAGGCTTATGGAGGTACAACATCATAATTAGAAATCGACGTAAAATTGAACGTGACATGTATGCTTTAATATTTTGATATTTTACACACAAAATGTAACCAGAATAATAACTGTAACTTTATAACATCTTATATTAAATTAATTCTTATATTCTTTCCACATGTAAACTCGCAAAATAAACTCTTTTTAAAATATTGTAAACACGGAAGTAAACTTTTCGTGTTGTGAGGATGCTGCATACTTGACACTGTTAAAAGAAACATTTCCCAAGCCAAGGTACTCCTCTGACAGAGTATTTTTATTCGTTTTACTTACATTTACATGGGAAGCCAAACGAGCATTCGTTCATAAGCAAGCAAAGTTCCACTAGACCTCAAGGAAAACCAAGATGACGAATTTACCTGAGAACTTTAACAAATAATGATGAAACGGACATTGAAAATAACGCAGACGATGATCAAGATTTTATTTTTAATGTTATGGAGGTACAACATCATAATTAGAAATCGACGTAAAATTGAACGTGACAAAAAAAAAGAAGCTACCAATGAACATAACTTGGAATCGACAGACAATGGGATCGAAAAACTTTGCAAGTTTGACGTCCGAGGCGAAGATTCTAGCGAGTTCGTCAACAAACCGATTTTTTTACTGACAAATCATGTGGATGTACACGTTTACATACCCAATCGTGCAGTCAGGTCATCAATAGAGAAACGTTGATTGAATCTAGCGAAACATGTCTAAAGACTGATAAGGCAGAGTTGGATATGATTATTAAAGTACACAAGAAAAATGATACAAAAACTGATGCAAAAAAAACATCAGGTAAAAGACAAGGAAAGACTTCATCCAGAATATTACTTTAATAGACAGCAAGTTTGTAGAAATACATTATGTTTGCGCATGCAGTAGGAAAGTGTAAGATAGATGCAATATCCAGATCACTTGAAAAGGAAGGTCTGAACCCAAGACCTCATGGAATTACTGGTAAAAGTCCAAAATATGCACTCACAGTAAATGACATAAAATACATATTACATTTTATTAATCGGTACGGAAACAAGTATGAAGGCTTCATAATCACAAAGACTATAAAGTTAATTTACTTCTGACAAATTAAAAGCAGACATCCATCAAGAATATCTAAAAGCATCACAGGTTATAGGAAAATTAGTTTATCAGAGTTCAAAAAGATTTGGAATTAACAATGTCTTTATATTGTTTTAATGAGAACAGCTACAGATTTGTGTTCTAAGTGTCAGATATTTTCAACAGATTTAAATCAGTCGGGCAATTCAAGTAAAGAGGAAAAAGTAGGCATATTAAAAAAGTATGAACACCATCTGATCAAAGCCAAAATTGAAAAAGACTACTACAGGCAGCAGTGTCAGTCAAATAAAGACAATTACAGTAATATGACGACCAAAGAGATTGAGGTAATTTAAATTCATTTTTACGCAAGTCATACACATTTGTACATTTATTTCATGTTGATTTTTCATATCTCATAAATATATTATGATCCCGAACCTTAGACAGTATATAAACATTGCACTAATAGGATTAAAACATCAAACATAAATGAGGCAAAGGTGGGGGCCAAAAGGGCCCTCACCAACTTGTCATGACTACAAAACAAATTATAGTAACCACCATACTTAAACAATACCATGAAAAAACCCCAAAAGGGGTTTATGAGACTGGTTTATAAAATTATTAACAGAACACACTAAACTTGTCATGGCTACAAATCAAATTCTAGTAACCACCATAATTAAACAATCCCCTGAAAAGCCCACAAAAAGAACCTATGAAAATAGTTTATAAAACTCATCAGCAGACACACTCATGCCAAGCATAAAAAAAAAATTAAAAAAGTAAGACTATAAATAAAATCTTGAGGGTGGTGGCAGCATCAAAATTGAAAATAATTAAAAAGGAAGTCTATAAATAACATCATGAGGTTGGTGGCAGGGAATGGGAGGAAAAAAATTGTCAATCTAGCAAAATGAATCCAAAACTTTTAGAAAGAATTCCTTGTTGCACACAACTTCTCTTGCTTCATAAATATTCATTAATTGGTCACGTGACAATTGAGGTACAAACCAAGGTAGAAGAGGTTCAATTAAGGGAAGCTTTGCTCGCATAAAACTTTTTTTTAGTAAAAATAAATTTATGCTCCTAACCCTTAGCCACCTGAAAAATAATACCCAACATGTAAACCGCAATCTGCAATTAGCTCTGTGTCTCAAATATCATATAAACACAATAACTACTGCCATTTTGGGTCACCTAATGTGACCGGTTTAATCTGAATTGAATGAAAAGTTAACACAAAAATATATAAAGTATATAAACAGTATATAAACATTGCACTCTAGGATTAAAACATCAAACATAAATGAGGTGGGGGCCAAAAGGGGCTATAAAACTGCAGAATGTTTAAAATTATAAACCTATCATAATACAGTTGTACGATCATAAAAATAACATAGGTGCACTCAAAAGTAAATAAATATAAATACCGATAGGTATGTGTTTTGTAATACTAGCTCGTTATACCCATTTTACATTAAGGTATCTTACAGTAGGTTGACTGCTCCTGCCCGTCAACATGCATGTCCAAGTTTCAAGAGAGTTACTTTAACAATCAAATATTTTTCTATTTACTAAAATCCATTAATCTCCAGTACTTGCAACAAGAACACCTTATCAATTTATACACGGAAACGTATATAACATTTCACCAAATACAAAATAACTACAAAATACTGTAAATGCAAAATTATTTGTTGCTCGTCAACTTAAGGATTATCTGTCCAAATTTACTTCAAGAAGGCATTGAAATGCCATCGCCCTAAATTACAGATTTGGGCATCTTATTTCACACCTTGCATTAACCAAGTAGCTGCTACCATTCTAAAGCTGTGACTTTTAAAATGGTAACCAACAAAATGTTAATAATTGATACAGTACTTCTGAAAATTGAGATCTGGATATGGGTTCCCCACTTTTAGTTACCAATAAAAATTCAGATGTTCTACAGCCCCTGCTTATTAGATAGTTTGAAAGGTGATGAACCGGGCAATATTTATGATGTGGTTGTGGGGATACCACAACTGACATGACTGAATGGGGTTTTGTTTGTAAGACTGAAATTTTATAGGATAACCTGTGGTGGCCTGTTCAATATCTAATAGATGTATACAATGTTTTGTATTCTTTTCATTAATTGTACTAGTAGTTATTATTTCTCCTATTCTTAACAGGCCATAAAAAGCTGTCAGAAACATACATTTAAACATAAACAAAATCTGATTGTAAGTTGTCGAGCAAGTATGGTCTAGTGCTGCCACAAGTCTGTGTAAAATTGCAAGTGTTAAAAGAAGCATATTCTCTTTTGAAGGTCGCAATCTTTTAGCACCCTGTAAAAGTCTCCCTATATAAAAGGAATTGCAAGGGTCATGAAGCCCTCTTATTTTCTGAAAATATGCAATGGCCGAATTATATGTATAAAACTTAGAAGCTGCAAACCCTTTTTCATGCAATTAGGCCATGTATAAATAAAGAGTAGCTACAGTTATAGGAAGTGTAGTATCAGATTTACTTAACAAAGTGTAACAAAAATTATTATCGTAATCAGCTGACGACCCTGTAGAAGATGGTGTGCCCCGCACGCCACGTCTTTCAGAAGACAATAATTAATTTTCATAGAATTACTATTAGCAGTCTGTCGACCTTTCAAAAGTCATTCTAAATCTTCCTTCTTCTTATAAAACTGGATAATTTGTAATTACATCTCTGCTGGTTTGAAATACTAAATTTGTAACCTAGGCGGAAATACTAAATTAATAATCAAGGCAAAAAAATAAAGTTAACGAAATAATACCTTTAGGCTAATACGCAATATGTTATAATGTAATTTTTTAACATGCTTCAGACATTAATACATAAAACGGCATTTTCTATTACTTAGGTAATACATATTCAGGTCCGTTACTTGTAACTGAGAATTGCTTTTACTTCATGTAACAAGCTTTCTAAGAAATTATATATTGACAAATGAATTATATCAATAGAATCACAGACAAATGGTCTGAGAATACGATAATAGCAACGTCCGAAATGAGGTCAAGTGTAGTGACAAACTTATGAACCTGTTTCGTTACAAATACAAATAACAAAATCTTTTTTGTTTGTAATAAATGTAATAAGACTTTAAACATGACACTGGATTGCAATACTTACGCTTGGCTACGAAAATACTATTATCAGAATTATTATTGAATTAGAGCGAGTTTTATTAAATTACATTCAACATGCTTGAAACAGCAAAATAGTTTAAATTGTTGACTCTCACATTACGACTTAAGATATCTTGCACATTCCTAATTAGCGGGCTCGGTAGCCGAGGTATGTAGTCCTACTATTGATGGCGTGCCTGTTGCAAGTTTTCCTGCTGTAGGTCCTAGGTGCTCACCGGGAACAACGGATAACTGGACGCCATTGTATTGCTGAAACTGAAGTTTAATCCAATCAATACGCGAAAAAAATATTGCATAAACACAAATTTTTTGTTTTAATGGATTTTAAAAAGAAAACCATGATGTAAACAAATTATACCGTTTATGTTCCATCAGACCAACTACAAATGTTTTAATATGACGCTAGTACTCCTTGGAAGCATTAAAACACAAGATTGTCAATCCTATACATGGCAAGTATTCTCATTTATTAGCACGTTTAAATCTTTGGATTCTTTACACGCTAAGATTATATCTTACCGTGTACCTATCTAAATTACACAAATCTAACAAAGATTTACATTCGCTTGAAGTAAATGCTGTACTACTAACGTTTCGATATTCTTACTAGTGCTCTAACAGGCATCAGAAAACTTATTCTCGTTTTTTTATAATAAAGTGTATAAAAACAGTGGTGTCCATTTTAGGAGCGTTAACAATTCTAGGAAGTACGTTATGATGATAGCTGCAGATAGATTTGTTAATTTTAAATATTAATCCTTTGCATATTTTAATTAGAAAGAAATTTCATTTTTTATTAAATGTTTTTCTCTAAATCTTGACTGGTATATGCCTAGATGCATATGTTTTGCGGAAAGTTAAGCTATTTTTAGCCATTTATATTGTAAATATTGTTGCAATTAGACATTGTAGTAAAATGACTTGTAGTGTAAAGGTTTTGGTTAATATTTATGTTCGTTTTAAAAATACGCTTTTACAAACTATTGGAATTCTAATGGGTAAAAATTAAGCTCCCATCATGTATAATTAATTTTTTCTATACTGTTAAAACAAAAAAATGCATATGATAAAAGATACGATTTTTCTTTCCTATGACTAATTTATCCTTTTTAGATAGTTGATACACCATTTGTTCTAAAATGGAGAAAATAAATAGAACCCAAAATCTGCTATATACTCCAACGGTTTATTCCCAAAACGTCTACTCGCAAAATAAACATCTTATTAAGAAATAGGGATTAAGAGGCTCGTTTAAGGACATGTTTGTTTTTTACCTTACCTGTAAAATTTTCATGTAAAATATTGTTTAAAAAAAGACCTATGAGCACAATTTTAGTTGAGAAAAATATATAAAACTCTCTTTAAGGTAACAAGATTGAGTTGCCATTTTTTGTCGTTTCACAATTAAAAAGAATGTTCAACACAAAAATATAAAGAAATCTATAAACAATATGTACCTTAAACTGTAAAAAAAATAATCATATACAAGAAAATGTGAATGTGAAAAGAATCTGTTAGCTCTATGGGATAAAGCTCAGTGACAGCAATTCTAATAAACATGAACTTCGATATATGAGTGACATTAATTAAACATTCTTTTGAAATAGAGAAATATCAAGCTGAAATTATATTAGTAAATGCATCACTTGATTTCGAGGATTTCTTGCTGGGCCTTATATATTGTAAACCCAGGCAGTTCCTATTTAGGATAGGTTGTGTCCAATAAGTCCATTTCCCTTTCTAATTGACAGCAAAATTTTAGACTTTGCGAAAGTTCCCTTTATGGACATATTCATGCACATATGTAGTACTCACCCTTCCTTTACAAGTAAAATGTATAACTTAAAAGTGAGTTTGTAAACTCCATGATTTTGCGAATTAAATTTTACAATGAAGGGTCTTATGACCGACCCTCAAGGGCTGGATTTTAAGGTTAAAGATTTACTTAAGGGTAAAATTACATGTAATACATTTTTGAGCAAAGTGCTAAAATCCAATACAATGGCACCTGCGTCCTGTACTAGAATGTGCGTATTGTTATACTTCTGACATAAATAAACAAAAGAAATAAACAAGAATGCAATTTAATAGTGAGAGAGTCAACATATCTGAACCACAACTCTATTAAATATCCAAAGAGACAATGTCCAGTAGCTGATATACCAGTAAATTACCATGATTGATCACTGGTTATTGGTTTTTGTCCTTTGAAATGAAGCATCTACAGCATTTGTAACCATTTTTCTGATAACATAAGCTTTTTTCATTTTATTTTCAACGTGTTTCACTCCCAGTCTATTCCTTACATTTCTTTTTATTCTATTTTGGTTGCAAAATACCTTTTCACAAGGTAAATATGTAAGGGGAATAGAGGCCAAAATTGATGCAAGAACATGCAAATCCGGAAATTATTCTGAATAATTTTTCAATATTAGTTCTATAAATTCCTTTAAACTCTTATGTTTGTTCGAATTCATCAAGAATTTAAACTGCAAAAAGTCATCTTTTGCTCTGTTAGCAATGATTAGGATATGATGCGAATTACCATTTACATTTTGTTCTAGACACCCCACCTTCAATACAAGGCATCGTCAGCCTGAGATCTATCTAAAATATGAAGACTTTTTGAAATCGTTTAACCCTCTTACCAAGAACAGCTTTCAATTCCCTATCTAGTAGGGGAGTTCTTAAAATATAAAAACGCTATTAATAGTCCTTTTGCAACTCCAAAAGAAAAGGTTCAGTTTTGGCACCATGCAAGGCAGCTAAAACAAGTTTATTTGCTGTACAGTAAACACTATTTATCCACGAATTAATATTTTTAGTTGTTTTCTGACACCATTTAGTCCAACTTAAATGTACAGTATAAGTATTTTATTAATAGCGACATCAATTGATTTATCAACCATAAGCCTAATGAAATCACGTTTTGCAATCAGTGAATCTATGTCATCCTATGCAGCTTCCCCTAGGACATCTTTCATACTTCAGAATCACTGAGTGTGTATACGTAATGGTGGACGTGGAACCTTCAATGCGTCACAACCATTTTCAGTCTAAAAATGGAAAAAATAAATAGAACCCAAAATCTGCTATATACTCAAACAGTTTATTCCCAAAACGTCTACTCGCAAAATAAACATCTTATTAAGAAATAGGCATTAAGAGGCCCGTTTAAGGATATGTTTGTTTTTTACTTTACCTGTAAAATTTACATGTAAAATATTGTTTCAAAAAAGACCTATGAGCACAATGTTAGTTGAGAAAATATATATATATATATATATATATACAAACGTCTAAGTATTGTGACAACCATATAATATATCTATCCAGCGGATTTCTGAAACATCAGAAATACAGGGTTAATATCAAATTTTTATACATACGTCTACAAATTAAGCCCAACACTGTTAGAATTAGATTTTTAACACTGTCAAATTTTAGTTTACCCTCAGCGGGATTCGAACTCACACCGTTGTGACAGTGTGGCACCAAATCGCCTGCACTATGTCCAGCGGTCTAGACCCCTCGGCCAAATCCGCTATATATATATATATATATATATATATATATTTATATATATATAACTCTCTTTAAGGTAACACGATTGAGTTGACATTTCTTGTCGTTTCACAATTAAAAAGTATGTTCAACAGAAAATTTAAAGAAATCTATAAACAATATGTACCTTAAACTGTAAAACTGTAACAATTAATTATATATAATCATATACATGAAAATGTGATTGTGACAAAAATCTTTTAGCTCTATGGGATAAAGCTCAGTGACAGCAAGTATAATAATGTAAAACCTGCAGATTCAAAATAATGTATGTTGAAAATTCCGATGTAGAATTTCAGAATTTATGATGTTAATAATCTGTAGACCCATAACCTCTTATTTGAAAATTCCTATCAAGATCGGGAGATGAAATAATATACGGAGACACGAAGGAAAATGCAATCTTTCCCAGCCTGGAATTTGTAATGAGTTTTACTACTTCTATCTTTGCACAGCTAAGCCGATTAAAGAGAATAAATATATTTAAACGTATTATTATCTGATTCCAAACGTTAATAAAATGAAGGTATGCTTTCCTGGTGCAACACCAAACTATTGCAAAATTTATCATCATTGGTTTATAATGTCAGCAAATTGTTATAATATATTTTCGCATTTTTTATTCTATTATGCACTTAATTATTAATAGATCTTTCACTTTGCTTATCCTGCTTATTTTTTACGTATTCTGTGGTATTTAGGTATTTATTTGACCTCATGTTACACATACTGTGTCTGAGTGTTCCTAATAAAACTGTGTTCAAACTGTTCAAAAATGTCAAGTATTTTACAGGTAAAACCTTAAACGAACCTCCTAATCCCCATTTCTTAATTAGATGTTTATTTTGCGAGTAGACGTTTTGGGAACACACCAGTCAAACATTTTTACTAACTATTCCTATATGTATTTAGATTTGAATATTTAATAAGAGACTTTGGCTCTATTGAGAGACAGATAGCAATAAGGGAACTCACAATGAAAAGTAGTAATTAAAATAGCTGGTTTACAAAAATTTCAGAAACTGATCTAAAATAAGATCTGCCGTCTGCACACGATCTTATCTCAAATCCGCCAAAGAAAGAACCCCGGAAGAAACTTGTAAATAATGCAGTAAATAACTTTTATATATCAAACTGATTGTGGAAGCTAGTGATAAATCGACGCTGAATTTTCTAAATTTTTCTTATGTAGTATTTGGAAGTCACACAATATTTGGGAGAGTTGCGGCAACCACAGATATTACAATGACATGTTTGAAAGTAAAAATAGCTACTGGAGTGCTAATTCTGCAAAATCATAAGTCGATATTTTCTTACCTATCTGTTTGCTTTGTCATTTAGAACCGGAGGACCGTTCACTTCCTAAATAAATGCGATAAACTGACCCATCAACTTATATTCAAGAGATGAAATCTTATTTACTAGAAGAATTTAGGAAATTTTCTCAAGTGACATGTATACGGCTACATTGATTATTGACTACTTCTTTCTATTTTTCTAACAAAGGAATCATGAGAAGAATAGGAACAATATCCATAGGCCTGTGTTATAAATTATGTCAAACTCGTGGGAACATTCTTTCTGCAATTATATTAAGTGATTAGGCAATTCAACAGTGGAATCGATGTAATATTTTGTAATAAGATGACTATGAAATTGGTATAGACAACAGGTACGCTGATTCACGGTTCTGACTGGGCAGCGGTGCTACTGCTAGAGGAGGGATTTACAGAATAGGTAACGGGTAACCTGTTTCCGTTTCAATGTAAATCGCTTTTCTTAGATCTACAATTCGAAGTATCCCAGATTTTAAAGTTTATGTTAGGTACTACGACAGGCCGTGCATCTATTAACATTTTAAGATTTGTTTTCTGCGTCGCGATGACCCTCTGGTTAATATTTTTGGGGATCAAAAGTATTTTGTGCGTAAAATACGCATGTCTAAATCTAAAAAAACAGTTAACTCTCAAAGTTTATTGGGAGTTATATTGTGGCCTTGGCCGAGTTTCAATATTTAGCCGCAGGTAACTTCAGACCCGTTGTTAAACCTACCAAACAATTATGTTGTATTTTTGGAATTCGTCTCAAACTGCTTCTTGGTACATCTGCCACTTCTGCTAATTTCTGCTGTCTCGTTTACTCGGAACCTCTCTTTCTTTTCGATGATGGTCTCTCGTCCCTAACAGCTCGTCCCAAGATCACCACACCTTTCCCCCTTTTCCACCAAAGGAGGAGGGCATCTTCTAAAAACATCTGTCGAGTCCACGATGAACCTTACTGTCCGAGGACAGTAAAGGCGTTGATGGATGTCTGACGACACGCATCTTCTAAACTCTGTCCTCTTCTTTCAGCAACTAGCGTCAGGACTTCACCTATGTACACCGGGCTGTTAATACTGATCCCTGGTGGTGTAATTTATGGGGAGTCGGTCTTCACTAGGAGTCGGTTTATTGGCACCGCTCTCAAAACAGCAATCTGATGACTCTTGAAGGTTGAAGCCAAGAAGGTAAATCTAAAATATGTGTTGGGGAACTGTGAAAACCAGGCATTTAGATTTTCAATAGAATCGCTAAAGCAATGAAGAATAAAAGTGTGTTGATTTGGAAATTTATCAGTAAACAGTTTCAGTGCTAACAAATAAAGAATGGAGCCAAACTTGTCTTGAGGGTGAGATCTGATGTGGAGGATGACTGGTTTGTTGACAGCTTTAAAACTGGAGCAATTGTTTTCAGTAAAAGGATTTGATCCTGCCAGTCTTTCTCTTCAACTGTTCTGTTTAGTCCTATTTCTCCGATGGCAGCAACTTTTGATGACGTTATCAAGGATTTAAAATTTCGAAACTGTTGTTGGGTTAGGTTGGGAACCTTCTTGGGATGGACCCCAATCGCCACTTTCCACTCATCTTTAATGGGAACTGCACTGGGAAAAGCATCTGGGTCACAAAAGATTAAATTCACCGGAACAGTTGGTGGTCTTTCCATTGTCTCATCTGTCCATGCCTCCATGGTCAAGGAGAGTTTTCCCAATAGCCACTTACTGGATCGATCTAGATGAAAATGTGTATCATAAGCGTCCAGGACTTGTGGTACGGAGAGGCTGATCTGATGGCAGTTTTTCCTCCATTGTTGGCGTTTTAAGATAAACACCACAGGTGTCAAGAGTGTTACCTCTTAACACCAGTGCATAGTTGCTGGAGCCAATCACCTTCCGTACATCTGGCTCAGTGGTCTCTGGTACTGCCATCTCCTCTTCCTTCGGCATCAGCCAAAAACAGTCGCCAATTGTTCCAGGTGAGATTCGAAATCTTTACCCATCATCAATATGTCATCTAGAAATGCAAGGACGATGTCCCAGGTTAAACTTCTCAAAACTAGTTGCATCGCTCTGGCGTAAGTTGCTGTCAGGTGGGTTGCATAAGCCAAATCTCATTCGAGTAAATTGGAATAACCCATATTTGGTGATAAAGGATGTCTTGGGTTGGTCTTCTTTCATTTGACTTGGTAATAAGCACTGTTGGCGTCCAATTTGCTGAACCATTTGTTTCCCGCCAAACTGTCGATACATTCTTCGATGATTGGAAGGGGGTTAACCTCCTTCTTTGTTACTTAGTTCAGCTTTCTGTAGTCAATTGCATACCTGCATCTCGTTTCCTAATCAGAACAGGTGTAGATGCCCATTCTGAAATTGAGGGTTCAATTACCTTGGCTTCCAACCTCTTAGTCAGTAATTTCTGTTCCTCATCTGCGAAACTAGTTGTGGTTCGTCGGAGCCTCTGTCTGATAGGTTCTGAATTACCGGTGTTGATAGCATGCTCTACCTCCTTGAACTCTCCAATATCCATGTCATTCTGGGAGAATACCTCCGCATTTGTCATTAACAGTTTTTTTAGCCGTTCAAGCTGATCGGATGTTAGTTGACCTTCGGCCTCTTAACCATGCTGTTTATTTTTTCTTGGAAATTACTGTGGTCCTGTTACAACTTAACTTCGTTTACACGTAACTTGCCATCGTCTAGGGGAACTTCTTCAACTTCTGATGCTTGGGCCACGACTGAATCTTTTTTCAGGACATCTGTTGGATTCAGCACACATAGTGTAGGTTCACCACTATGGAAAAAACATCTGGAAACCATGAGCGGTCCCGCATGTTGTGAAATTGTTCTACGATGAAACTAAACAAATCTGCGTCCAGGTATCTTTACAATGGAACTGGGAGGTACTACTGTGCGTGCAGTTACATTGGCCACAACCGGAACTTCTCCTTCGGGTCCATAATAAATAGGTACCTCATCTGTCCCAATGACAAAGATGTCATTCTGGAGGTTGGTTATGGTCTTCTGTTTTTTCATAAAACCTAACCCAAATAACAGATAGTCAGAGATTGTTGCAACGTATATCCTATCCATGGTATATGTTGTTGCTCCTATTTTTAGCTCTGCTGGGCTCACAATGTAAGTGTCCATCTGCATACCCCTTCCGGCTGTATACAAAACCGTCCTTTGTAGCAATGGTGGAGGGCTTTACATCTTCTTATAGACTAGGTCTGATAATATGTTGGTCTCTGCTACACAGTATATTACTGCAGCTATTGGCTTTCTATTACATACCACTGGAATTCGAAGCATAGATGCAGTTTCGGCCTTAAGGATAGTGAAAGTCTTGTCGATTCCATTGATAACTAGCTTGCCCTCCTCGTCTTCAGCTACAATCTTGGTCTGTTTTGATAGTATTACTAGTCGCTATGTCAGGTTCAGTGGTGGGGGGACATATTTTTGGAGGTTGTATCTACGATGACTGAACTTACTGTCAAAGTGCCTAGCTGCTCATCGGTATGTACATCCTCAACTTTACCCTTTTCCCCCTTTTTTGTTCTTCTTCGACTTTGTTTCCTTGACCTCAGGTACCAGCTCCACTGTAGCTATTTTTAATCCCACGCCGGAATGGAATTTTTCAGCATTATCTTCAATTGGTTCTATAGTAACTGATTCATTTAATTCATTATTAAAATCTGCTAATTTAAATTATTATCATTAAAACTTGGGCGAGGATTTGCGTTATCTTGGTTTGGACATATGCCCGCTTCATCAACCCTTGTTGAACGGTGTGCTGTCCTTGTCTGATTTCTTATCCTGAGCTTTAGGCTGTTTTGTTTTTCGACAAAGACGGGCCAGGTGGCATGACTCTCCACAGGAATAACATTGAAATGCATCTTGCTTCTGTCTCTTACCTCCCCGATAAGGCGAGTCACGATGTGAATAGGGCCTATGCTTCTGCAGTTCTTTCATCTGGTTTTTCCTCTTTCAAGGATTTATCTGTTGTTTCTTGTATAGTCATCATTCTGTCTAATAAGTTTGTCATTTGGTCATAAGATTGGTTGGGCTTCTTTTCCCCTTGTGTGGTTTTCATTACTTGGCACACTGGTTCAAGATCTCTGTCTACATAAGGGTTGTTTTCATACCGCTGAACACCATAGATGGAGGAATCTAAATGTTGACTCATCTTGACCAGTTAACAGGCTTCCTAAATGGATTTCGGATTCAGCACGGATGCAGCTTTTCCCGCAGCTTTGTCTGTGAGGGCCCAAAGAAACTTTGTAATGATCTGTGACTTTACATATACATAATGTTCTGGTACATCTCTGAAAGCCTTATCAGCTAAACTAGACAGTCTGTCCGTCCATGCATCTGTTGACTCATTAGGACTGGCGGGGACTATGAAACTGAACCTGTAATGTTTCCGTCTCATTAGCATGGTTGAATCTTTTCTCCATTTTGTATACTAACTGGCTATAACTGATGTCCTTGTTATTGTGACGTATCAGATTTGTTACATATCGACTTGCTGTTCCAGTCAAACACCAACATAGCTGATTTCGCTTCTCAATATCAGAACAACCTGAAGCTTCGCTGAAAATTTCAAACTTGACTAAGAAGGCAGACCAGTCTTCACCTCTATCCGTGCCATCAAACTTGAACGACTTGACTATGCTTGGTTGGGACCGACGCTGGTTATTACTGGTTGTCCTGAGTGTGACGAAGTATTTGGTCTCTGTTTGCTGTCCCAAGGTGTTACTTGAGTCGGGCTATAAAAATCAATCAATGGGGGCTCGTTCAGATGCATGAATGGGTTTATTGTGGAGTTCAGCACTGGTGCATTACTAGCCTGGTTAAATTTCCGTTGATATGTGTCTACTCTGTTGAATTGGAGATCAACGATGAATGGTGATGCTCCTTGTGTCAAGGGGATCTCGTGAGATGGTAAGCTTGGACTGGGCTGGGTAAATTGGTTGCCCCACTGTGGGGGGATAGGGGTTTGAACAGAGGCACACAGTGTTAGGTTGAGCTGGCCGAAACACTCCTTGTGGCATACCGGTTTGACTGTTGGTTAGGTTATGGCTTAGTTGACCCCATATCCACCGGAGTAAAGCATGTTGACACTTGGTTGAAACTTCTATCTGTGAGTCTGTCACTGGAAACACTGGTTGTGGTGCCATGACTCGTGGGCTATCTGTGGTTGGTGGAATTTCAACTGTCTGGAGTTGTGTCTGCAAATATAGACTGTCTGTTGGCTGTGGGTTTCTGGATTGATCGTTGATGAATGGGTTTGTGGAGTTAAGTTGATTATCCATAGCTTGAATGGTTGTTGGTTGAATCTGCGTGGTAGCAGGCTGGCTAGTCCTTGTTGACATCATGTGTGGAGCTGTTGGGAAGATGGGCTGATCTGCGTCCGGATGCGGGTCTTCAATGACTGTATGTCTGGGGCTGGTTTGTTGTGGATATACGATGAACGACAATGGACCCGGTTCTTGTTTTTGAATAACCGGCCTAGTGAGACGATGAGGCTTTCTCTCTGTTAACATCCAGTCCAGTTCATCTAGATCTTGTCTTGTCATCTGGGGTGGCCTTTTAAATACTAGTAGTCCAGTGATCTGGTGATCCCTTCTGTCGTCCAGTACATTTTGTTCACTAACTGGATTATAAAGTCCTCTTGTGATGGGTGTACGTGTGTGCATTGTCGCTTCCATCAAAGTGATTTTTTTTTTCAAGGTCCCCTTTTTTTCAGCCTCATCGTCTTGTAGGGGCTGTGCGTTAGCTTGATCAAGCAGGACTGTTTGTTGTGTTACAGTTTTGGTAAGGCTTCGTCTACTAAACTGTCATAGTGTTCCTGGCTTGTTGAAAAATCAATCAATCGCAAAACGCTCCCTAGTGATTTGACCTGTTTTCCGCAGCTCCCATATTAGGAAGGCTGTTGCTTTGCCAACGATGGCAGACCCAATAGCTCATTATAGCATATATTTAGTTGTATTTTACTACTCATATTTAGCTTTGTATCTTGTTTTCTTATTTTAGGTATTAATTTGACTTTCATAAGTTTTAAGTAGCTTACTTATATACTTTTTGACAAATTAAATATGAATGTCTCTGATGTTTACTTTATAAACAAGTGTGATTTTGTGAGACAAATGTCACTATTTTACTTATTTATGGGTTGTTGCCTCCAGAGGGGGGTTTATTTCTAGATCTTAGTGTATTTTCTAGCTTACTTCTGCTGTCAGTTTTTCTTGACAGTGTGTTTGTTTTTTACCTTAAGGTTTTTGGGAAATAAATCGAAAATCTCTTATTATTTCCAATAATTTTTCCTTCCTTGAAGTAAATCTACTATTTTCTACAAACTCTACTACAAGTGTGTGCACATTTCTACATGTGACGTCAACCAAAAATAATCGGACACACTGTTTTCATAGTCTGCTCGCAACGCCACTTATTGTGGCCTTGGCCGAGTTTCAATATATAGCCGCAGGTAACTTCAGACCTGTTGTTAAACCTGCCAAACAATTATGTTATATTTCTGGAATTCGTCTCAAACTGCTTCTTAGTCCTTCTGCCACTTCTGCTAATTTACGCTGTCTCGTCTACTCGGAACCTCTCTTTCTTTTCGATGATGTCTCTCGTCCCTAACAGCTCGTCCCAAGATCACCACAGTTAGGTCACGTCTCATTTTTTTATTCTGTGATCAAATGTTCTTGCATGATGAACATTGGGTAAATATTTGCTTTTTTATCTATCTAGAACACTGGTCGGCGATGATAAATAATTTCTTGCGTACATTTAAACCAAAATCGACTTTGAAACTGCTTTAGCAGTAGTTTAAGACAGATTATAGTTTTCAGTTCTGAAGTTCTAAGATCGCCATCATAAACTAATTGATCGCTTTTAAAGTATCTGTCTCGCAAAAGATTGAGGATTTGTTTGCACTGCAAATATTTATGTCATTTCCTTTTTTCATCGCCAACGTCTCCTTTACAGTTCTAAGACAATTAAATTGAACAAACAACGGTTTCTACGCGTGGGACAGGAACGACTTACCCTTTCGAAGCACCGGAGTTTACTCATGGTTTTGAGAGGGGTTCGTTCCTGCTGCTTAGTTTTCTGTGTTTGTTTTGTATTGATTGTTTTTGTATTTATCTGTGTTTTTTAAAATTTTGAAAGACGTTTGCCTTTCCATGTTTCGTATCACATCTTGAGCTCTTTGCTTTCCTTTTATTTAAGAGTGTTTGAAACCAAATGTTAAAGCCAAATATACTAATAGATGACAGTTCCAAAGATTCCCTAAAACTGATCCTCTTAATTTATACAAGATATTTTATATCAAGAATCTGTTGAAATTAAGGATAATAGCATTAGCCTTATCTTCATGTCGTTAAGCAACCGTTATTACAGACTTACGCAATTATATTATACCGTAACACATTTCCTTATTAGATAAAAACATACATTTATTTATTTTCGCATCTGGTTATAAATTTCTACTTAATGGCGAAGTCATTTTCATTCTAATGACATTACATACTGTTACCACTATATAGAACATGGTTCAAAATTCAAAATTGAAACCACCTTAAATCTAAAGATTCAAATAACATTAGTCATGTTGTACCTATGAACTTTATATTTGGTGGTATGTATGTGTACAAAAATTCATTAAAAGCTTTTATTTCCTATAAAACATTAGTTTATACGTTCTGAATAAACCGAGCGATGTTGAGGAAATTTTATAGGAAAAAATTTGTACTAAGCAGTTTCATATAATCTGCAAACGTTAAAAAACACGTTTTTTCCTTTTGTCCTTGGATTTTTTACTTTTACTCGCTGTTCGATGTCTTCTAATTTCAAATGAATAATTTCTAACTACCAAATGAATTCTGTCTTAGAAGTACAAGTCTTTTTGACCTTGTACGATTTTCTTTCTGATAAGTTTTTCGCGAATTTAGTGATCTCAAAGCTAGCGTTATCATAAACAGTGGCGTCAAAATTATGTAACAGCGCTTAGTTGATTGGATGTTTGCTTAACATCCAGCAAGCAGTATTTCAGCTATATTAAGGACAAGAGCAAAGTAATAAATAATAAATCAATGGAAAAAGAAGTGGGATGGATCATAGGAACACAATTTTGACTTAAAACACGACATAAATTACGATCCGCGGCTAGGCTCTCCGAATTATGACCTGACAACATCCCCCCAACGAGAGGGTTTTACCTATCTGCCAACCGGAAACGCGCTGGGCTGCTCTGCGGGTCAGCACTAGGAACCTCCCAGTATGTTCCCAGATTTGTAGTGAATTGTCGAAACTTAATTTCGTAGAAGTATGTATCAACTGCTCTAGAAATTCTCAAAGCTATACGACATTAACCTAGTTATGTGGCATATTAGATTGAACTGTTTTATTCTGTAATAATATATTACATTAAAACCCTATAACAAGCACGCAAATATTTAAACGACTGACTGACGATTGAGAGTAACCATTTGGTGTGTATATTTTGTTTGGCATACATTGGAAAATGAATATGTAATAATGTACAGATTTCGTTTTCTGTAGTCTAACCGTGTTTAGCACAGTATTGTTGAAATCCGGGTTTTAAAAATTTCTAAAATTTATTTGTATGAAATTTCCAATTTGTAATTAGGTTTTTGAAGAAAGCAAACCTAAAACGGATTTTAGATCATTTAATATGTTCATTAGGATTTATGTTTTGTTTCAATCAGACATCTATGTCTGCCCAAGCTAATTACGCATTCTAATTGTTGAGTGAATTATCTACACAAAGTTTGTGTTTCCTTTATTGACGAGCGTTGACCGAAATGCATTTTCAATGAAGCGCGGTAGCTGCGCGCGGTCAACGCTTTCGTATGTCAATGAAACTTAAAAAGAATGCAGTTCTTATAAGAACGTTTTATTTGTTTTTTTAGGTATTCATTTTGATCTTCTTTAATGGTGGACAAACGTCCACAATCGGTAATTGGGTGTGTGTCTGCCGTTTCATTCACAAAAGCAAAGAACGCTTCTACATCAGTTGTAACGGTTTCAACCAATAGAAATCTAGGATATTGATGAAAGACATATACTGAAACAGGTGGTGTATAGGGATTCGCTCTCGTTGGGGTGTTATCAGGTCATAAAACAGAAAACCTGCCGGCGGACCAAAGTATACAAGGTGTTTGTAGAAGGCGTTTTGCCGCGCTCCTTGCACGATAAAGACTTCTTTTGTAGATGCCGATAAGAGTAGGCACGTTGAAACTGCTACAAAAGGCTAAATTTTTCTACCCTACCCATACCACAAACTTTTCCAGTTGCATTCATTTTTTTTTACCTTTTGTCCATATTTCTCGAATTCGTATTAATTTGTTCTCATTCTGAGTATATTAGTAGCTGAAATACTGTCCGCTGAACGTAAAGCAAACATCCAATCAATCAATCATGAAAAACATAGGCTGGGACTCTCCTCGGATGATTTCCAGAGATTGCCAGAGCATCACCAGGTGGCGGACATGGTCGGCTCTCTAAATGTTCCGTTGTCACATCATAATACGGAAGGCCTGGTCGCGGACCGTAGTGGATGATGTGTTTGGAGAGTACAACTCTACGTGAACAATAACGACCCGCTTTAGTAGATTTCGAACATGAGTAGGTTCATTGTAGCCGTCAAAATTGTGTTCTCTTTGCCCTATCCCATTTCCCCGGAGATTTATTGCATTTAACTTGTTCTAGTTCTAAAACATTCAATTTTGCAAGCATTTCGAGTAAACAAATTTATCTTGTATGTCTCATTTATTTCCCTACGTAATGGTACAACATAAGAAAATTTATTATTTGATTGTTTATATTGTCAATAGAAGGAAGTTACGACATACCGTTTAAATGTAATAGCATTTATATTTTGCGTTTTTCGACGATAGACTTCCTTGGTTAGATATTCAGAAGACAAATTAGATTCAGCTAAACTCCATTAATGAACAGAAATAAAGATGGATGGAAAAAAATATGTGTTAACACGATTATGTCTTAATGAAACATTTCATGTTTACTGATAAACCTTATAAATATTTACAATAATAAAAAAGAAAGTTTTACTTTGATACATTCCTGATATACTAAGTAAAACTTCGGACTTGTAACAAAACGAAACATCAAAAAAAAATTCTAAAAATGATTTTGTTTAATGTTCGTAATTGAAACATGAAAACAAGATCTGGCTAAAATTTGAAATTTACATATCTGATGACCGAGTTTAAAGTTCTCATAGTATCTGTTGACTACAAGTGACCTCTCCTAGTCAGCATGTGTAATGATGGGGTTTAATATGTCTAAAAGACACTTAATCGGTTACTTGATTGGTAGATGCTTATCGTCCAACGAGCAGTATTTAAACTTTATTCAGGACGATGCTCCGTCGATAAACTATTTCTTGATCCTCCTACAGTATTGCAAAACTAGACAAAGCAACCGTTCAAAAGTCGTCTCCAGGCCAGTAAATAACAGAATACAGACGCTAGACTAAAATGTTCACCATAGCACGATTTTCAGACTCTTCCAGCGGTACTAGAAGGTACATCAGCGTTCCTATAAACACGTAAGCAGCCTATGACAGCTACATCCCGTTTTTTCATGCCTACCTGATAAACCGAACAAGGACCGCAACAGAAACAGCATCTTATAAGGTCTCCGATGTATATTAACGCAGACATTCAAAACCCGTCTGCTTCACAATGGCTTACGTCGCCAGACATCCTTACGTTAGGCGAAGTTCTGAGATGCTTACATCGACCGGACGGCGGGATGAGAAGTTTACATGGAACGTTTTTCTTAAGGTCGACAATTCCGTTAGAGGATGTGTAATGGCCATATATTCTTAACTGGGGTATATCTTTAGTAAAGTTACCACCGCTGGATACAGGAATACGTTGACTACATTACAAATGCTACCCACAATGAACTTCTGTAGAGAAGTTTTTCAGCATGGCAACTCTGAGCCGCACACATCTGGCACTTCTGTTGAATTACAATTACTAGCAAACAGGAGCGTAATAGTGTGTCTCTGACCTCCAAGTCACCAGAACGTTGTTGTATGGTTTTGTATCAGCGCATGAGCAGTAAACCAGCGCAAACTTTGAAAGACTAATAGGGTCTTACACACGTTTCTAGGAATAACGAGGGATAGAAATTCCTCTGAGTTCCACACGCGAAAAGACATAAATGTATATTACGAGTTTAAGATCACACGGGCTTTCTAAAAAGCGCATGAAAGTACATATTTCTTCCGTAAACCAACAACTTTCACGTCACTTTCATATAGACGTTCCATTGTTGAAGACTCCGTTGTCTCCGACATCCCCGAACGCTCGAAACATGCACGTTAAACAAGAACGTTCTTATGTTACTATGACAACGTTCTTGTTTCATGTGTTTTGATTCGTTGTACAGATGTGCGCGTGAGCTCATATATCCAAGAAATTGACCATTATTTTCGCTGCTTTATATTAAAAGTATATTACTTGTAGTTCATCGTTTGAATTACAATTGGCCAATAAAAACCATGATTTGTTTAGTAGTTTTTTAAGAAGAAAACAGATTTGCTACTTGTATCCTCAAAGTTTTAAATGCCATGCAACTAATATTTAGAACTGTCGTAGTCAAGTATTCGTTAAAGTTTACAATGTATAATTGAAATTTTCGACCGCCATTGCTGATTTGAATGACAGTTAATTATAGCTCAGTGACAATAACTAAGCAGTAATCTGCATTTTGATGAGGAAATGGTCTGAATTGAGTTCAAAACATTTAAATTTGTGACATTTGATGAATCACACAGAGTATACAAATTTTAACCTGATTGTTGTATTTTTCGTAAATTTGGTTAAGTATTATGGGTTGTTTTCTATCAGTTTCACAGGAGATGTAAACCATTTCACACCACTGTTTAGAATTATATTACTTAAAAATTCTAGAAACGCGGATCTAAATTTACTGAGTTATGGAATCCAGCTGACATTTAATCAACCATTATATAGTTTACTTGTCATGGTCATCGGACCGGGTGCATTGGGTACGCTTGCACCCCATTTACTCATCAAACCTATTTCAAAGAGCGTCAGAAGTGCCACAAATTGTTTGATTTTTCTACCAGACCCTTCCCTGCAGACGGCCATGGTATATTCATTAAACATTGCTAATACTGGTACTGACCTGTTATTTAATCCTAGACTTGTAGCGACTTTTAATTGTGTAGATTTTGTATCACAGCCCCGTGACAAAGGTACTGGCAATTTCACAATGGGCGACAAGAGATCCAGTTCACGCTTGGCAAAATTTCAACCTCAATGTTCTTGTCTTAATACTTGGCGTTAATCACTCGTTGTAACTTCTTTGGAATTGAATGGTAAAGCTGCTGAATGGTTTTTACTGGGATATTTTCCCAGACAGTCTGAAATGCATTCATCAACTGTTGAGCAGTAGCAATGATTTTCTGTACGTTGTTTTGCAGACGTCGTTTAATTTTGAACATTATATATTCAATAATGTTCAGGACCTGACTCTGAGCCGCCATTCCATGCTGGTAATATCGTTTTCTTCCATACATTCATTCAATACGACGTGTTTCACCCCAAATGATAATACTAAGTTTCATTCATGGGAGGTGGATTGACTACCCATTCATTGAAAATATTGGTAACATCTAAGAGTATATCGTCTATTAGATTTTACAATCGTCAAAATTTGGTTTGTGTCACGCTGACTTAGGGATTTAAGCCTTCCACTTCGGCTTGCATGTTCTTATGTTCCTCCTCCTTTTAGGAAATGGTTTACAGTACTAGCATTCTTCCATATATTCTGATAATTTCTGAAATAGCAGTTTTCTCACAAGGAGTTAACTCCAACCATTACTACCCATTTTGCCTTCATAACAAATATTTAATTGCTAGAGACTTAAGGAATGCTCACAATTGTGGGATGAGACAGATTAAGGGGACACATCTGCTTCCATTTTTATATTATAATCCAGAAAAAGATGACGTTCCAATTACAAAATAAAGAGGGAAAAGGGGAACAACTCATTCACACACAGACACAAAAACATTCAAAAACACAAATTTTTTTCTAATTTTTCAAATGGTGAATTTGTTTTTGTTAACAGTGAAATATACATGTTATAATACAGTTTTTTTCCAAACTTTTCCAATAGAAAAAACACATTTTGTAAACATTGATTATTGTAAACTGATCATGATCAGTCAATCAACTAGGGACCATTTCATTAAAACGCTAGTATCAACGCTGCAGTACCCGAAAGTCTGGCATCTCGTATTCCTCCCCCGGATGACATTATGCCCGCATCACTTTCAAAACATTAATTTACAGTTACAACAATAAAATAATGGCTCTCTTTCTAGTTCAAAGAATGGCATATAAAATCGTGTCATCAGAGACCTTAAACTCTTACACACCATGGTTTATTTATGACCAATTTCAGACATATAAGTGACTAACTCGCTAAATTCAGAATACGTTCAAGTAAGCATGGTTACTTTAATCAAAATATTACTAAAATTTCTTATATAAAACTTTTAAATTGTCACAGCTTCGACTGGTCACCACGGGAAAGAATATGTGATATGCGGATTTTTGAATGTTAACGGATGGAACGTAAATGTAAATAGTGAAATTTTTATTCTCCGGTATAAAACATTACGACCTGCATATTGTAGCACTTGCTGAAACACACTTAATTGGTGAAACTACCGCTGAAGAAGATGGCTTTAAATGGTTTGGACCAAATAGTAGACAATTCATGTCCGCACAAAGTCTGGCTGAGGAGTTGTTGGTTTTTTAGTTTTTAGTCAGGAATGATATATGTAATTTGGTTTAATATATATGTAGTGTATAATAACACGGATGGAATTCTGTCGCTAAAACTTGAGGGAAAAAATGAAAAGTAACATTTTCTTTACATGGTTGTGTATTTGCCTACAGAATATTCACGAATTTTTGGATGGGTTAATGGGTTAATGTCTAAAATTTACACGATTCCTCATGGATCACCGTTCAATTTATGTAGTGATTGGAAAAGTCGATGCTCAGATTTAGTAGACTATATTCCTGGAATTGATATTCTACCTGAAGGACACGTAATAGACTTTCAACACAAAAGTTATGGCTCTTATTGTTTTTCTTATAAATGTTAATTGTTGTATACTTAATTGTCGTAAAACTATATTAAACGATTTCACGTTTGTCTCTACACGTGTTGAATATTAGAGTTGAAAATGATATTATTTCAATACTAAATAATTCTCGCCAAGTAAAGATTAAATACGACATAAAACACCTCCCGGAAGATTTGTTAAGCTCAAATGATGACGTCTCCGAAATTGATCGTATTATGAGTGCGTTAGAAAAATCCGCTGGTTCACAAAATAAAATAAGACTATTTGTATGATGAGTTGATTGATTGATTGATTGAATGTTTGCCTTACGTCCAGCGAACAGTTTTTCAACTATATTCAGGACGGGAACAAGTTAACAAACAATAAATCAATGGAAAAGGGGGTGGGATGGGACACGGGGAACTAAATTTTGACTGCCACTGGAAAAGTACGGAGTATTGGGTAAGGTCGGAGAATTTAGCCTTTTGTAGCAGCTACAATGCGCCTACTCTTTTTCGAAATCTACAAAAGGGATCTTTATCGTGCCAGGAGCGTGGTCCTCTCCAAACACGTTACCCACTGTAGTCCGCGGCCAGGCTTTCCGTATTATGACCTGACAACCCCCCTCCCCAAAAAGAGGTTCTCCCCTATCCGCCACCCGGGGACGCGCTGGGCTGCTATGTGGGTCGAGCACTGGGAACCGTCCCATTATAATCTTAGTATAATGAGTTGATGCGCATTATTAAAACTGAGATGTCGGAAAAATTAACAGCAAAAAATGTCATCATTCATGACAGATACCGGAACAAATCGATGAAAATAAAAAAAACATTGGCGGAATGATCATCTTACTGTTTTATGGATCAAAGTGTGTCGGTCTGAAAAGCTATGGTTGCAATGTAAGGCTCAACTTCGTAAAAAAGAATACCGCCATCTATACGTGATTAGTCGGAAACACTTTGATAAAACTGTTCAGAAAGCAAAAAAGATCAGTATTGGTATAAATTTCAGGATAAATTAATAAATAACTCATTTGAAAACCTAAAGGAATTTTGGAGAAAAATATGAAAAATTTGTGTTAGTAGTGAGCCACAAAATAATATTCCCATGGAAATTAAATTGAATAATGGGTCAATTTCAATGTAGTAAAGTTGAGGTATTAAATAAATGGAAAGATTATTTCTCAAATATGTTTTATAAAAGTTATGATAATGCAGTTTTTAACCCAATTTCTGGTAATGAAAATGCTGACAATTTTCTTGATTGTGAAATTAAGATTGAAGTGTATAATGTTTTAAAGTTGTCAAAATCTGGTAAATCTCCGGGAATAGATAATATCCCAGTTGAGCTGTATAAAAACTCGACAATGTTAATAGCTCTGAAACGACTATTTAATGTTTGCTTAAACACAGGAACGATTCCTACTTTGTGGTCAAAGGGTATTATAACACCTGTACCGAAGTCCTCAACATCTGATCCTAGAGACCCTTTGTCATACCGTGGAATACAAGAATACAAGAATACAAGTTTATTGACCAATTATGGACCCTCTAGGGGCAATGACAATACAAACAATAATGATTCAGAAGCATATACATTGTACGAGTTATAAATAAAGAAATTATTACAATTGATAATACAATTTATATATCAAGTATATAAGTACTAATAAGATCTATGTTAACTTAGACTCTAAGAGGAATTTACAAAGGGAGTTTAGAATGGTTATATTTTCACAGTTAAATGTCCAAAGTAATTTGTGGACTGGAGATAACTCGTAAAAATTCCTATTTGATTCTTTTATGATATCAAATAGGGTTTTTCTAGTATCTGAGAATTTTGTACAGTTGTTAAAAAATGGGATTCATCATCAACTTCTGAGTTGTTACAGTGATCACAAATTCGTTCGTCAGTACGTGTTTTGGGTTTAGTATATCTACCCAATTCTATTTTTAATTTCTGACAGCTAATTTTAAATTTAGTAATACACCTTCTGAGTTTTAGTTCAGTTACTAGATCAAGATATTTTAATATCCAAAATTTGTTTTAATCTTAATATAAGTTCTCAATTTACCATCTTCATTTATTAATTTATCTCTGTGGTTGTACCAGGTGTCAATGTAAATATTCTTTAAATCTGTCTTGATGGTATGTTTGAATAACGATTTTGAACTATTTTGTTTTCCTCTTGGAGTCATAAGTATATTTAAAACATTCGAGATGGCTGAATACCATGATTGACCTCCCCCCGTGTATATTTTTTATTCTAAATATTAAGCATCTTTTAATAAACCTGATGGGATATTTTCCATACCATACCAGTAATTTAAACTGGCTTTAAAACCATCTAAAATAATTGGAAATCTACCCACTATAGACATTACACCAAAACTTGAACCTTTTTTATGAATCCCAAGAACGTATTTAATAAAATGTAAATCCATTTTAGAAGAAGGTAAGAATTTTGATTGTTTAGTCCAATCACATAAATGTTCTAATTTAAAAGAGGGAGGCAAATAACAACCCTAAACATCAGCACCATATAGCAATATGGATTTTATAGTATAATCAAATATATGTATGGATGATCTGATACTGGGTCCGAGCGAAATATATTCAGCCTTTAATTTAAATAGGGCTTTTAGAGACTTTCGATAAAGGTCAAGTTTAGCTTCTAGAAATGTACCAGAAGGAGTTATAGCTATACCAAGGTATTTGTAATGGTTTGTAAATTCTAAAGTTTGATTTTGAAATGTAAAATTTTCCTTTAAATGTTTACCAGTTTTATTAAAGATCATAGCTTTTGTTTTTGAAAGATTCACATTGATTCCCCAATCCTCATAAAATGCTTGCAATTTATTCAATTTGTTTTGCAGTCCACATTGTGATGTTGACATTATTACCACATCATCTGCATATAAAAGGCAGTTGATATCTTTGTTATTTATAGTGACAGTATCTGGGGCTTCATTAACATATTTTGGGAGGTCATTTGTAAATATTTTAAATCAATTTGGACTAAGAATGTCCCCCTGTCTAACTCCAACTTCTGAGTTAAAGTTTTCAGTAAGGATAATACCAATTTTAACACATAACTTTGATTTGCTATACTTGTTTTTGAGTATTTTGTAAAATTTACCTCCAACCCCTATATGTAATAATTTTATATATATATTGCTTCTTGCAGAACTGAATCAAAAGCTTTTTCAAAATCAATAAAGCATGTGTATAACTTTTCCTTTTTGTTAATAAATTTGTCAATAGCTGTTTTTTGAACAAAAATGTGATCAGCTGGCCGACATTTGTTTGTAAAACCAATTTGGAAAGGGAAGATCACATCATTTTCAATGAGAAAGCTGTCTAATCTAATATTAAGTATTGAATTAAATAATTTGCCAAGACATCCTGCTATAGCTATTCCTCTATAATTTTCAGGTTTAGACCGATCACCTGATTTAAAAATAGGACTTAAATAACCTGTTGACCAATGGTCGGGATGAAAACCAGAGAGTAAAATACTGTTAAACAACTTTAATAAGCAGGGTGTCAATATTTCTTGTCCTGCTTTTAACATATTATTTGTAATAAGTTGCAATCCTCCAGATTTATTCGACTTAAGTTTTTTGATAGCAAGGATGATCTCTTTTTCAGTTATATGTCTAAATTCTTACTATTACTTTCTAGACTGTTAAGTTTATTCTTCAATATCTTCAAGGTTGAACAGAAATTGTTTTGAACCGAATTTAGACTTTCGAAATGGTTTTTGAAGTCCATCGGATCAACTGGAGGTATATCATCTTTCTTTTCTTTTAGAGAGTTTACAAGCCTCCAATAGTCTTTAGGGTTTTCACTTTTAAGATTGTCAATTTATTTTATAATGTTGACTTAAAAATTTTGGCCTTATACTTTCTGATTTTGTTGTATATTCTATAGGCCCTGTAATAGCTATTTTTTATTTCATTGTTAAATGGAAATGCCGATATTAATTTGGCTTTTTGAACTACCTGATTACGAAGAGTTCGTAGATCCGAGTCATAAAAAAGTTTGTGTTTAGGTTTCTGTTTCTAAATAGAGGGACGCTTAAGACATTTGTCACATGCACTAAGTATTAAGTTTTCGAACCGAATGTTAGCTTCTTTTATAGAATTTTCATTATTTATATCTATAATTTGGTTATATAGCCTTTTGATCTCAATACTCTCTGTATTCTTCTAGGAATTGACATGTACAAGTTTTGTATATAGTTCACAGGTAGGTGTGTCCAAAGATGTCGTATAGCCGTTTCAAGTTGTGCCTTTGACTCCAGCCTTGGAAAATTGTTTTTCAGTTCACGCTTAAGTCTTAGCCAAACATTTTCAATAATATTCAAATCAGGGCTTTGTGCTGGCCATACCATGGAATGAATATTGTTCTGGATCTTTTAAGTTGACACAATACGGGCTCTATGAACTGGTGCATTGGCATCTTGAAATATATAATTTTCTTGATGGAAGTGACGTGCAATTACTGGCCATAAAAACTCATCTAATATGTCAATATATTTCTGGGCATTCACATATCCATCTATGACAGTCAATGTTGCAACCCCTTCATATGTAATACATGCCCATATCATAAGACTAAACTTGGGAGTGGGTGGGGGTGATAAACAACACGGCATCCATGCTTCACCAACCTTTCTCCATATAAAAACACGGTTGTCGGTCACAACATATACTTTGCACTCATCACTAAATATCACTCTCTGCCAGTAGTTATGAACAGTTTTATATTTGTTTGACCTGCACCACGAAATCCGTCTCTTTCTATTTACCTCCCGTATTCGTATGCGTTTCCATACCACTCGTCTATTGTAGCCTTCGCTGTACAATTTTCTCTGGATAGTGCGCATAGACACTGGATTGTCCCTATGTTCATTAAAAATTGCTGTAATGTCAGCCAGTGTTCTTTTCCGGTTCTCATGAACAACTCTCTAAAGTCCGCGAGTGTCTCTGTTGCTCAGTCTAACAGGAGCACCTTGTCTTTTCATGTTTTCCACATTGCCGCGTACACGATTTTTCTTAATAATACCAGTTATTGTAGTTCTAGGTATCCCTTATCTACGTGATATTTCTACTTGTCGGATTCCGGAGTTATGCAAGGCGATAATTGCCTGTTTTGTATCAACACTCAGCTCTTTTTGTTTTCCCACCATCATGGTTTTTCACAGGAAGAGGAAACGAAGCAGACGACAAGATGATGTAATATATGATGTCACACTTCGGTCATGTGATCAAGTAACAACATCGTGTCAATTAAAGGGCAACAACATCTTATAAATGGATTAAAATGTGCCATGCATTTTTGCATTCCTTATTACGGTATGTTCAGCGGCCATTTTGGACTTTCACTTATGGCACAATTCTGTAGTATAGACCTTTTAGTACCTGAAATAAGTCTTATTTTTTTAATTTTTTGGTGTTGTAACTAATTGATTAAAAAATTATTAAGATGTTTACTCTTTAATTCTTCTGCTAAAAACAATGCATATAAGGTACGGGTCTGACAACAATTTTACTTGAACATATTGAATATTGATTATATTTTATAATATCAATAAACACCTCAAAGTAGTAAGACTGACAAAGTATATACTCGAAAACATATGAAAAATAGACATTTAAAGTATTAAATGACAAGAATCAGGAACACAGTAGGGTGTTAATCGTAACGCTGACGTCTTTGGCGTAGTTTGTTTCCATGCCATTGTTTACGACGTCCTGCTTTTTTGGCGTTTTCTGTCCTTGGGGCTGAATTTTACGAATCGGAATTCCTAGGCTGTTTAGAATGCTCGTTTTCAGATTTGCTGCGAATTGTTTTACACCACTATCGCTCAAATGCACATTATCAGAATTTAAGAATTTTGACTGTGGAGTGCCTCTATAGGCCATATTACTGTGATAACATAAATTAACACTATCATCATTGCTGTACTTCTCCTTCAGTAGAGGATTAACTAAATTGATTCTGTTGTTAAGATGATCATTGCTAGGTGTACCAAGAGATATAACGGTTTTTCCACAAGGCCGTTTTTTGTTTCATTTTTTCACAATGTTGTCAAAATCCCGAACACAATCATTCGCTGTCTTCTCTTTGATTTCATTTGTGAGAGAGTGAAGGCATACGATGTTGTAGTCCTTGCATGTTGAATTCTCGATTAATTCCTCAGTTTCTTTGAAGTTGTTCGCGATTTTCAGTGTCAATAGCTTTTCGGGATCAATTTTCGCAGTGATTGATGTACCTCGATTCCTTCTTCTAGGTAGGAGGCAGTGTAGTAAAGTAATGTTGCTTCGAATTATGGAGTTTTAGTGAGAATATCTCATCATCCTGATTCTCCTTTTCATGTTTCAGTTGTTTAATGTTATCTAATAACTCATCTATATGTTTTTGTAGATTCTGTATTTTGTCAGTTTGTGTTTTATTTGCGTTCTCAACACTAATCCTGTGCTTAATTTCATTTTCCAGCTTAAGTTGAATTTCAGACACATGTTGTTGATGTTTACTCGCTGCTATGTGTAATTCGAGATCATAATCACTTTTATCCTTTCTTATCATGTGATTAAAGGAATTAATTTCACTTTCATGGTGGGTTTTTTGCAGTTGTGCTTCATTTTGAAGAGACTGAATCTTGTTTTTCAGCGACCAAATTTCAGTGTTCTGTTTTGTGATTGTTTCCTGAAGATTCTTTATTTTGTTTTCTGATTTTGTGTCACATTGAATTGTTTCATTAGTTTTGATACTGCTAGCAAGGTTGTTTAACTCAGTGGCCAGTGAAAATCTTTGTGTTTCACAGAATTTAGCAAGTGACTCCGCGAACGTTTGTTCCATCTGTTTAAATGTTTCTTTAACTTCATTAATAATGGGAGCGTTTATAGATGTATTCAACAGCTGATCTCTCCTTATTGGAATACGTGAAGGTGTCTGACCTTCCTCATTGAGAAATAGGGACCCACTTTTGTCCCTTTGTTGGGTACTGGACCTTTTCGGATCCTTAATAGGATTTGTCACTACTGAAGTTTTAGGATCTGTTTCTTGGTTGAGATCATCACCAAACCTTTGCTCAATCATGTTTACTATTGTTTTAATTGGCTTGAAGTGACTGTTAACAAAGGTTGAACTGTTACAGAGCCTGTTTTCATAAAAACTCTCAGTTTATATAACATTCCGCTGGGAGATGTGGTAGATTTTGAGTGCACTTCTTTGAAAATGTTTTGTAGGTTTTCAGCGTTTGGATCGTCCTTCCATGTAACATCACACATTCTCTTGGTCCCAATATAATCATGGAGGTATAACCATAAGGCCCTAACCCAGTAGGGGAGACGTTTGGCTGATACTCTGAAAGCGACATTGTGAGCCTCTTGTTCAACAGAATGTTTTGGAGTACATTGTGGTTGGAACAAGAGTGTATATTGTCACAATTATTATTTAATATTTTTGTTAACGACTTAGTTGATGACATTAAAAAATTGAATGTTGGTATTGACATATAGGCAATGAGAAAGTTTGTGTATTTTTATATGCTGATGATGTCGTGTTGTCGTGTTTATTATTGAAAATGATACCAAGAACCATGAACCAGTTTCTATTTATGTTTGGAGATACTAATAATAGTTTAGAAATAGTATCGCAGTATAACTATCTAGGTTTACTATTGACTGAATTTTTGAATTATAATGACATAGCTAAAGCGGTAGCGAAATCTGCAAGCAGATCCTTGGGTCTGCTGATATCTTAATGTAAAACAAATGGTGGTTGTTCAATATGAAACGTTTACAAAATTGTTTGATACACTTCTTTGGTCTGTAGTTGCATATGGTGCATCTATGAGGGGCATTTAAGAATTTACATGCATTAATAGTGTAAAATAGTGTAAAGAATAGAGGAATGCACTTTTTCATGGGCGTTTGTAAATACACACCTATCTTATCTTTATATAGTGACATGGGCTGGATGCCATGTACTATAAAGCAATGGTCAAGTGTCTATAGACATTGGTCACGACTAACCAAAATGAGTAACGATAGCGTTAATATAAAAGTATTTTTATGGGGAAATTCCATTGGAAATGGAAAAATAAAACACTTGCAATTTAGAGTTAAATCAAGTTTTAAAGATATTGATATGAACTATATGTGTAATACAAATTATATCTTAATTAAAGGTGTCATTAAATATATTGAGAATGTCTCTCTCATTTGATAATTACAAACAGGAATGGTTTAAAAAGATATCGTCCAAAGATGGTTGTAAACTGCGTACATATAGAAAGTTTAAGTGTGTATATGGTGTTGAAAGGTATCTATGTATGAATATGTCTGGAATATATAAAAGTGCAATGTCAAAATTCAGAAGTGGGGTTGCGCCCATTAAAGTTAAAACAGGAAGATATGAAAATACGAAGTTAGAGGATAGAGTTTGTTCTCACTATACACTGATAATATTGAAGATGAACAACATTCTTTACCAAAATGTCATATATATACAGATATCCGTAATGTTTATTTTAATTGTGCTTTTCGTGTTGATAGATATTTTATTAATATGTCAGATGATGATACAATTTTTTTACACAGCCAGAATCTGTCATGATCATGTCATTTCATAGAAAATGTATCCTCTATTCTTAACTATTACGTTACACATTTTAAATAATATATAACATAAATAACCTTAATATAAATGTGCATATTTATATTCATAGAATTAAAATGTTTTAAATACAGTTAAAGTTTTTATGAAAATATTACTCTGTGTGTATACTATTTTAATTTTGTATAACAAACTCTCATAACTGTTTTTAAAGTGGCACTATTGTATGTAAGGTTTTATACTTTAATAAAGTATTTGTCTTGTCTTGTAAAATCGGCAAATAACTGACATTATTGATTTTATATGATTGAGGGTGATTGAACTTCAAATGATAACTGTCTATGCAGTGGCATGTCGGTAAACGTGGTAAATAAAATGAAACAAAACACGTGTATTCTAGACATCGGGTACACAGAAAAACATCACTCAAGGAGTAAACAAGACATGCTCTGGTTCTGGTTTACCAACTTTCACTGAATATCATACTGAATAAACGGCAGTCAAAAATGGGAACCGGTTCATAATTCAACGAAAATGTCAAAGTTATAAAAATATCAAAGAAAAATATTCTACAAGTTCCACAAACGTATAATCCAAATTGTAAAATGTAAAATTAAAAATTTCATCTGACATGAAAATAAAATAAAATATGGCACCAAAACGATACATGAGGTCAACCGAGCTTCAATTAGTTCTAAAGTTTTAAATGTCCTAAATATCAGAGGAAATAGCTAAAATTGGTGAAATAGATCACTTTAAGTTCTCCACCATGTTACGGGGAAACGCTCACACTGATGGGATGGCACAGATTAAGGGCGGACAAACAATTCTATTCTTACATTTTAATACAGACCAAGGGAAAGGGGAATAACACTGTCACAAAGATACAAAAACACGTTAAAGAAAAAGACGCTAAATGAGGTCATTATTCTTTACCTCTATGATCTGCTAAATTTATGCATTGAAAACAACATACAAAACAAAGTAAATAGAATAATTTAAAAAAAGAATGATGGATACAAGATGAAAGAGAGGCTTCTTCGTTTTTTATTTGTAATGTACACGATTTTTAGTTTGCATTATTTAAATATTAAATAAATTTACTATATTTGATACAAATCATTTGGTATTATTTGTTTTATGTAAAGGTGATCTTGGGTGCCTTACTAAAAAATCTGTGGGAATGTAACTATTAATGTTTATAAGCGATTCTCCAATCTTAATGTAAACATTATTTTATTGATAAATGCATAGTTCACAATACATGTAAAGGTTAAATACAAGTTGGGATTAGAAAACAAGTGCTACAAGCACTTTTATAAATACTTCTCCCAGTATATAAGAAAATACATAGTAGAATGCATGACATACAGTGACATAATCACAATTTCATATTAAAGTTATTTTCATAACATTAGTGTTACTATTACTATGGTTGACATTTTACTTTGAAACAATATAAGAAACTTTAGAGCAAGATTAACATACACAAATTTTACAAATTTTAAACCCTCATGTGTTAAACCTTTTTGATTTGATGATATATTTTTGAACAATTAAGAAGTTTTGTGTATTTCAGCATCGGAGAGGTTTGGGTCACCATATAGAAGGTTTCTAATATTTAGGTAACATTATAAGTTTGGAAATAGAATATTTCGTAGTCTATTAAACAATTGACATGAGAGCAGAAAATGTTCAGAATTTTCTATTTGTTTGCATTTACAATAGGGGTCAGACTCAAGATTCTTTTTGAAAAGGTGATCTTTTAGGGCACTACTTTCAGTCCTTATTCTAGCATGAAGTATTTGACCGATACGACAACCCGCATAAAAATAGGACAGGACTGTAATTGGCTTGTTTAAAAATGATTTTAAGTTATTGATAGAAACATTGTTTTTTATGTTAGCAGGAAGGTCATTCCAAAGTCGAACTGTTGATGGTAAGAACCTGTTATAATACAACATACTATGGGTGGGTAGGGGAACTAGGTTATTAGCATTTCGGGTTCTGTAATGGTGAGTTTGAGAAAAGCTAGCCGGAACCAAGTTTGACAGGTACTCAGGGGTATTTCCATGTACCATTTTATGAAATAGTATCAGCTTATGTTTTTTCCTGCGATCCTCTAATGTTTCCCAATCTTGTGATAATTTTGAAATTCTGTTATGTGTTGTTATTTTCATTGTCTGATTATTAAAATTACAATCTTATTATTTAATTTTCATGTAAAGCACCTGTAAATATGTGATAAATAGATTATTAAATATCGAATTCTATATCGGCCCTGATATGGAATTCGACATGTAATAATCTATACATTTCTATTCCAAAGGAGGTTTATACATAACTGCCTACATAAACTCCGATTTGTATGCGACATCACAACTTATCAGTAGGAACACCGAAAAAATACTAAAATTAAATCTGAAATTTTTACAAAATTTTATCATTAGTACGGTCTCAATCATTCAAGTGGTAATTCAGACAAATAATTCTAAAACGAAATAAGCCATGTACTTTTGTCTAAAAAAAAAGAAAATGGGGAAAAAGCAGGCTTTAATTTGCCAAGTACTTGTGTACGAGCAATGGAAAAAAACTAAAAAATGTTCAAAAAAAACTATCAAAGTTTACATGCATGCTTCAATCACGTAAATGGGACAATTAACAGAAACAATTATTAGAAAACAAAATAATTCTTTATTTTCAAACAATACACGAATAAAAGCAGTATCATAGCAATGGTTACAATAAACCAAATATTTAACATTGCGTATTGCAATTAAGATTTTATGTGTGAAAATCCTCTCAAATTAAACCCCGGAAAGCAGTTGCTTGTGGAAGTTGAAATGTTAGACTACATTATTAACAAATAAAAAAATATAGGTCGTGCGGCAAAAATGACCGAAAATTTTGGGTGAAAAATCAGCACTGAATGAAACTAACAAACTGTCTAACCTCCACCGTTTTTTTTTAAAGAACTCTATTTTCCCGGCTCTTATTAAATTTCCCCCAAATGTAGAAGATTTTCAATCAATTATGTTTCTATTTTTAAATTTTGCTATTTTCAGAACCCCAACATCCAATCAGATGCATCCGTGTATTTTCTTCTGATTACTATCTTGGGTTCAAAAATTTCCCGGTGTAATGTAAACAAATATTTGGTTTATTGTAACCTATAGAAAGCACTAAAAGGGTCTGAATCAGTCCAAAACCTGGAGGTATCATCCTGACACAATATCCACGTGTTTACCAAAATAAAATAGAGTTATCTTCAAGGGTTGTTAGTTTATTTGAATTTTCAGGAGGTACGCTTTTTTCAAGGTGTTTTCTGCAATAATGTGTTGCTGTTTAGTAATATGCGAGTTATCGTTCGTGTTTTCAGTTGTTATTTGTCTATTTGATACACGGATCACGCCTGGGATAGTATTCTTTTTTAACATCTTTCCGCGGAAAAATATTTAGAGGCCGAAAACGAAAATTCGTGGAATTTGTGAAAAACTACATTTTTGAAACAGACTATAACAAACTTTGTTACTATTTGATCGGTGTAATTATATGTTTGTTTGTCATGAGTAGTCCTGCTGAAGATAACTACATTACAATTTTAGAAAGTTGATGTCAATTGTAAACACAGCATACAACAATGTTTGAAACCTAGAAAATTACATTCGGCCGAAAATTGGTTAAGGCCCAAAAGCTGGCTTGCAAACTTAATCATAGCGTAAAATAATTCCTTTTGGTGTCAAACGCTGCATTTAAATGTGTAGTACAATTTTCTTGCTAAAAAGCAGTAGCAATCGTTACTTAACAGGCCTTACAAACTCCTCTTTGTAGCCCACCCTATATTTCCTATTGAAAAATGCGTATTTTCAGAAATAGACTATATTTTTTTAACACGTCGTTTAAAATGAACAATCTATACATATAACTTCTCATTCTGTGACGACAACACGTGTGAAAATTAACAATGGATTAATGAATCAAGTATAATGAAAAAAATCCAGTCTCCCTATAGGTTACAATAAACCAAATATTTAACATTGCGTCTCCCATATGGGGTTCCTGCAATTAAGATTTTATGTGTGAAAATCCTCTCAAATTAAACCCCGGAAAGCAGTTGCTTGAGGAAGTTGAAATGTTAGACTACATTATTAACAAATAAAAAAAAATATAGGTCGTGCGGAAAAAATGACCGAAAATTTTGGGTGAAAAATCAGCACTGAATGAAACTAACAAACTGTCTAACCTCCACCGTTTTCTTTAAAAGAGCTCTATTTTCCCGGCTCTTATTAAATTTCCCCCAAATGTAGAAGATTTTCAATCAATTATGTTTCTATTTTTAAATTTTGCTATTTTCAGAACCCCAACATCCAATCAGATGCATCCGTGTATTTTCTTCTGATTACTCTCTTGGGTTCAAAAATTTCCCGGTGTAATGTAAACAAATATTTGGTTTATTGTAACCTATAGAAAGCACTAAAAGGGTCTGAATCAGTCCAAAACCTTGAGGTATCATCCTGACACAATATCCACGTGTTTACCAAAATAAAATAGAGTTATCTTCAAGGGTTGTTAGTTTATTTGAATTTTCAGGAGGTACGCTTTTTTCAAGGTGTTTTTCTGCAATAATGTGTTGCTGTTTAGTAATATGCGAGTTATCGTTCGTGTTTTCAGTTGTTATTTGTCTATTTGATACACGGATCACGCCTGGGATAGTATTCTTTTTTAACATCTTTCCGCGGAAAAATATTTAGAGGCCGAAAACGAAAATTCGTGGAATTTGTGAAAAACTACATTTTTGAAACAGACTATAACAAACTTTGTTACTATTTGATCGGTGTAATTATATGTTTGTTTGTCATGAGTAGTCCTGCTGAAGATAACTACATTACAATTTTAGAAAGTTGATGTCAATTGTAAACACAGCATACCTGAGTGCACCCATGGTTTTTATTGGGTTCGGGTTACTCTCTTTCTGTGTTTTATGTTTTTGATTTTTGTGTTGTGTTTGTCTATATTCGGATTTGTAACTGTCCCTTGGTTTTTGGCTCTTGTTGTTCGGTCGGTTTTCTTTGCTACTTTCATACAACAATGTTTGAAACCTAGAAAATTACATTCGGCCGAAAATTGGTTAAGGCCCAAAAGCTGGCTTGCAAACTTAATCATAGCGTAAAATAATTCCTTTTGGTGTCAAACGCTGCATTTAAATGTGTAGTACAATTTTCTTGCTAAAAAGCAGTAGCAATCGTTACTTAACAGGCCTTACAAACTCCTCTTTGTAGCCCACCCTAGATTTCCTATTGAAAAATTGGTATTTTCAGAAATAGACTATATTTTTTGACACGTCGTTTAAAATGAACAATCTATACATATAACTTCTCATTCTGTGACGACAACACGTGTGAAAATTAACAATGGATTAATGAATCAAGTATAATGAAAAAAATCCAGTCTCCCTATAGGTTACAATAAACCAAATATTTAACATTGCGTCTCCCATATGGGGTTCCTGCAATTAAGATTTTATGTGTGAAAATCCTCTCAAATTAAACCCCCGAAAGCAGTTGCTTGTGGAAGTTGAAATGTTAGACTACATTATTAACAAATAAAAAAAATATAGGTCGTGCGGCAAAAATGACCGAAAATTTTGGGTGAAAAATCAGCACTGAATGAAACTAACAAACTGTCTAACCTCCACCGTTGTTTTTAAAAGAGCTCTATTTTCCCGGCTCTTATTAAATTTCCCCCAAATGTAGAAGATTTTCAATCAATTATGTTTCTATTTTTAAATTTTGCTATTTTCAGAACCCCAACATCCAATCAGATGCATCCGTGTATTTTCTTCTGATTACTATCTTGGGTTAAAAAATTTCCCGGTGTAATGTAAACAAATATTTGGTTTATTGTAACCTATAGAAAGCACTAAAAGGGTCTGAATCAGTCCAAAACCTTGAGGTATCATCCTGACACAATATCCACGTGTTTTCCAAAATAAAATAGAGTTATCTTCAAGGGTTGTTAGTTTATTTGAATTTTCAGGAGGTCACCCTCTCTCAAAATTGCACGCTTTTTTCAAGGTGTTTTTCTGCAATAATGTGTTGTTGTTTAGTAATATGCGAGTTATCGTTCGTGTTTTCAGTTGTTATTTGTCTATTTGATACACGGATCACGCCTGGGATAGTATTCTTTTTTAACATCTTTCCGCGGAAAAATATTTAGAGGCCGAAAACGAAAATTCGTGGAATTTGTGAAAAACTACATTTTTGAAACAGACTATAACAAACTTTGTTACTATTTGATCGGTGTAATTATATGTTTGTTTGTCATGAGTAGTCCTGCTGAAGATAACTACATTACAATTTTAGAAAGTTGATGTCAATTGTAAACACAGCATACCTGAGTGCACCCATGGTTTTTATTGGGTTCGGGTTACTCTCTTTCTGTGTTTTATGTTTTTGATTTTTGTGTTGTGTTTGTCTATATTCGGATTTGTAACTGTCCCTTGGTTTTTGGCTCTTGTTGTTCGGTCGGTTTTCTTTGCTACTTTCATACAACAATGTTTGAAACCTAGAAAATTACATTCGGCCGAAAATTGGTTAAGGCCCAAAAGCTGGCTTGCAAACTTAATCATAGCGTAAAATAATTCCTTTTGGTGTCAAACGCTGCATTTAAATGTGTAGTACAATTTTCTTGCTAAAAAGCAGTAGCAATCGTTACTTAACAGGCCTTACAAACTCCTCTTTGTAGCCCACCCTAGATTTCCTATTGAAAAATGGGTATTTTCAGAAATAGACTATATTTTTTGACACGTCGTTTAAAATGAACAATCTATACATATAACTTGTCATTCTGTGACGACAACACGTGTGAAAATTAACAATGGATTAATGAATCAAGTATAATGAAAAAAATCCAGTCTCCCTATAGGTTACAATAAACCAAATATTTAACATTGCGTCTCCCATATGGGGTTCCTGCAATTAAGATTTTATGTGTGAAAATCCTCTCAAATTAAACCCCCGAAAGCAGTTGCTTGTGGAAGTTGAAATGTTAGACTACATTATTAACAAATAAAAAAAATATAGGTCGTGCGGCAAAAATGACCGAAAATTTTGGGTGAAAAATCAGCACTGAATGAAACTAACAAACTGTCTAACCTCCACCGTTGTTTTTAAAAGAGCTCTATTTTCCCGGCTCTTATTAAATTTCCCCCAAATGTAGAAGATTTTCAATCAATTATGTTTCTATTTTTAAATTTTGCTATTTTCAGAACCCCAACATCCAATCAGATGCATCCGTGTATTTTCTTCTGATTACTATCTTGGGTTAAAAAATTTCCCGGTGTAATGTAAACAAATATTTGGTTTATTGTAACCTATAGAAAGCACTAAAAGGGTCTGAATCAGTCCAAAACCTTGAGGTATCATCCTGACACAATATCCACGTGTTTTCCAAAATAAAATAGAGTTATCTTCAAGGGTTGTTAGTTTATTTGAATTTTCAGGAGGTCACCCTCTCTCAAAATTGCACGCTTTTTTCAAGGTGTTTTTCTGCAATAATGTGTTGTTGTTTAGTAATATGCGAGTTATCGTTCGTGTTTTCAGTTGTTATTTGTCTATTTGATACACGGATCACGCCTGGGATAGTATTCTTTTTTAACATCTTTCCGCGGAAAAATATTTAGAGGCCGAAAACGAAAATTCGTGGAATTTGTGAAAAACTACATTTTTGAAACAGACTATAACAAACTTTGTTACTATTTGATCGGTGTAATTATATGTTTGTTTGTCATGAGTAGTCCTGCTGAAGATAACTACATTACAATTTTAGAAAGTTGATGTCAATTGTAAACACAGCATACCTGAGTGCACCCATGGTTTTTATTGGGTTCGGGTTACTCTCTTTCTGTGTTTTATGTTTTTGATTTTTGTGTTGTGTTTGTCTATATTCGGATTTGTAACTGTCCCTTGGTTTTTGGCTCTTGTTGTTCGGTCGGTTTTCTTTGCTACTTTCATACAACAATGTTTGAAACCTAGAAAATTACATTCGGCCGAAAATTGGTTAAGGCCCAAAAGCTGGCTTGCAAACTTAATCATAGCGTAAAATAATTCCTTTTGGTGTCAAACGCTGCATTTAAATGTGTAGTACAATTTTCTTGCTAAAAAGCAGTAGCAATCGTTACTTAACAGGCCTTACAAACTCCTCTTTGTAGCCCACCCTAGATTTCCTATTGAAAAATGGGTATTTTCAGAAATAGACTATATTTTTTGACACGTCGTTTAAAATGAACAATCTATACATATAACTTGTCATTCTGTGACGACAACACGTGTGAAAATTAACAATGGATTAATGAATCAAGTATAATGAAAAAAATCCAGTCTCCCTATAGGTTACAATAAACCAAATATTTAACATTGCGTCTCCCATATGGGGTTCCTGCAATTAAGATTTTATGTGTGAAAATCCTCTCAAATTAAACCCCCGAAAGCAGTTGCTTGTGGAAGTTGAAATGTTAGACTACATTATTAACAAATAAAAAAAATATAGGTCGTGCGGCAAAAATGACCGAAAATTTTGGGTGAAAAATCAGCACTGAATGAAACTAACAAACTGTCTAACCTCCACCGTTGTTTTTAAAAGAGCTCTATTTTCCCGGCTCTAATTAAATTTCCCCCAAATGTAGAAGATTTTCAATCAATTATGTTTCTATTTTTAAATTTTGCTATTTTCAGAACCCCAACATCCAATCAGATGCATCCGTGTATTTTCTTCTGATTACTATCTTGGGTTAAAAAATTTCCCGGTGTAATGTAAACAAATATTTGGTTTATTGTAACCTATAGAAAGCACTAAAAGGGTCTGAATCAGTCCAAAACCTTGAGGTATCATCCTGACACAATATCCACGTGTTTTCCAAAATAAAATAGAGTTATCTTCAAGGGTTGTTAGTTTATTTGAATTTTCAGGAGGTCACCCTCTCTCAAAATTGCACGCTTTTTTCAAGGTGTTTTTCTGCAATAATGTGTTGTTGTTTAGTAATATGCGAGTTATCGTTCGTGTTTTCAGTTGTTATTTGTCTATTTGATACACGGATCACGCCTGGGATAGTATTCTTTTTTAACATCTTTCCGCGGAAAAATATTTAGAGGCCGAAAACGAAAATTCGTGGAATTTGTGAAAAACTACATTTTTGAAACAGACTATAACAAACTTTGTTACTATTTGATCGGTGTAATTATATGTTTGTTTGTCATGAGTAGTCCTGCTGAAGATAACTACATTACAATTTTAGAAAGTTGATGTCAATTGTAAACACAGCATACAACAATGTTTGAAACCTAGAAAATTACATTCGGCCGAAAATTGGTTAAGGCCCAAAAGCTGGCTTGCAAACTTAATCATAGCGTAAAATAATTCCTTTTGGTGTCAAACGCTGCATTTAAATGTGTAGTACAATTTTCTTGCTAAAAAGCAGTAGCAATCGTTACTTAACAGGCCTTACAAACTCCTCTTTGTATCCCACCCTAGATTTCCTATTGAAAAATGCGTATTTTCAGAAATAGACTATATTTTTTTAAGACGTCGTTTAAAATGAACAATCTGTACATATAACTTGTCATTCTGTGACGACAACACGTGTGAAAATTAACAATGGATTAATGAATTAAGTATAATGAAAAAAATCCAGTCTCCCTATAGGTTACAATAAACCAAATATTTAACATTGCGTCTCCCATATGGGGTTCCTGCAATTAAGATTTTATGTGTGAAAATCCTCTCAAATTAAACCCCCGAAAGCAGTTGCTTGTGGAAGTTGAAATGTTAGACTACATTATTAACAAATAAAAAAATATAGGTCGTGCGGCAAAAATGACCGAAAATTTTGGGTGAAAAATCAGCACTGAATGAAACTAACAAACTGTCTAACCTCCACCGTTTTTTTAAAAGAGCTCTATTTTCCCGGCTCTTATTAAATTTCCCCCAAATGTAGAAGATTTTCAATCAATTATGTTTCTATTTTTAAATTTTGCTATTTTCAGAACCCCAACATCCAATCAGATACATCCGTGTATTTTCTTCTGATTACTATCTTGGGTTCAAAAATTTCCCGGTGTAATGTAAACAAATATTTGGTTTATTGTAACCTATAGAAAGCACTAAAAGGGTCTGAATCAGTCCAAAACCTTGAGGTATCATCCTGACACAATATCCACGTGTTTACCAAAATAAAATAGAGTTATCTCCAAGGGTTGTTAGTTTATTTGAATTTTCAGGAGGTCACCCTTTCTCAAAATTGCACGCTTTTTTCAAGGTGTTTTTCTGCAATAATGTGTTGCTGTTTAGTAATATGCGAGTTATCGTTCGTGTTTTCAGTTGTTATTTGTCTATTTGATACACGGATCACGCCTGGGATATTATTCTTTTTTAACATCTTTTCGCGGAAAAATATTTAGAGGCCGAAAACGAAAATTCGTGGAATTTGTGAAAAACTACATTTTTGAAACAGACTATAACAAACTTTGTTACTATTTGATCGGTGTAATTATATGTTTGTTTGTCATGAGTAGTCCTGCTGAAGATAACTACATTACAATTTTAGAAAGTTGATGTCAATTGTAAACACAGCATACAACAATGTTTGAAACCTAGAAAGTTACATTCGGCCGAAAATTGGTTAAGGCCCAAAAGCTGGCTTGCAAACTTAATCATAGCGTAAAATAATTCCTTTTGGTGTCAAACGCTGCATTTAAATGTGTAGTACAATTTTCTTGCTAAAAAGCAGTAGCAATCGTTACTTAACAGGCCTTACAAACTCCTCTTTGTAGCCCACCCTAGATTTCCTATTGAAAAATGCGTATTTTCAGAAATAGACTAAATTTTTTGACACGTCGTTTAAAATGAACAATCTATATATATAACTTGTCATTCTGTGACGACAACACGTGTGAAAATTAACAATGGATTAATGAATCAAGTATAATGAAAAAAATCCAGTCTCCCTATAGGTTACAATAAACCAAATATTTAACATTGCGTCTCCCATATGGGGTTCCTGCAATTAAGATTTTATGTGTGAAAATCCTCTCAAATTAAACCCCCGAAAGCAGTTGCTTGTGGAAGTTGAAATGTTAGACTACATTATTAACAAATAAAAAAATATAGGTCGTGCGGCAAAAATGACCGAAAATTTTGGGTGAAAAATCAGCACTGAATGAAACTAACAAACTGTCTAACCTCCGCCGTTTTTTTTTAAAAGAGCTCCATTTTCCCGGCTCTTATTAAATTTCCCCCAAATGTAGAAGATTTTCAATCAATTATGTTTCTATTTTTAAATTTTGCTATTTTCAGAACCCCAACATCCAATCAGATGCATCCGTGTATTTTCTTCTGATTACTATCTTGGGTTCAAAAATTTCCCGGTGTAATATAAACAAATATTTGGTTTATTGTAACCTATAGAAAGCACTAAAAGGGTCTGAATCAGTCCAAAACCTTGAGGTATCATCCTGACACAATATCCACGTGTTTTCCAAAATAAAATAGAGTTATTTTCAAGGGTTGTTAGTTTATTTGAATTTTCAGGAGGTCACCCTCTCTCAAAATTGCACGCTTTTTTCAAGGTGTTTTTCTGCAATAATGTGTTGCTGTTTAGTAATATGCGAGTTATCGTTCGTGTTTTCAGTTGTTATTTGTCTATTTGATACACGGATCACGCCTGGGATAGTATTCTTTTTTAACATCTTTCCGCGGAAAAATATTTAGAGGCCGAAAACGAAAATTCGTGGAATTTGTGAAAAACTACATTTTTGAAACAGACTATAACAAACTTTGTTACTATTTGATCGGTGTAATTATATGTTTGTTTGTCATGAGTAGTCCTGCTGAAGATAACTACATTACAATTTTAGAAAGTTGATGTCAATTGTAAACACAGCATACAACAATGTTTGAAACCTAGAAAATTACATTCGGCCGAAAATTGGTTAAGGCCCAAAAGCTGGCTTGCAAACTTAATCATAGCGTAAAATAATTCCTTTTGGTGTCAAACGCTGCATTTAAATGTGTAGTACAATTTTCTTGCTAAAAAGCAGTAGCAATCGTTACTTAACAGGCCTTACAAACTCCTCTTTGTTGCCCACCCTAGATTTCCTATTGAAAAATGCGTATTTTCAGAAATAGACTAAATTTTTTTAACACGTCGTTTAAAATGAACAATCTATACATATAACTGTCATTCTGTGACGACAACACGTGTGAAAATTAACAATGGATTAATGAATCAAGTATAATGAAAAAAATCCAGTCTCCCTATAGAAAGCACTAAAAGGGTCTGAATCAGTCCAAAACCTTGAGGTGTCATCCTGACACAATATCCACGTGTTTACCAAAATAAAATAGAGTTATCTTCAAGGGTTGTTAGTTTATTTGAATTTTCAGGAGGTCACCCTCTCTCAAAATTGCACGCTTTTTCAAGGTGTTTTTCTGCAATAATGTGTTGCTGTTTAGTAATATGCGAGTTATCGTTCGTGTTTTCAGTTGTTATTTGTCTATTTGATACACGGATCACGCCTGGGATAGTATTCTTTTTTAACATCTTTCCGCGGAAAAATATTTAGAGGCCGAAAACAAAAATTCGTGGAATTTGTGAAAAACTACATTTTTGAAACAGACTATAACAAACTTTGTTACTATTTGATCGGTGTAATTATATGTTTGTTTGTCATGAGTAGTCCTGCTGAAGATAACTACATTACAATTTTAGAAAGTTGATGTCAATTGTAAACACAGCATACAACAATGTTTGAAACCTAGAAAATTACATTCGGCCGAAAATTGGTTAAGGCCCAAAAGCTGGCTTGCAAACTTAATCATAGCGTAAAATAATTCCTTTTGGTGTCAAACGCTGCATTTAAATGTGTAGTACAATTTTCTTGCTAAAAAGCAGTAGCAATCGTTACTTAACAGGCCTTACAAACTCCTCTTTGTAGCCCACCCTAGATTTCCTATTGAAAAATGCGTATTTTCAGAAATAGACTAAATTTTTTTAACACGTCGTTTAAAATGAACAATCTATACATATAACTGTCATTCTGTGACGACAACACGTGTGAAAATTAACAATGGATTAATGAATCAAGTATAATGAAAAAAATCCAGTCTCCCTATAGAAAGCACTAAAAGGGTCTGAATCAGTCCAAAACCTTGAGGTGTCATCCTGACACAATATCCACGTGTTTACCAAAATAAAATAGAGTTATCTTCAAGGGTTGTTAGTTTATTTGAATTTTCAGGAGGTCACCCTCTCTCAAAATTGCACGCTTTTTCAAGGTGTTTTTCTGCAATAATGTGTTGCTGTTTAGTAATATGCGAGTTATCGTTCGTGTTTTCAGTTGTTATTTGTCTATTTGATACACGGATCACGCCTGGGATAGTATTCTTTTTTAACATCTTTCCGCGGAAAAATATTTAGAGGCCGAAAACAAAAATTCGTGGAATTTGTGAAAAACTACATTTTTGAAACAGACTATAACAAACTTTGTTACTATTTGATCGGTGTAATTATATGTTTGTTTGTCATGAGTAGTCCTGCTGAAGATAGCTACATTACAATTTTAGAAAGTTGATGTCAATTGTAAACACAGCATACAACAATGTTTGAAACCTAGAAAATTACATTCGGCCGAAAATTGGTTAAGGCCCAAAAGCTGGCTTGCAAACTTAATCATAGCGTAAAATAATTCCTTTTGGTGTCAAACGCTGCATTTAAATGTGTAGTACAATTTTCTTGCTAAAAAGCAGTAGCAATCGTTACTTAACAGGCCTTACAAACTCCTCTTTGTAGCCCACCCTAGATTTCCTATTGAAAAATGCGTATTTTCAGAAATAGACTAAATTTTTTTAACACGTCGTTTAAAATGAACAATCTATACATATAACTGTCATTCTGTGACGACAACACGTGTGAAAATTAACAATGGATTAATGAATCAAGTATAATGAAAAAAATCCAGTCTCCCTATAGAAAGCACTAAAAGGGTCTGAATCAGTCCAAAACCTTGAGGTGTCATCCTGACACAATATCCACGTGTTTACCAAAATAAAATAGAGTTATCTTCAAGGGTTGTTAGTTTATTTGAATTTTCAGGAGGTCACCCTCTCTCAAAATTGCACGCTTTTTCAAGGTGTTTTTCTGCAATAATGTGTTGCTGTTTAGTAATATGCGAGTTATCGTTCGTGTTTTCAGTTGTTATTTGTCTATTTGATACACGGATCACGCCTGGGATAGTATTCTTTTTTAACATCTTTCCGCGGAAAAATATTTAGAGGCCGAAAACAAAAATTCGTGGAATTTGTGAAAAACTACATTTTTGAAACAGACTATAACAAACTTTGTTACTATTTGATCGGTGTAATTATATGTTTGTTTGTCATTAGTAGTCCTGCTGAAGATAACTACATTACAATTTTAGAAAGTTGATGTCAATTGTAAACACAGCATACAACAATGTTTGAAACCTAGAAAATTACAATCGGCCGAAAATTGGTTAAGGCCCAAAAGCTGGCTTGCAAACTTAATCATAGCGTAAAATAATTCCTTTTGGTGTCAAACGCTGCATTTAAATGTGTAGTACAATTTTCTTGCTAAAAAGCAGTAGCAATCGTTACTTAACAGGCCTTACAAACTCCTCTTTGTAGCCCACCCTATATTTCCTATTGAAAAATGCGTATTTTCAGAAATAGACTAAATTTTTTTAACACGTCGTTTAAAATGAACAATCTATACATATAACTTGTCATTCTGTGACGACAACACGTGTGAAAATTAACAATGGATTAATGAATCAAGTATAATGAAAAAAATCCAGTCTCCCTATAGGTTACAATAAACCAAATATTTAACATTGCGTCTCCCATATGGGGTTCCTGCAATTAAGATTTTATGTGTGAAAATCCTCTCAAATTAAACCCCCGAAAGCAGTTGCTTGTGGAAGTTGAAATGTTAGACTACATTATTAACAAATAAAAAAATATAGGTCGTGCGGCAAAAATGACCGAAAATTTTGGGTGAAAAATCAGCACTGAATGAAACTAACAAACTGTCTAACCTCCACCGTTTTTTTAAAAGAGCTCTATTTTCCCGGCTCTTATTAAATTTCCCCCAAATGTAGAAGATTTTCAATCAATTATGTTTCTATTTTTAAATTTTGCTATTTTCAGAACCCCAACATCCAATCAGATACATCCGTGTATTTTCTTCTGATTACTATCTTGGGTTCAAAAATTTCCCGGTGTAATGTAAACAAATATTTGGTTTATTGTAACCTATAGAAAGCACTAAAAGGGTCTGAATCAGTCCAAAACCTTGAGGTATCATCCTGACACAATATCCACGTGTTTACCAAAATAAAATAGAGTTATCTTCAAGGGTTGTTAGTTTATTTGAATTTTCAGGAGGTCACCCTCTCTCAAAATTGCACGCTTTTTTCAAGGTGTTTTTCTGCAATAATGTGTTGCTGTTTAGTAATATGCGAGTTATCGTTCGTGTTTTCAGTTGTTATTTGTCTATTTGATACACGGATCACGCCTGGGATATTATTCTTTTTTAACATCTTTCCGCGGAAAAATATTTAGAGGCCGAAAACGAAAATTCGTGGAATTTGTGAAAAACTACATTTTTGAAACAGACTATAACAAACTTTGTTACTATTTGATCGGTGTAATTATATGTTTGTTTGTCATGAGTAGTCCTGCTGAAGATAACTACATTACAATTTTAGAAAGTTGATGTCAATTGTAAACACAGCATACAACAATGTTTGAAACCTAGAAAGTTACATTCGGCCGAAAATTGGTTAAGGCCCAAAAGCTGGCTTGCAAACTTAATCATAGCGTAAAATAATTCCTTTTGGTGTCAAACGCTGCATTTAAATGTGTAGTACAATTTTCTTGCTAAAAAGCAGTAGCAATCGTTACTTAACAGGCCTTACAAACTCCTCTTTGTAGCCAACCCTAGATTTCCTATTGAAAAATGCGTATTTTCAGAAATAGACTAAATTTTTTGACACGTCGTTTAAAATGAACAATCTATACATATAACTTGTCATTCTGTGACGACAACACGTGTGAAAATTAACAATGGATTAATGAATCAAGTATAATGAAAAAAATCCAGTCTCCCTATAGGTTACAATAAACCAAATATTTAACATTGCGTCTCCCATATGGGGTTCCTGCAATTAAGATTTTATGTGTGAAAATCCTCTCAAATTAAACCCCCGAAAGCAGTTGCTTGTGGAAGTTGAAATGTTAGACTACATTATTAACAAATAAAAAAATATAGGTCGTGCGGCAAAAATGACCGAAAATTTTGGGTGAAAAATCAGCACTGAATGAAACTAACAAACTGTCTAACCTCCGCCGTTTTTTTTTAAAAGAGCTCCATTTTCCCGGCTCTTATTAAATTTCCCCCAAATGTAGAAGATTTTCAATCAATTATGTTTCTATTTTTAAATTTTGCTATTTTCAGAACCCCAACATCCAATCAGATGCATCCGTGTATTTTCTTCTGATTACTATCTTGGGTTCAAACATTTCCCGGTGTAATATAAACAAATATTTGGTTTATTGTAACCTATAGAAAGCACTAAAAGGGTCTGAATCAGTCCAAAACCTTGAGGTATCATCCTGACACAATATCCACGTGTTTTCCAAAATAAAATAGAGTTATCTTCAAGGGTTGTTAGTTTATTTGAATTTTCAGGAGGTCACCCTCTCTCAAAATTGCACGCTTTTTTCAAGGTGTTTTTCTGCAATAATGTGTTGCTGTTTAGTAATATGCGAGTTATCGTTCGTGTTTTCAGTTGTTATTTGTCTATTTGATACACGGATCACGCCTGGGATAGTATTCTTTTTTAACATCTTTCCGCGGAAAAATATTTAGAGGCCGAAAACGAAAATTCGTGGAATTTGTGAAAAACTACATTTTTGAAACAGACTATAACAAACTTTGTTACTATTTGATCGGTGTAATTATATGTTTGTTTGTCATGAGTAGTCCTGCTGAAGATAACTACATTACAATTTTAGAAAGTTGATGTCAATTGTAAACACAGCATACAACAATGTTTGAAACCTAGAAAATTACATTCGGCCGAAAATTGGTTAAGGCCCAAAAGCTGGCTTGCAAACCTAATCATAGCGTAAAATAATTCCTTTTGGTGTCAAACGCTGCATTTAAATGTGTAGTACAATTTTCTTGCTAAAAAGCAGTAGCAATCGTTACTTAACAGGCCTTACAAACTCCTCTTTGTTGCCCACCCTAGATTTCCTATTGAAAAATGCGTATTTTCAGAAATAGACTAAATTTTTTTAACACGTCGTTTAAAATGAACAATCTATACATATAACTGTCATTCTGTGACGACAACACGTGTGAAAATTAACAATGGATTAATGAATCAAGTATAATGAAAAAAATCCAGTCTCCCTATAGAAAGCACTAAAAGGGTCTGAATCAGTCCAAAACCTTGAGGTGTCATCCTGACACAATATCCACGTGTTTACCAAAATAAAATAGAGTTATCTTCAAGGGTTGTTAGTTTATTTGAATTTTCAGGAGGTCACCCTCTCTCAAAATTGCACGCTTTTTCAAGGTGTTTTTCTGCAATAATGTGTTGCTGTTTAGTAATATGCGAGTTATCGTTCGTGTTTTCAGTTGTTATTTGTCTATTTGATACACGGATCACGTCTGGGATAGTATTCTTTTTTAACATCTTTCCGCGGAAAAATATTTAGAGGCCGAAAACAAAAATTCGTGGAATTTGTGAAAAACTACATTTTTGAAACAGACTATAACAAACTTTGTTACTATTTGATCGGTGTAATTATATGTTTGTTTGTCATGAGTAGTCCTGCTGAAGATAACTACATTACAATTTTAGAAAGTTGATGTCAATTGTAAACACAGCATACAACAATGTTTGAAACCTAGAAAATTACATTCGGCCGAAAATTGGTTAAGGCCCAAAAGCTGGCTTGCAAACTTAATCATAGCGTAAAATAATTCCTTTTGGTGTCAAACGCTGCATTTAAATGTGTAGTACAATTTTCTTGCTAAAAAGCAGTAGCAATCGTTACTTAACAGGCCTTACAAACTCCTCTTTGTTGCCCACCCTAGATTTCCTATTGAAAAATGCGTATTTTCAGAAATAGACTAAATTTTTTTAACACGTCGTTTAAAATGAACAATCTATACATATAACTGTCATTCTGTGACGACAACACGTGTGAAAATTAACAATGGATTAATGAATCAAGTATAATGAAAAAAATCCAGTCTCCCTATAGAAAGCACTAAAAGGGTCTGAATCAGTCCAAAACCTTGAGGTGTCATCCTGACACAATATCCACGTGTTTACCAAAATAAAATAGAGTTATCTTCAAGGGTTGTTAGTTTATTTGAATTTTCAGGAGGTCACCCTCTCTCAAAATTGCACGCTTTTTCAAGGTGTTTTTCTGCAATAATGTGTTGCTGTTTAGTAATATGCGAGTTATCGTTCGTGTTTTCAGTTGTTATTTGTCTATTTGATACACGGATCACGCCTGGGATAGTATTCTTTTTTAACATCTTTCCGCGGAAAAAATATTTAGAGGCCGAAAACAAAAATTCGTGGAATTTGTGAAAAACTACATTTTTGAAACAGACTATAACAAACTTTGTTACTATTTGATCGGTGTAATTATATGTTTGTTTGTCATTAGTAGTCCTGCTGAAGATAACTACATTACAATTTTAGAAAGTTGATGTCAATTGTAAACACAGCATACAACAATGTTTGAAACCTAGAAAATTACATTCGGCCGAAAATTGGTTAAGGCCCAAAAGCTGGCTTGCAAACTTAATCATAGCGTAAAATAATTCCTTTTGGTGTCAAACGCTGCATTTAAATGTGTAGTACAATTTTCTTGCTAAAAAGCAGTAGCAATCGTTACTTAACAGGCCTTACAAACTCCTCTTTGTAGCCCACCCTATATTTCCTATTGAAAAATGCGTATTTTCAGAAATAGACTAAATTTTTTTAACACGTCGTTTAAAATGAACAATCTATACATATAACTTGTCATTCTGTGACGACAACACGTGTGAAAATTAACAATGGATTAATGAATCAAGTATAATGAAAAAAATCCAGTCTCCCTATAGGTTACAATAAACCAAATATTTAACATTGCGTCTCCCATATGGGGTTCCTGCAATTAAGATTTTATGTGTGAAAATCCTCTCAAATTAAACCCCCGAAAGCAGTTGCTTGTGGAAGTTGAAATGTTAGACTACATTATTAACAAATAAAAAAATATAGGTCGTGCGGCAAAAATGACCGAAAATTTTGGGTGAAAAATCAGCACTGAATGAAACTAACAAACTGTCTAACCTCCGCCGTTTTTTTTTAAAAGAGCTCCATTTTCCCGGCTCTTATTAAATTTCCCCCAAATGTAGAAGATTTTCAATCAATTATGTTTCTATTTTTAAATTTTGCTATTTTCAGAACCCCAACATCCAATCAGATGCATCCGTGTATTTTCTTCTGATTACTATCTTGGGTTCAAAAATTTCCCGGTGTAATATAAACAAATATTTGGTTTATTGTAACCTATAGAAAGCACTAAAAGGGTCTGAATCAGTCCAAAACCTTGAGGTATCATCCTGACACAATATCCACGTGTTTTCCAAAATAAAATAGAGTTATCTTCAAGGGTTGTTAGTTTATTTGAATTTTCAGGAGGTCACCCTCTCTCAAAATTGCACGCTTTTTTCAAGGTGTTTTTCTGCAATAATGTGTTGTTGTTTAGTAATATGCGAGTTATCGTTCGTGTTTTCAGTTGTTATTTGTCTATTTGATACACGGATCACGCCTGGGATAGTATTCTTTTTTAACATCTTTCCGCGGAAAAATATTTAGAGGCCGAAAACGAAAATTCGTGGAATTTGTGAAAAACTACATTTTTGAAACAGACTATAACAAACTTTGTTACTATTTGATCGGTGTAATTATATGTTTGTTTGTCATGAGTAGTCCTGCTGAAGATAACTACATTACAATTTTAGAAAGTTGATGTCAATTGTAAACACAGCATACAACAATGTTTGAAACCTAGAAAATTACATTCGGCCGAAAATTGGTTAAGGCCCAAAAGCTGGCTTGCAAACTTAATCATAGCGTAAAATAATTCCTTTTGGTGTCAAACGCTGCATTTAAATGTGTAGTACAATTTTCTTGCTAAAAAGCAGTAGCAATCGTTACTTAACAGGCCTTACAAACTCCTCTGTGTTGCCCACCCTAGATTTCCTATTGAAAAATGCGTATTTTCAGAAATAGACTAAATTTTTTTAACACGTCGTTTAAAATGAACAATCTATACATATAACTGTCATTCTGTGACGACAACACGTGTGAAAATTAACAATGGATTAATGAATCAAGTATAATGAAAAAAATCCAGTCTCCCTATAGAAAGCACTAAAAGGGTCTGAATCAGTCCAAAACCTTGAGGTGTCATCCTGACACAATATCCACGTGTTTACCAAAATAAAATAGAGTTATCTTCAAGGGTTGTTAGTTTATTTGAATTTTCAGGAGGTCACCCTCTCTCAAAATTGCACGCTTTTTCAAGGTGTTTTTCTGCAATAATGTGTTGCTGTTTAGTAATATGCGAGTTATCGTTCGTGTTTTCAGTTGTTATTTGTCTATTTGATACACGGATCACGCCTGGGATAGTATTCTTTTTTAACATCTTTCCGCGGAAAAATATTTAGAGGCCGAAAACAAAAATTCGTGGAATTTGTGAAAAACTACATTTTTGAAACAGACTATAACAAACTTTGTTACTATTTGATCGGTGTAATTATATGTTTGTTTGTCATGAGTAGTCCTGCTGAAGATAACTACATTACAATTTTAGAAAGTTGATGTCAATTGTAAACACAGCATACAACAATGTTTGAAACCTAGAAAATTACATTCGGCCGAAAATTGGTTAAGGCCCAAAAGCTGGCTTGCAAACTTAATCATAGCGTAAAATAATTCCTTTTGGTGTCAAACGCTGCATTTAAATGTGTAGTACAATTTTCTTGCTAAAAAGCAGTAGCAATCGTTACTTAACAGGCCTTACAAACTCCTCTTTGTTGCCCACCCTAGATTTCCTATTGAAAAATGCGTATTTTCAGAAATAGACTAAATTTTTTTAACACGTCGTTTAAAATGAACAATCTATACATATAACTGTCATTCTGTGACGACAACACGTGTGAAAATTAACAATGGATTAATGAATCAAGTATAATGAAAAAAATCCAGTCTCCCTATAGAAAGCACTAAAAGGGTCTGAATCAGTCCAAAACCTTGAGGTGTCATCCTGACACAATATCCACGTGTTTACCAAAATAAAATAGAGTTATCTTCAAGGGTTGTTAGTTTATTTGAATTTTCAGGAGGTCACCCTCTCTCAAAATTGCACGCTTTTTCAAGGTGTTTTTCTGCAATAATGTGTTGCTGTTTAGTAATATGCGAGTTATCGTTCGTGTTTTCAGTTGTTATTTGTCTATTTGATACACGGATCACGCCTGGGATAGTATTCTTTTTTAACATCTTTCCGCGGAAAAATATTTAGAGGCCGAAAACAAAAATTCGTGGAATTTGTGAAAAACTACATTTTTGAAACAGACTATAACAAACTTTGTTACTATTTGATCGGTGTAATTATATGTTTGTTTGTCATTAGTAGTCCTGCTGAAGATAACTACATTACAATTTTAGAAAGTTGATGTCAATTGTAAACACAGCATACAACAATGTTTGAAACCTAGAAAATTACATTCGGCCGAAAATTGGTTAAGGCCCAAAAGCTGGCTTGCAAACTTAGTCATAGCGTAAAATAATTCCTTTTGGTGTCAAACGCTGCATTTAAATGTGTAGTACAATTTTCTTGCTAAAAAGCAGTAGCAATCGTTACTTAACAGGCCTTACAAACTCCTCTTTGTAGCCCACCCTATATTTCCTATTGAAAAATGCGTATTTTCAGAAATAGACTAAATTTTTTTAACACGTCGTTTAAAATGAACAATCTATACATATAACTTGTCATTCTGTGTCGACAACACGTGTGAAAATTAACAATGGATTAATGAATCAAGTATAATGAAAAAAATCCAGTCTCCCTATAGGTTACAATAAACCAAATATTTAACATTGCGTCTCCCATATGGGTTCCTGCAATTAAGATTTTATGTGTGAAAATCCTCTCAAATTAAACCCCCGAAAGCAGTTGCTTGTGGAAGTTGAAATGTTAGACTACATTATTAACAAATAAAAAAATATAGGTCGTGCGGCAAAAATGACCGAAAATTTTGGTTGAAAAATCAGCACTGAATGAAACTAACAAACTGTCTAACCTCCACCGTTTTTTTTTAAAAGAGCTCTATTTTCCCGGCTCTTATTAAATTTCCCCCAAATGTAGAAGATTTTCAATCAATTATGTTTCTATTTTTAAATTTTGCTATTTTCAGAACCCCAACATCCAATCAGATGCATCCGTGTATTTTCTTCTGATTACTATCTTGGGTTCAAAAATTTCCCGGTGTAAGGTAAACAAATATTTGGTTTATTGTAACCCAATCTATTAGCAGCCACGCGCTCATTATTGTTGTCAAGATTATTGTGATAAAAACCAGAATCAGATAAAAACAAGTTACTATAGGAATCAGCTTGACCGTTTGTGCAGCGGACTACAATAATATTTTGATGCAATTATAGTACTGTTGCGATTTAACATGACCCGAGTTTAAGAATAAAAAAACCCGCAAAATTATATTCATGTAATAAAATATTTCCTACCCGTAGAAATACAAATTGACTTTATTATCAAGATACCATCAAAGCAATAGTAACGTATTTGTTGCAAAAATTAGAATTACATGTACATTATTCTTTTCGTTCTAATCTCAATCATGCATTAAAACCAACTAGCTAAGTAGAATTTAATAATGTAAAACATGAAATATATTGTTAAATTCTTTTGAAAATCTATCTGCCTAATTTAAATTCACTTAAAGCAGATTTCTCTTCATAGATAAATCAAATCTTTAAAAAAAGGAATAATGTTTTGATAGTGAAAATATAGAAATGCTTTTAGTTTTGCGATTTACATATAACTTCTATTTAAAGACATTAGATTAGAGTTATATTGAATTAACCGAGTTATTATTTTCAATAAATATTTTGTTATGAATAACTGCTAAGTTAATTAAAGCTTTACACTTTCAAATTTTATTTCTAAGGACAACTTGTTAATAATGCTCAGTGGTCAATATCAAGGGCATTTGTGGCTTGTAGGTTCTTTTTAATTAGGTGTCTGGTCAATTGGTCCCACATGCAAATTGGTCCCAGCCAATTTGTCCCAAGTCTTTGCCAATTGGTCCCACTTTTGGACAACTGGTCCCAACACTTGTAAAAAGTATATTTTAGAACAATTTTTGGTTTTGTATTGAAATTAACAATAAGTTATTGAAATTTAAGAAGCTAACAATGCAAAACAAATTTTAATTTGTTCAAATTTGTTATTTGATATACACATTTATATATAAAAGTAATGACAAATATTATTAAAAAATAATTTGAGAATTTTTATTCCTTCTAAAATATAAAAGTTTTATATTTATTTATATATAGTTTTAATTTTGTCTTATTAGTTTCATTAGCAGCTTGGGCAAATATTTATTACTTTTTAATGTTTTGAAAGGTTTTAGTTTTAATTAAAAACTCAAGGAGCTATAAATGCAATTGATTGCCTTTGAATGTCATTATACAAACATCAAGCAGTTAAATGTTTATCTCAACATTTACTCTAAAACCATACACTTGTATATTTTACAATATTTAACAACTAAATTTTTTACTCTCATTCCCTTTTGAAGTCTTGCAAAAACAATATGAAAGACGCACATGATTGTGACTTCGACTTGGGAGGTAGGAGTAAAAAATGTCTTATGATAATCAAATTTAATCATTAAATGAAAAAAATATAAAAGAAAAAGGTGTAGCTCTAAAAATCACTTTATTCGACATCATGTCTTCTGAATGTGTAATCTGCACCAGACCAGTTCGAGTGAAACACCATACCTTTGCCGTTCAGCCTTTGTTGTTTGGGTTATGCAATTCTTGGACACACAAATGTATTTCTTGTAAGTCTTATTTATTTTTTTCCATATTTTACATTCGTTAACCATAAGCATTTATAAACTTAAATGTTGTAAAATAAGATTAAGGGACACAACCTTATTGATGATTACATTTAAGTCTTGTTTATTCTTACATCTCTATACATGTATAAGATTCATTAATCTTTTTTGTAAATTGCTTATTAGATTTAAAATAACTTAAGACTTGGTCAGCAATGAAACCAGCAGTATTAAAAAAAAATTGTAAAAAACATATTTGTCTTCAAAGTCTGTTAATGCAAATCACAATTCAATTAACAAAGTTGTCAATGGCATGTGCCACTGTTTAATTGGCTAATTAGATTACCTGAATACCTCAATTTTATTGCCTTTGAATTTTCTAATTATAATGCAACATTTACTTTTATTTATGGAATATACGTACTTCAAGGAAGAAGTAACTCCTTCTACTCTTCTAAAGTCAGTTGGACTTTTGGTGGCACCGAAGACTGTGTAAAGACTTAAAATGGACAATAATCTTTATGATGTGCTTTTGTGCTTTGTGTTTTTATGTTGTGCTTTGCTTTTTATGTTGTTCTTTTGTGCTTTGTTTAAGTGCATTTAAATATTAATGAATAAAGTTGGGAGTGTGTAAAAGTGTTTTGTGTTTCGAGTGAATAACATGTATATATTTTGAAAAGTCAATATGATCGTCAGTGTGAGAACGAATGTGTGAAATGTCATTTTTGTATGGTGAAAGTAGGTATGAAAGTAACAAGTGAGAAAAGTCAGAAAGACAGTTTGTATGCCAGAATGAATGGGTAGGAATTAGTGCTTCAACTAAATGTAAAATAATAGTATAGTGCTGTAAATCTCAACAAGAAAATAAACTTGTTTTGTCTTTTATTCTTATTATTTTAACAGATCATGTTAACTAAGAGCACACATTTTATAATAAATGTTGAATCAAAAGCATAAATATACATCAATATGTTGAAATAATCCCTTAAATAATCTCTTAAACACAAATAAAACATTTTAAATGCAAGTTGGGACCAATTGACTAGGGTATATATTCCTTGACGATACACCTTTTACATCAAGATCCACAAGGAGGCAGGTCCATTATTGTAAAAGCGGAAGAATGCTTCTATGGATATAAATCTGAATTAGATTTAAGTCTAAATTGATTTTTACTGGATATAAAACATGTTCCGAGTGCATTCGGTGTCCCTTTTTATTTTGCTACACTTTTTAAACGGTGAAATTACTGCTCTTCGGTCAGTGTTGTATTTTAACATAATGTTCGTCAATTTTTTTTACAGACCCGTTGTAAACAATTGTTTCTAACCTCTAACATAAATTCTGAACACTCTGACAATTCAACAATTACAAAACCTACATGGATTTAACCGATCCTACAAAAGTCGCCTGAATTTTAAAATTTTATAATGGTTTTGTGTAATTGTTTACTGGCTTTATAGTTGTTTTGTGATATTAGGATGTTAAATATAATTACCAACCTCGTGTGTTGATTATCCGACTTTTATTTTTTACTATTATTATATATAGTTTTAAAGCCATTAATTGCGATAACTGATTGTCTTTATCATTCATAAAATGCCTCCAGCTTGACATTTACATCAATTGAACCATTCACGGTAAATGGCGTCTTGTATTGCTGGAAATAATTAATCAATATGATTTTATAAACACAAAAATATCTTGTAACTATATCTTTTATAATATATATGATTTTTTTGCGCTACTTGCAGCAACTACAGGAAAACAGTAGTAAATTTTACATTAACAGGTTACCAGATTGTGTGGTACATACATTAAGTATGACACCAAATACCAGAAAACAGTCCTGAGATTGTACTAAAAGTAGTGATATTAAAAAAATATCTGCATAACTATCAATTTGAACATTAACAGATATCGGAACAAACTTCGTTGGTATTTTTGGAAAGCCGAATAATTCAGAAAAAAATAAGATAAAATGTAACTGATGTGTACTAAAGATAAAAATTGTGCGAATCATTTGTGACATGCATTATTTTGGGACTAAACTTGACAGTGAAAGTAGATTTTTTTCACCATGCTGACTTCCGGTTGGTTGTTCGTTTTGTATACAATGAAAGTAATGCTAAAAGTTTCAAAGAATACTTAGGGGTTACATGTTGTGATGTTACGGGAATATTTCTGTATTTGAAATAAAGAAAAAATGTTCATAGAAAATCGAAATCAATTAATTTTATGTAGCCGAAGAGTGGGAAACAATGGTTTTTCTACAACAGTTGAATACCTGAGTTATGTTCTGAGGCCCCCTGTTCTGATTGGGTCAATAGTGGTTACATGTGTACAGTTTTATGTCTTTACGCTGCTGCATGAATACAGTTTTTTAAAGTTTAAAAAAATATTTACCTTGCAAGATAAAATTTGACATTTTTTAAAACAATTTAGTACATGTAAAAGTGGAGCGTCTCAAAATGTTGTAACTACTGAAAAATAAGAATTGATCAGGCAAATATTTTTAAATGTTGAATGAAAGTTTGTTAATTTCCCAGCCCAGGTAAATGCTGAGGAATGTTAGAAAGGTGTGCAAAAACAGAAATGCTAGTATTGAAGACTATATCATGAACATTTACTACTGTCTACCTACAGCGCGGCGGCCATTTTTTTATTAGGTAAAGAAGCCGGTGAGAACCGTAGGCAGAAAAACTGCCAATCTTGTGAATTAACATTTCAGTCGTGTAGTAATAGTTGCAAGTTGTTAAATAAGTTTTTCCAGGTAATACAAGTAGTAAACTACACTGAATATTGTAATTTCTTGTACTAAATTTTGAGGTAAAAATTATAGACAATATCAATACCTTAATTATAGGTCGGCTTCTTACATAGACTATCTTCTAGAAAGACTTGTGAAAGCTACAAACTCTACTACAAACTTGATGACTAACTTTCCAATCGTTGACTTCCGTTCATCAACAGCAACATTCTAGCAACTCCGGCGTATGTTTTGTATATGTCACAAGATACTCTATACCATATCTTGCGATCGGTATTTCGATTTTCAAGACTGGTCATTGCTATTAACTACTAAGGTACTAAAACAAGGGTTTTTGTTCCTGTGTTAATGTAATCCTTATGAAGTTCTATGGTCGTCAATATGACTTAATTTATCGTTATTGGAAATCCATCTCACAAATAAGCATCAAACATTTTTGCTGAGTCATAGGTAGTATTTCGTATTCATGGATTTGACTAGACGGGTGTCTAATTAGAAGCAGGCACTGTACTCGTCCAAAGCACCTGATTGCATCCATGTTTTTTATAACTTTTGTTTTTTGTTGTTATTTTATTTTATTATTTGGCTCTTTTCTTTCGTCCGTTGACTCTTGGCTCTTGTTATACAATGGGTATCCTTGCTATTTTTCTTGCATTATTTTTTCACGGACTGCTGACATTATTGTTACATGTATTATTTTTATTAGTAATAGTAGTTATTTTAGTAGCAGTAGGAATAGTAGTATTGCTATTTGGGTGTTAACCATGAATTAGAGTGTGATATGTTTGTGTATGTTACAGTGGTAGATTCTATAATGTTTGCATTTTATTCATATTTTTAAACTGTTTAGATTCGGACATATGAATACTAGTAGTTATTAGTTTAGTAGATGTAAATCTTATTCTTTTGCAATATATAAGTAACTAAGGTCTAATGCAAATGTTACTTTTGCATTCTGATATTGGTACATTGTAGGTGAAGCATTTAATTTTTAATTTTTTTTGACAAATAAAAATCAACAAAATTGGTAAACTGACAATAATGGTTTGTATGAACTATACTAATTGCTTGGTATAGTTCAAACAAAATAACTTGCAAACCTGGAAGTAAAATCTTAAAAGTTGTTCTACTTAAAGTGTAACTATATCTTTTTGTATATTATAATATATGATTTTTTTGCGCTACTTGCAGCAACTACAGGAAAACAGTAGTAAATTTTACATTAACAGGTTACCAGATTGTGTGGTACGTACATTAAGTATGACACCAAATACCGGAAAACAGTCCTGAGATTGTACTAAAAGTAGTGATATTAAAAAAATATCTGCATAACTATCAAATTTGAACATTAACAGATATCGGAATAAACTTCATTGGTATTTTTGGAAAGCCGAATAATTCAGAAAAAAATAAGATAAAATGTAACTGATGTGTACTAAAGATAAAAAATTGTGCGAATCATTTGTGACATGCATTATTTTGGGACTAAACTTGATAGTGAAAGTAGATTTTTTTCACCATGCTGACTTCCGGTTGGTTGTTCGTTTTGTATACAATGAAAGTAATGCTAAAAGTTTCAAAGAATACTTAGGGGTTACATGTTGTGATGTTACGGGAATATTTCTGTATTTGAAATAAAGAAAAAATGTTCATAGAAAATCGAAATCAATTAATTTTATGTAGCCAAAGAGTGGGAAACAATGGTTTTTCTACAACAGTTGAATACCTGAGTTATGTTCTGAGGCCCCCTGTTCTGATTGGGTCAATAGTGGTTACATGTGTACAGTTTTATGTCTTTACGCTGCTGCATGAATACAGTTTTTTAAAGTTAAAAAAAATATTTACCTTGCAAGATAAAATTTGACATTTTTTAAAACAATTTAGTACATGTAAAAGTGGAGCGTCTCAAAATGTTGTAACTACTGAAAAATAAGAATTGATCAGGCATATATTTTTAAATGTTGAATGAAAGTTTGTTAATTTCCCAGCCCAGGTAAATGCTGAGGAATGTTAGAAAGGTGTGCAAAAACAGAAATGCTAGTATTGAAGACTATATCATGAACATTTACTACTGTCTACCTACAGCGCGGCGGCCATTTTTTTATTAGGTAAAGAAGCCGGTGAGAACCGTAGGCAGAAAAACTGCCAATCTTGTGAATTAACATTTAAGTCGTGTAGTAATAGTTGCAAGTTGTTAAATAAGTTTTTCCAGGTAATACAAGTAGTAAACTACACTGAATATTGTAATTTCTTGTACTAAATTTTGAGGTAAAAATTATAGACAATATCAATACCTTAATTATAGGTCGGCTTCTTACATAGACTATCTTCTAGAAAGACTTGTGAAAGCTACAAACTCTACTACAAACTTGATGACTAACTTTCCAATCGTTGACTTCCGTTCATCAACAGCAACATTCTAGCAACTCCGGCGTATGTTTTGTATATGTCACAAGATACTCTATACCATATCTTGCGATCGGTATTTCGATTTTCAAGACTGGTCATTGCTATTAACTACTAAGGTACTAAAACAAGGGTTTTTGTTCCTATGTTAATGTAATCCTTATGAAGTTCTATGGTCGTCAATGTGACTTAATTTATCGTTATTGGAAATCCATCTCACAAATAAGCATCAAACATTTTTGCTGAGTCATAGGTAGTATTTCGTATTCATGGATTTGACTAGACGGGTGTCTAATTAGAAGCAGGCACTGTACTCGTCCAAAGCACCTGATTGCATCCATGTTTTTTATAACTTTTGTTTTTTGTTGTTATTTTATTTTATTATTTGGCTCTTTTCTTTCGTCCGTTGACTCTTGGCTCTTGTTATACAATGGGTATTTTTTCACGGACTGCTGACATTATTGTTACATGTATTATTTTTATTAGTAATAGTAGTTATTTTAGTAGCAGTAGGAATAGTAGTATTGCTATTTGGGTGTTAACCATGAATTAGAGTGTGATATGTTTGTGTATGTGACAGTGGTGGATTCTATAATGTTTGCATTTTATTCATATTTTTAAACTGTTTAGATTCGGACATATGAATACTAGTAGTTATTAGTTTAGTAGATGTAAATCTTATTCTTTTGCAATATATAAGTAACTAAGGTCTAATGCAAATGTTACTTTTGCATTCTGATATTGGTACATTGTAGGTGAAGCATTTAATTTTTAATTTTTTTTTGACAAATAAAAATCAACAAAATTGGTAAACTGACAATAATGGTTTGTATGAACTATACTAATTGCTTGGTATAGTTCAAACAAAATAACTTGCAAACCTGGAAGTAAAATTTTAAAAGTTGTTCTACTTAAAGTGTATAACCTCAATGACATCGCTTCTATCACCCTATTCTGTAACAAAACATGCATTATAATAATATTGTACTTTTATACTTACAAAAGTAACTTCCCCACATCCTTCGATAATATTCAGAAGTGCAATCATACAGTCAATTACTGCCAATATTGCACTTTATACAGGAAATGCCTTTAAATGTCTCCTGTTTTGTACTATGTTTGATTCCACGACAAAAAGTTCATTGTTATGACATTAGGACCAAATGCGTAATATAGCTAAATGTTCCCCGCCACTGCATTATCGAATTGCCTAAGAGGCACGAGAAACTAAAATGGGCAAATTTTGTTTGTGACATATATTTAATCATGGGACCAAAAAATAAGCGAGCAATATTAGAATTATTTGGATTGGTATTAGGGAAAGAGCTAAGCAACTACATGATAAAACTTCATCAGAATGTACAAACTTTAGTAGAGTGTTTGATAACATTTGCTTACAATATTCTTTATTCTTGCTAAAATAATTCAAGTCCCTTAACTTTAAGTCCTATAAAATTTGACGCATCAAAATGGTAAGCACATCTACAAATCACAACATTTAATCCTATAATGTATCGAAGCAATCCATTGAATGGTCCCCAAAAGATGTACCTATATATTATATTGCTGAAATGGTCAGTGTCAAATAACTCATACAAAATCTGATCAATCAAAATGGTGCGGTAGAGTATGCACATCTACACGTACACCATAACAGTCAATACCATCGTTTATTAACCAATGTAGTAAAATACAATTGAAGACGTACGAAATTGCGAATTTGTTACTTGTCATTTATACAGGTCTTTATAAAAAACTGGTTAATACGTCTTTATACAGCAGTGAGCATGCGCATTGCATTGTCTTTTAAATGGAAGACACAGAAACGTCTGCGGTCGCTCGAATATTTTGCCATTAACTGATAATGTATAATATATCGACAAGTTTAGCTGTTCTAAAACGCCAGCCGTCTCTAAGCTGCATTGCCCATTTTATGGATATTATTAAAGTATCTGTTGTTTGTAATTTATATGAAGATTGCGTCTTTTATGGACATTTTTACACTAAATTATTTCCAATTTTGCTTGAGAGATTTAAATACATGTCGTCACTTCACACGTGCTCTTTGAAAAATAATTAATTAAAAATTGACTCCCTAAACTTATGTTTGAAATATGCGGTAAAAATATGTGTTCTTTTTGCATCAATATCAGAACGAAAATAAAGATATAGGCAAGATCATTTTCCCCCAAACAGCTTTAAAACGTAGGGAGATGGTCCTGCAATGTTTACCTTTTAATTGTTCACTAGCCAATGAATTAAATAGAAGTCAATATGTGGAACGTAACATTACTACACTAAAATACTGATTACAACCCAAGAATATATCGAAACTTTAGTACACATACTAGTGCGATCCTGAGGTAAACTAATGATATGACACAAATATTTATAGATTTAGTGAACAACTCAATCAAGTTACAGATTGTCATTTACTCCGTATACTGTATATCATTTGGGTCTGTATGGGAGACGGTTATAATAAGTCAAATGAGTCTAGTAGTTAAATATGTAATTTGGACAAGCCTACTGTTAGTTGTCTGGGGAAGCACTTGTTAAGACATGCTGTGTAACTGTTGATGAGAATAGGCAATCTCAAAATATGATGTCGCTGTCTTCATGTTCTAAAAACAATAATACAAGTAATCCATTTTCTCTTTTTTTTTGCGGTGCAAATATAAGTGGGGGAGTAATTAATTTAAATATCTATAGTAGAAAACGCAAGAAGTTTGTCGAAACAGAAAGCTCAGGTCAATACAGAAGAACTCGACTCAGTTCAACTGTACTTGGACATAATGCAGGATTAATATGAAAACAACAATTTTTAAAAGACTGACAATTATAAAAGTATTCCATCAAGCAGTGATTATCAAAGAAGACAAGCAAAGGACAGTGACCAACAAAAAAGATAAACCAAATAAGAAACATCAGTGACGACAAATAAGGACGCAGAATATCGACAAGCAAGAGTAATGATGATCAAAGAAGGCAAAACTGATGATCATGAAGATTAGACAACAATCACCAACAAATACAGGCAAAGACCGTAATCATCAAAGAAGACAAGAAATGACGTTTATCACCAAAGAAACATTCAAGGGCAGTGATGATCAAACCAGAGACTTACAAAAGCCGGTATCGCCGCTCACCTAATTTTATCGGCAATAAAGATGGCATTTCCTGATGTTAAACAAAGTCCTGTAATTTTTAAGTTTCTACTGGCATAAATAACATTGTCTTGGCTGTTTGGTTTCAGCTGGTTCAATAGTTTCAGATAGCTATTTTAACACTATCCTGTAGGTTTCGATGTTAAATTAATTCCAACAATTGCAGCCATTTAGGATCAAGTGAGCAGATATAAAGTTTTAAAAAAATCAATCCGATAAACATTTACACACAACTTGAATCAGCTTTGCAATTTAAAAAAAGTGGCTTGACAAAGAGTCCTTTGTTAAACTTAGTCTGAAATGGTAAAAATGGCCGTTTATTGTCTAACTGGCATGAAAAATTGTAGAGGATCATCCGATAAGTATTCCTAATAACATTTTGGGGGGGGTTCGTTAACTGGTTTCAGAAGTGAAGCATTTTAATAAATTTCCCATAGGGTCAGGAGTTCAACTAATTCCTATGTTGGCGGCCATTTTACGTAGTTGCTGGACCGTGAAGTGAGGTCAAGGTCAGGTGACACCTATCAGACAGTCATGTACTACTCATCAGCAACCTGTATACCAAATATTATCATCCCGCCATGCATGGTTACAGAGGAACTGCCGTAATCCGAAAACTCTAACGTAGGCGCTGGACCGTGAAATTGATGTCAACGTCATCAGGCAGGTGACAGACTGGCAGGTACTCATCATAAGCTACCACTGGACCAAGTTTGATGGATCCAGGGGTTAGGCTTAAAAAGATATTAAGCAAGATAAGTGTTGACGCCGCCGTCGTCGGATTCCCATATTTATGTCTCGCCTCCAGCGACTTTCGAGTCAAAAACGATCCTCCTTGGCTAACCACTGAGATTCGGAAAAGTACTTGACAGAAAAATTTAGCACATAAAAAGGCGAAGAGAACTAACTCTATTGAAGACTGGGTCAAACTTCGAACTCTTAGAAATATGTGTACAAAACTTGTACTAGACTCCAAGCGTGTTTTTTTCTCAAAGATTGCTTCCAATATCTCAACTGAAGTCAGGGGAGGTAAACAGTATTGGAAGTTAATAAAATAATCGTATTGTTTCCCCCTTACTGTCTAATAATGATTTGATTTGTGATGACAAACAAAAGGTCAACATATTTAATAAATACTTTTGTAGACAATCAGACCTAAATGACACTAACCATCCAACTCCGGTCATACCAGACACTCAGACAGACGGACTGTCTTGCATCAACATTACAGAAAACGAGGTTAAGGACATACTTAATTCCCTAGACATATACAGCATCTGTTTTAGACTGCATTAGTCCACGACACCTAAAAGTAGCCTCTGATGTACTGAAGTATCCATTGTGTAAACTGTTCAATTTGTAATTAACAGTTAGTATATATCCAACTTCATGGAAAAATGCCAATGTGACACCCGTTTTCAAAAAAGACTCGCAGAGTGACCATAGAAATTATAGACCTATTTCACTTTTCAGTGTAATTGGTAAAGTCATGGAAAGATGTATTTACAAACATATCCACAATTATCTACGTATTAACCAAACGATCATACCAAATAATTCTGGTTTTACTCCAGGGGATTCTGCTAGAAATCAACTACTAAAAATCACGATCGAACGACTTTTGAAAAACATTGGAAATTGGGAAAGAAGTAAGGTTGTATTTTGTGATATCAGTAAAGCATTTGATAGAGTTTTGCATTAGGGATTGTTATGTAAACTAGAGGCATCCGGTATCCAAGGCACTTTTTAAAACTGGGGAGAAAATTATTTATCGGGAAGGAAACAAAGGGTAGTAATAAATAGTTCGTCTTATGATTGCGGTATTATAAAAGCTGGTGTCTATCCTGGGGCCTCATCTTTTTATCATCTTTATTAACGATATTGTAACTGATATTCAGTCAATTATCAAATTTTTTGCTGATGACACCATTCTACCTAATTGAATAGTGATATTGAAAAAAATACATTCATAATCTTCTAAATGGTTAGTTAGCTTCAACCCTCGCTGATGTAAACTTGTTTTAATGATTTTAATGTGCCTTTTATATATTATTATTCAGGTTCTTGAGATTGATTTCATTATCGTATTTTATTGCTCATAAAAGTCCGGCAAATGCACCGTGACATTTGATATTGTGACGATCAATATTGTGACGATTAATCTTGTTTGAGAATATTTATCTCGTGTAGATACAATTATTTGAACATTAACAATTCGGACATTAACGAGGTTTGGAGTGAACAGGTTACCTAAGTTTCATTGATATAAATAACATCGTCATTCATCTTTCATTCGTAAGATGAACCTTGACACTGTTTGACCGGAAGTATTTTACAGCGGATGTGTCCCCATCCAGGGGAAAACCTTTTTTTTTTAAAAAGCGGATTACGTACTTATTTTAACAGTTGATATTTCGAAACGGCTGATCGAGGTAAACAAACAATTGTAAAACATAACACTTCGAATATTTATTGTATTATCATTATTACTGAGACAAGACAAGACACTTGAATAATATATTGATTCATTCAAATTCATGTTATTCATTTCACTCCCTTTTACATTCTGATTTGCATCACTTTGTGTCATTTGGAGTTTGTTGGTGAACATACAGTTATTAGAGACTCATTACACTGGTGGCAGCGGTTTTAATTTTCTTTTTCAAGGAAATTTACTGAACCCATATCAAATTAGTTTTTTAGAATAGTTAATTATAAGTTCATGAAAAAAACAAACCAAATAAAAAAATGACAAACCAAAAACAGATACAATAAATTAGGAAGCAGTTAGTGAGTTGTTTAATTGTTTAATATAGTTTCAACAAAGGATAAAATAAATCCAAGTTAATTCCCATTGTCCATCTAAAATTCTACAATCCAAAACCCAAGTCTGGTATTTTCTATGTTGATAAAACTATTTCTACAAGGATAAATCAAAATCCATGTAGATATTTCTATTTTCCATATTAGTAAAACTTTTTCTACAAGGATAAATCAAAATCCAAGTAGATATTACTTTAGTCAGTATTCTAAAGTATATTTCTACAAGGATAAATTTAAATCCAAGTAGATACATGTATATATAATTTCAATCCCATATTAAATTTGTCTACAAGGATAAATTCCAATCCAAATAGATACATAAATCACTAATTCAACCTTCATGTAAATATTTCTCCAAGGATTAATCATATATTAATCTAAGTAGAATTTTCTCTAACGCATGATTTAAAAGATACTCTAAAGTATATTCTACAAAGATAAAATAAAATCTAAGTAGATTAAATTCAAACACAGAAAATAGAGAGATAGTAATAGGAAAACAAAACACGTTTGAGGTTGTAAACGTTTATTTAGGTGTATTATACAGCAAGGATATATTCAATCTAAGCTGAAAAATAAATTGATTGATTGATTAGTGAAACTCTTGCACTTGTGGTAAATTTTAGACGTTAAGCAATGTATAATTTGCGAAGTAGACCAGCTGGATCTTTTTCTTTGGGAAGGGGAATAAAATCCCGAACTCCAACATGTATTTCAGGCATGATGGTACCCTTTTCTCGGGCAAATGGGATTCTCAGTACAAGCTCTGCACACCCCAGTACTTCAGGTCATTCTGGTTCAGTGGGAAACCTTACTCAAATACATGACAAGGTTCCTAGTTTTATGTGGTTTAATAGTACACTTGAAGGTGACAAAAATGTTACAAGTAGGGTCATACATTATAAGGGTCCTAGTGTTTTGCTGCTCAATAGTACAGTTGAAGGTGAACAGAATAATATGAATTATCATGCAAAAAATCATGTTCAAAATAATCTCTTTTGTAATGATCGAGTATGTGGGCCAATGCACTCATACAGCGACACAGCTCAGATCTTGCCAGCTAAAAAATCTGAAGATGAATACATCATAAGAAACATGAAACAACGGCATGATTAGTGAGAATAGTTAACTTAAACATGAAATGGATAGATTAAAGAGTAGGCAACAGGCAACTGCAACTGAATCAACATATGAGACATCAAGTAGCAGTCCCAATCCAATTACAGCAACACCAGTACCATCTTGTGCTCCTAATACTTACAATAGCTGCTCAAATCAGCCTATGGTAAACAGCTTAACAAATATGAGCGAGGGGGATAGTTACAGTTACCCAACTTAAATGCAGCAGGGTAACCGAATGCCGCCACAAGAAAATGTCCAGAGTCCATTTACCAGTACCAGTACCAACCACTCACAGTCACAGACACTGAATCATCAGAACGTTTTTCCAACTCAGCCTCATATGTCAGAAAATCAAAACTTCTTTATAACACAATCGCATAGACCAGATACCCAGAATTGTTTTCCATCCCAAGCACAGTTACCAGATTATCACAACTTATTTAGCAACCAAACTCAGTAGCCACAGACTCAGAACTATTATGGGCACCAACCTCAAATAACAGAATCTATACCAACGAGTAGAAAATGCAACAAGGACCGAAATCTTTTTCTGACGATACGGTTGCACTGTGTGAACCTAACCAAAAGATTAGTCGCATAGGACAAGAAATGGGATACCATTATAGTCAGAACTCAGATAATAATGAACGAAGGACACGAGTGCCATGTTACAATGGAAAGGAGCCTTGGTCTGCATATTTTATGCCATTTGAGCTCATAGGTGAAGATAATAATTGGACGTCAAAAACCAAAGCCAGGGAACTACTTACAGCACTTAAAGATGAGGCAATGGCATATGCATCATTTCTTACCCCAGATGTGAAGAGTTCATTCGCTGCACTAAGCGCAGCTATGGCAAGCAGGTTTGGTGACCATGGTTACCCCGAAACGTACAGACAAGTGCTGCATACCATTCGAAAACAACACAAGGAGACCATGCATCGAGAGTAGAGATGTTAGTGAGAAAGTCACTACCTACCATTGACGCTAGGACACATTCTACCTTAAGTGTTGAGTACATGCTTAGAGGGCTACCAGACCAAAGTATTGCTTTTGAGTTGTTAACTAAAAGAATAGGAAGTATGACAGAAGCAATACATAAAGTTATACTTTACGAGACTTACAAAAGAGGGATGAGAGACAGACATGGTGAAAACATACGACAACTTAACAAAAAATATTCTCAGGATTCCAGCTATTTTGGTGGAGACAATGAACACGGAGAAGTAGAAGTAAGGAAAGTAGGTGGCAAAAGATTTGTTACTGAAGAGAGACACAATTTGAACGTGATATTAGAAACTCCATGACCAAGTCTTTAGACAACATAAGGGAGTCAGTCACCAAGTCAGTAGGGGAGATAATTCAATCGGAGTTAACAAAATTCAACAGATCTAGAGATCCAGCTCAAGCCCAAAAATATGGTAACTTTACTGGTAAAAGAGGAGATTCTCCAAGAAGGGGGAAACAGGGACACAACAAATGCTACAATTGTTTTGAAGAAGGACACTTCAGTAAAAACAGTCCAAAAGAAAGGAGAGATTTCATTCAGAAGGGAGGTCAAAGAATACATCAGCAGAACAAGAAACCTTTACACTAGAAGGGGCTGAGACTGTCGGCCAAGTACCAGCCCATACTAGTGAAATTGTTTATGAAACACATGAAAAATTGAATAAAATGATTAAAATGTTTGAAATAGTCAGACCATGTGAAGCTTTTAAAGGAGATAATAGCTCTCAGCCTGTTGAACTTAGTGAAGATGAGTTGTTAAGGACGTCTGAAGAGGAATGGTGTAGGGAAGGACCAGCTGAATTGAACGCTGACGTGTTACTCTGTAATACACTAGACGAAATTATTACAATAGATAGGGTTACAGCAGCTACGATGAAGGTTATGAAGGTTAAATTGGTGGTGAACGGCATAGAGTGTAAAGCTATGATAGACACAGGAGCCGAAGTGACCGTCCTAAATGAAACACTTTATTATCAGATTCCCGTGGCCAGAAGACCGGATTTACAGAAAGCAACAACTAAATTGGTAGTTGCAGAGGCCAATAGGCAGATGACAAAAAGAGGTATGACCGAGGTGAAGCTGAAACTTGGAAATGAAACCTTCACATGGACTGTATATGTAGCACCAATTGGAGACAGCGTGCTTTTAGGTTGTGATAAAAGAGGACTGCAGCTGGGTGGGCGTTGGATCAATTGTGAAACTGATCTACGACCTACGTACAGATGGGATAGCCAGGGTAAGAGTAGAAGAAGCTGTTAATATTCCATCCAATTCAGAAATAGTAATGTGTTGGAAGGGAGAGAATCGTGAGACTCTTAGTACACAGTATTCAGTGCTGGAGCCAGTTGTTGAAGATAATAGCAAGATAATGGTGGCCAGATCTTTAGTGAAATCAAATGGGAAAATCATACCAGTCAGACTGATAAATATCGATGACAGACCAATCAGATTAAACAAGAACTATCTGTTAGGTGAACTGCATGCAGTGGAGAAAATCACAGAGGTTACAAGCACAGAGGACAAGAGTACAGAGTCAAGGCACGCCACTACATGTGGGAAATGCAGAACGCATTGAACCGTTAGAAAACTCATGGACACTGAGAAGGGCCATGATCTGAAAATTCCTGGTTAGAACCAGTGAACGTCAAGAAGATAATCAGCGGTAAACCCATGAATAAGGCCGATATTCTTGGGTTAGTCGTAGTTGGGGAAGTCGTGGTGGTCACAGATGAGACTGACGAAAAGATTTTCCAACTAGAAGAGGAAAATGAGTCTTTGAAAACTAAAATGAAAACTGAACAGGAGAAATCTGAAAAACGGAAGCGGAACTTAAGGAGTTAAGAGACAAGCATAAACGTAAAGTTTCTCGTTTCCGTTCTCCTTTAATTCAAAGTGAGGTCCATGTCCCGCTCAAGAAGATCAAGAGAATTCTATGTACAAAATTCCAAAGAAGAGGATACCAATGGACCTATCGGGTTCAAGATATTGACTCTTATATGCATGAATACAGACCGTCATAAAACAAATTCTATTTTATTGTACTTGTTTACTATTTCCTTCGTCGAGTCCGTACTAAATAATGTTGTATTTTATTCTTAAACATGAATATAACGTCACATGAAATATTGACCTTATATAATTGTAAGACGTGAGCTATCGGTATAGTGTAAATTGTCGTGGTAAATTTTTCCTTTTGTTTCTATAAAACTTTAGTCATTTCTGATGCGCAATTTACATGTACATGTTTTTTGAAATTTCGAGACGAAATTTTAGAAGACAGAGGGCAGTGTTGTAAACTTGTTTTAATGTTTTAATGTTGCCTTTTATATATTATTCAGGTTCTTGACATTGATTTCATTATCGTATTTTATTACTCATAAAAGTCCGGCAAATGCACCGTGACATTTAATATTGTGACGATTAATCTTGTTTTGAGAATATTTATCTCGTGTAGATACAATTATTTGAAGTTAATTCAGACATTAACGAGGTTTGAAATTATCCATTTCACACCCTTTTACATTCTGATTTGCATCACTTTGTGTCATTTAGAGTTGGTGAACATATAGTTATTAGAGGCTCACAAAACAGAAACAATGACCATAACACGGAGACTTCACAAACCAGACCATCCGAACCTTAATATGAATGACGTACTGGTGAGTGAAGTATCCAGTCACAAACATCTTGGACTATATATCTCAAATGATAGTACATATGGAATAAAATATCGTATTTATAATAGAAAAGGCATATAAACGACTAAATGTCTTACGAAGATTTGAATATAACCTCGGTACACGTCTTATATTAGAACATGCGGATGTAATATGGGATTCTAATGTAAAAACTGATACACACAATGTGGAAAGGGTACAGGTTGAGACCGCCAGGATTGTAACCGGAGCAACCAGATTAGTCTCCGTTGAAGAACTTTATATTGAGCCAGGTTGGTTGGAACTCAGTGAGCGAAGAGAATCTCATAGACTGACTTACTTTTATTGTTTGACCCCTCCATACCTTTCTGACCTAAACCGGACTCACTAAGTGATATCCACAGCCATAACATTGGGAATAGATCAATCATTCGACCTATTCGAACTAGATCAGCACTCTATTCAAATTATTTTGTGCCTTCAACTGTACGGTCTTGGAAGTTTATACCTGAATGCACGAAGCTCAGTTTTATCTTTCAAGTCTGGCAGAGGAAGGCCAAACAAAAACCACAATATTATTTTGTCGGGAATAGATTAGCATTTAATTCTAGATAACGAATGGAGTTTAGCTCCCTAAAGCGGGACTTGTTCGAAAAAATATAGTTGATTCGCCGCTTTGTCATCGTGGAGAGGTTAAGACAACAATCCACTACCTATTACAGACATTACACTGCACTTTTCATTCAACAACGCCTATACATCATCTTAGCAACATCGTCAACAATTTACCTGTTCAGACACTATTATATGGCTCACCTGACCTCTCATACGAAGAAAATGTTAATTTATTTTTGACAGTTCAATAATATATACTTAGTACAAAGCGGTGCGATTAAAACCTCATCTCTGCACTAAAAAATCATCAGTGGTTTCCTGTATTTTCCTGAATTCACAATTTATTTTAAATATCACTACTGTTATTAAATATACAAGTTTATTTGCTTATGTTGTAAATAGTGTTGATCCTTTTTGTATTATTAATTTAACTATAATGTCTATAGGAAACGGATTAATATAAGTCTATGACTTGTTTCCGGATCCTAACATTGTATACGATGTATTAACTATGTTCAGTATCACGAATAAAATATGATTACACTAAAAATACGGAGGATACAGTGATAGCAAAGAAGACAAGCAAGGAGGGTTATTATCAAAGAAGACAGGCAAGGACGATTATTATCAAAAACGACAACCAGAGACGATGATCGTCAATAAAAAACAAGATATTGGTCATTGTGCTTAAGTAACAAGCGAATCTAAAATGGCGATCACCAAAAGAAGGTTAAGACATTTATTAACAAAAAAGAGAAGCAAAAAATGTAATGACTGATTCTTTAAAGAAGACGAGAAAAGACATTTATTAACAAAAAAGAGAAGCAAAAAATGTAATGACTGATTCTTTAAAGAAGACGAGAAAAGACTGTGAAAATGAAAAAAAGTGTAGCAAAGGCAGTGCATATCGAAAACTTCAAGCCAGATGGTGGATATCGAAGAAGATAATCAAATATTTGTATCAAGTAATAGGTTAAAAATGCTTATAGTTTCGTAAACCCAATTTCATGCGATTTGATGACGGTGTTTTGAGCGTGGGTTTCAGGGGATAATTTTCCGCATGGTATGCTGTTGTACTAGTTTACACACAGGAATAATTCATGGCTGCCATATATTTTTGATTATTTACAAAACAGGTATAGGCATTGCATTCACGAATGTTTTGTCACGAACGTAAGTGAGTGGTAATATATTATGTTTATTATATATATTCAATAAAATATGGGGAAACATAAATTTTTTCGATTTATATACGACCATTAAAAAAATTTCAGAAAATTTTGAATTACGTGCCTACAAATTGAAAGAAAGATCCTACACTGTTGCAAAATTTTATTCATTTGGTTTTTTTGTTCTAAATCAGAGATAATGTCTAAACTTGATGGTTCAAATAGACAAAATATCTGTAAGAGTAGTGAATAAACATATTAATACATATTTACAGTGTATGTAACAAAAGAAGAAAGAAAAAAGTTGTACAATACGTCACATCACATGTTGGACACAAGAAATATGGCGACGGAAGCAACTGTAGTCATCTACATTTGATCAGCCTGTCAACACTGTGGTTGCAAGTCTGACATCAGCAGTGTGTGTTCAGCTTTAACCTTATCTAATAGGGATTGCCAGTTTTCATGCTGAATGTCAAGGATTGTTTCCATATACTTTGGTTACAATAAAAACTGGATGTCATAATATAGCTAAATAGTTGCCAATTAAGCCAACCTAAAATATTAGCCTTTTCTTAACGTAATTAGTCATGACAGAATTTACATTTTGTACTTTGTCATCAATGACTCTAAAGGACAAGGTAGGATAACCTACTGTCACTGGCCCCCTATTTTCGCTAAAAATGAAATGACTACAATCTGTAGGTCATAATGTTTTTTCAAAGGTACATTATCCCTTCTTACAGAAAATCAATATAACTTTCTTTTCTTATCATGTAAAATTATTATATGCACCTTACTAACATAGGTCAATTGTAGTGGCCTGTTAAAATCGGTACGTTTTCGTGATTTCGAACACCATTTTAAATATGAGCGGACGCGTGTACCACAAAGATATATGACTGTATTATTTGTTGCAAAAACAGTGTTTAATATTTAAAATATATTTGTGGTACACGCGTCCGCTCATATTAAAAAATTAATATTTTGTCCCCAAATTCGCGTGATTTTTGTATTGTTCAGCATAGTATGTAAGCCTACAACCGGACCGGACTTGCATTTCCGAATCTGCATATACATCCATTTATGCTGATAATTGTTAAACATTGTTGACAAACTTAGATAGAAATGTGTAAAAAAATCAATATAGGGATAAATTGAGTAAATATTTTAATATGTAACAATTTAAACGTTTAACAGTGATGAAACAGCTACATTTTGATAATAAAATACATCTATCAGGCACTGATAAAATTTCTATTCCAGATTGATTATTTAAGTCTTGAAAGATCGTGTCTTTCAAAGCGTAACATTTTTTAATCATATTTAAAGAGGCAAAACTGTGAAAAAATTAAGTTGCAGACTTAATCGTCCGGAAATGGAATATTTAAAGAACGCAATTAGTTCACAGATTGAAATAAATAAAATTACCACAATAATATTAAGCGAATGTGGAAGATACGTATAATATGCGCGGAATCACCGGATTAACAAACATCAGAGAAAGTTAGAAGTAATGTAAAGAATTTTCGCTTTGTTTAACTGGTTTGAATACACACGCGTAAAAATAAAATGAAAAGACTGTTCCAGAGATAACACCTTAATATGATCTAATACGTCTAAATAGATGTTAAAGTTACACCTTTTTAATTTTTTTACGTAATACTTATAAATGGTATAAAAACTGGTGTCATCTATCATCAAATATATCACGTCAGCAATTTGACGCATAAATAGGTCTTATTTTCGTAAGAAAACGTTTGTGCAAATATTGCCTAATTGGTTAGCTCGCAGATTATACGAATTACAGATCGCGAAACGCTGGTTCGAGTCCCGATGTTTTTCCTTTTTGTTGTTGTTTTTTTTTAAGACTACTTTCATTTGTCACATATTTAAAAAAGTTTGTATGATAAATGATAGTGAAGTGTCCAAAAATAGAATATTTTAAAGAACACAATTGGTACGTAAAGGTTGAAAAAATTATGTGTCTAAACTAATACCGAAAGTGGACGAAACGTATGACATGCGCGAAACACACGTTCCGACGAAGTAAACGTAAAGAATTTAATTTTGTTTCGTTTGTATTCACTCGAACAACAAACTGATAAGACTGTTCTAGAAGTCATTTTTATTGAAGTAAAACATCTTCAGCGATCACATCTCGATATGTGTCAATAAATGTTAATTTACACCATTATTTTTTATACGCAATAATTAAAGATGTTATAAAAACTACTAATCAAAATGACAGTGCCGTAGGCAGCAGAGGATTCTCGGACTAGGAGTACACGTGCAATCAGTGCACCCCTTTTGTTAACGGCCTTGTATGACGCATAAATTTTTGAATGAAAATGTCTGTGTGTATGTGGCGTTTTTGCTTAACCCGTAGCTTGTGAATATTATACACCGCGAATCGATGGTTCGAATCCCGATGGTCTATGTTTATTTTCTATTTTGCTTGCTTTTATTAACAGGAAACATTTTAAACATATATTGGTGTAACAACATCGAATGCCAGCGCGAGCATATTCTTTAACCTTGTAAAAGTAATCGTCGGAAACCCATGTCCGGTCGCGCTCTCGCTTTGCTACCACTTGGTGATGGTAGCGGTGGTGGTAGCAAAGCGAGAACGCGACCGGCAAGTGGTAGCACAGTGAGAACGCGACCGGACGTGGGTTTCCGATGATGTGTAAAAGTAGATAAGAGACCGGTCAATATTAATTGGGGGGTTGGGACCGGTGCATATCAAATTATCAGGTGTAAAAAGGGCTATGTCCTATCTCCCTAAAATACAAAAAGTTGCCGTCCTACATCAGATGTGTTATAAAAATGTGTGTCCTATCTAGTGAATAATTTTATGGTTACAATTCAGTATTTATGTTTGTTAAACAAGTTGTGCGATTACAGTATATTGGTTTTGAATTTAAACGTCAGAAAAAAATTGGTTTTTTCATTGATGATATTATTATGAAAAAAACTAGCTGTCCTATCAGTATCAGTGCTGAAAATAACAAAATTTGGAGTCCCATATATACGCCAGCATAAAAATGTATGTGTCCTATTGCATTGTGCACCGGTCCCACCACCCCAAAAAATATTGACCGGTCCCTAAATATATATCATTACATGTGATAAAATAATAATTTACATGATAACGAGGGATATTTGTGTCATAAATGAAAACAAATTTATTTTTTATTTTCTACTTTATACTGTAAAATATTTTGCCCGTTAAGTTAAACGTTACCATTTTTTTACTCGTGCTTGTTTTTTTTTTTTTTGGCAGTTAACATCAAGGAAACCACGTGAGATAATCTTTTATGGATAGCATAAACTATCGTAATACATATGTGAATATTTAATACTTTTTAATTAAACATTACGCTTTGGATCGATATAATTTTCTCCTAACCATGCAAAAAAGATACAATAATTTCAGTACTTTTTACTGCAACTGTGGCGGTCGTATTTCAAGTTAATTATGTTTTGAATGTTGACCGAATTTTCGCGGATTTGGACACAATGTTAACTTGAACATAGTGCAATCCGATTTCGATTTTCGAGCTTCAGCAGATCAGTGGTACATTATCCCGCCAGAGAAATGGGTATCATAGTATCATAGAAACTGTCACAAATCGAAGTCCAAGAAACCGGCAAACTACAGAACCAACAACCAAACATGTAGTAATTACAGCAATGGCCCTGACTTGGTACAGGCATTTCAAAAGAAATGATGGGTTAAACCAGGTTTTATGCATGCCCAATCTCCCACTTCAGGAATAGTAATATACAAATGCAAAGTTTAAATATCAATTTCACAGTTAGGGGACTACGTAAAAATTATTTGAGTTCTGTCAGTTTCTCAGTAACCACGCATTGTAACATGACAATATTTTTTATATAGTTTGCTGACAAATAGTACATGCAAGTTTGGTAGGTGTCACCTGACCTTGACTAGAATTCATATCACTACGCTAACGTTTGTGGATAAGGTTACTTCTGTTGTAACTCTGCATGGTAGGATGAATGAGTGGCATGGCATATAGGTTCCTGTTGAATAGTACAAGTTTCGCCTGACCATGACCTTTCATTTCATGGTCCAGTGAATACGTTAAAATTTTTTGGTCAGTGAAACTATGCATAGTGTAATGACAATACTTGGAATTTAGGTTCCTGTTGAATAATATATGACAGGTGTCTTCTGACATTGACCACGGTCCAGTGACTATGTTAAAGTTTTTGGATTATGTCAGTTCCGCTGAAACTATGCATGGTAGAACATCTAAACAGAATTTAAGCGCACCTTTGAAATGGATCTATATCTTCCTAAAAGTAATTATGTTTGGGATTTACTTAATACAAATTAGATTTAAATATTGGTTTTTGCAAAAATAGATATTTTGTTCGCTATTATATAATTGTGTAACAGTTTGTCTTACCAATAAGGTCACACAAAAATAATTTGTTTGACTTGATGGGATGCAGGACACAATCCTCCGTTTTTTTCCAGGAAATCTCAGAGTAGATATTGCACCGATGGTAAAATTAACATTAATATCTTTCATTATTAACTCATTTCAATAAAATTATTAAATACTACGACAGACTTATAACCTTAATATCAAATCTCCTTATTAATTGTTTAAACACAAAGTTTTCGATATAACGAGTTCGGTATAGGCAAACATAATGAAAATTCAATCTTTAACAAGGGAGGTAATTCTGACAAATCTATATTTTTATTACTTGTTTAACAGCTTTTTATCAACAGAAAAAAAACTTTTAACCCAGACAGCCCTTAATTAAAATTACCTTCTGCCTGTATCTTCTATCAATTTGTATATTGTGATAAAATTTGACGAAGAAATAGTGATTACCAAGTTTTGGTTTAAAAGCTTGTAATTCTCAAAAAGCAAAGATTTTTGCATGAGAAAAGCATTCTTTTTTGCGAGATAAAGTTTTTCTATATTTATTTAAATCAGACCCGGCCTGTAACAGGTATCTATACATCATGTGTTAACATTTGGTGAATATTTGATGAGCAGAAAAGAAGTTAATTTACTGAAACCATCTTTCAGCAATATTGATGATGCTTTGTCCCTCAATAATGCTAAATACATTTCACAACTTATACGTTATTCTAGATCCTGCGATCGGTATTCCGATTTTCTAGACCGATCACTGCTTTTGACTGCTAAACTACTTAAACAAGGGTTTGTTGTACCTAGGTTTATGTTATCTCTCCGAACGTACTATGGTCGTCACCATAACCTAATTGATCGTTATGGGAAATTAGTGTCTCAAATACGATCTGACATTTTCGCGGAGTCATAGGTAGTGTTTCCTATTCCTGGATTTGACTTTTCCCTAGACATGACAATAAGTAACTCGACGGGTGTCTAAATAGAGGCAGGCACTGCTTACTCGTCCGGAGCACCCGAGTGCACCAATGCTTTTTATTGGGTTCGGGTTACTCTCTTTCTGTGTTTTACATTTTTGGGTTTTTGTGTTGTGTTTGTCCATATCCAGATTTGTAACTGTCCCTTGGCTTTTGGCTAATGTTGTTCGGTCTGTTTTCTTTGCTATTTACTTAATGATAGAATCTTGTACATTATTTACAGATCATCTGCATTATTTACAGTCAAATCAGAGTCAAAACGAAATGTAAAGCTGCTCTGGGATTCTGGTCATTATTTACCTTTTTTAAAATCCCATCACTCACGTGGTCTAGGAGGAGGGGGTGTGGTAAGATCGGTGGTTACTGTATCTTTCCGTCGAGCAAAGTCGGAGGATCAACGAAAAATATTCTAATAAATTGTAATTTCAATTGAATTATTTTGACTGTAATTAAATCTGTTTCAAAAGATTTGCAATTATACAAACTAATGTTCATGTGCATAAAAATGTGTAAGGACCACAAAATATTTTCATAACTTAAAAAATGTGTAGTAAAAAGAGCCATATTTTGGTGAAACAATTTATGAAATAATTAAATTTTGTTGTAATTTTTACACTAAACTATATAAACTGTTAATTTCATTTATTCTGACTTAATGAATTATTTTACTTATTATATTATTATTTATACATTTTTGTCGTAATACGGGTCGTATTATGGGAACACAAATGACGGGCTGGCGGCGTCCACAGCGATGTCCGCTCTCTAACTCAAACAGTTGTTGTCCGTTCTTCATGAAACCTGGGGAAAAATGTTTATGGGCATTATATCTCGACCAAGATTGCATAACCAGTCAAACTGATTCAGCCATTTCAGAGTTATGACCCTTTATACAAAAAAAAATTGGCAAATTCGTCTTGTCCGTTTTTTAACTCCAACAGTGGTTATCCGATCTTCATGAAACTTGGGGAAAATATTTATGAGCATAATATCTCGGTCAAGTTCGATAAACAGCTAAATCACTTGAGCTACTCCAGAGTTATGGCCTTTATTTATACAAAAATAGAAAAATCGTTTTGTCCGCTTGCTAACTCAAACAATTGCTTCTTACGAAACTTGGGGATAATGTTTATGGGCATAAAATCTCGGCCAAGATTGATAACCAGTCAAATTTCTTCAGTCACTTAAGAGTTATGGCCCTTTATTTATAAAAACAATGGCAAATTCGCCTTGTCTGCTCTCTAATTAAAACAGTTGTTGTCCGTTCTTCGTGAAACTTGTGGAAAATGTTTATGGGCACAATATCTCTACCAAGATTGATTATCAGCCAAATTGCTTCAAACACTTGAGAGTTATGGTCCTTTATTTATACAAAAAATGGCAAATTTTCTATGAGCTTATTTTGTGGCACTTTGGCACTTGTTCCAAATTTTGTTTACTGTTTTCAAACAGCTAGTATACAATGTCCTTGTTTTTAATGTGTGTTAGTTTTGACAGGAACCTATAAATCAAATGAAATAAGTTTACTTATACTAGTCCCAGGTTTTGAGGACTTCATATACATTCCTTGGTAATACATGTATTTAATTTTGTTTATAAAAATTCTTGTATAAGTTTGTAAATTAAAATGTGTACATCTTTAACTTAAAAAATTGGTTACTTTATTGTCTTCCTGTTTTTATGCACATTTTTAAACCAATTTAGATATACCACATACCTGTTTTTAAAATCAAATTTGTGCATAAAAATAATATTTTACATTGACATTTTTCCATTTAATGTCTTTCATTGGGTGGTTCAGTTTTACCCTTCATCAAAGATCAGTATAAGATAATAAATAAGCAATTAACAAATTAACATATATATTGTACAATTACAAATATCTCCTACACCCCGCCCCCACCCCCTAATGCCTCCTTCTTGGCGAATATCATACCTGAGAGTTGAGGATTTTGAAATTGTCAATATGGATATGAATTATGCATTCCACAAATACTTAAATGATGCACAATGAACAAATCACAATATAAGTTTTGTGCAGAACAAAATAAAACTACAACTGCAACATCATTTATGTTCTGTATTTTTAATCAAAATTTCCACATCTATTTTTATTAAAATATAGAATTAAAGTCTCTATATGGATAACTATCAAAAATTGATAATGAAATTTGAGAAAATTACATAAGTAACAACCCAACAGAGATTTTTTATGATAACAATTAACATACAAAACAAGTATAAACAAATACTGATCACATTAAACTAAATACACTATGAATGTCTTGGTGTGTTGTTCTGGAATTTTTTTAACAAAGTAAAATCAAACAAGCACACAGAAATTTGTCTTTGGAAAAATATAAATATTTAAAAAAAAATCATTAGCAGATTGATTCACTGACAAAAAGTATACAGTGTATAAATAATACATGTATTATAAAATAATTATAAATAAACAGAACAAACAATTCTCATTCTAATATGCAACATTGGACATTCAAGGAAAGTCTATTCTTACTGGATGGTTCGAATTATTTCAAGGCATTAATATCATAGTTGATGATGTTGCAGGCATAGATGCTATTTCTGGTAAATAAAAATTGCCTCAAGTTAGCTTTAATTGATATTGCATTGGAAGAGAGATAACTGTAATGTATTTTGACTATTGCCTGCATCAATTAGTGATTTGACAGTGGTAAATGTTCACTTAAAGGCTCATTTTCACACATGGAATTAGATTTGCATAAGTAGAAATATGTTTATTTATTTTTGTAAAGGTTACTGCTTATAGAGGTTTTCAACAGAATTTATTTTTTGATAAATGAAGTTGACTACATTTATTGTTGGATAAATGACTTTGACTGAACTACTTTTAATATAACCAGTGTAACAAAGATGGTAGTATTCAATATCTATGTTGAACAAATTACAAATAATTTGTTTGATAAACTAGCTAACAAAAATAATTTGTCAAATTAAAAACTTTCAGAAACTAGAGGTTCTCAGGAGCCTGTAATTGCTCACCTGGAACACAAATGACTTCTTGAAATTTTTGCAATTTACAGTTTCAGTCTAGTTGTTATAGCTTTTAAGTTACTGGGCAAAAACTAAATGTTTCTTCACAAATTTTGATTACGTGTAAGTACAATAACTCCTACCAGGTGCCATCAGACAATTTCTGAAAAATTAAATGATTGTAGGTCTTTTCCTTTAGATTAATGTTGCCTAGATGTTCATTTGGGCAATTTACTGTTTAAATCTAGCTGTTAATGGCATTTAAGTTACAACACAAAAAGTATAAATTTCACAAAATATTCACATTTAAGGGCAATAACTCCTTTAAGGGGTGGTCTGACTATTTTTTTACCATTGAAGTGTTTTGTAGGCATGGTCTTGCTGATCATTTAAGCAATTTACAATGTCAATCTAGCTCTTTTAGTATTCAAGATATATTGTAAAAAGCTGAAAATTTTGTCAAAAATTTTAATTACAGTACAGTAAAGCTTCTACAGTAAGTCATTACACATCTTCCGACTGATAGCAACTAATGTACAGCTTACGATCAATTTGAGGTAATGGTTTTCTCTATAGCTATTATCATTTTTGAAATATTGACCAAAAACGTGTGTTGACACCCATGTTCCTTTTTTAGTAATAGGGGCCATCTTTGTCCATTGATCAACACCTAGGTTAAAAATTTTAAACTAGGTAGCGTAAGGATAATTGTTGCCAAGTTTGAAACAAATTGGCCCAGTAGTTTCAGAGGAGAAGATTTTTTAAAAAGTTAATGACAAATGACAGACAACAGACATCCAGTGATGGCAAAAGCTTACTTGCACTGAAACATGGATCTTCAGTCCAATTGAGCTAAAAAAAATATAGATTTAAGTTAAACTTAGATGTGTGTTCATTTTTATTAAAACCAGATGTATGGAATAACATTTGGTACATAAAATCAACAAAATTGTCATATGCATAAGGTCAATCCTGCTACCAAAATATGACAGAAACTTGGACTTAAAATAACCTAAGGCAAATTAATGTCTTAATGCAATTTTTAATAATTATAAGGATTAAACACCATTTTCAATGGATTTATCCATATATCAAACAAGACCAACTCACTCACAAACATATCATAAAAAAGTCCTTTTATTTGCTTGTGAGTAAATTGTTCTTGTTGATACATGTATAGCGAAAAGTCAATTGAAAAAGGTTAACTGTGAAAGTACTTTTCTTTGAAGGCATCAAATTTCGTGGTTTGGTGAAATTTAACATGTTCGTGGGTTCTTAAGTTCATGAACTGAAGGTGAAAATGTCAAGTAGCAATCAAAATAAATGATTACCACAGAAATCCTTTTCACTGTTGATATTAAATATCAACATATAAAGAAGACAAAATAGTTTCATAACATGATGTTGTTTAAGCATGTGGTTTCGATTGTATACTAAAGTGTTCATTAATGGTCATGATTGTGTTTATTCTGTAATTAGACTACGTCATATTTTTAAAAAAGAAAGTTAATTATTTGCATCTAAATATCAGCCATAACAAATAGGAAATCAATAACTAATTATAAACTTGGTAATGTTTTAATTGATTAATTGCAATTAAAAATACTCTGAGTCTATTTATTATCGCTATTTTGCGGTATTTTCCTTTGATCATTGTATGCGGTATTATTCCATCTCACTCTACTAGCTTGAGATGGGCCCATCTCAGCTCGCTGTCAAGACGTCATTAAGTAAACACTATGACATCACAATGTTACAAAACAGTGATAAACAGATTATTTACGTTTTATGAAACTCGATGCATTTTCTCGTCATCTCATCTCAAGGCTGTCGTCCTTCGATGAGATATTGACGAGAAAACTCATCTCATTTCAAAAAACGTAAATAATCTATAATTCTCTAATTGTTATCAAAAGATCCTAGCCCAAAAGTCATTTGTCTTGTCACCACAGGTGTTGAGTAGCAACAAACAACTGTTACTAAGGTGTAATTCAATGTCATTTGTTGCAGGATAGGTATTATCACAACATCCGTTTGTTATCGCTATTTTTCAGTATTATCATTTGATCGTTGTGTGCGATATTATTCCATCTCACTCTACTAGCTTGAGATGGGCCCATCTCAGCTCGATGTCAAGACGTCGTTAAGTAAACACCGTGACATCACAATGTTACAAAACAGTGATAAACAGATTATTAACGTTTTATGAAACTCGATGCATTTTCTCGTCATCTCATCTCAGGGCTGTCGCCCTTCGATGAGATATGGACGAGAAAACGCATCGTTTTAAAAAACGTAAATAACCTATAAATATAGTGTGTAATTGATATGCTTCTTTAAAATATTTTATTTCGTTACCTTAATTTATGTTCAAAGGAGCAGCAAAACTCATAATTCCGATAATAATTTATTACTTTCTAACATCTTATATCTCCCCCTCCTTGACCGGAAGTCAATTTTTCTTTTTACTCCTTACAACTAAATGATACCTACATTTAATAAAAACACAATTTGAACGCGGAACCTGCTTACATAATCATTTCAGATAAATATTAAGCTGAAAATTAGGAATGGATCGAACCACAAAAATCATTTATTACATTTACAAATAATTGACAAATCTCTGACATTTTCAGATCATTGTTCTCAAGTTCCAATCTAATGAAGATTTATTCTTGGTTGGATTTTCAATTTCTTTGTCCGAGGCCTCCAAGAAAACACAAAAATTGATACCCCAAGAATAAAAAGTATTCACAGTAACAATCATCTAATCTTGGATTCTTGTCTTTTTGGTTTCCTAAAGACTGGAGATGTAGCAAAAATGAACAATTATAAAATTAGACCTAGGTTTTGAGGACTTGAGTATTTGTAAGGTTTGTTTAAATAGAAATAAATCTGTATGGATGCATCAATAATGTGAAACAAATGTTAGATTATATCCCAGGTCAACATCATTTTAACTGTTGTGCCTGCTTTGTTCTCCTTTATTTAATAATGGTATATATTTAATATCTTGTTACCATCTACATGTAAAACTACTACTAATACAATGTTGTCATTTTTCCTAAAGAAATAAACTCAGAAGTAAAAAAGGTATAAATGAGAGAAAGTACATTTTTACACTTATTTGATATGATTTAATGTTGTATAAAATATGTAGAAACTACTATGACACAGTTTGAATGTAACTATTGAAATCAATTTTTGGACAAATAATTACATTGTAAAATGTTGTAACCATTATCAATTAGTTTTTATTTTGAGGAATGTTTTTTATTTATATTTTTATTTAAGTCCTTTTCTGTCAGCTGTTTTTTATTTCTCTGAAACTGATCTACATTCTTCTTTTATACCGTAAATCTTTTATCACATGTAATTTCTTGAAGTTATTATATTGAAAATTTATTAATACATATGAACTTGAATAGCAACAAGACAAGTATACAAGCAAAACTGTCCAAAAATAATATGACATCTTATTCACCTTAACAAAGGTAACACATGTTTCCTGTTTAATTATTAGCAATTAATAATTTTGCATGTACATGTATTTCAACTATGTGTAAAAAATCTAAGTATTCAGTAAACAGGAAATAAACGACCAAAGAGCATAAAATCGCTTTGAACCGTACGGTACTACATGTATAGGATAAAGCAATTTGCAAAATATCAGGCTTCTGCATCTTATAGTTGCTTAGAAAACTGTGACTGAAAAACAGATGAACCGACTAGGGTAGAACAGGTTTCCCTGCTCTTCTTTGAAGCACGGGTATAAAAATTGTAACCAAGAAGTAAGAGAATAATAGGTTCTTTCATATTTTTGGGAAAGACCGGTTGATCTTTCACGAGTGATAGAAATTTTATGTCTTTTTGCCAGTGGAGCGCAGCGGAACGAGCCAAAAGACATAAAAATTTCTATCACGAGTGAAAGATAACACGGGCTTTCCCAAAAGCGCATGAAAGTACCTATTTCTTCCGTAAACAAACAACTTTCACATCGGTATATCCTATAGACTCTCCATTGTTTTAGACTCCATTGTCTCTGACGTCCAATCAGAACGCCGGAAACAAGAACGTTGTTATGCTTCCATTACAACGTTCTTGTTTCCGGCGTTTTGATTGGATGATGCAGCAAGTACAGATGTGTGCACGTGAGCTCATCTGTACTGGGTCATCTGTACCAGAAATCGGTCATTTACGGAAGATTGATTGATTGATTGATTAATGGTGTTTAACGCCCGAGCAGCAATATTTCAGCTATATTCAGGCGACATTTACGGAAGAATGTATAATCTTCAGACTTTTAAATGTTCTTTTTCTTACTAACACATAAATGTACATGTAACACAATTACAAAATATTTTTAATAGTTTTTTTGGCAGAAGATTTGAAATTCAGATGGAATGATAGAAGATGGGTCAGGAAAAATGAACTTTTGACTTTATACTGGATAATGGAAGAATTACATTAATGACATGACCTAAAAACAACTAAAAAAAATATCAGCAATAAACTTGAAGTTTAACAATTTGACAAAATGAAAATAATGAGAGATCTAATTCATGTTTAATGCAAACAAGAAGTTTTCCCAACAACATTCCTTTTCAGTCTATCAAAAGCCCAAGTAAATATCTCACCAATTGGTTTGGAAATGTATAAAACATATATCATACACAACACACAGCAAGATATAGCACTTTCTATTATTGTCATCATAAACTTCTTTTTTAGAGATTATTTTACTGAAAGCATTTTGTATAAATTTTTAATTGCACTTATTCAAGGCATACATTTCAGTCATTCAAAATATAATATATGTATTAACAAACAAAAAAACGCCAAATGATAAATAAAAACAAAACTAGAAGAAACAAAATTTTAGAATTTTTAGAAGTAATTTCAAAAGTAAACAAACAACTGACCAGGCAGATAGGAAGACATGAAAAAGATGACCATTTATTAATAGTCATACCTAGCTTTTTGTCTGCAAAGACTATAGATTTAGATGCATTAAAGAAAGAGCCAGTAGACAAAAACACATGTTTTTTTTTCTTTTCGAGTGACAAAACCTGAAAATATCTCAGTTTTGTAATATAGATTTGTTGTATCCAGTAAATTACATGAAGAAAATATGGTCTTACAAATTCTATTAAATGGCACTGTTTTCCCATGTTACAATAAATTCAACTGGCGACATCATGACTTTGTTTCTGTAATACTAATCAAACAAAGGGGCATAACTTGACTCCATTCGAAAACAATATATTCTTCATTCATAGTATTATCTCCATTTCCAGTATCCTTGGTATTTCTGCCAGGAATCTAAAAAATATGAAAAATAATATGCAACTATTATTTAAAAGATTTTTAAATAACAAATGCTGTAGAAGTTTCTTCGCACCAGTCTACAACATATTAACACTTTCTTACAATGCATGTCACAGTACCATTTAGTATAGTTTTAAATTGTTGTGGGTTATTTATGACACTTTTAAAGACAAAATAAAACTTATTTTGTATTACAAAATGAACTTGTTATCTTACTATCAAGTCAAAGTTAGTAAAAGATCAAAACTTACTCTATGTCTAGCTACAATAATGTAGCTCCTTTTTTTTATGGACATCCGTCCATAAAAAAAAGGAGCTACATCATTGTATCTAACTTTATTTCATCATTGTATCTAACTTTATTTCAAGTAATCAACTGTAATAAGACAAAAAGTATTATAAAAAAAAGGTCAGTGTAAACCTTTGTTGTTGTAAACTTTCTCTAGAACATAAGTAAGAATACATATTGGTCCATTTAGATTTATTGATTAATGGTTGCTTTAACATCAGGCAAGCAGTATTTAAAATATTTCCAGGATAAGAACCCATAAACCAATTTTAATACTAGAAGAAAAGTTAAGAAAGTTTTTTTAAGGAGAGAGAATCTTTTCTCACTAGTGAGACAGCATTGTACCTATTTTTAGCAATGTATGGTGATGTCAGCTGTTTGTTCAACAATAAAAGTCATGAAATATTTGCTTGTGTTGTGTTTGTTTACTCTTCCTCATTAAATAGTAACATGAAAACGACATATCTGAGCTTAAACAAAAAATGTACACTGTACTTTCAGGGTATACAACTCTATTTGTTGACATCTTCTAACATAACAGCCCTGGATTTTTTTACGTATTAGTGAGAAAAAGAACCAAACACTGGTGGAAGGGCAAGGCCAGAAAATCTCAGACACCTGTGTGAAAGATTTCTTTTGGTTTCCAAGATTTTTCCGTCTTGCCCTCCTACCCGCATTGAATCCATTGAAAAAAAATTTCTGATGTTACTACAAAGTGCCTACATTTTTTCAACATCTATAAATGTGGTCATTTATGCTGAAGAAGTGTGGCACTCTCCAAACACATCCCCCACTATTGTCCATCAGTATCTGCCACCAGGAGAATGCTATTTGCAAACTAGTGTTAAGAATGCTGAGTAGGAAAGAAACACATACAGACAGAGTAAACAAAAAATAATAAGCTAAATAACAGGAAGGCTTTCCATTAAGAAAGTGGAAAACCTTATTACTGTTATTTTAAAACATATGAACCACAAGATTCTTGATGATCAGATGCCACCCCACATTACACCACATAATATGTATTTTTCACTTTTACCACATCACATAACACTTGGAATTATAATGGTTTACATTTTAAGACAATGAGCTCTGTTGTATTATGGTCCTTAAAGTCTGTTTTAAAAATGAATTATAGTCATATTTCTTGTATTATTTAAAGTACTACAGAACTACTGCCAAAAGTAAAGGCATTTGTTTTTCTGACTGGTTTACATGCTGAGGTGTATATGCTTCACCTTGTCTCATCTTCTTTGAATTCACCCACCACCAATAAAATGCAATTTAGTAGCAGTTTCAATTTCAATTTTTACACTGCAGGCATGAAATTCAATATCCTGTAGTAAACTATAGTTAAATAACCAGGCCAAAACTCACAGATATCCTTTTATATAAATTGTACCACATTTAATGTACAGATAACATCCATATTTCAATACCTGACAGTGCATAAAAGTAGTAGTGTTTTTGTTCTGGTCTAAATATTGATTGTATGTTAAAAATAGGTGTAGATATATATATATATATATTGTTACATGTAGAACTTTTATTGAAATTAACACCAGTTAGCTGCCATTATGTTTAAACAAAAATGGAAAATTTATATAACATCGTTAAAGACCTATTAATATTAGCATTACTTACTATTATAGAATCATATCCAGACAATGGACTTTTTCTTTGGCTGTCCTTTTTGGTTACAGTTTCTACCTTCCCTAACCCAACTTCTACCAGTAATACTTTACCAGACTGAAAGGTACAAACATTTATTAACATGAACATTTTACTAGGAATGGGTTATACCGAAAATACAAAAACACTTATAAGTAAGTTTACGGCAGTTGATGAGCTTGTCTTTGTTGTCAATTTTATTTGTCAAAGATTACCAAGTTGTTATGGCCTAATGATTGCAACATGAAATTTACCCAAAAAAATTTTAAAATTAATATATATGAATGAAACTGAACTTATTTTACCATTACATTAAAGTTACAAGTTATTAACTGCAAATGACTAAGCCTGAAGGGTTTTGAAAACACAAAATATATTGTGCCCTAAGTTACACTTTTGTTCGAATTTAGGTCAAAATTTACTTTGGAAAATTGCCCTATCAAAATGAAACAACTGCAACAAATTGTTGTTCTAATGAATTATTTTATGCTTGCATTGGTATATTTGTTACCGAAATAAACAGTTGGAGTCAGAAACTGAATATTCCATTGAATCAAGCATAAACCACACATTTGTTACCACTGAAATCCTGTCAAATGTTGAATATTCTGTTAAATCGAATGTCATCGTAATGAGGGTTTGTAATGAGGGTTCACTGTATTAAATCACTGAGATCAAAGTTTGTTACAGTTCAATTTAGAAACAAATTGTAAGTTACCTTTGAATGCTGTGATGCTCTGGATGGAAACTTGGAGAAGTATAACCCTTTACCATATGATCCAGCTGTGAAATCTGTAAATATATAAATTTACTTTTCACCTGTCTTTGTCTCAATCCAGATTTTGTTCACTATCCTATGGTTTTTCATTCCTGTTGAATGATCAGTTGTTACATTTTACATTATTACATGTATAAAAATATACTTTGCAATTAATTTTCTGAAATTGTTTGGATATTTTAGCATGCAATAGACAATTTATTTGTAATTATTTTACAATTATAGCATAATAAAGGTAGAAGTAAATAAAACTTATAAAAGCCCTGTCACAAAATGTCATAAAATCAGGACTTTCACAAGATGTCATAAAATCAGGACTTTCACAAAATGTCATAAAATCAGGACTTTCACAAAATGTCATAAAATCAGGACTTTCACAAGATGTCATAAAATCAGGACTTTCACAAGATGTCATAAAATCAGGACTTTCACAAAATGTCATAAAATCAGGACTTTCACAAAATGTCATAAAATCAGGACTTTCACAAAATGTCATAAAATCAGGACTTTCACAAAATGTCATAAAATCAGGACTTTCACAAGATGTCATAAAATCAGGACTTTCACAAAATGTCATTAAATCAGGACTTTCACAAGATGTCATAAATCAGAACTTTCACAAGATGCCAGAAATCAGGACTTTCACAAGATGTCATAAATCAGGACTTTCACAAGATGTCACAAATCAGGACTTTCACAAGATTTAATAAAATCAAGACTTTCATGAATTATATTTTACATGTATTCTCACATAATTATTGGGTGAGTAACTCCATTGAAATAAATATGCAGAGTAAACTGACAGACTTGTCTGGTTGACTAAATATTTAGAGGCTGTCAACAAATTTACATCAACAGACAAATTTATAGACCAGATACTTAAGTGTTGTGTTGTGTAATAGAATAATGTGCTACTTTCAGTGTTTTTTCAGTTATATCATGACATCCAGTGGAGGAAGCTGATGCACCTTGTAGGAACCAATGACCTTTTGCAGAGAAAATGAAAATCCTTCCGGAAATTATTGTTGTTCACACATGGCCAGACTGGGCCCAGCTGAACAGAAGATGGCTAACTAAACGACCACTTGGCCACCAAATCCTGTCTTTCTCAAGTTGATGGTCAGGTGAGAATTTATTAAATCTGTTTAATATATTTGCTGAATATCACGATTTTTAAGTAGGATGTCAGCTATATTTAGAACATTTCTAATGGTATACAAGTTGTTGTCAGCTTTACAAAGCACATTGTAATGGCATGTTGGGAGTTCCAAATTTATTTACCACATTTGTAATGTGCTGTTGGGTGCCCAGTTTTATTTAACACATTTATAATGGCATATAGAGTGTCCCAGTTATATTAAACACTTTTGTAATGGCATTAAATCTAAATCTTACCAGCAGGACTGAAACCCTGTTTAAGAATATCTTGAACTCTTTCCATTGTATCATCAGTTGAACACAAAAACAAATCTGCTACCATGGAAGGGTCATGTAAACTCTTTATTTTTTCCCTGTATTTCTCTTGAAAGTTCTCTGTCAGTGTAGCCTGAATAGCAAAATAATACATTTGACATTACATACAAAATGAATAAAAACAAAGGCTAAAACAGTTTAATTTTTTTGTAAATTCAGAATTGAGTTGGAGCCCTCAACGGGAGAATGGTTAATGTAGTAAGTCATCCACTATTCGTCACATTGTCTGTCAATACTGAGGTTGCTGGCTCAAGTCTCACTACTTGACTCTAATCTTAACTGACAAGGCTTGCCATTTTTCCTACCCCAGGTCGGGGGTTTTCCCTGGGTACTATGGCTTCCTCCCTCAATAATAATTGGATGCTATAATATAGCTGAAAAAATTGTTGAAAGTGGTTCTAAACATCATTCAACAAACAAACAATCAAAATTGAGGTTTAGTGCTTAATAGCTACCTCTAACTGGTTAATTTTAAGGCATTACTGCATTACATTTTATGTGGTGTTAGCTTTAAATGGTCAACTTGTAGGTTATAACATGGTTACCTTAGATATGCTGTTGACCTCAAAACTGTTATTTCTGACCTCAGGATCTAATTCCATCCCTTTTTTGAACCTTTCTGTTACATCATAGAAGAAGGCTGCATCTTTCATATGATCGTATGGTTCATTTTGATGTCTTTGTTTGGCAGAGGGAAAAGATAAATATTTGCAATCATCTGAAAAAGAGTCCAAGAGGTGGATTGTTCAATATCAATGTACATGTATGCTGTTTGTACAAAAAATGTTTGATGAGATTATTTACATGTGCACACTTATTTTTGTATACTTTTATTTCTTTTTGCTTTGCATTACTGCACCAACATTGGTTTTTATATATTTAACAGAAATGGGATTATTATACAAATCTTCACACTATTTAACAACAGAAATCATTGGGTATACATGTATTTACATTACATGAATTTCAACATATGTTTTCCAACAGAAAACATTGCATCATAATTGAAAATTTAAACAAACAAAATTGTAAAATATGTGGTCAATATATTGTCATGGATATTTGAATGTGCTGGTATATCTTTTCTTTTTATTATAAATAAATTCTCGAGTCAACTGTAGTGAGTTTAGATTTACAGGGGAAGTGGACCTTATGATTATTTGGCTACACCTGTATTGTATCAATAAAGACACATAGCATCTGTGGTCAGTTTAGATTTACAGGTGAAGTGGACCTTATGATTATTTGGCTACACCTGTATTGTATCAATAAAGACACATACCAACTGTGGTCAGTTTAGATTTACAGGTGAAGTGGACCTTATGCTTCTTTGGCTACACCTGTATTGTATCAATAAAGACACATACCAGCTGTGGTCAGTTTAGATTTACAGGTGAAGTGGACCTTATGCTTCTTTGGCTACACCTCTATTTTATCAATAAAGACACATACCAGCTGTGGTCAGTTTAGATTTACAGGTGAAGTGGACCGTATGCTTCTTTGGCTACACCTCTATTTTATCAATAAAGACACATACCAACTGTGGTCAGTTTAGATTTACAGGTGAAGTGGACCTTATGCTTCTTTGGCTACACCTCTATTTTATCAATAAAGACACATACCAACTGTGGTCAGTTTAGATTTACAGGTGAAGTGGACCTTATGCTTCTTTGGCTACACCTCTATTTTATCAATAAAGACACATACCAGCTGCGATCAGTTTAGATTTACAGGTGAAGTGGACCTTATGATTATTTGGCTACACCTCTATTTTATCAATAAAGACACATACCAGCTGTGGTCAGTTTAGATTTACAGGTGAAGTGGACCCTATGGTTCTTTGGCTACACCTCTATTTTATCAATAAAGACACATACCAGCTGTGGTCAGTTTAAATTTACAGGTGAAGTGGACCTTATGCTTCTTTGGCTACACCTCTATTTTATCAATAAAGACACATACCAGCTGTGGTCAGTTTAAATTTACAGGTGAAGTGGACCTTATGCTTCTTTGGCTACACCTCTATTTTATCAATAAAGACACATACCAACTGTGGTCAGTTTAGATTTACAGGTGAAGTGGACCTTATGCTTCTTTGGCTACACCTCTATTTTATCAATAAAGACACATACCAGCTGTGGTCAGTTTAGATTTACAGGTGAAGTGGACCTTATGCTTCTTTGGCTACACCTCTATTTTATCAATAAAGACACATACCAACTGTGGTCAGTTTAGATTTACAGGTGAAGTGGACCTTATGCTTCTTTGGCTACACCTCTATTTTATCAATAAAGACACATACCAGCTGTGATCAGTTTAGATTTACAGGTGAAGTGGACCTTATGATTATTTGGCTACACCTCTATTTTATCAATAAAGACACATACCAGCTGTGGTCAGTTTAGATTTACAGGTGAAGTGGACCCTATGGTTCTTTGGCTACACCTCTATTTTATCAATAAAGACACATACCAGCTGTGGTCAGTTTAGATTTACAGGTGAAGTGGACCCTATGGTTCTTTGGCTACACCTCTATTTTATCAATAAAGACACATACCAGCTGTGGTCAGTTTAAATTTACAGGTGAAGTGGACCTTATGCTTCTTTGGCTACACCTCTATTTTATCAATAAAGACACATACCAGCTGTGGTCAGTTTAGATTTACAGGTGAAGTGGACCTTATGGTTCTTTGGCTACACCTCTATTGTATCAATAAAGATACATACCAACTGTGGTCAGTTTAGATTTACAGGTGAAGTGGACCTTATGCTTCTTTGGCTACACCTCTATTTTATCGATAAAGACACATACCAACTGTGGTGAGTTTGGATCAATTGGTTTAGAGTGCTATATGATAACTTTGCTACATCCTTTCAATTTGTAATTAGAAACACCTACCAAATGTTGTGAACTTTAATTAATTAAAGAGTACTTTCATTGGTAATTTGATGCATACTTTCTATTTATAAATACAAAAACACACACCAAATGTTGTGAGCTTTTATTTATTAGAGTGTACTTTTGTGATAAATTGGCTACATCCTTTCTATTTATAATTACAAACATCTACCAACAGTGGTCAGTTTTGTTAATTAGTTTATTGTGTTTTATGACAGCTTGTACATCCTTTATATTTTATAATTAGAAACACATACCAACATGGTAATTTTCATTAATTAGTTTAGAGTGTTATATGATAACTTTGATACATCCGTTCTATTTATAAATAATTAGTTCAGAGTATTATATGATAAGTTGGCCACATCCTTGTTATCTTATAATTACAAACACCTACCAACAGTGGTCAGTTTAGATTTATTGATTGGATCAGACTCCAGTAAAGATTCTATTCTCTTCCGTTTTACTGTTAAATCCATGAGTTCTACCTGTTTCTGTAAGTCATTGATTAAAAGCTCAGTATTGATTTCATCTTCTACATCTGTAATTTTAATAAAGAATATCAAACTATTTGTAAATACAACAACTAATTAATGTATTACCTATGCATTTTTTGATAAACAAAATATTCATTGTTTTTTTGTTTGAATGATGTTTAATGCCACTTTCAGCAATATTTCAGCTATATCATGGCATCCAGTTTTATTGGGGGGAGGAAGCTGGAGTACACGAAAAAAAACCCGACATTCGTTAGGAAAACTGGCAATCCTTGTCAATTAAGACTGCAGTCGAGTGCACCATGCTCACAGTTCACAGTAAGACGCATACCTGCAATCACAGTGTTGACAGACCAAGGTGATCAATAGTAGATGAACTACCTTGACCATTCTGCCACCGAGCATATAATTGCTCATATGGATAGCATGTACATGTACCTTAATATAAATTTGAAATGGGATCATTTAAAAAAAACCCATTCAATTCAAGTTATTACTTTTTCAGGGGACGTTGTCTCAAGATACTTAACACTACTGTAGCAGCCAGTGGTGACCCATCAATGGAGGACCATGTGGTTCTGAATTCTTTCCTATATTTTTCAATTATCATACAACAACAAAAAATTATCATAACAAATACCACATTTTAGATATACTCAGAAAAAAATTCCAATATCCCAAGATTGAAAAATGTTGAATGTAAGCATGTTTTCTAGTAATATTTAAACATATAAAATGACACAAAATATATTTGAATATAAGGTACATATGGTAAATGGTAAAGACCACAATAACTGTCCTGAGCAATGTATTTAAACAGGAAAAAGACATGGAGAATGTAGATATTTTGTCTACCTAGGCAGAAAGATAATACCACTGATGGAAATTCTGGGGTCGACGGTCAAAAGCAGATTTCTAAAGCCACAGGAGCATATGTTGCCTTGCGGAGATCATCAAAGATTAGCAACCATACCAAAATTATAATATTTAAGATCAACTTTTTTTTTTGAGGACCATGTGGTTCTGAATTCTTTCCTATATTTTTCAATTATCATACAACAATAAAAAATTATCATAACAAATACCACATTTTAGATATACTCAGAAAAAAATTCCAAATATCCCAAGATTGAAAAATGTTGAATGTAAGCATGTTTTCTAGTAATATTTAAACATATAAAATGACACAAAATATATTTGAATATAAGGTACATATGGTAAATGGTAAAGACCACAATAACTGTCCTGAGCAATGAAAAACAACTTGATGCCACTTTCTCAAGGGATCATGAAAAGTAGAGGGTCATGGACTGGCCATATATTCAGGATGCTCACAACTTTCATCCTAAGATTGGCATTGAGATAGACACCAGCTAATAAGAGAAAGAAGGGTAGACCAAAAGTGACATGGAAAACATCAAAGGAGAAAGAGATGGAGATTAGAGAAATGGACTGGACATGGAGACAAGTCCATCATTTGTACCAGGACAGACGGGTTTGGAAACCTCTTGATGGACATATGTGCTTCCCAGTACACATTGGATAGTAAGAAAGTGTGTAGTGTAGAACTGTTGTAGTCTTGTATGACTTACCATCAAGTTTGTCTGCTAAGTTCTGAGACTGTCTAGGGGACACAACTGCTCCAATTCTGTAATCCAAGAATTCTTTTTCTGAAATAAGGAGAAGAGTCTATAAATAATAAATATAAAAGCAATAAACTAAATACAACACCCATAATTAAAAAAATTGAAGAATGTGTCCATGGGACACGGATGCCCCCGCTAAAGGAAGTCCCAAACAGGAAGTAGTTGTCCAACAGGTCTGAAAGTCGCTTAGGACGTACAACTTGTGATACTTAACCACCCTGCCAAATTTCAAATTGTTCTAATGTACGGTTTCTGAGTAAAGCTCGACGGAAATTTTCATACTCGTGTTGATACATTTTCAAATCGGCCCAGTCGAAAACAGGAAGTAGTTGTCCGACAGGTCTGAAAGTCACTTAGGACGTACAACTTGTGATACTGAACTACCCTGCCAAATTTCAAATTGTTCTTGTGTACGGTTTCTGAGAAAAGCTTGACGGAAATTTTCATACTCATGTTAACACATTTTCATATCGGCCCAGTCGCAAACAGGAAGTAGTTGTCCGACAGGTCTGAAAGTCGCTTAGGACGTACAACAAGTGATACTGAAGCACCCTGCCAAATTCCAAATTGTTCTTGTGTACGGTTTCTGAGAAAAGCTTGACGGAAATTTTCATACTCGTGTTAACACATTTTCATATTGGCCCAGTCGCAACAGGAAGTAGTTGTCCGACAGGTCTGAAAGTCGCTTAGGACGTACAACTTGTGATACTGAACCACAATGCCAAATTTCAAATTGTTCTCATGTACGGTTTCTGAGAAAAGCTTGACAGAAATTTTCATACTCATGTTAACACATTTTCATATCGGCCCAATCGCAAACAGGAAGTAGTTGTCTGACAGGTCTGAAAGTTGCTTAGGACGTACAACTTGTGATACTGAACCACCCTGCCAAATTTCAAATTGTTCTCATGTACGGTTTCTGAGAAAAGCTTGACGGAAATTTTCATACTCATGTTAACACATTTTCATATCGGCCCAGTCACAAACAGGAAGCAGTTGTCCAACAGGTCTGAAAGTCGCTTAGGACGTACAACTTGTGATACTGAACCACCCTGCCAAATTTCAAATTATTCTGATGTACGGTTTCTGAGAAAAGCTTGACGGAAATTTTCATACTCATGTTAACACATTTTCATATCGGTCCAGTCCCAAACAGGAAGTAGTTGTCCGACAGGTCTGAAATTCGCTTAGGACGTACAACTTGTGATACTGAACCACCCTGCCAAATTTCAAATTGTTCTGATGTACAGTTTCTGAGAAAAGCTTGACGGAAAATCGTACGGACGTACAGACGGACGGACGGACAGACGGACGGACAGATGGACGGACGGACATGAGTAAAACTTAATGCCCCCCGACATGTTGTCGCAGGGGGCATAAAAATCGCACACAGACATGAAAAATCACCAACAAATTGTAGATAGCATTCAATGGCTTAAATTACTTGAATTTTATCTAGAAAATGTGGTAGAACTGCTAAATATATGTGTGTGTACATACAAACACTACCTTTCTTTGAAACTGATTGTAAGCAAAGAAATAAAAATATATTTACAAAATAAAGTCTTTAAGTTTCTATAGCACTTACACATCTTATCCATTATTATTAATCCCAATAAAGCAATTAACCCTGCAGATAGAAGGTAGCACTCAAGTGTCCAGATATTAGGACCAACATAGTTAACTCATTAAAAAATCAATATAATAAAGGTATTGATCTATATGATACTATAACAGTTGTCAGTCTATTGTTCATCTTCAATATTGTATTTTTTACATATTCGTAACACCACTGTATATTTTATTGTGTATTTTTGCCACTGTCAGCATTAAGTTTTTTTTGGGGGAGGAAGCCAGAGAACCTGGGAGAAAACTCCAGACCTTCGGTAGGAGAACTGGCAATCCTTGTCAATTAAAATTCAAGTCAAGTGCACCCTGCCAGCAGTGAGACTAGAACCCACAATCTTAGTATGATGGGTCATGTGATCAATACCTTAACCACTTGGCCACCGAGGTTAACACCACTGTAAAGGACCATCTGAGTGAACAGAGTATTAAAGAAGCACAGGGAAACATACAGATATTGTTCAATCAACAAAAGAACAATATAATTGTCTTTCCTGTAGAAAATATATGTTATTTATTCACATATAAATTTTTGTCTTGAAATCATTATCTGCAAGAGCTAACTGTCAAGACAAATGGGTCAGCTCTACCAAATGAAATATACAAGAACAGTTTGACATGTGTTGGTGGAAAGATGGTCTAGATTAAAAAGTAACAACCAAACGATGCATAGGAATCAAAAGATCAGATACAATATTTGTGAATCAATTACTGCAGTGAAAGATACCACTAGATTATTTGTAAAAAGTTACTTTTAGCAATTTTGCAGCCTTATCATGAAATCCAGTTTTAATAGAGAAAGCTAGAGTTCCAATTTAAAATCATTTCATCTGACAAAAAATTGTTTACTCAAAAAATTCAAAACTGCAAAAACATTAGCCAATTTTATAATCAATTTTTTTTATTTAAGTACTATTTCTAGTTCCGAAATTGAAAAGATTTAGTTTTGCAATTAGGGTAAAAAAAAATAAACCATATTTTATTAATGTAAACCAAACATAAAGACACTGCATACAGCAAAATTAAACCTAAATGTTAATCACTTTTAATGTTTTGATTTAAGATTAAATACCAGGATATTATAATTCAATTAATATTTAAAAGTCACAAAATATTTTCATGGTTAATTTAACAATTATATGGTTTTATATAAATACCATAAACACTTTACTTTTTAGATAAGCAAGGAGCAGTTGTATACCTAATTGTTAAAGTATATACTTGGAAATAATGTTCCTCAATTTTGAATGGAATTAAAATAAAGTAACATTATTCATGTAAAATTCACATCAATGATGAAAAAGATTACTTGATCAGTTTCAAGAATTATCATATAATCAATATATATTTGGTAAATACACCAATTGGTCCATTTAATGGTTCTGATTAAGGAAGGACCCTTAACACTATACCAGAGGCTCTTAAGAGCCTGTATCGCTCACCTGATTTTATAGGAAATGAAGATGGCATTTCCCTGATGTTAAAGTAAGTCCTGTAATTTTCAATAAACTTTAATTAGGACCATCCAAACAATATTACTAGAAAGCTTTGTTTCATTGGTTAACCGGTTGTATAGATTAGATTTTTTTTATTTGCCCATAGGGTCCTATGTTAAACTAAGTCCTGCGGCGGTGGCGGCCATTTTGAATTTCCAATTGCCATAAAAAACATAAACTTTATAAAGGACCATCCAAACAATATTGCTAGTAAGTTTTTGTTTCCATTGATTAACCGGTTTCAGAGAAGAAGCCTTTAAAAACTTTTTCCCATAGGGTCCTATGTTAAACTAAGTCCTGCGGTAGCGGCCATTTTGAATTTCCAATTGCCATAAAAAACATAAACTTTATAGAGGACCATCCAAACAATATTGCTAGTAAGTTTTTGTTTCCATTGATTAACCGGTTTCAGAGAAGAAGCCTTTAAAAACTTTTTCCCATAGGGTCCTATGTTAAACTAAGTCCTGCGGTAGCGGCCATTTTGAATTTCCAATTGCCATAAAAAACATAAACTTTATAGAGGACCATCCAAACAATATTGCTAGTAAGTTTTGTTTTGATTGGTTAAACGGTTTCAGAGAAGAAGCCCTTTTAAACTTTTTTCTCATAGGGTTGAATGTTAAACAAAGTCCTGCGGTGGTGGCCATTTTGAATTTCTGATTGGGATAAAAAACATTAACTTTATAGAGGACCATCCAAACAATATTGCTAGTAAGTTTTGTTTCCATTGGTTGACCGGTTTCAGAAAAGAAGCCTTTCAAACTTTTCCCATAGGGTCCTATGTTAAATTAAGTCCTGCGGTGGCAGCCATTTTGAATTTCCAATTGCCATAAAAAACACAAACTTTATAGAGGACCATCTAAACAATATTGCTAGTAAGTTTTTGTTTTGATTGGTTAACCGGTTTCAGAGAAGAAGCCTTTTAAAACTTTTTCCCATAGGGTTCAATGTTAAACTAAGTCCTGCGGTGGCGGCCATTTTGAATTTCCAATTCCCATCAAAAACACAAACTTTATAGAGGACCATCCAAACAATATTGCTGGTAAGTTTTGTTTTGATTGGTTAAACGGTTTCAGAGAAGAAGCCCTTTTAAACTTTTTTCCCATAGGGTCCTATGTTAAACTAAGTCTTGAGGTGGCGGCCATATTGGTTTACCAATCAAAATAAAAAACACAAACTTTGTAAAGGTCCATCCAATGAACATTATGGCCAAGTTTGGTTTCAATTGGCCAAGTGGTTTCAGAGAAGAAGATTAAAATGTAAAAAGTTTACAGACGCCGACGACGACGACGACGACGACGCCGACGGACGCAAAGTGATAACAATAGCTCACATGACCCTTCGGGTCAGGTGAGCTAAAAAGGATTTAACTTACCAAATCCCTCCCTCCCTCCATCCATAATCCATCAAATTAATATTCAAAACATTACCTATTACACCATAAAATACAACTGTACCAGCTCCAATTTAGAACAGGAATTTATCATCTTTTTCTTATGCAATTTATAACATATTCTGATTTTAATGGATGGTACAGAAAGTCAAGGTAAATATAAACCAATGTATCTTACCTCCAATTCAGTATTCCCACAGTATTTGAGAGTATTATTAGCTATTGTATACATACATCATGTGATTCACCTTATTCTGTTTTAATATTTGCATTTCTTATTAACTCAGATTTTTAAAATATAATTAAGTTCCTGACAAGCACCAAACAAGGACAAGTATGACATTTTCTTAACAAGTGAAATATCATATTCTAACCAGATAATACAGGAATCATGCTGTACTAGGGATTATATATTTAAGTAAAAAATTATAATAAAATTATCGAGAAGCCTGAATAACACTAATTAATCCTTGTGATTAAATTGTATATAGTAATGTAAATCTGCTTGTATAGTGTTTGGCAGTATATCTAGTTTTAACACCTTTGTAATACAAGCATTAATAAGTAATTATCCTTAGTAGACTGTGAACTCTTTAACATTTATAAAAACAGTGAATACTTTTGATGGAGAGAAAATGAGAAAATAATTTATATTCACTTTTAAGTTCGGTCATATTCTTTAAAGTTATATTCCCGAGTTTTGTTCAATACACATCCTTGTAAACTCACTGTTACTTCTATTGTATCCCTTATTGCATCCCTTCTGGGAAACTTGATATACAAAACTGTGTTTTAGAGGCATTTGTAACAACCATTTTTTTTGGTTTAGTAACACTTTTGTTAGCAATTATATATACCGGGTATATATATGTATATACCTTATAAGATTATTGCAAGACATCCATTGTTTTGCAATAGATTATTTAAACAAATATTGAGTCTTTGTAAACATATATTGCTATGTGAATGAGAAAGTAAAAATTCAGTTATGTACCAGCCATAAAACTAAGTATTTTATATCAACGTGTCCAGAATCGACTAATGACAAACCAGTCATTAGTAAGCCCTATAATTCCTCATGTGGATTTGTCTGGTCAGTCATTAGTCAGTTATGTCTCCCCCATGTCCGTCTGTTTGTCTGTCACAAAGTTATTCTGCTCAACTCCTCTGAAACTACTGACTCCAATTTTACGAAACTTGGTACATAGCAAGTAGACCATATGTACTTGTGCATATTACCAGAAAATTTTTATCCTCAATAATTTGTTGGAGTTATGGAACTTTTATTTATAAGTAAACTCCTTATTAATCCTCATGTGGACAAATCAGACATATCTACATCAAGATTAATTAAGTGTGACTATTGACTTACCAAACAAATCCACAACAGGGTTAATACAGAGATCACAAATGACAAAGTTGTCAAATTCACATCAGGATAAATAAAGAAATGACTAGTATCTGACTAGTCAAAGCCACTTCAAGATTAATAAAGAGTTGACTTATGACAAATCCACTTAGGGGTCAAATTCAAGGTCAAAGGTCACCAACATAGTGTGCAACACATTGCCTTAAAATGATCTACCCAGATGCCAAATATCAAAAGCCTATCTCAAAAAAGTTTAAATGTGGACAAACATTTGTCATTCAGAGAGTACTGTAAAAGTGTAAATTTTTGTGTGGGGGTTATTTTCGCTATTCACGTTAAAGAAATATCTGCAAAAATTACCCCCAACACCACTTATTTGGTGTAATGAATCAAACAACAAGAAATAGAGAATAGCAATGCTGCACTATCAAATATGGATTCATATCTTGATTGCTCTAATTTTTTTCACATACATTTATGGGGCCTCGGTGGCCGAGTGGTTAAGGAAGTTCGTCTACTGTTGATCACATGGTCTGTCAACACTGAGACTGCGAGCTCGAGCCTCACTGCGAGCAGGGCGTGCTTGACTCCAATCTTAATTGACAAGGATTGCCAGTTTTCCTACCAAAGGTCAGGGTTTTTTCCGGGAACTCCGGCTTCCTCCCCCAATAAAAACTGGATGCCATGATATAGCTGAAAAATTGCTGAAAGTGGCGTTAAAACAACATTCAAATCAAATCACATACATTGTTTTATTGACAGTACATTATACAGTTTTTTTTTTATATACAAATTAAAGAAATAGTAGTTGCAGTGTTTACATCCTTATAATACCTACGAACACACATTTAATCAATTCCACTTTGTTTTTCATACTTTTTATGACACTTGATTACCCAGGTAAATTGTCCGTACAATGTTTAGGCCTTAGAATTTATAAATATCTCTTACTTTTTATATACACACCCTGAGGGAAAATCAATAAATGGACAGACAAATATGGCTGTTAATCAATGTAATTAACAGATAAATACAATTCGCATAAATAATCAGTTTTAATTAATGTGGATACTTTATTCAATTAAATGAAATTTTTATATTTTAAAAAGTTTTTAAATAGGAGCACTTGTAGTTTGCATTTATAATTATTCCTTTAGCCTACAATTTTATTAAAATTATTAAATATCTTTTTGATGAAGAAAATATTAAAACATGTTTAGTCCCAATTTATAATCAATTCATAACTGGGATGTCATGCATCTTCACACAGAAAGACAACTTTAATTTGACTTCAGAAACAAAATATTTCTGGCTAAAGCTTAAGTGCCAGTACTAGAAAATCATGGAAAATAAATATCTATGTGACATCGGACCAAAAAATTTACCCAGAATAAAATGTTTGGCCAACAAAATCATGAAAATAACACTGGTATTTACCACATTTACAGTAATGTGACCTTGAGGTCAAAGTTCAAGGTCAAAGGTCACCAACCATGGTATGTGACACATTGCCTTGAAATGATCCCCTTAAATGTCAATATTGAAAGCCTAAGTTAAAGGAGAAAAAGGTGACAGCCTGGACACTAATTTCTCATTCAAAAAGCAAATTTAAAGTTCAATGGTTACCAACCATGGTACATGTCATATCACCTTGAAATGATCTAATCACATGCAAAACATCAAAAGCCTACCTCAAAAGTAACATCATGGACACAAATTTGTTGATAAAAAAAAAAACAAAAAAATTTGACCTTGAGGTCAAAGTTCAAATCAAAGCCATAGAACATGACACATTGCCTTGAAGTGATCCCCACAGATACCAAATATCAAAATCCTACCTTAAAAGAGAAAAAAATTTAAGCCTGGACATGATTTGTTACAGAGGGATGGACCAACAGACTTATCACTATAGTGTGTTCACCACTAAGTGGAAGGGCCCTAATAATCACTGGAAGATGACCAAACAAATTAACATCAAGAGTACTAAAACAAGTACTTACTGTAATCTGATCTTTACAAATAACTTACCACAAAAGAGAGAAAATCCTTTTCGACATAAATTTGACAAGCTTACAAGACTGGTTCAAGTATTACTTATACAAAGGTAAGGCTTTAAATAGAGATAATGAATATGTACCATCAAAACTTCAGCTTGATTAAATCTCACTATGACTGTTTACACATGAAAAGACATTGATTGATTTATTTTCAATATATTAAAATTTCAAGTTGCTTTTCATGGTGGTTGATGAAAAGTCGTTTTAAGAGTGAAGTCAAAGTTGTATCAATTTAACAGTGTTTCTTTCCTAATTAATTCTGTAGCCTAAAATTTTCAATAAAACACCCAGTTGTTTGACAGTTAAATTGAAGAAAGCAAATTCATTGGAGTTCAATAATAAAAGTTCAAAGATATAATTATCTTTAATGCCTTTGATTGAGTGTCATTTAATAAGGTAATTTAGTTTGAGCAACAGGTAAACAAATTATGAATACAGTTATATCATCCTTCTATGAGCAATGTCTAAATAATTCAAATGCTTTTATAAGGTAATTTTGTAAGAAACTTGTGCTTCAGTAATAATGGGTAAAATTAAAAAATATCTATAAAGTAAACTCCAAGACATAAAGTAATTTATAATAAAACTCAAGGTTAAATCAAACAAATTGATATAAAACAGATCAAACATTGTGCTTAAGTAATAATGGCTAAAATTTTAAAAATAGCTGTCAAGTAAACCTTAAGAAATAGCCATTAATAACTAGATATCAGTGTGCTTCAGTAATAATGGGCAAAATTAAAAAATATCTATAAAGTAAACTCCAAGACATAAAGTAATTTATAATAAAACTCAAGGTTAAATCAAACAAATTGATATAAAACAGATCAAACATTGTGCTTAAGTAATAATGGCTAAAATTTTAAAAATAGCTGTCAAGTAAACCTTAAGAAATAGTCATTAATAACTAGATCTCTGTGGGCCCTGCCGACCTCGAGGTCAAGGTCAAAGGTCATCAACAATGGTATGCGACACATCGCCTTGATCTTATCTACCCACATACCTAATATCAAAAGCCTACCTCAAAAGATTAAAAAGTTACAGCCGGGACACGATTAGTTTCGGACGGATGCACGGACGGACAGAAGGACGGATGGACGGACAGACTGATCACTATAGAGCTTCCGCCACAAAGCGGGACCCTAATAAAACTCAAAGAAAAATCAAACCAATTGATATAAAACAGATCAAACTTTGTTTTCCCCAACTTGTAGTTTAAAATGCTATGTCAAGACAATCAATTGAAACAACATCTGTCTATATTTAAATACTCACTAAACAAGCAGGTTTTGAAACTCCCTGCCTTGGCGTAAAAATGTTTTAGTGAAAACCTTAAATGGAGTACATATACCAGTATATCAAAAATGTGTTCATTGAGCAAAAAGCATCCTAGGGTTTTTTTCAGTAGAAAATAGAAATACAGCAGTGCAACATTTAAATAAACTGCTTATCCATCTTTCGTCTGTTACATTCTTGAATATTGGTACCATTAGGTATCTGTACCTCCAAAAAATTACAATTTGATAGAAAGTGTTCAGGGTCTTGCTGCAAGATTCATTAAAAATCACTACAACCAGAAAAGGTAGTGTCACGGAATCAATATAAATAGTCTTGGGTGAAAACCACTACCCAAACAACATAGAGAAAACCTCTTGTACTCCTTTATATGATATTAAATTACCTGGTGTTGCTATTCACTGACTTACCTGGTTTGCATATAAATCCATGAAACCATGAAATCAAACTTGGTAGCTTTGAATTATATATCTTGTAACACTGATATTTTTATAAACTCTTTTGTCCCACGAAAATTTAAAGATTGGAATGCTTTGGGAGATAAGTGTGTTATAGTTAAAAACTTTGTTACAATTATTACTAACATGAACATATGCACACTATTCTCAACAAAAAGACCAATGTAGCAATTGTTAATGTAATAACAACCAATTATGTGATAATCATTTAAAATCTATAATTATTTTGTTAACTGATGCTTCAGGGCCACTTACAGTCAGATACAGATACACAGAGTTTAATGGATGGTTTACAGAATGGACTAAACCAAGTTACTAAGAGGCCATGTTTATTACATTACATTACATGTTTATTACCAGAACAAGAACATTATATTTTATTAAACCAATTAATGGTCAATTAATGAGCAATTTACAATCAAAGAAAATAATAAACATATATAATTTGATTGATTTGAATGAACAAAATACACAATACAACTAAATGTACAGATATATATCATTGTTAGACCCGATATCTCACTGTGATCATGAGCGAACTCAATAGTTAATATTTCATTTTTACTTTTAGCATAAAGGGTGATAACTCTAATTTGTATTTCAATCTATTTTTCTTGTCAATATTTGCTTTCGTTTTTCAAATAGAGTAATCAGTAATGTACTTAGAATTGATATTACTTTCAAGTCTTCAGAGGACATGCTCCAAATAAACTTCATATCATCTGAAAGTTTAGATAAATTCTTAAAATGGGATGCAAATTTATTTAAATGAGGAGAAAGTACATCCTTAAGGGATCTGCATCTTAATAAAAAAATGAAGCTTACATTACATTACTATTTATTACCTTTTTGTTTCAAAAATTATTTTTTTGATATCAAAAATTTAATTCATATTTCAGAAATTTGTTTTTATAGCAATAATTTAATTTTTTAATATCAAAAATCAACATATATAAAAATATCAGAAATCAATAATTAGATTTTATTATATCAAAAAATCATTTTCTGGTATCGAAATCAAGTGCATCCTATCTGCAGAAAGGCTTGAACCTGCAGACTCAGTATTGACAGGCACATGATCCATCGTTGGTGACTCGCTACCTTAACCGCTCTGCCACATAGGCCCCCCATGTGTCTTTGTAGCTCCAGAAGAAACAAATGTTTGATAATCAGAAATAATGATTCCCAGTAGAAGTCAGATCAGCAAAAAATGAAGAATCTTTTAAAAGAACACATTTTATTCCAATTCTGCTAAAACACAGAATGACTTGTACAATCAGAAAGATCTAGAATATTTAAGCCAATTATGAAAAGGGTATAGCCAATGGTGGCAATGTTCTGATTAAAATTTTTCGTACAGAACATCAAATAAATCATTTGTACCTACTTACAAAAAACATTTAGACTTGTACTTTCTGAGATGATTTTTTAATTGCAGCCAATACAAGGTTGTGTTTTATAACAACTAAATCCTTAAGAATAAATCTTTGTAAAGGACATTACATTTTCCATTTATGCCAAAAAAAATTTTTCTTTTACTTTTATAGGACAAGATTTAAACAAGTCTAAAAGATATCAGTAGAATTGATGGATGCTCCCCAAAGTACACGGTTGATAATTAAAAGAGCAGTTGTTGATTACTGAATACTGTGCATTGCATTTCTACTCATAACCAGGTGCAATGTATCTATATACAAAGTTTAAAGAAAATCCATCCAGTAGGTTTCATGTTATTTTACAAAGACAAAAATCTGTGGGAGATAACTAATCAATTATGATAGGCAGCGGAATGTTTTATACGATATAACATGGTTTAGGTCTGTTTACGCCTAATAAACAGTGAAATTGTTTATGAATGTAAATTATTTTTCATTGCAATTTTACTCATCACTAGATACCTATTTACTATTAGTCTGTGGAGAATCTATGCAGTGGTTATCAAGCCATTCTCCAAAAAACCCAAGTTGTAATGACAGACAGATGTAAAACAATAACTTAATAGGAAGATACCCACATACCTAATATCAAAATCCTACCTCAAAAGATAAAAAAGTCACTATAGGGCGTCCGCCACAAAGCGGGACCCTAATAAAACTCAAATAAAAATCAAACCAAGACAATCAATCGAAACAACATCGGTCTATATTTAAATACTTACTAAACAAGCAGGTTTTTGAAACTCCCTGCCTTGGCGTAAACATGTTTTAGTGAAAACCTCAAATGGAGTACATATACTGGTATATCCAAAATGTGTTCATTGAGCAAAAAGCATCCTAGGTTTTTTTTTTAATAGAAAATAGAAATACAGCAGTTCAACATTTAAATAAACTGCTTATCCATCTTTCGTCTGTTGCATTCTTGAATATTGGTACCACAGGGATCTGTACATCCCAAAAATAACAATTTGATAGAAAGTGTTCAGGGTCTTGCTGCAATATTCATTAAAAATCATTACAACCAGAAAAGGTAGTGTCACGGAATCGATTTAAATAGTCTTGGGTGAAAACTACTACCCAAAAAACTCCTTGATCAATATATATATATATATATCAGACATCATTAATTAGATTTTATTATATCGAAAAATCATTTTCTGGTATCGAAATCAAGTGCATCCTATCTGCAGAAAGGCTTGAACCTGCAGACTCAGTATTGCCAGGCACATCCATCGTTGGTGACTCGCTACCTCAGCCGCTCTGCCTCATAGGCCCCCATGTGTCTTTGTAGCTCCAGAAGAAACAAATGTTTCATAATCAGAAATAATTATTCCCAGTAGAAGTCAGATCAGCAAAAAATGAAGAATCTTTTAAAAGAACATATTTTATTCCAATTCTGCTAAAACACAGAATGACTTGTACAATCAGAAAGAACTAGAATATTTAAGCAAATCATGAAAAGGGTATAGCCATTGCCAATGGTGGCAATGTTCTGTCTACAATTTTTCGTAGAGAACATCAAATAAATCATTTGTACCTACTTACAAAAACATTCAGACTTGTACTTTCTGAGATGATTTTTTAATTGCAGCCAATGCAAGGTTGTGTTTTATAACAACTAAATCCTTAAGGAATCTTTGTAAAGGACCTTACATTTTTCATTTATGCCAAAAAAAATTTTTATTTTACTTTTATAGGACAAGATTTAAACAAGTCTAAAAGATATCAGTAGAATCGATGGATGCTCCCCAAAGTACACGGTTGATAATTAAAAGAGCAGTTGTTGATTACTGAATACTGTGCATTGCGTTTCTACTCATAACCAGGTGCAATGTATATATATACAAAGTTTAAAGAAAATCCATCCAGTAGGTTTCATGTTATTTTACAGAGACAAAAATCTGTGGGAGATAACTGACCAATAGGCAGCGGAATGTTTTTAGGAATACTTCAATTTTCTGAACATTTTATATGATATAACATGGTTTAGGTCTGTTTACACCTCATAAACAGTGAAGTGGTTTATGAATGTAAATTATTTTTCATTGCATATTTACTCAACACTAGATACCTAATTAGTCTGTGGAGAATCTATGCAGTGCTTATCAAGCCATTCTCCAAAAAAAAGCAAGTTGTAATGACAGACAGATGTAAAACAATAACTTTTTTTTTTTTTTTTTTTAGGAATAACAAATTTATTGCACAATAATCTGTTCACATTCACTTTGTCATTACAGCTTTCATTGACAAAGTACCCTGTGATGTTAATCCAATATGAACAGGGTTTCATATTGGTAATGTATAACTATGTTAATGTATTACAAATATAATAATTACATTATGAATTATGATTCTGTAAGTTGCTAACTATGTTCGGAAACCGACTGGCTCGTTTCCATACTTGATTCGATTTTTACAAAACAATAACTTAATAGGAAGATTAAAAAATGTTTAGCCAATCAGAAGCAAGGATTGCCAGGACATCGTTATTTTTACTCCAATCAAGAATAAATGAAAAGCTCTTTGTAGAGGATCTCACATACATCATTTGAAGTTAATTATAAAACATTTGGACTGTGTAAGTTTTTGAACTGCAAGTAATTAAATTTAACTGTGTATGGTGGCCATTTTTTTCATTTGATTAAGATTAAATGAGAAATCCAAATAAAGGTACATAATTATTTGTTTAAAGTTAAAATACACCAATTTTGGCTCTTTAGAAACAAGAATGGACAAAGGCAGCTTTGCTTTTTGGAAAAATAAAACCAAATTAATGATTATGTTATTAGCCTGAGGACATAAAAGAATATCACTCCTTCAAAGTTTGGCTTAAATAGGCCAAGTGGTTTTTAGAGGAAGATAAACAAGTAAAACGTTTATGGATGATGGATGGGCAACAAATGGATGGATGAAAGATGAAGATAGCAATAGTTGACCATGACTTATGCTCAGTTGAGCTAAAATGAAATTTTTGAAATGCATGTGTAATTTTGTTTTATTTTACATGTTAAATACAAAAGTTTACACACAGTTTGCTCATATTTAGAAATTCAGCTAAATCAACCTGCATATGCAGAAATTATTTTAAGTGGCTGTAAAATGCTAATTTATATCTGTAAAATAGTATTAAAGCAGCAAAACCTGCAAAATTTAAAGCCACAAAAATATTTTGGTTTCCATACATTTTATGTGCAGTTTCACAAAAGAGGATACAACAACTACCACTTATACACCAAACCAGTCACCGCCCCACCGATTTAATCACTTACAAATGTTATTTCAAGCATTGTAAATTATACCACTACGGTTGTGGTGTTTTAGTGTACCCTTATATGCACATATCTATTAATTCACTGTAAATCTGCTCACTTATACTACATCAGAGTTAATAATGCAGTATAAAGATTAAATGAACAAGTTCTTACAAAAAGTGTAAGGTTGTATTACTAAATTTTTATTGCTGTCTTACAATTTGCAAAAAACAGTAAATATAACGATGCAAATGACTTCAAAACCAAACAAACAGAACATTGCTGCTCCAATAGTCCCCTTATACTTCATATAATATACTTCCTTTATGCTGAGTTTCATTAAATTTCATCAAGCGCTTTTGGAGGAGTTGCCCTTACAAGGGATGTAAACAGACGGACAGACAGACAGACAAGGTCATTCCTATACCCCACCACACAAGTTTGTGGGGGTTATAAAAAGCACATCTATTGTAATTGACAATTTCCATCACTAAATGTGGATGAATAAACAACTCAAAATTTCCTGTATCTGTTATACTTTTTGAACTATAAGTCAAAAACTATATATTGAACACCTTATTTATCCAACTAAAGTGAATGACCTTGACCTTTACCAGATTGGAATTTGGCCCCAAATCTAATCCCAAGCTAAGTCTTCATGCAAGCTTTCCATATTCAAAGTTTCAGGTTTATCCAAACTAAAGTTATTGACCAGAAACACTATTGACGCTGCCTGTCTGTAAGCCGACCCTACCCCAATCTAATTACCATGTTTTTCATTGAAAACCTGGTTTAGAAAAAAATTGGAAACTTGACCCTAAAGCCGAAAGCAAAGGTCATCCAAGGTCAACTACTCTTCTATGCAACACATCACCTTGTGGGGATTTATTATAACATCTAAAGCCTATGTCATAAAACAAAAAAAGTTTAAGGGCTTGACAAGTTTTCAATACATGCACAAAATTACATAAAGTCATATAAAAGTCATAATAAGTAACACACTTTCTCATAGTGATACATATTCATGTACAATAACTAAGTCCTGAGTTAAAAGACATAAAATTATGAGGCTAGACAAGCTAAATATAATTAACATAAATTTGACCTTAAGGTATGAGTGTTTTATCTGACTTCTCCAAGCTCGGAGATGACCTAAATTTCCATGATTTAACTATCGAGATTGAAATCCGATAATCCAAGAATACTAAATGTAAGATTCTGTTTCTCTAATATAGTAAATTTGTGAAATGAAGTACAAATCATCCCAACCACCTTTTTATGTTATTGACTTGAATATAAGGTAAATGGAAGGTGTTTTGTTGACGTAATTATTTTAAAAAATCAACTGCTGAGAAAAGCATTTTCACTAGTGACGAGAACTATTTTTCTATTCTGGTCAAGTGGTTTGAATATAACACAAAAATTAGAGAAATAATTACCTACATACTGCAGATTAAGTCACAGCAAACTGACTTTTTACCTTAATTTTTTTAAATTTAGTATTAGTGACAAGGATTATTTATTGTTACTATTGTAGTCTTTAGTATCATAGTATTGGTACATACTACTGATTCATAGTGGTAAAACCAAAAGTTTCTTTTTTGTGGGGGAGAGGAGGGAGATCAAGATTATTTAACTGTCTTTTAATTTTTAATTATTTTTTATTTTTTATTGGAGCACCAATGATGCAATTGCTGGGGTGATAAAGCCATTGTGTAAAATTAGTGGTCTAAAATATCCAATATTTTTTTAAATTATAAAGTTTTTATTTTTCCAACGTGTAGATCGCCTCAGCCACATTTATTATAACCGTTTTTTAATTTTGTTAATAAAAGTTCTTCAACATCTTAATTCTTTGACTTTCCAATATTTTCATATGGTTGAGGTATCTTAATGACATGTTATTATTACCAGGATGCATGTTCTAATAAAATATACCACCTCCACAATAACCCTCATGCCATCAAAGAGAAGGTTACATATTCTAAAACTTCGCTTAGCAATACCATATAGATGTCCTGAAAATATCTCTGATATAGAAAAAAAAGTAGAAATAGGCAAATGTTGGATAATTGTTACTGAATGATGACAATACATAACATGTTTCTTTGGAATGTAAACAGTTTCTCATACTGCATTACTATCAATAATAGTGACTTACCAATCATTATTCTTTCTCTCTTCACTCTATCATTGTCTCTCATTAGAGTTTCTATCAATTTTTGTTGCTTGTCAACCTGTGAATATTAAATAATTACACAATGTTATTGTTGAAGTTGGATCAATTTCTAAAGGTTGCAGATCTAGAGAAATATGACAGACACAGTACATTCTTTAGACAGAACAGAACTTTTTTTTAAATTAAGCAGTCCATAAGGTGCCAATAATATGTGTAACTAGTTTGGTATTAAACTGTCCCTTAAAGTAGAATCAAATTCTGATTAAAGATAGATAATGCGAAAAAAAGGACAAATCTCATTTACAGATGGAAGGACTTAATCAACAAACAGAACATTGCTGCTCCAATAGTCCCCTTATACTTCATATCTGGTAGTTTAATAAGAAACCATCAAATCAAAATATATATTTACAAAATCATTGTCAGAATCCAGAATTGAAACAAAAATATGTTACCAAACAAGGCAGTTACATATTAACATTAGGAGGCCTCGGTGGCCGAATGGTTAAGGTAGTTCGTCTACTATTGATCACGTGGTCTGTCAACACTGTGATTGCAGGTTGGATTCTCACGGCAGGCAGGGTGTACTTAACTCCAATTTTAATTGACACGGATTGCCAGTTTTCCTACCGCTGGTCGGGGTTCTCTTCGGGTACTACAGCTTCCTACCCCAATAAAAACTGGATGCCACAATATAGCTAAAAAATTGCTGAATGTGGCGTTAAAACACCATTCAAACAAAAAAACAAAACCATAATAACATTTTGTCATCACTAACAGTCACAACATATGTTACTTGAACCATCAGATAAAACACTTTGTGTTCATAGTCTATTGAGCTTAATTACACATCTGAGTTTCATTGTAAAATCTCAATAAATATATATTCTTCATAATGTTAAACAATCTGGAACTCTGAACTCTTTTATTCATTTCTTTCATATTTATGTTAATATGCAACACTTTTGTATTTGCATTGATTTCCTGTAAAGAGAGCTTAAGCAAGCTGTAGGAGGATTAAGTTAAAAACACTACTTTTCTTATTTCACATTTACATACACAGACTGGAGTAAAGTAATATGCTCTTTTCATAACAGGGACATTAAAAGAAACATACCAAAGATTTAAGTTGTAATATTTCATGTTTCATTCTCATCACTATGGAAACTTGATTCTGGTAAACTTCAGTGGTCTTTGCTTTCCTGACAAACATAATTTCAACATAAAATGCATTCCCAAATCAAGTTTTGTGTTATTGAAAAACTATTTATTATCAGTTACATTTATTTGTCTGCATTTTGGAAAAAAGGGATCAGTTTAATGTCTGGGGCAAAGAAGTAATATTGTTAAATTGAAACCAGATTAGAAACAAAAGTATGTAAGTTGTTAAATGAAATGTCTCAACTTGAAATGGAAGTTAATGTGTATCAAAATTCTCAAAATCATAAAGTACTATACCATTACATGTTGTAAAGGATTGTTGACCATCCAACTAAGCTTGAACAACCGAGAGGCTATAACTGTATATAATTAACATGCCCACAAGGCAAACATACACATTGATATATTTAGCATTATTTCCATCAAATCTCTACAGCACGGTTCACATTTCCTACATAGATGTCAATATGGCCACTTTTTCGTGTTTCTGTGAAGTAAATCTTTTATATATCTACCATATAGCACATAAGCTTGATATAAATATTTGTGTAAACTGATGCATAGTTATTGACTGGTTCTTTGTTCAGTTTTGTACAGTTTATTGACTGGTTCTTTGTTCAGTTTTGTACAGTTTATTGACTGGTTCTTTATTGCGTTTTGTACAGTTTATTGACTGTTTCTTTATTGATTTTTGTAGAGTTTATTGACTGGTTCTTTATTGAGTTTTGTAAAGTTTATTGACTGGTTCTTTATTCAGTTTTGTACAGTTTATTGACTGGTTATTTATTGAGTTTTGTAAAGTTTATTGACTGTTTCTTTATTTAATTTTGTACAGTTTATTGACTGGTTCTTTATTGAGTTTTGTACAGTTTATTGACTGGTTCTTTATTGAGTTTTGTACTGTTTATTGACTGTTCTATTTAGTTTTGTACAGTTTATTGACTGTTTCTTTATTTAGTTTTGTAAAGTTTATTGACTGGTTCTTTATTGAGTTTTGTACAGTTTATTGACTGGTTCTTTATTGAGTTTGTGTACAATTTATTGACTGGTTCTTTATTTGAATTTGTACAGTTTATTGACTGGTTCTTTATTGACTTTTGTACAGTTTATTGACTGGTTCTTTATTGAGTTTTGTATAGTTCATTGACTGGTTCTTTATTTAGTTTTGTACAGTTTATTGACTGGTTCTTTGTTCAGTTTTGTACAGTTTATTGACTGTTTCTTTATTTAGCTTTGTACAGTTTATTGACTGGTTCTTTATTGAGTTTTGTACAGTTTATTGACTGGTTCTTTATTGAGTTTTGTACAGTTTATTGACTGGTTCTTTATTGAGTTTTGTACAGTTAACAAAATAATAGATCTCACCACTTGTTAAATTCTTGTTCAAGCTCAAACACTTCAAAATCTGGAATTCTGATTGTCTTTAATAAAGAGTGCCCTAAAAATATAAGGAGAGTTAATCCAATATTTGCAATACAAGGTATAAACATATATACAGTTACAAGTACAATGCAGAGTATATTGTATTGAAAACAAGTTTTGATGGATGTTGCTTCTCTGCCCCCCCCCCTTTCCTTTATCTCTAAAAAATAAATAATGAAAAAAAACCCAAATCTCAAAACAAAATTAAATGTTGCATTGAAATTGAACACTATAACAAAAAGCTATTCAATTTGGGAAACATTTGACTGTTTTGCACTAGAAATGGTTTTTTATTACATGTTTTAAATAAGATTTTATTATAAACTAAATAGTTGAAAAAGCTATTTAGAATTAATGTTTGAATATAAAAATAAACATCATAACGTTTTTTATCATCACAATCCGGCATGATTTTATGTATAGACTTTGACCCCGTTAGAGCTGTATAAAAACCATATCTAACTTTCAGCTTCATGTGTGCACTGACTATAAAAAAGATGCACTATTTTTTTTATAGACATGTGTGCCAGTTATAAAAATTTTAAAATGTGGGTGTAGACATACTAGATGCAAGTGTCTCCCCAATACAAACAGTCAGTAATAAATGTGAGGGAATCATTCTTTTACAAAGTGTTGACTAGATGTGAGTGTGTCTACATCAAGGGTGCATTAAAGGGAAACTTCACAAAAAATGAAAATTTGATATGTTATTCCTCAAATAAAAAGAAACACTTTTGCCCCTGACGTTTCATTATATTTTCAATGCTTAAATTTCTATAGTGTACAAAATGCACTTAGGGAGGTTTGCTGTCTAGTCATTATCTTGTCACTAGATGGCAATACAAGAGATCACTTGATAGCCAGGTACCTAAAAGTTGTCGTATGATAATAAAGTGAAACGGTCAATCATTATCAACAGAAATTTGTACTATAAGACGAGGTGCTGGCAAGATTATGTTTTGTATTCTTGATTCAAGCAAACAACTTGACTGTGTAACAAGTGGTTCACCAGTTTAAAGACTTATACACAATAGCAACAAATTCATATAAGAAGATCATTTTGAAGAATGTTACTTTGAGGATAGTTTAATGGTAAGGGGATCTTCATTTAGATGGCCTAATTTCTCATTTTGTCCTCATAACTAGTAGTTGAAATTGTGTCCATAAATATGAATTAAATTGAAAACTATTTGTATTATTGTTTTCAACTTGTATCATGTCATCAGACTATGCAAGTTATTAAATGTAACTTTTTTACAAAATATATTCACGAAGTTGACAATTTAAGAAATAATGGTAGAAAACAAATATAAACTGAATTTTTTATCATTTTTACTGGATAAAGTAGGCTCTTACGTCAAAACCTACAATATTGTGGTCAATACTGTTAATATGGTGGCCCCCATATACAAATTTTTACCACCTTTAAAATCCACTCTAGAAGAGTAACAGTTGAGGATATAATAAAACATCAAAGGCAAATATGTTTCTTTTTATTTGAAGAATAACATATTAAATTTTCATTTCTTTGCAAAGTTTATATTTAAATGGAGTGATGATTCAAATTTCCTACATGTGCCATATCCACAACTTTGTGTTAAAAACTAGTTTCTTGTGCAGGTTCAACATTATGTGTTTTCATATCAGCAGGGCAAAGTACATACTGACCTGAGAAACCTGGTAAGTAACACATTAATGTACAATTGGTGAACTGTTCTGCTAAATCACTGAAAACAAAAATTTGTAAGAAGTTAAGATTTCTTATCTTGTAAGCTAAAAGTGTAATTTTGATAACAAAAAACAAACTTACTTATTCAATACATATCTTCAAAATATTCAAAGTGCAACTTAAATCATGAAGTCCATATAATAAATTTACATAAAGCAAGCAAGTGTGTTTGTTTTAAAAATGAACATTTATATATAAATACCGAAAGTGACATTGCTGTATTGGCCTTGTTTTTCTGTACTGAGCCTGATTTTTCTGCATTGGGCTTGTTTTTCTGTATTGGCCATTGTTTTTCTGTATTGAGCTTGTTTACTATATTCATATTATGTGGACAATTTTCCATATATTTTACTCAACTGGTTAATAATTAGTAATTACATCTATATTATCAGGTCATACGCAATAAAAAGAATGATTCATGCCAAGTTGTTTTAAATGGCTTAACCACGATGATGAATGTCAAGGGATGGCCATATTTAACAATAAAATATTGCTCTCAATAAACACAACATATCTTCTAACAAGTACTACTGTCAAGGAGAAAAAAACAAACCTCCATCTACTATTCAATACAATATCATCAGAAAATCCATATTTCTGAAAGAATTCAACAGCAGCATTATCAGCATGGACTACCACAGCATCATACTGGCCAACTACAGCTGGATCTATAATTTGCTGAATAAAATGCAAAACAGAAGCATATATTTTTTAATGTTTATCATGCAAATCACTCTATTTTAACAAGAAAAACAGTTATATATACAATTTTTTTACTGATCATCAGTACTGTCATTTCCTTTAAGGACAATATATGATAAATATTTTAATATTAGATTTTTAAATAATTATAAATTTATTATTAAATCAAATATAAACATACCCGGTAAATAAATGTGACCTTTTATAAATACTTTAAATTATTTATTAATATGTATTGTTCATTTTTAATATTAACTAGCTATCAGTGAGATGGTATCCATCTCTCTGTAGGCCCTGCTGACCTTGAGGTTAAAGTTCAAGTTTAAAGGTGATCAACCATGGTATGTGACACATCGTCTTGATATTATCTACCCACATACCAAATATCAAAAGCCTACCTCAAAAGATAAAAATGTTATAGCTTGGACACAATTAGTTTTAGAAGGACGCACTGAAGACTGATTACTATACGGCATCTGCCACTAAGTGGCGGGCCCTCATAAATCAATGATAAGATTAATAAGGAATAAATACCATAACTGCCTGTTATATACCCAACAACAATAACAGACTCAATACAAAACCTACGCTAGGACTTAATATATACGCATCTGTGGATTATTTGATTGACTCATTGCTTAACTTCCAGTGAGCAGTATTTTGGCTATATTTAAGAATGAAAACAAATTAACAAACAATAACTTAGGCCACACAGAATTAATTTCTTGTTCTTCGGACTTTAACTTTGAAAATAAGGAGCGAGCGAGCAAAATTTTTTTTATTAATTTTTTTTTTTAATTCTGATTTTGTGGAGCGAATGATTATTTTTAAGGCGAGCGACATGTTTTTAATTTTCTAAAAAGATTTTTTTCAGGATTTCATGGTTAAACTGATGAGAGCAAGCGATTTTTTTTAATTTTGAAGAAAATAAATGAAATTTAAAAAAATGTATTTGATATTAAACAAGTGCTTGTTCTCGGTGTTTTATGACTTAACCAATCGATTAATAAATTATATAGCAGAAAAGAATTGTCTTGAAATGTTTTTTTCTCTTCTGAAAAGATGCTGCCTTGGCTTTCTATCAATAGGTAGAGACAGACCAACAGACAGCCCATACCACTATTCAGTTATGTCTCCAAATCTTTTTGGCAAGGCATAATTTCAAGACTGATTAAAAAGAAATAATAAAAGACTACCTGCCTTTATTAACAAAAACAAACAGTAAAAATAACACACATAAAAAAAACAATAACAATTTGTAAATAAAATTTGTAAATATTTATAAAAAAACCAATAATATATTGAAAGCACATTCTTATATGCATCATCCCTGTATAGAATAATGCTAATATATTCTTGTAAAAAAATGAGGTACAAGAGCATAGGGCATTCTAATGCTGTATTTGGTAGCAGTACTTCAAACTGGGTGGCAACTGCTGCCACAACCACACACTTGTTTGCTGTCATTGTTTTCTACATTTTACTTTCAGTTTTGATTTTATAGGGGACTGAATGAATCTCCAGCTATCGGAGCACTTAGATGAAAATCGTAAAATGCGGAGAAGATTATTTTTTTAAAGACATCTTCCGGTTCTGGACGGGGGCGGGTTTCCGGTTAATGCGGGCGGAAGAAATTTATTTTTTTTTCTTTCTGAAATAATTTTATGTGTGGGCGGTCCGACGAACAAGTAATTAATTCGGCGTGGCCTTAATTTGATTTTTGTAAGCTGAAATCTTATAGGCTGTCTACAATGGAAAAACCAAGGTTATATGGAATAACCTCTGTGGGCTTTACTTCCAGTGAGCATTATTTCAGCAATATTTAGATTGAGAACAAGTTAACAAACAATTATTTAATTTGATTTGTAAGCTGAAATCTGATAGGCTGTATCCAATGGATTGATTGATTGATTGGATGTCTGCTTTATGTCCAGCGAGCAGTATTACAGCTATATTCAGGACGGGAACAAGTTAACAAACAATAAATCAACGGAAAATGGGGGATGGGTCACAGGGAATACAATTTTGACTGCCACTGGAAAAGTGGGAGTTTTGGGTAGGGGCTGAAAATTTAGCCTTTTGTAGCGGCTAAATGAGCCTACTCTTTTTCAAAATCTACAAAAGGGGTCTTTATCGTGCAAGGAGCGTGGCACTCTCCAAACACGTTACCCACTACTGTCCACGGTCAGGCTCTCCATATTATGACCTCCCCCCAACGAGAGGGTCTCCCCTATCCACCACCCGGGGATGCACTGGGCTGCTGTGTGGGTCGAGCACTGGGAACCCTCCCAGTATGGTCCCAGTGTATCCAATGGAGAAAACAAGGTTATATGGTATAAACTACCTTGGTTTACACAACATATTCATATGCTAATAAAATTAAAATACCTGTAGTTCCTTAATGTCAACACCTTATGAATTGATTGATGAAATTTTGTGATAATTATTAAATTATAAGTAATATTTAAAGTTTTTAAATTTCATATAAAATTTAATTTTTTTTTTAATTTCACATAACATAATTTGGATCTGTAAACACCATTCATAAACTGCTCTATGGTTTACAGCAACAAAGTACATTATATCTTATAACCTATTTAAAAACTTGAAATATTCCTAATAAATCATTGCCTTATAGGGTAGGGACAAAAAATATAGCCTTTTGTAGTGGCAACAATGTTATCATGCAAGGAGAATAGCACTCTTTAGACTGGTCTGTATTTATGCTTTCTAAATAATGGAAAAGATATAAATATAGCCTAATTTCTACCCAAGGACAGGGCCTACCACAATCTGTCACCTGGGAACTCGTTGAGCAGCTGTAGCCGGAGCCCCAGTCTAATTAAAATTAGCCCATGCATTTTTACTATTTACATTGTGTTGCGACATAATGTAAATAGTAAACAACACAATGTAAATAGTAAACGTGCATGGGCTAATTTACTCAGACTGCGGGAGCCCCAGAACCCAGCTACAACTGCAGAACATAACATATCTATCAATAGAAATCTTTTTTTAGAAGTTTTACTTTTTTTATTGACATACAAAATAAAGATTTTTCAGAGGCTTCCAGGGGCCTCTGGATTACTGTTATGAGTGACATTATATAAAGGAGGACAGTGATTAATAGTATAATTATTCAGACTTATATCGAATTTAACTTGTCAAAAAGAGAAGAATAAAATGTGTAAATGTATTTACTGCAAATTTCCTTTGTTAAGTTTGTTCCTTCTATAGCATCTATCATTGATTTAAAATCACAATATACAAATTGTAGTAAATAAATAAAAGAAGATAGCTTATACTGTATAAATAATTAACTAAAAAAAATAATACCATCATTTGTGATGAATATTGTCTAAATTAAAAAAAATAAACTAGGACATGTATTATCCTGATTACTTAATAAATTCTTATAATACTTGCTCTAAAATTATCAAGCACCATATTTGATATGAGTTGAATGAGAATTGAACAAGACTTCAACCCTACACCATGGAGGCACAATCTGACACACCTGTAGGAGATACTTTCCAATGCCAAACTTTCTGAACCTTTTCCTTACTGACACTAGAGTTAGATGAATTACTCTTTCTTTGTGTTTGCTGTGGAAAAAAATGTATTTGTAATATCCCAAAAATAAGTACACATTTCTTCTTATTTACTGCATATTGAAAACTTATTCTTTTAATCCTGTTAGCTAGTTAAGTAAATATTAATATTATACAAACACTATCTATAGTAAAGTCAGCATACATTGGCAAAGGTTTTTTGACTGACAAATTAAATATGCTAACTGCATATGGTCCAGCTAATGCTTCTGTTGTAGATCCAAAAATGTGCAAATTGAAATCAACAATTATTTTCCACATTTAATCAGCATTCTGAAATATTAAAGAGGCCTTTTCATTTTGATAGGGTGATTTCCTATAGTAAATTTTGACCTAAACTGGACAGAAGTGTAAGTTAGGAACGAAGTGTAAGCTTGTATATGCAAAATCCTTTGGGTAATGTCCTCTGCAGTTGAGGTAAGAAAAGTCTTGTGGTTTGTCCCAATACCATTGTACGTTGCAAAAGCAAACAATTTTTTGAAAACAACATAAGGTCCCTTTGAAAAAAAATGGCTGATTTACAAGTAAATGGGGGTGTGATTTTTAGAATAATTAAATGGTAACAATTTGAGATATTCAAGTATTCTGTCTTACAATCTACAAACATTAATGTAATAGAAATTTCTCAGGTATAAGTAACCAATCCATAATATCACATATACTGGAACACTTCTTTCGTAATTCTGTTCAACATCTAAACAAACTTGTCAAGGTAATACATTAAACAGAAAATAAAAAATCAGACTTAAGGAACCAACAACTTAGGGGATCCCATTAAGAAAACATTTACTTAAAACATCCGACTCATTTGAATATTAAGGTAGAGAGATACTGATGTTACTAGGTTATGCCCACTCTTCTGGAACACAAAAAATGTCCCCCATCTTCAGAAGGGTTATGTATTTCAAGTGTGTTGCTTGCTATGTTTGGAAATTTCTGGTAGCCATGAATTAATAATTTTGTTGAAAGATTTTGTTTTTGTTATTAAATATGATATATAACTTACATGTATTTTTTCTCGAATGTAGCACAGCCAATGATTCTATTTTCTACACCTATATCTGTGTCTTCTATAATCTCCTTCTCTTTTCTTTGTTTTCTTCTCTTTAATGCCTCTCTTATAAATGTATTAATACCATGTGAAAAATCTTCTTCACTAAAATAAGCAAAAAATACAACTTTACCTCAGGTAAATTTAAGAAAACAGTAAAATAATGTAACCATACCAACCCAATTAAAGGTATCCATTTTATTATATATCTTATCCCAAATGGTAACATACAATTGAACTAGCTGTATTGAATTGTGATGACATGAAACTCAGAGTCGTGAATAGAACAAAGAGACTTTTACATTTCTGAAAATACAGGTTTGTAGAACAAAAAGCAAAATTCTGATCGGACATAATAATATATTATCAGATTATTATTAAAATGTTCTATTTCAACCAGTTAGTTAGCCAATAATTTTGATTCCGATATTAACCATTCATTTATTACCGCAGTAATGTTATGTTGGAGTCAATAATACTGCTGAAAAACACACATGACATGAGTACTTCAGGGATACAATTTCATTATGGTAGGGAGAGAAAATTCATTTGAAATAATTTTATTTTTACAGCATAACAAAAAAATTTCACAAAAGTTGAATAAAACGCACTCATCACCACCCTCCTCCTCTTCCTCCTCAGATTCTGTATCACTATAAACTCCAGCAAATTTACTCGGTGGTGATTCTTCTTCTTCATATTTATCCTCTTTATCTTCTTCTGCACTTTCATTTTCTGTTTGTTTTAATTCCTGTGTTTGATTACTTTTATTCAGCTTGTAGTCTTCTAAATCAGCGATAGTATCTAAATTTAAAAGTATAACTAATTGTTAATGCATCTAAAAGTTTCAACTTCTACAGTTTTTATTCATTAAAAAAGCCATTTCTTTTACTCACAAATGCAAGGGTGTGTATTCATTATTTCTTGCTCTTCATTTTAGCATCTCTCATCACATTTGCAAATATTGGCATTGTTTTAGAAACAAGTGTGGACTGTAAGCTAATGCTCACTAGCGATACCCACCCTTTCCCCAAAATTTTGCATGTATGGCAACTATCTGTAAATTCTAAGTATTCGATAAACAGGAAGTAGATGACCAAGGAGCATAAAGTTGCTATAGATCATATGGTACTACAAAATAAAGCAATATGCAAAATATCAGTCTTCTGCAGCCCATAGTTGCTTGGAAAACTGCGACGAAAATTTTGCATGTATGTGTAAAAATCTAAGTATTCAGTAAACAGGAAGTAGATGACCCAGGAGCATAAAATTGCTAAACATCATATGGTACTATAGGATAAAGCAATATGCAAAATATCAGGCTTCTGCATCCTATAGTTACTTAGAAAACTGCGACAGAAATTTTTGCATGTATGACAACTATGGTAAAAATCTAAGTATTCGGTAAACAGGAAGTAGATGACCAAGGAGCATTGAATCGCTTAACACCATATGGGACTCTAGGATCAAGCAATCTGCAAAATATCAGGCTTCTGCAACCTATAGTTGCTTAGAAAACTGCGATGGAAATTTTGCATGTATGTCAACTATGTGTAAAAATCTAAGTATTTGGTAAACAGGAAGTAGATGATCAAAGTTCATGAAATCGCAATACACCATATGGCACCATAGGATAAAGCAATATACAAAATATCAGGCTTCTACATGCTATAGTGGTTAGAAAACTGCGATGGAAATTTTTGTTATGGAAGACGGACGGACAAGGGTAAAACAGTATACCCCATCTTCTTTGAAGCAGGGGCATAACAAGGAGTGCTCAAGAAAAGTGTACCAGCATATTTAATGTAAAAATGCCTTGGGATTTACTCAAACCATTTAGTGATTTGCAATTGGAGTTATCAGCACACTTTTTTCAACACATTGTCATTTATTACAAAGGATACTGATCATGAAATATGTATCTGCATATTAATATCTGTGTCACCTTTCTAAATGTGATCTGTTTGTTCATAAATTTGCATATTTGACTAACAGGCTACATGTACAAGTTGCCAAAAACAATTTATTATACATATACACCCCTTCCAAACAAGAGGGAGAATTATTAAATATACCTTTGACATCCCTCACAATCAAGACAGTTCTTGCCCATTTCTCACAAACAGTAGCATACAGAACATCAGGGGTCATCTCAGATAATGATACATCATATAATCCAACAACTGCATGTAGAAGATCTCTGTTTGATATCTGAAAGATAAATAAAGAACTCTTCCTGTTCTTCTACTGTAGCATGAAACTAAAGTCATATTTCAAGGCTATCATGTACATGTATGTGGCATCATAATGCTTTGCTTTTCGCATGTGTGGTGTCCTTATGCTATACTATTTGTTTGTGTATCATCATAATGCTTGCTTTTCATGTGTGTGGTGTTATTATTCCTTACTTATCGTGTATGTGTTGTCATTATGCTAAGCTTTTGATGTGTGTAGTGTCATTATACTTTGCCTTTTGTTTGTGTGGTGTTATTATGCTTTGCTTTTCATGTGTGGTTTCATTATGTTTTGCTTTTCATGTGTGTGGGTTCATTTTGTTTTGCTTTTGTGTGTGTGTGTGTGTGGTGTCATTTTGCATTGTTATTACATATGTAGTGTCATATGTTTTTCCTTTTCATGTGTGTGGTGCAAATATGCTTTGCTATCTGGCATGGGGTGTAATATTGTAATATGTTTGGTGTCATCACTATGCTATCATAAGTGATGTCATTATATTCTTCCATTATGTGTGTTGTGTCACTATGCTATTCTTTCATGCATGGGGGTAATACTGCTATGCCAACATGTGTGTGGTGTCATTATGCTTTGCTATCAAGTGTGTAGTACTTGCAGCTGTCATGTGTTGTGTCAATTTGCTTTATTAATTTGTTAGGTATATGGTGTCACTTAGTGTTTACATGTACTTGCTTCCCTATAACTTATGTTGAATCTGTTTTCTTTGCTATCAGTAATGTGGTGTCATTATGCCTTTGTTACTCATATGATTATGATAGATATCGTTTTGCTTGTTTGCATGTACCTGTTGTCATTTTGCTTTACTATCATGTCTTTTTGTTTCATGGGGTTGAAATTATATATTGTGGCTATATTGTGATTTTTAAAAAGTGAAATGAAAATACAAACCCAACACTTTAACTCCATGTTCACACAGACATTACTTAGCTTTTTACAAGTTCTTTACATTTACAAGATGTTTCTTTTTATTTTTTAAAACATACAAGAGAAGTACTCGAGAGGCAACATGTGACCCTCATTTGTAAAAATAATTATTATTACTCATACAATTATTGCTGTTTAAACCAAATCTCTAAAACTTTTCCTGTTGTCCAATGTAGCAGAATTAAAAATTTATAATGTATTTTAATACACATGTATTTAATATATATACTAGTATGTAGCAAACAATTTTGAAAATAATGTAGTAGCCACTGCAAATTCAGTGGCTTAACTGGTCATTAAAGAATTTGCTATTCTCTGCAATACAAATTGCAGACTGGTTTCTGTTTTCATATAAGGCAAACTTTATTGAAAGCCTTACAACAAAAGACAGACAAAAAATATGAAACAATTATCGTTAAACTACAAAATTCGATATATATATGTGATGTCATATTGAACAATTCTTCTTTTAGTGGCTTTTTGAAACACATTTATACCTTTGAACTTCAAATTGAGGACAGAACCACAGCTTACAGCCTGCTTCATATTTAGATCTATATCTGGAAATGCATGTAGGCTTGTTAAACTCCAAGATTTCAATTTACCATTTCTGTGTAGAAATATTTCTTCAACACTTCCTTACCTAATTTCACTCCTATGTTCAGAGGCAAAATTGAAAAAAAATTTCACTTGCTCTCCCCTTTTTGCTATTGTCACCAGGTGTAAGATTTAATCAATGCTTATTCAGGTCACAACATAATAAAGTTATGCAATTGTATGTTAAGATGTTAGAACAAACTAATCAAATTGTAGCTTTATCATTGTTCTTATATAAATATGGTCATGCAGATCAGAATTTTGTGGTTAAAACTTTTCACAATAAAAATGTATGTATTGTACTGATGTTGATTCCTAAATGAGTAATTTAAAAGAAATCCCATTTCAATTCAGCCTCATTGCACAATATATTATTGCAACTATTTTAACACAAGCAAACAATCGTACATTTTTGTCACAGTACAAAAGTCTAACCAAGTTACAGAAAAAACATAGTTCTGGTCTGTTCATGCTTACGCTGGAACTCTGATATTTCTGTAGTTGGTTTGCACTTTTAATAATCCACTATGACAAACTTAGATGGCCCCATCATCATGCATGTATAAATTTTGAACCCATCATCATGCATGTATAAATTTTGAATAACTTATTAAGCAAATGACCCTAAAAGATTCTTAAAGTCACTTTAAGCTGGTCCGTAATGTAACACAATCTTTGGTAACCATAATATGACTTGAATGGGATTATGTTGATCTTATATGTCCATGTAGCGACAATATCAAATAGGGGGAGCAAGTGAAAGATTTTATTTTAATTAGATTAGTTAAGAGTGGTTTGTGTTGAAACCACTATACTGATAGCATCTGATCAAAGAACCAGAAAAAATATGCATATTTATCATTTTGACTATAATTCAAACCCATATTTATAAATACTCATTTTTTTTCATGAAGTGGAACCTACATTTCTACATTTTCTTTATTCCATGATTGAATCAATTTCATATTGTGTGTATTTGTACTTTAAATTAATACATACACCATTTATTATTGAACTTTCTCCCGATAAGGCTGCACCAACATTATTTGGAGACAATTGTAAAAGACGACGAAAGTCGACGATTACGGGGTAACCCGTCACCACATTGCCTTCGTGGCTTGTAAACGTTTGTTTCCCTGATAATTGGGCACCAGTTCGATTGGAAATATCATCTTCTTTATCGTCTTCAAGCTCCATTAATGCATTCTTAAACATTTGCAGTTCTATGCGACCTAACGCGTTTAAACCTGCTAGATTTATTTTGTCGGCCATATGTCAACAAAACAGTAGCGCAGTGAATAACTCACTATGGGGCTAAATAAAAAACAAAGACGGTTAATTATTTGCGGATATACAAGTCAAGTGAAGTAATTATTTGTTTAAATAGTCGGTGTACCTGTAACAATAAACATAAGCAAAACATTTTTAGTTGGGACAGAAAATTGTTTTTATCTTGGAAACACTATACATTTACAAGTAATGCCATGTGTATTGAGAAACGGAGTTATCGGAGCATAAGTAACTTTTTAATACGATTTTTAAAATCTCATAACCAATCAACTAGCAATTATTTGGCATTACATTATTAAGAAATACATAATCCAGACAAATGTGAAATAATACACTAGAAATGAAATAATACACTAGAAAATAAATACCAATTATTTTTGACTATGTTCTTCACAATCAAATTCTATAATCAACTGATAATGCAAAATACTTAAATTGGTGTCACAATAACAAAAGACTTATCATGGAACAAACATATTAACACGATCACTAACAAAGCAAATTCAACTCTTGGCTTTATTAAACGCAACATCAAAACTAACAGTATTAAGACCAAGGAAACAGCTTAAAAGACATATGCCCGGCCCAAACTTGAATACTGCAGCATCATTTGGAACCCATGGCAAAACTCCATCTCGTTCAAAAAATAGAAATGATACAGGGAAGGCACGTGAGAGAAGGGCTGCAAGATACACCTTACATCAATATAATTACCAAAGTAGTGTCAGTGCCATGCTGCAACAACTCAATTGGCCCACACTACAGCTAAGAAGAGACCTTACAACAGTCGCAATGCTTTACAAAATACAACATAAATTAGTGAACATCACAGTACCACCTAACTATCTCATACCAACTCGCCAACACAAATTTTTACAACCACATTCACCCACAAACTACCACTCAAACTAATTTTTTCCAAGATCTATAAAGTTGTGGAATTCCTTGCCAAACCATGTAGCTACTAGCTCACACCTGACATCCTTTAAGGCTGGCGATAAATCGTTCTTTATGTAAATTTTTAGCACTCTGTTTTATCAGGGACAGTCTATACTAACTTAGTATAGACTGTCCCTGGTTTTATCTTATACAAAAAATGTAAGTATTTTTTAAAAATTGTATATATGTACTAAATTTTATTTCCCAGACCCTGACATGCGCCTTCTAGTTTCATCAATATATTGATGTTCATAATGTAGATGTAGATGTAGGCATATTTTTGCGCTGATTAAAGCAAATATTGCTTTGTAAATATTAGCATCATAGCCATGGATAATATCTGCACGGCCATGCACTTTTTATTACTTTACTTTATGTTGGATTAATACTATATACAATTAATGACTTTGATAGACGTTGGTATCAGGATTTATCAGCCAGAAAAAATGCAATATTCAACGAGCCGCTATGCGAGAATTTACATTTTTGAGGGCTGAGAAATCCAGATTGCAATCGTATATCAAAGTAAGTAATTGTTTTATAAAATCACCATCTTTGATCAGAAACAGAGGATTCTTACATTTTGTAATTGTTGTAATGCTGGTTACCCTTTTTTTTTGTAAATAGTGCATTTTTTTATATTGATTTGCTGATAATCATTTTCAAATATTGAGAAGAGTATAAACAAGAAAACTTTTGATGCAAAGCATCAGTTCGCCGCCGATGTATTTTGCATTCTGCACGATTTTGTCAAAAAGATTTGATAATAATTTTAAGGGACGCATTGTAAAGCACGTTTATATCTATGTTGTTATTTTTTTAACATGAAAGCTTGCGTAGCAGGCATCTCAGATTTTCAATCGAACTGAAACATACACTTTCTATGGACTATCTAATGAATATTCGCTTAGAAAGCATTGAAATTTCAAAAAGAAGGCATTTGAACATTTTTCCCTATAAAGTTCTATTTAAAGCTAAGTCGTGAGGTTGTGGCTAGTTTGAATTGGTGATTTATAAATTTGCGCACATGTAATCTTTTGTCATATATTGAATCATAAATATACTTAAATTAAAACTAATATTCACGTGGTTCAATTAAATTATTGACATAACACTTATTTATTGAATGTTACAAATGTCAGCCTACTCCGGATTTGGATACACAAAATAGCCTTTTATTCTGGTTTCCGATTTTTCAAAGCTACGCTCGTCAATAGAGCTATCACCGAAAGACAGAGTACCAGGATAAAATGGGTCTCCCTGCATTATTAACTTCTTAAAAAGAATACCAACAAAACTTATTATTACATGAAACTTTGATATCACCCAAGCATTTTGCAGGCGATCCTAATATATTATCTTGATTTTTCACTCAAGTTAAATGATTGACATTCTTGTAGCAAAATTCTGTTCATTTATGGTAACTAAGTGTACTTCGAAATATTTTCTCCTTTATCCATCGTTAGCAACGAAAGTGAATACAAATATATCGCCGCCCTCCTTATCGCCGCCCAGGAGGGCGGCGATAATAAATCAATAATTTTATTCTTACATTTTTAACAGCATATTTTATAATTACAGATGATAAAGTTCAATGACCACTAAAATTGAAATTTATAGTTATATTGGAACAGTCATGAAAAACAGACTTGACTGACTAGTAGTTACCCCACAATTGTACTTTTCGATCTATTTTTAGAGAAAAACCATGGTCAAGAACGGATTACGCTTGACCACTGAGAAGCAGAATCGTGCAGCGCATAAAAAAATCTATAGTTTTATGTAATTTTAGTACTGTTTAGGTAGCATTTGAGTGTGCCAGGACCCCAGGCTATTAACTAGTTCGACGAATTCGAAATATTAGCAACGTTACCTCCCAGTTTTGCTTTCATTGTTCATATTGTCACTGCAATGAATTTTAGTCTTTAATTAAAACAATTTTACACTTTTGATCGTATTTAATAAACATCCAGAACAGTTTAGAACAGTTCTACAACAAGAACAGTTTAGAGCAGCTCTACCGCAAGAACAGTTTAGAACAGTTTTACCATAATAAGAACAGTTTAGAACAGCTCTACCACAAGAACAGTTTAGAGCAGCTTTACAACAAGAACAGTTTAGAGCCGCTCTACCACATAAATAGTTCAGTGGAGCACTACAAAAAAAAAAACATTTTAGAGCAGTTCTACCACAGGAACACAATTATAGAACAGCTCTACTACATGAAAAGTATAGAGCAGCTCTTCCTCTAGACACGTTAAAGCAGCTTTACCGCAAGAACAGTTTAGAGCACCTCTGCCGAAAAATATTTTAGAGCAGCTCGGCCTATGAAAACAGTTTGGAGCAGCTCTGTCCCAGGATATTTTAGATCGAGCAGCTCTACCACAGGAACAGTTTAGAACAGCTATACCGCTAAAACAGTTTAGAGCAGTTTTCCTCCCCACCAGACCCATTAAATCAGCTATACCGCATAAACAGTTTAGCAGCTCTGCAACAGGACCAGTTTAGAGGAGCTAAGTCACAGTAACAGTTTAGAGCAGCTTGACTATAGGAACAGTTTAGAGCAGCTCTACCACAGAAATAGTTTATAGCAGATCTACTTTAGAGCACTTCTTTCCCAGATCAGTTTTCCAATCAGCCCTTCACCAGAACAAAAAGCAACCCTAACCTAGAATAGTTTCTAACAGACTAAGTATAGAGTAGAGCTGCTCTAGTATCGTTTTTCGAAATGCGTTCGTGAGAAGTTAGAGCTGGCCTTAACAGTAAAATATTTGTGTAAATTGAGGGCAAAACATGTCCGTTTCTTTTGTTTGGACATACACGTAAGTTACATTGTCGATACATTTTAGTTTCTCTTAATATCTCCATTGTTGTCTTCAAACATAAATATGCCCATATTTAAATTTGAGTAGAAATTAGAAGGAATAGATATCTGTGAGATAGTATCTATCTTTGTAGGCACCGCCGACCTTGAGGTCAAAGTTCATGGTCAAAGGTCATCAACCATGGTATGCGACACGTCGTCTTAATATTATCTACTCACATACCAAATATCAAAAGCCTAACTCAACAAATAAAAAAGTTATAGCCCGGACACGATTAGTTTGGACAGACGGGACGGACGGCCTGACTGATCACTAAGTGTCGGGGCCCTAATGAAAGATTTAAAGAAAAAGATAAACTATCTGGTGCACAATTCATTCTTTAAAAATAATGGAAATACAGACATGAAGGTCAGCAAAATTAGCTCGTAGCAGATTTAATTATAATGTTACGATGTATTGCATGAGTTTTGTAATAAACACTATCTTTATGTCCCCAAAACTTTTCTGAGATCTTCAATTTGGTTTTCTGTGACATCTGCTGAAATTCTGGCTCCTGGACTAGACTGATATACTGCCTCCTTGACGCAATATCTATGTTTATTTGTAAATATCTTTCAAGATTATATAATTCTGCTTCAACTATGTTATCAATGACGTCACACATTAATAAATTGTGTTCATTAGTTTTACTGTTTAAGGCAAGTAGGCAGTCTATTTCTTGTAGCAATATGTCTGTTTGGTATTCGTGGGCAAGAGGCAACACTTGATGAACATTTTCAACTGAAAGAAAAAGTTGATGCAATGTATAAGTGGTAAGATCATCTGGCTTGTTTTGTATCATTTTTGGCTCTGTTATGCGTGTTTTAATAATGATCTAACACTTCTTTAAACAGTAGTTTACCAGGCATCATCAATATATTCAGACGTACAAAAGATATAATCAGACACAATGCAGAGCATAAAATTGTAGAAGATTTAAATTAATTTTTCAATTGTTATTTTGTATTAGTTTTATTTTTTATTTTTTTTTTTGGCAGGGGCGGGATGGAAGGCACTTATACATGTATATAATGGCAGGGACGGGATCGAAGGCACTAACATGTATCTGACTAATCAAGTTATTAAATTCAAAAGCTATAAGAATAATATATCCTTTACAGAAAAAATATTTTTTCAAAGCGGATCAACTGGATATGAATATTTAGTGGCTTTAAGGCATTCTGTCTATAAAATCAGTGGATGTTGTAGTCAAATATAGTGCTTAATAGATAAAAATATTCAAAAAATTTCAGTCTTCATAAAGTATTCAGTATTGAACGTTATGCTAAAACTTTGATTTTGTTCGAATTTGTGATGTTTTTTAACGCCACTTTCAACAGATTTTATTCGGGGGAGGAAGCCGGAGTAGACGGAGAAAACCCTCGACTTTCGGTAGGAAAACAGTCAATCGTTGTCAATTAAGATTTGAGTCGAGCGCACACTTCCCACAATGTAATGAACCCGCAACCTCAGTGTTGACAGGCCACAGGATCATAGTAGCTATTAACAACTTAGTTTATCTAAATAAAAAAAAAGATGTAAATGTAAATTTTATACTTTGTAAAATCGGAAAATCTTTTATATTCAATGGCAATAAGCCAGCAGTTCTTTTAACTGCTTCGTACAGAGTAAATACATAGGTGTATTCCAACAGGAAAAGAAGACGACGTAGAGCTACACGGATACCTACCAGTTATTCCTTCTGATATTCCCGGCGACGACAAACATTGCAGGAACAAGGTAAAAGAATTACGTTCTTTTCCAGGTAATTTAATTTCCAATTGTTCCTTTTCAAGAAAATCTGAATTCAGCATTATTTTAAATACTGGTGAGATGTTCACTAGTTCATCCTTACTGATACAAAATGTTGCACCGTCAACAACAATTGTAATATTACTTGTTTTCACGAATCTCGACTTTTTAATTTCTTCAGCGCCTATGCTCATTTTTTTTTTATCAATATGTGCATTCAATTTGTCCTAACGATCATACTACAAATAAGTGCTACTTCCTTATTTTTCTCTTTATAAATATAACTGAAATTGATTGAGTGCAGAAAGGTTAATCACGCATGTAAACAATGACATAAAGTACATTCACCCCGATAGTATGTTATCTAGCTGGGACGTTAAACAGTAGTTCAATGTCTGTTCATGAACTTTTATCGAATCTTGTTACAGAAATACTATTTTTATGTAGATCGCGTATAAGACTGCTGTTAACATGGTAAAGATATTAGGACTGAGAGTGGACATACAACTTAAGTATTATGCTAAGAAGAATACAATGTAGGAATTAAAATCTCTCTGGCTTATCAATGTCAACAGTTTTTATTTAGTTTTATATATAAACACTTAATTATCAAGAAACGTTTCACCAACATTTTGCAGTGTGACATTCTCCTTTAAGGAAACTAAAACGTTACAATATTCTGACCATCCACGACAATAACAGGGACAATACTGCAATCTTTGACCATTTAGTTTTTATATCAATGTAATTTTCGCAACATATTCATAAAAGTAATTCAACAAAGTTGGATAATGACCTTCTGTACAAGAAAATTTTATTAAAAATGTGTCAAAGACCAATAATATACACATTATGATACAATGACCTTTTTGTTAAACTAGAAAGACGGATTTTTAACCCGTGGTATTGATTCTGGCGGTTACTTTTATAATAGCAATATAAGGAACACAACTGTAGGTTTGCATCCTTCCAAGTCAGGGGTTCTGTCAAGTGATAATGGAACGAACGAGGGCTCAGAACCCCAGATTTTGGAAGAATGTTTTATCTGCAGTGCTTCCAAAATATGTTATAATTTATTAATTTTGTGTAGTTGTATTCTGAGTAACGGAAGTAATAGTGACGAAATTTACCCATTCTCATTAACCCACGTTAATAGGACGCGAGCTAGGTTGGAATAGTCCTATAAAAATGGAATAATCTTTAAAGGAGTATAAATACCGCGGCGGATTGCTCGATCATTGTCCGTCCGACCAAGGCATTAAGTTGTCGGTGTAGGACGTAAAAAACTCCCCAAGTAAAGTCAAGTCTCGATCATTGTCATTTGTAAAGACCACGACAGAAGTTACAGTCAGCGTCAGTAAAGATATAGAACGAAACATATAAGTAAAGCTTGGAGGTTTAAAGTAATAGAAGTAGAATAAGTAGCTAGAGCTTATAGCGTCTGATGTTGTAGACTTGTCGCAGCCTCTCAAACCATTATTTTTTTTCAAAGTAATGTTGTTGAATACAAGCTGGGTTCTGTGTCATAGGGGACGGTGGTATAGAAGCATTGCGTTTCTATTCCTTAGGCGACATTTAAGCATTGTGCTTATTTGTCGTAGTCTAAGAGCATTAGACACGTATCCTCGGTGATATAGATAAGGTGATATAGATATATAGGACAAAGATATTAGGAACCTGGGGTTGTTGATATATCCTTTGTAGTATCATATAGATTGTTAGAGTCTGATTTAAGGGACATTAGAGTTGTATATATATATATATATATATAAATATTTGATATTAACCCTGTATTTCTGATGTTTCAGAAATCCGCTGGAAAGATATATTATATGGTTGTCACAATACTTAGACGTTTGTATATATATATATATATATGTTTGTTTGTTTGAATGGTGTTTTAACGCCACTTTCAGCAATTTTTCAGCTATTTCATGGCGTCCAGTTTTTATTGGGAGAGGAAGCCGGAGTACCCGGAGAGAACCCCGGACCTGCTATATATATACGTCATTTGTTTACGTCATTTATTTATATTGACATTCAATGACTAAGGCCATTCGTTGGTCAGTCTTTGTCTAAATTTTTGACAAGAAACACCGTCATTTGTATCGTTGCATAATCTTCTAGACTTGTATATTATTTTTTGTTTATGCTGTATCGTCATGTTTATCGATCCGATACTTAATAAGCTTGCTGGTTGGTAGACTCTTTAGACTTTTATATAATATTTTGAACTACCTGTATTGTGTTTTTACACGATCCCAGTGGACTTATATTATTCCATCACCGAATGAAAAAATACTTTAAGCATTTAGAGTTAAACGCCACTGATGAGTCTCAAGTAGACGAAACGCGCGTCTGGCGTAATGAATTTGTCACCTTGGTAATTTTGATTACATCTTGTTGGAATATTTGAGCAAAGCCCAGTAACAGCACGGCGCGTCCCCGGCTGGCGGACTTGGGAAGCAACTATTTTGGGTTAAGTTGGAAAGGAGAAAGTTTAAGATCAATATGTTATGACTTGTTTACGTCATTTATTTATATTGACATTCAATGACTAAGGCCATTCGTTGGTCAGTCTTTGTCTAAATTTTTGACAAGAAACACCGTCATTTGTATCGTTGCATAATCTTCTAGACTTGTATATTATTTTTTGTTTATGCTGTATCGTCATGTTTGTCGATCCGATACTTAATAAGCTTGCTGGTTGGTAGACTCTTTAGACTTTTATATAATATTTTGAACTACCTGTATCTTGTTTTTACACGATCCCAGTGGACTTATATTATTCCAACACCGAATGAAAAAATATTTTAAGCATTTAAAGTTAAACACCACTGATGAGTCTTAAGTAGACGAAACGCGCGTCTGGCGTAATGAATTTGTCACCTTGGTAATTTTGATTACATCTTGTTGGAATATTTGAGCAAAGCCCAGTAACAGCACGGCACGTCCCCGGCTGGCGGACTTGGGAAGCAACTATTTTGGGTTAAGTTGGAAAGGAGAAAGTTTAAGATCAATATGTTATGACTTGTTTACGTCATTTATTTATATTGACATTCAATGACTAAGGCCATTCGTTGGTCAGTCTTTGTCTAAATTTTTGACAAGAAACACCGTCATTTGTATCGTTGCATAATCTTCTAGACTTGTATATTATTTTTTGTTTATGCTGTATCGTCATGTTTGTCGATCCGATACTTAATAAGCTTGCTGGTTGGTAGACTCTTTAGACTTTTATATAATATTTTGAACTACCTGTATTGTGTTTTTACACGATCCCAGTGGACTTATATTATTCCATCACCGAATGAAAAAATACTTTAAGCATTTAAAGTTAAACACCACTGATGAGTCTTAAGTAGACGAAACGCGCGTCTGGCGTAATGAATTTGTCACCTTGGTAATTTTGATTACATCTTGTTGGAATATTTGAGCAAAGCCCAGTAACAGCACGGCACGTCCCCGGCTGGCGGACTTGGGAAGCAACTATTTTGGGTTAAGTTGGAAAGGAGAAAGTTTAAGATCAATATGTTATGACTTGTTAACGTCATTTATTTATATTGACATTCAATGACTAAGGCCATTCGTTGGTCAGTCTTTGTCTAAATTTTTGACAAGAAACACCGTCATTTGTATCGTTGCATAATCTTCTAGACTTGTATATTATTTTTTGTTTATGCTGTATCGTCATGTTTGTCGATCCGATACTTAATAAGCTTGCTGGTTGGTAGACTCTTTAGACTTATATATATATATATATATATATATATATATATATATATGAAACCTTATATCGTTGGTCATCATTGACCTTGACCTTGAAAATGGACAAAGGTCAAGGTCACATTCTAAATTTTGACATTTTCTTGTCGTCGCTTTTCCTTTGAAACGGTAAAAGATAGGCTATAACTTATAACGGATAAAATGTCGGCCTCATCAAGGCGCAACTTTTTTCTATAAAGGAAAAGGTTTTGACTTCATCTTATAGGAGTTATCTCCCATTTCAACCATTGATATTTAGTTTTTCATTGATAAGTTATTAACTATTGATAGTAGAGGCATGGGGTATTCACCAAAGACCATTATGACCCTTGACCTTGAAACAGATCAAGGTCAAAGGTCAAGGTCATCGTATAAATTTTGCTATTTATGATAAATTGTCATATCTTCATAACTTTAAGATATATTGACATAGGATCTTCACTGTTGTTCCTTTTTTGACCCTCAGCAAGGTCAAGGTCACAGTGTAAGAAGTCAAGGTCAAATCCTATTTTGTTAAAATTCTGCTTGTTCGTGTATATAAAAAGGTAAATACTGATAAATGATTTGTTTTTAAAGCATTAAATATGCAAATATCAAACACTTGTTATCCAAGGTCATTTATCTCAAATAACGTCCTATTTTATGACCTTTTTTATTTCGAAAGATATACAATGGTTTTTCTTTCGTTTGTTTATTTTGAAAAGAAGATTCAATTTTCTTCTAACCAAAGTCAAGGTCAACGTCATTTTTGCAATAAGTTGAAAGCCTCTCATTTGTTCGGTAGAACCAATGAACTTATATTTATTTTCTTTTTCTGCCGCAGATGTCAAAAAAGTGTCTTGACGTATCGCTTTGAAACTTGGCACACTTAGCCGACACTACCTGGGCTCGACCTGAGTCACCCTGCGAAACCAATCTTATTTAAGTAACAGAGTTATCTGCCACAAACCCCAAACCTTTGCGTTTAGATAAACTCAGAAACCATGACAGATATCAGAAATCTAAAGTGGGGAAAATGTTGTCTGACTCATGGCCATGATTTGTCATGCAAAAAAAAATGTTCGATCTACTTTCTGTTTACGCGATTTTTACGCGAAGTTTGTCGAAAAAGTCAAAGTTGTTTGATTTCCACAAAACTTGGTTTCCAAGTAGATATGAGGGTCCTAATTACATATCTGGAATCAAAATTTTTTTCGGTCCACCATTTTCAAAATGGCCGCCATTGAAATTTTGTTTTCAATATAACTCAAAAATTAAAAAAAATTGAAGCAGACAATATATCAGAAAAATGTTCCTCTCAATGAGATCTACATTTGATATAAAATGTCAAAAACTGTGCGACAAACCGTTTTTGAGGTTATGGCCCTTGACACGTTTCGGCTAATCAGTTTTTGACTTATAACTTTAAAACCGTCAGAGATAATATAGTAAACATATGGCTGAACAAATGACTTTTCATTATTATTATTTTTCTTCATCCACTTTCCGCCAAAATTTTGTCCGACTGTTTTCTCGGAGACCGTAAATTGGATCAACATGAAACTTCACACAAAATTAGGTCATGATGTGAAGTGGTGCCTTTCAGGTTTAAAATCTTTAAATTGGCAACAATTTTAAAAATAAAAAAAATCCTTAAAAATAAAAAAAATTAACCGATTTCGATAAAAATTGGAATATAAGTAGAGTATGTTATACCGCACAATATGACGCACACGTTAACTTTTTATGGCGGCCATTTTGAATCAAAAATTCAAAGCGCTCGGAATCGCACGAAACTTGGTTTTTAGGTATATTACCATGTTGCGATCAGATGTAGGTCATCAAAATTTGAATTTGAACACGGCGGTCATCTTAAAATGGCGGCCATTTTGAAAATAAAAAAATGTTTACAAATCCAAAAGTTTACGGATTTTAACGAAAATTCGTGTATAAGTAGAGTATGTTATACCGCACTATATGGCGCATATCTTGATTTTCTATGGCGGCCATTTTGAATCCAAGATGGCGGCCGAAAATTCAAAATGCCCCGATTTGCGCGAAACTTGCTGCCCTGCCAGATAAAGTTGCTGTGAATGGATGGCTGAGCTTGAGTGTCCACGGGGGTCGTTGCGGAGAAAGTATTATGTTCAACTATAGTTTTGAGAATATTATAGAGTACAAATTATTGCGCGAATCAATTAAATATTTTTTGTGAGTCAAGTATAGAGCGGAGATATAATTAAATGAGTGTGTTTTCAATTATTAGATACTTCTTTGAATATCATGCATTAAGATATAGCATGAAGATAATAATGTCTTTTCAACATAATCCTGCATGTAATACTTCAAAATAGGCTTTTTTAGCTAAATGCTGGTAAAGGTTCCCAAAGCTGAACTCACAGAAGGTTAAGTAAAAATCCATCATTTTAAGCACAATGCATATTTGAACAATATAAACGAGACGACTGAATTTAAGCTAATTTTGAAAAACGAAGTACAGAGCAGATCAAGGTCAAGTAAACTAAAGTAATTTTCAAACAAATATATCAAATTAACAGAAGAACAGTATCACACTTGATACATGTAGTTCTTAGTGAAAGTATGTAAAAAATAAATAAAGATACATATTGCGCCGTACAGAGGAAATATTACACAACAAACACAAATCTTACAAGGTGTTCTCGGTTGGCTATTGAGTTTATTCTTATGACGTTTGTGACGTAATGATTTTAATGTGTTTTCGTAATGAATATTTCTTCAATTCTGCTTGCAAGATGTTAATAAATATTTAAAAAATATAATATATAATCAAAAATGTCCATTCTACGTCAGTATTTACATGCCTGTTGTATCCATAAGTATCTCATTTAAATGGTTCAATCCATTTATAGCCAAGCATTTATTGGTTTAAGTTCAGTTCATATGAAGAACTGAAGTAAAACATGACAAAACGATGTTTGATTTATCTTATATGTACATAATACAGTTAATTAACGTGTGATTTTCTCAGTTACTAGCTTTTGTACAGTGGCATGAACGAACGCTAGGCCATTAACGGCATGCATAGAAAAGGACACGTTTAATGCAATAGTAACTAGTCTGAATTCTTTAAAAATCAAAAGGGCTTTTGTTAAATCGTAATTAGATTGAAGGGAAATTTTTTTGACAGTCCATAGCAGAAGTATTTAGACGTCATCAGAAATATTACAACGACTATTACTGATAAGTAACTGCCTTGATAGAAATAAGGACCTCAGGAAAAAACAACAATGACAATTGTTTATCCATTAACCGTTTGAGGCGGAAAAAGACTATCTAGAGAATACAACATCACACTGTTCTTCGTGATTGCGCTGATGCAAGATTTCACCTGAAATACCGACAACACTACGTTTTGGCTAAAAGTTTAACATAAGGACGTAACCCAAAAGCCACTTGTAGAAGTGCAAAATACTTAGTATAACCGACAAAATTTAGAGACTAAATAGTTATTTATCGCCCAGTGGATACTTGTAAGTTTTATACAGACAATAATCGAACGAGTAATGGTTTGTTTACAAACGTTATACATTCTGTTTGATTCTGGACTAATTTTTTCGGAATATTAATAGTAAAACTCGCATTTGTCTGTAGATGGCGATATTTTATGCTACTCTCAATGTTAGCATTAGCATGTTAGTGTTTGAGTCTTCGAAAATATGTCAGTCAACATTAGTTTAAAGTTGTAAAAATATGTTAATTATTCTAAGCGTGAAATTGTATGTATTTTCCAATTCATCATTTCCAATACTTATCACAAATTAACCATATTAATTTTTTAGTTTAAAAAACGCAATGTTTCATTTATAAAATCCTATTGAAAATTGCCAAGGAAGCAAGCAATGAATTTTTTTACAGAATATTCCTGTAAATGTACGAAAGTATCGAAACAAAAATTCTGTACGAAAAACATTAAAGTCAACTAAAATTACATTATATTTAGCTTTGACAGAATACAATTATGATGGTCAGTGAAATAAACATGCAATTTGAAGAATTAAAAATGTCTCTAAGTCAAAACCAAGGTAATGTATATTACAGGATTTTCAACAATTATATAAACCTATTAGTCACAGGTTAACTCTACCCACCCCACCCAATACTCAATACAGACATGTGTTATAACATGCAATAATGCAGTTTTTAATTTCGCTTGTAATAAGAAGGCTCAAGACAACACAAATTAAACAAACAACTTGTTGCTTAATAGATTTATTAAGAAAGTAAGTATAAAATTTAAACAGACAAAATAAAATTACATACAAGAATGCATATGGTGACTTTAATTAAAAAATTATAACAATGTTAGCAGTTTCCGCTTTAAACACAATACTGAACAAGAGTTTTTTTTTCATTATTTGCATACTTAAGCTAAGTTTTTTTGACGTAATCTGATAAAAATAGTTTACGTTAGTTCAATACCTTGCAATGAATTTACTAGACTCCATGATTTGTGATATTAACAATATTTTGAGATCAATTGAAAGACCTGACAAAAGTTAGAAAAACACAACAATTTTCACATATATTGTAAAGTCTGATAGTGTTTTTAATATGCTACTATGGTAATTGACAGCAATATAAATTTTATAAAATAAAATTTGTAATAAACTGAGAATACAATTGTTCACTATTATTATGTTAACCCCAACTTTTAATATATTTATACGGTTGTGTGCGCTCCTTATCATACATGACGTTAATTAAAAGCAGTCAAAATCTATGGTTTAAATTTCTGCTTTTGTGAAAAAATTTCGCTTCCAAACAAAAAACAGTCAATTTAAATAGGACAAACAGGTATAATAATCCATGTTATTATATTGTCAAAATTCCTACCTTTTCAAATTGAAAAAAAAACGTTTCTAATCTCTGCATTTGTCACAATTTCAAAAACCGTCTAAATGTTTACTTTTAAATGCCACGTGACACAAATTTCTATAGCAATGATTATTGGATACACTTACTATTGTGGTTTAACCCACCATTTCTTTTAAAATGTGTGTTCAAAGTCAGGACCATTGCTGTAGTTGCTATAGTTTTGGTTGTTGGTTCTCAAGTTTGCCGGTTTCTTGTACATAGAGATGTAGATTGTCTTTTTGACAGTTTCCTTGCTGTTCTTTATTTTGTTATGGCCTTTAGTAGGCATTTTGAAATCTCTTAGTCACGTGGTTCTGCAGGGGGAGAGGTTAGGTAAGACAAAAACGGTATAAATCTATGTGCTAAGTTGACTAGAAAACATAACATTCCCAGCTATCAGTCAATAATTTCCTTTTTAAAATATTTATCTTTTTTATTTTAAAAAATAGTGAACTGTTTGAAATTCCTTCGTCACGTTATTCAAGCAAATTACACATGTAAATCCATTCCGTAACCTAAGAGATGCAATCCAAACCCATACTACACATACAAGAATCTCTCATGACACCTTATAGATGCAATTAAAAGGCTTATTACACTTTTGAAATCGCCTCTGAGACCCGAGACTCAAGAGATCTAATTACAAAAAAATTATTAAACTCATTCGTAAGACCTACGAGATAGAATAAAACACATAATAAATCACCCCTGTGACTTACGACATGTAATTAAAAAACATGTTATTAATATACAACGACTTCTGAGATCCAATTAAAAACTGTTACATACATAAAATAAATATATGACCTAAACGATGAATTTGAAAACGTGGTTATTACCAAATAAATAATGTGACACCAACTTAAGGTTTCAAGCAGAATTTTTCAATTTGTGAAAAACGTATGAGGATGCAAACACGAACATTATTTGGACCATATATATCATATTAAAGAAAGAATTGTTTAGTAACTATATTACAATAAAAATAAGATTATTCAGTATGTGTACACAGTTTTCATATTTTATGAATTAACAAACATTTCTTGCGATATAAACAAAATGTAAAAACAGGAATACTTACAATGTTCATTAAAGAATCACATTTGGGTATAAAGAAATAAATTGCGTGAAATCGGCAAGATTAGATAATTGTTTTTACTATTACGAGAAGATGGGTCTATTCAAAGGCAAGGCCTTGTGTACCATACATATCACATAATTGTTAAGAATTTGTGTAATGCAATTATAGGGGTTAATTTATAGAACTTTAGGTTTTAAAATGCTTTTTAGGATTATCAGGACAATTGCTCAAAACCATAACTTTGCTAAGAAACTTTATATTTGGAGGTGTGTTGAAGTTGTTTTAATATTATGTATGATACGAAAGAATTTATCTATAAATGGAGCTTATAACACAATACCAAACACTGAGGAAAATGTAAAAAAAAACAATCCACAAATCAAAGTCCGAGAAACCGGCAAACTCCAAACCCAACAACAAACAATATAGTAACTACAGCAATGGTCCTGACAGGTGCAGGCAGATTAGAAGAATTGGTGAGTTAAACCGGGTTTTATGGCATGCCAAACTCCGTGTCGAAAACTGTACTATGTGAGTTGATTTGTTCGTTAAAATGGATGTGTATCATATACCACTAGTGAGTAATAAGTGCATCCAATAACCATCGTACCACAATCACTACAAACTGAATTATACAAATTTGGGGAAATTATCTCCAACCATATTTTCAAACGAGATATATATTTTTCGACAAGGAAGTGGTATCTATAGTAAAACATATTAAAGGCGGACGAGTCGTTTTTGTTTTCTTGTCACCTTGGTTTAGAAGTTTATCCCAATAATATTGGTGACATTTGCAGTGATCAGTATACTCGCTGCGAGCTCTATAATACCTAACTGATTGAGAAATATAGTCACCGTAAGCAGAAGAAGCTGGAATATTGCTGCATATGTGAGGAAATTTTATAATTTTGATATTAAAATATTCTCGTTTGTGATAAAATCTTGTTGTAAAATGACCGTTGGTGTCATATTCGAGGTATAAAGAGATTTTATATGAAATATATTTGTATCAGATAACGAGACTGTATATTAAAAGTTATTTAGGAAACAACAGTTCAACCTGCAACTTGTCACGTGGCAAAATTATTAAGAAAACTAAAATGCCCTGTGGACAAACTTGTCAAGTGGTAAAATTATCAAAAGAAATAAAGTTCATTTTACATAAATTTTCTTAAGTACAAAAGTATCCAGTGGGTCACATGACAAAGTTGAAAAAAGAAAAATTCCAATGACAAAAAATGTCAAAAGGACATCATTTAAGTATGACTTAATTGTAAAAAAATGGTCAAATGTACAGACATTAAATTGTGCAAAAAAATTGTCAAAATAACACCCCCAGTTAACTGTACTTAAAGCAGCCGAAATCTTTTCACTAGTAGTTAAAGACGTGTTTGGATTTGCACACAGCTGTAACTTTTATAGCTGATATTGTTTTGTTAAACATATAAAATTCTTAATAAATCTATTAAATACATGCATTAAGCAATAATATTTAAATCGCATATATTTTTCATACACAAAAATTAGTGATAACATAAACGAATCCAAAATTGGATTAGGCTTCCAGCCAATAAATAATGTCAATTTAAAAGAGTTGTATCAATGTATCAATTTTGTAAAAATATAATCAGAAAGATAATACTAACTGCACAAAATACTTCCGTAGATCGGTCAGTAATTTATATTGAAATAGTAAATTAACAATTTCACAGTAATTCTATTACAAAATTGACAAGTGTAAGAATTAAAAAAAACAAACACTGTTTTAAAGAAAAGGTTTTACGATTCTATGGAAAATCAACATTCTGGACAATATCGTACTTATGCAAATTTTATATAGTAAGCAATAGTGTAAAGTGATTCAAATTTAACAGCAAAATTTGTGTTTATCAACCATCAGATAGAATTTAAATGTTGACATTTCCAACGATGACATTAAAAATATGATTATTTAATTATCCACGAGAATTAAATATAAAATACATTTACTAATAGTCATTAGCTAAAAACGTTTACGAAACCTTACAACATAGAATTTGTCTTTGAATGCATATATGTTAATCTTAAACATTAAAAAAATAAGCTAAGAGTATTAAAAGACAAATATCATCAAAGGCAATAACAGTAAGGCAATACAAATATGAATCATCAAATTGTAATGTACATGAGTTACTCTTTTGGTAAATCAAACGAACAGTAATTCATTTTCTTCAAAGACCTATTGACCACCAATAATATTACAGCAACTAATATTTACAAAACATGTACGAACACAAAAAAAAAATCGCAAAGCGGGTTCATCACTGTTCAGTGGGTATAAGTTTTCACCAGTCCCAATTTAATCTGAAATATTTATAATTATGCTCTAGACAATTGTTAGCAGTGTCAAAGGTCAAAAATAACAAAGGCAAAGTAACTTGTGTACATTGGAACTTAACATATCACTGAATATAGGTAAATGATACCTAAACTTTTGTCATCGACATAAAATAACTCACTAAAATGAAAACGCAAGGTTTGACATGTCACAAAACCTGATATAACCCCGCCCCCCACCCCCATATTGTTTGGTATGGTATTAGGTTCGGTATTTTGTTATTACCTTTATTACAGTAATGAATGTTTTATTCAATGATAATATAGTTGGATGTTCGTTCTCATATTTGGCGAAACTGTTTTTGCGTGTCAAAAAATTAAAAAAGGGCATTTCTCTAACAAATTGTTTAACAAACCTCTCAGGTGTTTGCGCTTAATTTTTGCATTAATTTAAATAATTGTGTTTCAGTCTTTTACATTTCACCGATTTGCATATTTATTTGTTATTCATGACAGTAAAAGCATAATGTACAAACATTATCAACAAAAACAGTTCATGCCTATATGAGAGAAAAGGTCAAGTAAATTTGATTAAAAGTAAGTCTTAAATATTTCAGGCGAGGAAAACATTATAATTGAATTTTAAATACGAAAACATCATGATGATTTCGGATCCGAATATCAGTTAAATTTCCAAACATAACATAGATCGCCCATAAAACAATTAATTTGACCAAAACTGACTTGTAGTTCATTTCACGACCTAGCCTTTGCAGGATTTCTTCTCTGAAAAAAAATGTAACTTCAACAATTCTTTCTATATGCATTATTTTAGGAATTACATTTAAAAAATGTCGATAATATTGAAAATGTGAATGGATGCCAAAGCTATACAATATTACTATGATTAAAAATAAAAAAGTGATATTAAAACACAAAACACAGCAAAAAAGGGTAAGGAGTATTGTATCTCCTTAAATATCTGTTTATTTAAATTCTGCTGTTTTCTTTTATTAAGATGTTTGAAAAAAGAAATACAAATTGATTTCGTAAAAGAAATCATTCATATGCAATTTAAAACTCAACGGAATTTTAAATACAAAATATTTATGATTCGAATATGCTTTTGTTAGTTAATGTTTTCTGTGCAGAACGCTCAAATTTTAAACAAAAACCATTATACGAAAATAATTGGCTATACCAGTCTCTGTGTTTATAATTATTTCAAGAAAAACACTAATTGCTGACAACGACGATACCTTTTCAAATTAAAAATATCGAATTGCAATTAAATATTTACAAATTAAGATATGAACAATATGATTTGAAATATTTAACATAATGGACAAGCATACGCATTATGCATACAAAACATACGAAACATACAACATATTGCATACGCACATACATTCATTCATCCATCAATCCATTCATATACATTTATACATAAATAGGATTTTAAAAAAAATCATGTTGACACACAAGCCTTTATTTTTTTATGATTTAAGTATATAAAAAAGCAAAAGAAAACAAAATTATTTTCAATACAACAGACATTTAATTTCATTTCTCAGCAAAGTATAATAATTGGTATTGGTTCTTACAGTTATTCTTCTAAATGGTGGCAAAATAATTAAGACTGATGTAAATATCGCTGTAATACTTAAAGCAATCAAAATTATAGATTTGTATTCATTTTTCGTACAACATTAAACACAGTATGCAATTCGTGAATATGTATACAATGAAAAACCCGGAACTGAATTAAGCCGAAATACATTTAACGCATATCTAATTAAACGCGGTGTCAATCAAAGTATCAACTGGATATCACTAAAAATGTAACGCCGTGTCGTTGTACTATACTTTATAACATGTTTAGCGAGTTTTTTGTCAAACATTGTTAAAACAAAGGTGGAGCTTGCGCAAATCGGGTTTAGTAAAGACCGTAGAGAGATGATAAAGGTAATGTCCAAGTCCTTAACACTAGATCACAACCTTTCCTTAATTGTGAAGAAAATAAAGTAATCGTCGAGAAACAAGTATAACTTGTTGCAGTTGAGTGAGATCTCTTTATTGTTAACCTAAAGACAATCCGATCTAACACGAGATCTAGTACAATGCAGTCACAACAAAACATATGTTTTGCAACCTCCTTTTACTAGATCCTTAGTCAAAATTTACATCAACATACTCAACTATCTAAAATTTAAGGTAAATGAAAAATGCACATGTGATGTTGTATAATAATAATATAATAAAAATGTTTGTAATAACTTTTTGGCAGAGCTTTATGGATGCAATTTGACAGCGAAGTAATTTTTACACACGATAAGCATGATATAAAAATAAAAAGTTATTTTATTTTTTGAAAAAGACAAGAGTACTCGTATGAAAAATTTGTACATCTTTTAAATGAAGCAATTTAGAATAACAGTTTCTTCATAAAGTCTATATACATAAACTGTGAGGTGATATTTTTGACGCTAAAACAAAACAAACATTTGAACAGAAGAAAAGTATTTCGTTTAATTGTAATTGTTTTCATTTAAAATTTAATTCTTGAGGAGCAAACGTGAAATTCGTTTGTATATATCATCTTCTGAAGCAACATTCATGATATTTTGTAATTCGGAAACATACACGTTATCTTCAACAACGTTTGGAGCTGAGTTCGGTTTAAAACAATAATGTTCACTATCAGCAGCATCATTTATGGTAGTTAGTAATGGAATTAGAGTGCTGTTATACTCTCCAATTTCTAATTCGTCTAAAGTTCAGTGGATTTAACACAATCTTGTTCAGAATCAGCAGCATCATTCATGGTAGTTGTTAATGGAGACTGAGCGTCGTCATATTCGTCAGCTGCTTTTCCATCTGGAGGTGAGTATGGATTTACACAATCTTGTTCACTGTCAGCAATATTATTCTTGGCATTTGGTAATGGAGATACAGCGTCGTCATTTACATCAATTTCGGCTACGTTTGGAGATTCGTGCAGTTCCAGATAGTCGTGTGCACTATCTTCATATGCAAATGCATACACCAAAACTGGATTGGGTTCCACATAATGTGCACCAGTGTTATATGGATATGCGTAATCTCCTGATGGAATTTCGTCATACACATGTGTGTCGTTGCTTTGTCTAACAATACAAATCATTTTTGTTTGAACTTATTAAACGTATTTTGTTTAAGAATTCAACGATATTTAATTTCATTTAATTTAAATGTACGTTTAAAGCAAACTCAAATGAACATAGAGAACAAATAATACGTGTCCCATTAAAAATGTCTGATAACAGTTAGTCAAGAGTACAAGCACTGAGGTCGTCTAGTTATATGAAAAGCAGAACTAGGAAGGATTACATGTAGATTAAATACTTCAGAATGCCGATAAATATCTTATATAGTATGCAAGGAAAGGATTCTTTAATTTAGAAAAAAATATAACAGAATTATAAGTTTAAGCGCTGCAAAAAGCCAATATTAAAAATACTAGAAAAATGAATGGTTTATAGCACACAATAATACACAAGATAGATTAATTAATAGAGTTTTTAAGTTAATGAGGCAAAGTTGTGGTTTATGGATGAAGTGAAGCGCGGATTGCGACAGCTTCACTTTATTGCAACAATATATCGAAGAGATTTAGGTTATACTGTTTATCAATCATTCGTAATTGCATATGAGTAATTGTTTACCTGTTAACTTCATATGTCATTGGTATGCAACAAGAACATGCTGGGAAAAATAAATATTCAATTTCATTAGCGATAACAGTATGTTACAAACAAATAAATAAGCAAATAAATAGATACATAAATAAATAAATAAATAAATAAATAAATACATTTTGTCATTTAAGTATTAAATTTATTCATGAAAAGTTTCCGACTTGTAATTTCTATGAACATTCCCGTTGCTTTGTGATTGCCATGTGACTAAACCTGTTTGTTCAAATAATAAATAAGAAGTTTTGTTAGAGATTATTTATACAATTTTCTATAAAAAAAAATAATAAAATGGAAAACGGAAAAGGGTAGTTAAAACGACATTCGCTTAATTGAATAAGATATTAATTATGTACCTAGTCCTTTTAAAATATTTATGAAATCTGTATTATTCACTAGCATTGTTTTCAGTCATTGTAAAATTGATATTCATAGTACAGTATGTTAATTCTTAATCCAACAGCAGTACTAAAACGCAAATTTATTAAATTGATGTTACAATCTATTGTTCTAAAAGTTAACTTACCCTTTTGTCGTATATATACTAGAACACAGACTATCAAAATGAGCAAGCACACAGCTATAGACAAACTGATAACGAGTGAACTGTTATTTGGTTCAAGTTGAACTATGATCTTAGTTTCAGTTGTTACTTTGATGTCAGTTTCGGTTGTTGAAACTAAAAGTTAAAATATGCTTAAGGAAATTAGAGCATAACGATGAAAATTGAAGCAATGCTTTATATAAGTTAAAATAAAAAAATTAATTTAACTTATTGATCCTTTATGCCAAGTCGTCGTAAATTTTGGCCATTGAGTTGTAGTTCTTTAATACCGTCATTTGTTTATTTCCTATTCTGGCTTTATCTTTTTAAGCATCTTCAATCGAATCCTTGCTTGTGTGGAAATGACACAGATGTTTATGAAAAAAAAAACTTTTTTAGCCGGCAAAAGGTCTATATAGTTTTTCATCAAAAGCCGCTTTTATCGACTATATTGCTGGTGCGGAATAGATACTGATATTAAGGCAAACGCATTTTAAATGAAGCAAAGGTCTATAACATGGAGGTCATTTCCTGGAAAAAGCAATACAGATGAACAGAAAGATTTCCTGTGACTGCAGAAATGTCTTATCTTATTCATGAGATGGATTCGAATAACTATCAATAAAAATTTGCGGTGACAGTAATACAACTTATAAAGGGATAGCAACAACTAAAGTACAACAAACCCTGTTTGGGTAGGTTAATAGGTAACAGCAGCTTCCAATCTTACATTTCAAAATTCCGACCGCAAGATCATGTATTTTATGAATTGCAAATAGCTTACCATGTACTGTAAAAGGTTTGGTAAAAACAACTTAAAGATGCTTATTGGAAAGTTAAAATCACCACGTTTGCGTTTGAGTTTAGATAGTGAATTTCATGGCTTTATTTAGAAAAGAGGTTCTAGGTAAAAGGCTGTCGTTAGTGTGTCATTAGTGTCATTAATTTCAAGCTTTCTTAGGTATTTAAATGCCAATCTTCTGTAATGTTTGTCTTGTAAGAATAATCACAATATGATCGATACAGTTAGGTGCAGTCCAAACATTACATAAAGCTACCTTAAACCAGTCCAAATCTCTGATTTTGAGAGAAAAAAAACCCAGTAAATTTGACCGCTTTGACTGGACAAAGTTTTGTCCAAATCTCTGCTTTAAATATTGTCCAATTCTCTGCTTTTGTCACGTGGACAAAAACGGACCAAATCTCTGTTTTGGTCAAATTGACAAAAACGTTCAAAATCTCTGCTTTCAAATGTTACGTAACAAAAATTGTCAAGTTGGACACAAATTGTCAAAATCTCTGCTTTTCAATTGTCACGTGACAAAAATGTCAAGTGGTCAAAACTGGTCAAAATCTCTGCTTTTCAATTGTCACATGTCAAAAATGTCAAGTGGTCAAAACCGGTCAAAATCTCTGCTTTTCAAGTGTTAAGATACAATATGTCCTTTTGGACAAAAAGTCAAAATGTATGCTTTATTTTATCATTTCGTTACAAATTGTCAATAAGCATTAGACGTTCACTAAAAAATTTAATTAACAAAATCTACTGCAGTCTATTTTAAATTCTCGAATTCGGTAAATGTAAAGCAAGCAGTTGTGGTTAAAAATTTAGACTGTAGCTCTCACTTCATTTCTATTATTAATTATGTTATGGTTAGTATGAATATTATTATTATTATTTATTATTATTATTATTGATTAGTAATGAGATTTTTTTCGTGTAGTATAAATCTTAACCTGTAGTATTTTAGCTTAATAATACTTTTACAACTCACATGTATGTCGGTATTACTATATCTATTATTAATACTTACATTTCACCTTTTATCTCAAACTAAATAATATCTACTATTGTTCAAATCTTGGCTACCTATATGCCAGGATATGCTTTTTAACTTTAATTCCATAATTTAAACAAATCACTCATAAAATCCCAAATTCAAACCTCTTATTCATATTAAATAACTCCTGAGAAAAAAGAAATGTAAATTACAACCATATTAAATACATAATATCACTTCAAAAGCCTTCTCGACGCAATTAAAAAAAATATTTCTCATATAAAATAAAACATAATCCTATAGCAATACAAATAAAAACCATATTTTACATATGAAATTAGTCCCGAGACATCAACAATGCAACTAAAAATATATTAAACATATAAAATCAATCATGAGACTATAGGAGACTTTAGCCATGCAATTACTCTGGAGACTTTAGCCATGCAATTAAAAACCATAGTTTACATATAAAATCACTAATGGTATAGCAATGCATTTAAAAAGTATCTTTCACATATAAAGTTACTTTGGAGACCTTAACCATGTAATTAAAAACCATATTTTGCATCTAAATTCAATCCTGAACTTTGGCAACACAATTGAACTACATATTCAACATATTAAATCAATCGTGACACCTTAGTGATTGAATTAAAAACAATACAAAAACAATAATAAGACTGTAGCAATGTAATAAAAAACCACATTTCACATATAAAATCACTCTGGAGACCTAAGCGATGCAATTAAAAACCATATTTATCATACAAAAGCACTAATGAGACTGTATCATTAAAATTATAAACTAGATTTTACATACTAGTATATAACCATATACATATCAAATCAATCCTGAGACCCTATTGATGGAATTTAAACCATATTCTGAATATAAGATCAATCCTGAACCTTGGCAATACAATATATTTAACATATAAAATCACTAATAAGACTACAGCAATGTAATCAAAAACCATATTTCACATATAAAATCACCCTGGAGTCCTAAGCGATGCAATTAAAATCCATATTTAACAAGGCAACTAGAAACCATATTTTACATATAAAATCAATCCTGAAACCATGGTATTGCCAGAGATGAAATTAAAACCCATGTTACACACAACGGTATAGAAAAAATCTGGGTGTTACAATTGTAAATATATGATATTCTACATTATTTTTAAGAAGTTGTGTACTATAAACAGATTTAGTGATTAATATACAGAACTGTCATAGATTTTTCAACTTTCTTTTATTATTATCACATAATTTGGTTATTGCAATGTACTTTCATTTGGATACATGTAGACTTAATTTATATTTTGAATGATTGCTAAGTGCAAGAGTTGTATTAATTAATATTATGATATCGAAGAATTGCTTGGTTGATATTTGATATTTGCATAACAAAAATGAGATGTGTCTCACTTTATTGGACTGTACATTAATATTTAATTAAAGGAAATAACGGCGCAATAAGTAATATGTTTCTGAGACATAAGATGTTAAAACATATTATTCTCCGCAATGATATCCAAAATCATGTAAATAGCAAACAAATCTTCAATATAATTTTTTTCATTACTAGTTTTTATTATATCTATTGTTTTAGTAATAGGATTTTAAAAAACGGAAAAAGGTTTGATTTTCATCTTTCGTATACTTTTCATTCCGAAAACGCGCAGATAAAATTGGTTTAAAGTGTCAGTCCAAAGGTTAGCAAGCTAACAAAATAGTACTTAATTTCCAAAGTAAAAAATGTCAAGTGGAAAAACTTGTCACGTGACAAAATTGTCAGAACAAAAAATGCCCGTTGACAAACTTGTCACGTGATAAAATTGTCAAAAGAAAAACAAGTCCAGTGAACAGAAATTGTCAAAAGAACAAAAATGTCCAGTGGACAGAAATTGTCAAAAATTGTAAAATGCACAGAAATATATTGTATAAAAAATTGCCAAAAGAACAGCCCAAGTCAAAATCTCTGTTCAAACCAGTCAAATTCTCTGCTCATAGTTAACTTAAAGCAGTTGGAAGCTCTGCTTTACAAGTTAACTAGCATGTTATGTTAGGACTGCACCCAACTGTATTTGCAATGTCTGTTTTCAGTTTGGTATGTCACGCTGAACAATATTCGAACTCATAAGCAACTAGTTCTTGCTCTGCACTATCACTATTAAAACTTCGAAAGTAGATTTTTTTTAAATAAAAGCAACTGTTATATCAAACACTTTCCAAAATGCCATCAACACGCCTCCAACTTAGATAATATGATAATCTGTTATAACAGCATCTGGCAATACTTTTCTGGTTCGTAAAAACAATGTATTTATTACATATTTTATTTTATCATAATTTAGACAGCAAAGGTTATACAATCAAACATACCAACTGGCATTCCATGTGATTCGAAATTAGTGGTTGCGCTAAATATTAAATAAATACCTCAATCCGGTTAGTTTATTTATGTATAATTATGTATCTATGTATACCCACACGTGCAATCTGTTCGTGTGTCTAAATTCAATGTTGACAGTTTTATTCCATTGTTACATTGCAAATCACCCAACAAAGACTTGTTGTGCAGCCAATAGTACAATGGCAAAATGCCACAGTCGCAAACAAAATCATTCTCGCTTAAATCCCTAAAATAAATAAAACAAGTGATTTTGCTACTATTTTGATAATATAAGGTCACGTCACATTTTTCACCTAGACGCATATTAAAAACAAATCATCATTTGATATATATAGTTGACTGGTTATCCCATAATACATCACAATATACTATGGAATGCATGTATTAATAAATTGAAAGTTCAGGTATAAAAATTGACAATACAACCATACTGCATATATAGAAAGGTTGATTCATTTAAATATGCCAAATACTCGTATAAATTGGTAAAAATATAAAGGTTAACACACTTTTGGTCGTTGACACATACACAGTGCTGGTTGCAGCGTTGGACAGAACTCATCACGCTGCACTGATGCACCATTTATACCTGTACCTAGACAAAAATTCATTCTCTAGGGACTATCTCGATATCAAGTTACTGTTTTTCCTTCAGTGTTGCGTCTAATGCCCATCCGTAATAATCTATTGTACAGATCAATTATTGCTTTTTACGTTTAGTCGACAGAATGAGTTCATGAACTTACACTAATTTCCTGGTAACATATACCCTATATGATAATTTAAAACTAATGTAAAGACACTGGAATATCATACTAAATTAGATATGTAATTTCCGTATTCAAGTAGTACTGTTCTTGCAAATTAATTCAATTACAACTAGAAAGTTTTAGTCATCTTGTATGCGTGTAATTTAAATCATATTCGATGCGTATCATCATTTTCATGCATGTCAGAATAACGTAGACGTAACAGTGGTGGTATCGTCAAATTTAATCTCCAAAGGATAAGTACGATCTACCAAAATTTGACAAGTTTGACTAATTATTTGTATTATTTGTTGGAAGGTTTTGATTGAGCTTAGTTATTCTTCCTGGTAGAGCCTATATAAAATACTATGCACATGATGGATATAGCTGAAAGTCAGCCAGAAAGGGTTTTCAATTAGAAGATTTCTTTAAGTCTAGCAAGCAATATTTCAGCAATATCCACGACAAGAACAAGTAAACAAACAGTAAATCAACCGGAAAAACGATGGACAAACCGGAACACAATTGTGACTGAGACTGGAAATTTCCCCTTTTTTTTGCTACAACAAGCCTACTCTTTTTCTAGATCGACAAAAAGCGTCTATAATTGATAAGGAGCGTGACACTCTAACATATAGAACATATAGACAGCAAGGTTATCCTTATTATAACCTAACAACCTACCAACAATAGCACATATATCCATCACGCTCCTGCCAATACATAATAATGTCTGGAGAAGGATATTTTGAGTGTAAATAGTTGCAGTTGGTTCCCGAAAGGACACTTAGAATGTGTCTCAAAAATCGACGGTTCATCAACAAGTTAATACAGATTCGATATTAAATATTAACTTTGGTAGTGTATTGTAATATACTTTTACAAGATGATAAAGCAACTGTATGGCGTCGAAAAATTAATGTTTTTTTGTGTGTTTGTTTGAATGGTGTTTAACTCTACTTTTATTATTTTCAGTTATATCATGGCGTCCAATATTTATTGGGGAGAGACCAGAGTACCAGGAGAAATGCCCTGGCCGTTTGTAGGAAAACTGAAAGAATTACTGAAATTTACGTTAAACACCATTCCATCAACATGAATACAAACAATAATTAATAATTGTTGCATCAATACTATTTGTAAAGTGAACAGTTTTCTTTTAAACTGCAAATAAAAATATAGTTAACTCCAATAATACTATATATTGTGTAAAAATAAATTAAAACAAATGTAACTGTAAATCAACATTTGTCCATATACTCTTTTGATTGAACACAAGATTCATCCGTTTTAATATCCAGCTTCTCCTGCATACAGTGTCTATATTTCCTAATGGATCAAGTGTGCAAGTGTTTGCAGTAAGCATATTTATTTTTGCAAACGTCACCAGTTTCTTCCGGATAGACATAAACCACGTTAAAAGAAAAAACGACTCGTCCCCGCCTTTTAGAAGTTTTACTACAGATACAATTGCTTTATTTTGACAGTTTATGAATTCATTACCGATTGATTGTGATGTGATGATCATTGGACAAACCTATTTCCTACTAATGATGTATTACAACCAAACATAAAACCTGGTTTAAAACCATTGTTTCCTTTTATATGCCTGCATTAATTTAGGACCATGGATGAATTTGCTATGTATTTTTGGTTGTTGGTTCTCGAGTTTTCTGGTTTGTCGGACTTTGCTTTGTGGATTGTCTTTTTGCCATTTTTGTTGTTGTTTAGGTACTTTGTTATTACCTTCATTTTATGGTTCTGCAAACGAGTATAAGTGTGTTGAATTAAAACATTTCACGCGGATTATATGGGACCTAAAAATGTTTTGTAGAGGTTAAATACTAATACTAGTATTAAAAAAACTACAGCTTAAATGTCACTAGAGCATCAGTTTAAAACATATATTTATGTTGGACACCGTTGTGTTCAGTTTTTGTTGCAACAGTTGACAAAACAAATATATCAAATAGGTGGATACAATTTGTAAAAAAAAAGAACGAAATTAAACTACTTTTGACTTTATATGCATGTAAACTTTTGATATTACCCACATTATTTGTGTTTGGCTGGGCACATTAGTTAAATTCTGTGCAACTAAGAAAAACAACTTACAACGTGTTAAGACTGTCCAAATATGCAAATGCACCACTATCTATTGACATCAATTTGTTATTGTTTAGACGTCTGGAAAAAATAAAGAATACAAGGATGTGTGATTTAGAATAAAAATAATCACACTCAGTAAAATAAGATATCTTAAGACACCCAAAAGTCGTTTTTGTTTAGTCGTTATCGTGTAAGCACATGCATGTATATTAAGCTTTTTTTAATGCCAACACATTGTATCCTTTGGGCATGTATGTGTTAACATAGATAACAGTTAATAACTATGTTCGTCTTGCACTTAAACGGATGGACGCTTAATGAGCACGTCAGTGGAAGTGGTCTTATTAAATAGGCGAACCCCAGAACACCTAAACATTTAAAAATGAGATGTCTCATGTCTCATGCTGTCTAAGTTCATAAGAAATGAACGATCATGTCTTGTCGTCTGCAAATAAACGGACTCTTTTTATCGTAACGACCGACTTAATTAAAAAAATATACACCGTCTCGCCTCCAACTGACGCAGGACCTCGGTAAGTGAGTAGTTAATTAGGTAATTAGGAAGGAAATTGCCCATTTGCTATCACTCACCTGCATGTCGACATGCAGTTGTAAGTCTAAGCACAACTTTGGGCAAGATTAGCTCGACTCTAAACCCTAAAATGCTTACCACTATCTCTCCTAATTGTTTCTTGTAAAAGGAAGGAATAACTTACAACTTGTTCAGTCTGTTCAATCCTTTGAATGTGCCACTGTCAATTGATGTTAAATTGTTTCTGCTTAAATCTCTAAAATAACAACACAAATAAATGTAGCTCCTGGTTAACGTTTGCAATGTTAATATCGCTTGTTAAATTGTTAGAGAATATATTAACAACACAGAAAAATTATAAACGGGTTTTCTTTAAGATCTCAATTTTGTACTCAATCCCATTGATAGTTATTACAATGATAATAAATTTAATATAGGAATATATTTGTATCTTGTGTTGATAAAGGTAGAAAATAATTTTAAACTTTTGCAGATTTACAAAACAAAAGTTGTTCTAATTGTAAGTAATATCAACTTATTACTGTATAAAGTTCAAAATTTGACACCATAAATGTAATTTCTGATTAAAATTTTGTTTGCTTTGCAATTCAAAAATGCATGTACTTATGCAAGGTACAAATATATTTTCGTATTACTTTAATTTATGAAAACAGCAAGACACATACAATTTATGCTATGATATTGGTGATGTACATATTGTAATAATAAGTAACTAGAAATTGTAATGGATAATTTAAACACAATATAAAAATATAGGTCATTTGTTTGTAGAAGACAAAAACACTAGGTTTACATACCATGCTGTCAAAATAACACTAAAACATTTTTTTCTAAGAAAAGCATTTATACAGAAAACCAAGAAAGTAGAAAGAATGGATATATCATCAGGGTTAAATTTTATTATTTGTTTTTATGTACTCTGTTTTGCGAGTTGCAAGTTGAGCATACGGCAATAGACGCATTCAGTTGAATTAATGTAAACGTGTAAACTTCTCTTTTATCGCGCATTATACGTTTTGTTAAAATAAATTAAAAAGTAATTAAAAACTGAAAAACACTTATATCATATTTCTTATTACATTTGTTTATCATGCAAGAAAAAAACTTACAATGAAGTTAAATACACAAGGCTTACAAATGCTTCGCTTTCAATCGATATCAAATTGTTGTTATTTAAGTTTCTGAAAATAACAAAAGTTACTTTTATAAAAAGACATTGCTGTTATTTTTTAAATTAAGCTTTGAGCTTTAACCCCCCCCCCCCTTTTTCCACCACCAAAACAATTCTAAAACGCGCGTGTTGACAGTATAAAAATATACTGATTTGTAACTAAATGTATTACAAAAAGGTAATATAATACACAAGATTCGTAAAGTGCCCCGATAAAACATTTTCTTGAACTATTCATTAACAGTTTTATCAGAAAGCTACTCACATGTTATTTAACAAATACATATAAGAATTAATAATACGTTGACATTTGTGTCTGTCAATACTCATTACTCAATTTGTTGAAACGGTCAGGAAAATATTGAAAGAGCTATACACATCAAAATCAACAGGCCCGGACATGTTATACCCTCAAGTTTTGTATGAATTGCACCAGGGGATTACACTGCCACTAAGTCTCATTTTGAACGAAAGTTTAAACAAAGGAATAGTATGCAGTTTATGGAAAATAGGACAAAATCTGCTATATTCAAGAAAGGAGACAACACTTTACCATCCAACTTCCTACCGGTAAGCCTAACTAGCATCATTGGTAAATCAATGGAAAAACTAGTTAGAAAGAATTATTGACCATATAAATAGCCATAAACGTGGCAGATAACGTAACTACAACTGTTAAACACTCTTGAAACACAACACAAAAACCAAAAACATAAAACACAGAAATAGAGTAACCTAAACCCAAACCCAATAAAAACCATGGGTGCACTCAGGTGCTCCGGACGAGTAAGCACCTGAGTGCCTCTAATTAGACACCCGTCGAGTTACTCATTGTCATGTCTAGGGAAAAGTCAAATCCAGGGATAGGAAACACTACCTATGACTCAGCGAAAATGTCAGATCGTATTTGAGATATTGATTTCCCATATCGATCAATTAAGTCATGATGACGACCATAGAACCTCTGGAGAGATAACATCAACATAGGTACAACAAACCCTTGTTAAGAAGTTTAGCAGTCATCAGCAGTGACTATGAAATAAGTAGAAGATAGTCTAAAGTTCTAATATGACTGTCAAATCTTTTAATACACATGCTTATGGTTGACATAAACATTTAAAACACTGATTTAACTTCTATTATGAATTAGGAAATTGAAAATCCGTTTATTCTTATCAAATTTGATTTTGAGTGGAAAGATAACTTTTAACATATTATGCTATTATAGTCTACATAGGTCGTTAATAGATTTAATACTCAAATATTAATATTGACCGACGCCGAAAACTTACATCGATACAAAAGACTTTTTAACATTGTTTTATTACATAATAATCAGACAAAAGGGTTATTGGTTGTCTCATCTACATTAGCGATGAAGTTATTATTAACAAGGTAGTCAATATTGCTTTTAATCAAATAATATAAGAATGTATATTTTTTGAGTTTTAGCTGGTCTCAACCAATAGAAATCCTTTAATAAACTCATTATGTAATAAACAGAATTATGGCTCGAGTATATTGTCATCTTATTTGGTGTTATTGTATGTACTAGAATCGATCAAACCCGTTGGTCCATCTCATTACCCAACATTATTCAATTGTGTTAACTTGTTATCATCTTGAATATAAATGAAGCTGAAATATTGGTAGCTGGATGCTAAGCAACCATGCAAATAAATCTATCTGTAGATCTGTAGACATTTGAGGTTGTTTTATTTTTATTTTTTTTTTTTGTACATGGATTTTATTGATATTTTACTAATAGTCGCTATGGTATTAATATTGGATATTCTGGTCTATATTGGTTTGGATAAACGGGAGCTTTTTCCGTCACTTGGCGTCCGTCGTCTGTCATCCCTCTGTCATCTGTTGTTCATCGAGTGTCGTAAATGTTTTTCAAAAGTCTTCTCCTTGAAACCACTTGGCCAATTTTCTTTAAATTTGTAGGCCACAATCACCCTTTGGGTACTTAGTTTCAAGCTTGTACCTAGGGTGTTGATCAATGAGTAAAGATGGTCACTGTTACTTAAAATAGAACATAAAAGTTTAAGTTTTTACAATATTACTTAAATAACTATAAGAACTAGATTGACATGTAAATTGCTTAAATTGCAAAAACACATAGTTGGTCCACATTTGTCAGACAACTCATTAAAGGAGTTATTGCCCTTAAATGACAATTTGTGATGAAATGTTCCCTTTTTGTCCTCTAACCTAAAAACAATAACAGCTATAGTGAAACTGTAAATTTCAAAAATGATCGGCATTATATATGTTTAATTTTCTTTTATTCATATTGTGAAAGATAATTGTTCTTTTTTCTACCCTTTTACATATATATTATGCTACGAAATACTAGTAACACCAACAGATCATGAACAAGCTAATAAACAAGAAATAAATTTGCCATAATACAATTTATGTATTTTTAACTGTAGGGTTCACACATATCTGGTCTTTGTATAAATTTATGTCAACGGTTATTAGTAATTGTAATCAGTTCTAGTTGTTTTAAATTAAGAGATGATTGAACAAAAAAATTAGAACATGTGTGTTATTGTTGTTTACAGGACATGCAACAAGTATGGAATTACAAAAGACTAATAATAAAATTTTGAACGCAGCTGATAAATCATTACAGGAACACAAGTGGGTTATTGTGTGGTCTGATATATGTATTTCTTTGATTACGTCAACATGTCATGCAATAATCCATTTCTAATGCTTATCTTAAAACAACATAATGTGCATGTACAGTTGGGTGCAGTCCTTACATCAGATGCTAGTTAACTTGTAAAGCAGAGATTCGGACGGCTTTAAATTGACTTTAAACAGAGAATTTGACTGGTTTGAATAGAGATCTTGACACATTTTGTCCATTTGACATTTTGTTGTCCATTTTTGTCCACAGACATTTTTTTCTTCCGTAAATGGCCGATTTATGTTACAGATGACCCAGTACAGATGAGCTCACGCGCATACATCTGTACTTGCTGTGTCACCAATCAAAACGCCAGAAACAAGAACGTTGCTATGAAAGCCTAACAACGATCTTGTGTGACGTTCTTGTTTCCGGCGTTCTTATTGGACGTCAGAGACAATGGTGTCTAAAACAATGGAGAGTCTATAGGTTATAGCGATGTGAAAGTTGTTGGATTACGGAAGAAATTGGTACTTGCATACGTTTTTGGGAAAGTCCGTGTGATCTTTCACACGTAATAGAAATTTTTATGTCTTTTGGCTCGTTCCGCTGCGCTCCACTCGCGAAAAGACATAAACTTTCTATCACTCGTGAAAGATCAATCGGTCTTTCCCCAAAACGTATGAAAGAACCTATTATTCTTTCCACAATTTCTGTTCTCTAGACATTTTTTTCTTTTGACAATTTTGTCATGTGACAAGTTTGTCCACTGGAAATTTTTCATTTTGGAAATTTATGTCCACTTTGTCAACTTGCTAAACTTATGACTGACATTTTAAACCACTTTTGACTTTTACTTTTTTAATGGTTTTCGACAATTTATTTAGGAAAGACCGACCGGTTGTACCGTACGTCGATTTATTTTATCTGCGCGTTGTCAAAGTAAAAAGTATACGAAAGATGAAAATCAAAGCGTTTGTCGTTTAAAAAAAACCCAAACAATCAATATACATTGTATTAAAAATTAGTAATACAAAACATTTTATATTAAAGATGTGTTTACTATGTACGTGTTTCTGAAAAAAATATTTAAAAACCTTGTGTCTCGGAAACATACTAATTGCGCCGTTGTTTCCTTTAATTAAATATTAATGTACAGTCCAATAAAGTGAGACTTGTCTCATTTTTTGTTATACAAAAACTGTCAATTAAGCAGTTCTAAAACTTAGCAATCATTCAAAATATAAATTAAGTCTACATGTATCCAATTGAAAATGTATTGCAATAACCAAATAGTGTGATAATCATAAAAAAGGGTTTAAAATCTATGACAGTTCTGTATTTTAACCACTAAAATCTCAATAAAGTACACAACTACTTACATGTAACAATAACGTAAACTCTTATATTTACAATGGTAACACCCAAATTTTTTCTATACCAGTGTGTGTAACATTGTTTTTAATTTTACATCTGGGGTCTTGAGGTTGAGTTTATAGGTAATATTTTTTAGATGCATTGCTTAGGGCTCACAATTAAATTTTTATGTAAAATATGGTTTTTAATTTAATCGCTACGATCTCAGGATTGATTTTATACATGTAAAGTGGTTTTTAATTGCATAGATAAGGTCTCAGGATTGATTTTATAAGTGTACAATGATTTTTAATTGCAACGCTAAAAATTGAGCGTGTATTATATGTTCCTGCGAAATACCTTAACAGAACGGGCACGATGTACGGTTGCATTATCGTCCTGAAATGTATAATCGTTATTGGAAAATGTCGAACAATAACAGGCCAAATACTGGTATCAATAATAATCTCTATATATTTTTCTGCATTAACGTTTCCTTTAACAACATCTAGTGTTCCCAATCCACTAAATGAACTACAACCTCAGACATTAAGCTTAACTTGGGTTTCCATGGCGAACGTATGCAATCTCGTAACCATTCTTCTCCGACTTTTCGCCACACACTCACCAATCCTGACCAATAACTACTTTACATTCTTCACTAAAGATGACTTTCTTCCAGTAGTTCGTATTCATCACAATCTTTTGAAGATGTCCCCTTCACCATGCAACACGGTTTCTCCTGTTGACCTCTCTTATACGGATCCGTTTTTGACAGAACGCTTGTGGCAGCCTGCAATGTGTAGCTTCCTTTCAATAGTTCTCTTGGAGAAAGTTCAATCTCTGGAATCATTAAAATGTTAGTTATCTCACTAAAAGATTGACGACGATTTTTACGTACACAATAAGAAAGTTGTCTAGAGTCACGTTCGATAAAAAAACTTTTGGTCTGCCTTTTCTCGGAATGTTTTCACTGTTCATACCTTTTCAAAAAACTGTTCACGGTACTTTGTTTACTCCCGGTCAACCTCAAAAAATTTTATTGTAACCTGCAACAGATAAAGCAGCGAGTGGAATTTTCTGCTCGTTTGACACCTTTTTCCTTTTACGAACCATGGTGTTTACATTGGCTACTAGCGGAAATAGCAGACGATAATGACGTCAAAATTATAAATCACGTCACGAGCCCATGTTAATTTATTAGTAAATAATTACACAGTTTGTGTTAATGTCTAGTTAACTTATACCAAAGAGTCGAAAACGTACCTAACTGCTTTTAATTGTTCGGCCATTTTGTTTTTTTACGAATACTTACGGCGGATGACTGTAGTTCTGTTCCGCATCAATTGATTTAATTGCCATGGCAAAATACGTGTGCGAGTGAAAGAAAAAAATACTACTTGCTCAATTACATTAGGCTTTAGATGTTTTATTAGTTTATTTTAACACAACCAAGATTTTCACACTACGACAGCAGGGTATGGTAATTGCAAATCATTTTGATTAAATATTTAAAATATGATAATTAATGGAATTAATGAGATTTTAAACTTGAATAATTTGAAAAAATGTTTTTACCTGCCTGTGACAACTGTAAAAAAGGCGAGAAATATATATGGTTTCAAGAAACGGCAGCATCAACACTTGCTATTTTGATTTATATCGCTGTAAGCTTAAGACATAGGTGCATCACTTTTGGTTCAGTGATAGTTCGTTATGAGTACTTGTCAGTCAGTCACCTGACCTATACTATGTCACGGTCTAGTAATTACCTACATTAGTTTTTTGATTAGTTAATTTCCTCAGTTTCGAGTTTTTGGTTCCGTTCCTCTGTATTCGGCATGAAAGAATGACAATATTTGGTATATACTACATTTAGTAGGTTGCTGATGAATAGTACATGACAGTCTAGTTAGTGTCACCTGACATTGACCTCTATTTCACGGTCCAGTAGCCACGTGTAGAAGTTTTAATTAGGTCAGAAACCCCTTGGCTGAGTTGGAGTTTAAATCCTAGTTTTATCCAATAAAAACTGAGAATGTTGAAGTTGCTATGTTGTAATTGAGAAAAAACTCACACTTAAACTTGACTTCCAGGTCTTTAGTAATCGGAAGCAGTTACAAATTATGATATTTATTATTTCAGATATAAAATAGAAACTGTACTACAAGAAATAGAAAGAAGTATGTTTATGACTGAAGTGTTGTATGCTGTAGTGTAAACAGAATTAAAATCATTAACATGGAAACACAAGTATTTACATGTACTCCATTGTATAGCCTGGGAGTATTGTGTCCAGTTTCTGTACTACTACATATTACCAATACCTCATGTATGTAAACATTACACATGTTGATATGCATACACTACATTACTACCAAGAAGACAACTTGCCTGAACATGCAGGTAAAAACAGAAAAAACTGTGTCCTGCATATAACATTTATTTATCAGTATTTATTGATTGTTTTGCATTTTCCTGAGCATGATTCCTATCAATTAACATTTTTGCTGCAAATCGAGCTATAATAGGTTCAATAAAAGAGAAAACATTGTGTTGGGTTTAGCCATTTGCACGGTTAATTTTTAATTATAGGGCTTAACTGTGGTTATCTATTTTGGGTAAAATTCTGCTCGCAATGTAAACAGTAGTATCTTCTTAATATCTTAATATGTCTGTTTGTAAATTATACTCTTATTATTGAAAGAATGAACAACTAGAATTCTGCCTGAACATCTATATCCCCATACATGCAATTGTAGAGAACAAGAAAAATTCAATTTAGTTATTGCTGCTTAAATGTTAGGAACATATTTTTCATTTTGCGGTTTATGCAATAGAATGTTTACATGAAATACCATTCTAGTACCATAATGTGTTTTTAAAACATACATACTGTTAGATGTACATGTAATTGGTTTTCATTTTAAGATTCACTTTTAATTGTATAAAAGGATGTCGAGTCCGATATTGGTTCAGCGGTTGAATAATAAATTTGAGTACTTAGTGTCTATTTTAATTATTTGTACCAGCTGAAACATCAATTGTAGTGTTATTATTTGGTAATATTCTAATAACGATATCCATATGTATGTCTTAAACTATTAAGTACAATTTTTTCCTTGTTTGTCAACTTTTATCATGCAATCTAGGGAAATCGCATCTCACTCAACTAGTGTGATCTGGATAGCTATTGTCAGTTTCTAAACTTTATTGCATTTCATTAATTTTAAATTCCATTTCAACAACGAATTTCTTACAAGACCATACCTTATGATATTGTACGATTGACCTTTTGAATACAAGTGATATTCCACTGCTGGTTATTTTGGTACAAGAACAAGCAAAAAAGCCAATCACTTGTAACCATGACAGCTGTTCAATATCAAATGTAATCATTTATATAAAAAAACAAATGATTAGGGAAACTAAGAATAGAACTGGAATATTTACAATGAAATATAATTAAGACAGCTCAGTCTATACAACATAATAGAAATATATCATGCTAGAGCGCTACTTGTAAAAAAATACTGCTTGAGTGGCTGGTGAAGTTTTCACGAGATGTTAGGCGGGTAAAATATTAACCAGCTTCAACAGCAGTGAATTTTGGCAATTCCATTCACTACTATTCACTATTATATATTTGCTTAATTCCTCAGAATGTTTCCCACGCTATGTAATAACAGTATATTTCCAATAATTTACATACTATTGAATCTTTATGAAATCCATGACACAGTAATAATAAATATTTTGGACATGCCGATACAACTAAACGGAGTTTTAAAATCACTTTAACTATGTGTGTTGTCATGTTCAAGCAATGTAATTTAATTCCCTCCCATAGCAAATGAAAATCTCTTCAAGAAAATGTCTTTTCTGGAACTTATGTGTTCACATACTGTATTAAAATGTTCCTTTCGGGAAATTGACAAAAAAAATTTCAAGAAATCCTTTTACCGAAACTTTGTTTAATGTTGACTTGTTCATGTGTAATGTATTGATATGTTCCTTTCCAGAAATTGCCCAAAGTTTTGTTTGACAAAATTGTTGTTAAGAAAACCTCTTTTACGGAACTTACCGAAATTGTTTTGAATATTGACTATTTAATGTGTAGTGTATTGATGTATTCCTTTCCGGAAATTTCTGAAGTTTTGTATGACAATATTGTTGTTAAGAAAACCTCTTTTACGGTACTTACCGAAATTGTTTTGAATGTTGACTTTTTAATGTGTAGTGTATTGATATGTTCCGTTCGAGAAATTGCAGTTTCTGAAGTTTTGTATGACAAAATTGTTTAAGAAACCTCTTTTCGGGAATGTGACCGAAACTGTTTTGAATGTTGATTTTGCTTTTTGAGCTACTTAGCGAAATTGTTTTGTATGCACAAACTGTCAAGAGAAATACTTTTCGGGAACTTTCCCGAACGAATGGTGTACAAAAGAATGAAAATGTTCTTTATTTGGAAAAAAATTTCATAACAATAGTAGTTTTATTCAGTCTTATTAGATTAATGCTTACAATTTAGTTTTACATAGAAAAGGGGAATAAAATGTATTTTCCCTTTTTAAAACAGACACCCTTTATGGCTAACTATATAATAAGAATTAAAATGTCAGTAGATTAAGCATGTATTCGCATCAGACAAAAGAAAACAAAAACGAAAATTATTTAGAAATGTGGATATAAATCTTTAGTAAAGAAAGTAAATTTTAAAATTAGTATAGACATTAATAAAGAAAAAGATATTGTCCAATTCCCATTTATATAAATTATGTTAACATGTTAATAAGCTATGTGTAACTGTTCAATATGTCACTGTTACGCATGAGCTGTACAGGTAAGCTAAATAGGTTTGTAATATATAAAACTTTATCTTAATAACTGATTAATACCTATACATGTATGTCCATCAATACTGATAAATCAATCTATATAAAGTAATTCTAATTATTACCAGTAAAAATAAAATAACATACATTTTGTATCGAATTTTTTTGAAGCGTGTGTTGCTTAACCCATATAAATAACTTTCTTTTTTAAAGCTTCATCAACTATCAACTGGAAACTTTCCACTTTAAATGGACCTTTCCTTATTGGAGTTTGTCAAATTGTACAAGAATTAAAAATTGGATGCATTTTCTGTTTCACATTTTTTATGAATTTTTGTTTCTAACATGTTAAATACGATAATAAAAATTTAAAGGTTCACATGAATGTTGATGTCTGACATTTGTCGTAACACAATTTGCAGAATGTGATTCCAGAAATAAAGAAATAAAAGCCATTTTAGCGCATCCATCATTGTATTTGTTTTTTAGAACATACAATAACTTACAAATGAAATCCAAAGTCTGTTGTACTCGAAAAACTCGTAAATGTTTCCTTTGTAATCGATGTCAGTTGATTGTTGCTTATTTTTCTGAAAATAAAAGCAAAAACATACAATTATTTTTTTTAACTTCTTTTTGTTTGAATAACAATATTTATTGCACTGATTGCTGTTAACAATGACTTCGCAATTACAGCATTTATTACGAAGCACCCGGTAATATTAATGCTTAGATAAGCAGGGTAATATCTGAGCAAGATAAGATGTATAAAATTGTTAATAACATTACAAAATAATTTTGTCATTCACATAAGATAAAGCTTAGTGAGATATAACCTGTGATGATTCAAAATCCCGGATAGTAGATTGTTTTCCGTTATACGTTTTGAATTAGTATCAGAACACGTGTATTTGTTTACAAAAATAAATGTGTTTTTCAGTGATGCAAATTTATCCAAAATGGATTTATAAGCATATTCTAAATATTTCAAAGGCACAAGGTATTGTACATGTTTAGTAGAGATTTAATTAGAATAACCACACTACAATATAATCATCACAGATTTATCATTATCATAGTAATTCAACAATTCAATGCACAAAAAGTACATGTACATGAATAGTTCATGAATGTGTTTGAGACAGTCATAAACATGTGTATTGGCAAATTACGTGTTGCTACTATTTATCAATTTTATTGTGCTACAGCCTATTTTCTTTCAATTATTCTCAATTGCAGTTTAAATTTTTCCCATAAAAGGGGAGATCTTTAAGTCTGAGTGATGCCTAAGTTCATGCATTTTGATTAACTCATTCTTGAAAACAGCAAATGTGTTTACCTATATTTGCTTGCAATTTGATAAGTGATATGTTTTATAAATACTAAATATCACAACGGATAAAAGAAAATTTATTTCATTATAAGTGCTGTCATAAATTTTGTATCCAAATACAAGATTTTTTAAAGTGATTATGTGTTTTATTTGGTCTAAAACTTTAAATATTTTTTCCGAAAAATATTTGAGATATTCACAATTAATAAAGTAATGTTCATAGTCTTATTATCAGAAATTTTCCATCTATGTAGCAATTCTTTACATGGTAGTACAAAATGGAGTAATTTCCTTCTCAACATTCTCAGTTTATTATCCTTAACCGGTATGTCATATGAAATATAATTAACAGTTTTAACAGACTTAGATAACAAGTTTTGATCTTGAAGTTTATTTATCCATTTCAGTATACATAGAGTCTCTACTTACCTTTATTGAATAAAATTTTATAAATATCTCTACTATTCATTTTTTCCAAGTCTGTTTTTCCTTTTTTAATGAATGCAGAAAGTTTTAATTTTGTGTTGACTTTTGTTCTAATTGATTCTTCTTTCTTTAGATATTCAATCCAACATTTTGGAATACTTTTAATTAATTTAGAGTATTCTGAAAGCCAGTTTGCCTGACACTTAAGCTTAGATAAGATAAGTTCTTGAGAAATTTCTCCCTTTTCATTAATAATATCATTCATAAAGATAATGTTACTTTTAATCCATTTATCAAAAACCTGACTTTCCCATTAAATGTTAAGCACTTATTACTCCTTATTACCTGTTGTCTTTAAAATTTAATTTAGAAATATCTGGAATCTGAGGCTGAGTGTCTTGTTTACATTTAATTGAAGATTTTACAATCTCAAAATAAAATTCTGGTAAGTTCTCTTTTATATTTTCCAAAAGGGGGTAGTTATTTACATAATGAAATATCAGAAAATTTGGTCCATACTTGTTAAAGTAGTAGTAAGGTATCACATCCCAGCTAGGGATTTCTGAAGATGAAACTGAAGTTAATTTTTGACCCAGTTGACTTGTAAGGCCTGAATATATATGTCAACATCAGTCATTTTCAATCCCCCGTCTTGGTATTCTTTGCAAAGTGGCGTTCTTTTAACCTTTTCAGTTTTCCCATCCCAAATAAATTTAAAAAGCAACTGTTTAAATTTATCAATTTGTATTTTGTTTAAAATCATTGCCGAGGCAAGATCAGTAATATTAGGTAAAATTAGTGATTTGATTACTGTTATTTTTCCCATCATTGTTAGATTTCTTTTTTTTCCCAATTTTGTAGAGTTTTTTCAGATTTTGAGTAGACTCTCTCAAAGTTTAACTCATTGCACTTCTTTCTGACATGTCCAAAATATATTCCAAGACATTTAACAATATCTGTATTCCAATTGATATTTTCAAATTTATCTTTACAATGTTTAAGTTTTCCTAGTCAAATGCCTTCTGTTTTATTTCTGTTTAACTTAATACCTGACCATGTTCCAAAGATTTCAATATTATTTAAAGCTTTAGTGATATCTGTTTTTGATCTTAAGAACAATGTTGTATCGTCCGCTAATTGTGTTAGCTTAAGACTATTCGTCTTGCCATCGATTTTTATTTCAATCCCTTTTATATTATTATCTTGTCTTAACCTACAGGCTAGACAAAAATTAAAGCACTTACTGGACATCTTTGTCTTATGATTCTTAATATATTAAATGGTGATTAGATCCAGTCATTATACAATTAATGACTTTGATGCAGGTCGCTATCAGGATTGATCAGCCAGAAAAAATGTAATATTCACCGAGCATCTAGGCGAGGTGAATATACATTTTTGAGGGCTGATCAATCCTGATAGCGACCGTATATCAAAGTGATTAATTGTTTTATTACATGAATAAAACCACCATCTCCCTTGATCAGAAAAACAGAGGATGTCTTTTCTACTGAAGCCCCTGCTTACATTTTGTAATTGTTGTTACCCTTAATATTTTTTATTTAATACCTGATTTTGATATCAATTTGCTGGTAATCCGGAAATTCCAGTTTCAAATATTGAGATGAGTATAAATTAATCAACATAACGCAGAGCCGACATTTCTCCCATTTGTTGTTGTCACGCACAATGTACAATTTATACAATCGATTTGATTGGACGAATGAATTTGTTAAGACGGCTATTCTGATTGGCTAAATCCTAAAAACCAGGTCGATATCGTATTCCGCTTGACTACTATGCAGCGGAATCGTTCAAACATTTTCTGTAATTTTAGAACTGTTGCGATTTTTCGTGACCCAAAATATGTTTTAGACCAATCAAAAACACGCAAAATTCTATTCATGTTTATTATGCACCCTTTGATATTAGTGTACAAAGTCTTAATCCACCTTAACATAGAGTCTTTAATTTTGTTGTTTTTTTCAGTGACGCATTGCTTGACCTGTCTCTTGGTTTTAAGTTATCGTTCATATCACCTCCAATGATTAGTTAACCGTGTCCATTTGTGTTTATAATTTCAATTACCCTTTAGAAAAATGAATTTCATTCACTCTTTTTGTTTGGAGCATATAGATTAACCAATGTAGGAAGGGTTTTATCTACTTCGATATTAAATAAAATTACTCTCCCATTTTTGTCACTAAAAGAGTTGATAAAGTGGTATTGAAATCTTTGATTTATAAAAATTGAAACTCCTTTAGAATTTGAACTTCCAAATGAATTGAACGTATTACCCTTATTGTCATTTGTCATTAATTTTGCCTCAGATTCTATAAAGTGTGTCTCTTGAACAAATGTGATATCACTTTTTTTTATTTTTCATCCATTCATAAAGTCTACCTCTTTATCCTTTTGATTTAATTCTTGACAGTTTAAAGAGCAAATATGAAGATTTTCAGACATCTTTATAAAATTTGGTTAATGTTTAAATGTTTGATTATTTGACCTTTAGTTTTCAACACCATCTGACCATTCTCATGTACATTTTGAATTACAAACCAATTAATCATTTTCATGTTTACATATAAGTACAAATACACTTTGGATAGGCATAAACACATGCCTATCTTAAAATAGTACACAATACACTTGAAAATTCCCTGTTCTTAAATTAGCAACAGTCTATTTTTAGACGATAACAAAAAACATAGCAAAATATTTGGTTTTACTTTACATAGTATATCTATATTCTGAAAATATTTTTCCTTTGACACAGCAGATAAATTTTGTTGGTATACGTAGGTGAATAAATTATTGAATACTTCTATAATATTAACTGTTACGAACACTGTAAAATGGCAAATCAAAACTATAGTGATAATGTTTTTCAATGGTGAAGCAGATTGAACATTTTCTTTTTCGTTACGTCTTCATTTCGCGTAGAATCGTTTTCTGTGCCTAATTTGACAGTATATTTCGATACATCTTTCAAATAACTGTTTTCACGCCTATATTTATCAAATAAATTGTAGATCGTGGTTGTAAATTGTAATTGGGTCACGATATAAAGGTAAATGATATGTCATTGTCGATTGAAAGTGGGTCGTAACTATGGTTGCGTATAGGTGGCGCTACAATGTGTGTAAATATATACGCGGTTAAAAATAGAATTACCACATGGAAATAGTTGTTTACATTTTTAACGTTTGTCATCTTTTAAAATTCGGCATGATACAACGAGCTAAGATCTTAATTAAGTTTATTATGACATGTTTTGATACTTTAAGTATTTTTATATGATATTCTTGTATGGAAAAATAATTATTTTATTTCACATAAATATTTTTTGCAATTAGTTTTCTCACTTTCAAAATTCATTTCATAGAAGAAAATCTTGCACGGTTTTCCTTTTTCTACATTACTATACACATTGTTACATATAGATGAAACAAGAACGTAATAATCTTCCCTTCTGTTATTATACATACATATATCATCGTATTTTTTCAGAAATACATAGTCTAATACCATGTCATTATCTGACTTATTTTTTTCTTTTTTTACATTTTTACATAAAACTAAGGTTAAAAAAATATACAAGTGCAGTATAGACAGCTTCATATGACAGGACGTATTGAATCATTTTCCATTACTAGAATTTCATTTTGTCTTCCCTTTAGCGTTGTTTTGTAATGTCTTTGTCTCTTTCATGGATTTGATCTGTTGGAGTTGTAGGTGGCCTTTTGTTCGACTGTTGTTTACTTGGTGTGTTAGAGTTTTTCAAGTCCACAAATTGGTCCATTGGCCCTCTGAGTTTGGATTTAGCTTTCTTTTTCTTCTTTTTTTCTTTCTCACCAGTTCCTTTAGAGTCACGTTCTTCATTTTTCTTATCTTTCTTTTCATCTTGTTTCACTACCTCAGGTGTTGATCTTAATTCAACTTTTTCTGTTGGTTTTTGTTCCTTAGCAACAGTGGAAATAAAAATCGACTGCGATTGTTCTACTGAAATCTCTGTATACGAGACTTCATTTTCTGAATCACCTTCAGATTCAGTGTCGTTGTCGTCACTAGACCATGGTACATCTTCAGTACATACATTGCTTTTATGTCCACTCTTTTTACATCTGAGGCATACCCAGTCTCCAGTGCATGTGACCAGATTTAAGACATTTCTTGCATTTTAGTTTTTCATTCTTCTGGCCGCGGAAAATAATCTGGGCTCTGTATTTGCCTATTTTACATAGTTTCGGAAGACATGCAACATCTTTCAGTTCATCACATAGAAAGATTCTGTCTCCGGTTTGACAGTTTGTCAGATAACCATTGGCCCTTAGCCTCTCTTTGTGATAGCTATGTATTGTTACTTTCGAAACTTCTAAAAATCTGGGTATTTGGCCATCATCAGCCGAGAGGGGAATCCCTTTAACTCTAACCTTAAGATAGTTAGGCTTCTCCTTTTCCACTACAAATGAATTTCTAGAGTAAAGAGGCAGCAGCTTTTTTCTGATTGCTAGACCTTTGGTAAGAAGAGTGTCTCTGTCATTCTCGTTATCAAATATAGTCTCCATAAACCACCTATCCTTTGTAGACCTTTCAGGTGTGTGGCTGGCACTACTTTGTCTACTTCCTTGTAGATCTCCTTGTGTGTCAAATAGTCTTAAGGTTGTGGGTTTAAGGATCCAAACAGGTCTTTTTCCAAAATGAATATTGGTTTTACACTGGATATTCCGTCTTCGGACCCTGTTTTGTCTTGATGACCCCAACCAACCACATTGGCGAACGTCGCCATATTGTCTCTATGTTGATCTTGTGTCCCCTGAACGCCCTCTGAAAGTTGGGATTCTTGTGACATTGTTACCACTTTGTATGTGAATCTGACTGACTAAACACTTAGTTAAATCCCCCTCAACAAGGAGTTTATCGGATTGTTCGTAGATTTACGAAATAACATAAAGTTGTGTAAGAGCAGAGAAATCCGTGGTTTTCTCATCGGCCGCTTACGCTCAATCATAGCTCAAACATACAATTATTATTACTTCAGTTACAGTCGCCCTTTCAAAAGACTCAACATCGACACATTTCTATATATTATCACGTGTTACACTATATATATAATAGAAAAACCATCTGTATCAAATTCGTGATTGCGTTTGATGTTCAACCCCGAAAAAATAACTTCAAAGTTTTTTGTTTAATTTATGTGATCTTCAGTTGATGTCAACTAGTTATTGTTGTTATATATTTTCTTTTCAGTTAAAACAACTAAATGTATTTTTGTTTCACAATTCATAATGTCGTTTGTTCGTAAAAATGTGAAAAAGGTTAATAAAAATATTCACACGTAGTAAAAGCTACATGTGTGCAAGGATTGTTCACATCTCGGTTTGTTATGGGGTGCTTATTATTTCACTAATTGATTTTGCCTTAGATTTGTACGTTATTCATGTTAACATGTTTCAATCAAATCTTTCTAAAATAATTGCAGTGAAGTCGTTTAGATACAATTTCATTTAAAAAAAACTTGAGAAATTAATGTTTTCAAAAACCCTATAAACTGCTTTAACTGAAATACATGTAGTAATATTCACAATTCTAGAACATTTTGTAATCTAATTTACAAATTTCTTGAACATTCTCTTAATATATGTATAAAGGCAAGCATCAATGTGATTGGATCGATTTGTATACTCAAATACAAGGACATTTAATAGATTATTAAAACATTACCCTATTAACCTTTCCTATAAATGTACTAATTTTGGACTTTTGGACTGATTAGTGATTTAATTGCACTGAAGGAAATTATTCCACGACATTTTGAAGACGATTTCGTAGACTGGAACCTTCGCACTTTATTAAAGTAGACATTATTCCTGTGGTAACTTTTTAAAATGATTAATTGTAAATAATAAAACATTGTGCTTTGTATTTTTGCATTTTTCTGGTATCAGTAACATGATTTTTCTAAATCCTGGCACACGCGACTTAACATTGTAGAATGCAATTATTAATAACGAAAATATTAACTATACTACAAGTCACACCTGCGTGAAGTGCATTTTTTCCCTACATGTTTCAATTATTCCATATTTTACCTTTTTATTACGAATATCCATTAAAAAAATTTAGCTACAATAACTTGTCCATGTTTTATACTATGCCTCTGTTGTTTATTGTCACAAATTGTCCTTGACTTTTGCTACGGGAATTTTACATAGTATGTCAGCCATTTTTGTTTGTAAATGGACCTTGCGTTTTTTACAAAAGTTCGTCTGCTTTCGTTACGTTCAATGATATTCGGACAAACCGCGAGATTTTCCCGCCTTAATTGCGGACGACATTGCAAGAAGGATTTCAAATTAACAACAATCGATTGTTCCTAATGTACACATCTGTTCTAATTTATGTCAAATTTTACTATGGAAAATCGCCCTATCAAAATGAAAAATCCGCCATATTTCAAAACGCTGAATAACTCGAAAAATAAACTGTTGATTTCAAAAAGTACCTTTCTTGATCTACAAATGTAGCATAAGCTGGATTATACGCGGCAAGCAGTTTTCATTTGTCACGCAAAAACAATCACTAAAAACACGTTAACTTGTAGTATAATTTTATCGCATTCTTCATTTCGCTTTTTGTTCAAGACAAAATTAACTTACAAATGGGAGAGTTGAACAACACCGGAAAATGCTCCTCGTTCAATTGATATCAATCGGTTGTAGCTTATATCTCTGGAAATAACAACAAAAGCATACACTATCGTTGTTGCAGTTTCATACGTTGCAAAAATTGTAAAATCAGTTACAACTTCATACATTTGTAAATATTGGAATTTTTCACAGTTGTTTGTATTTAAAAAAGCTACAATTACATTTAGCGCCATACCGTCTACAAAATGGTTATGCTTATCTATATAATAATAAAAAACGTCAGTGAATTTAGCATGTATTAATCACAAAACATAAATGTTGAAAAAGACAATTATTTAAAAATTTGCATATAAATCTTTATTAAGGAAAGTAAATTTTCAAATTTGGATAGACAATGATAAAGAAAAATATGTATTATAAATTTATAGCTAAACCACATAAAGAAATAATAAGCTACGTGTAAAGGTTTCATGTGTCACTGTATTAGTAAGTTATATAAGTTATTTATATATAAGAAATTATTCTTGTAATAATTTATTAACACCTATATATATATGTCCATCAATACTGATTATTTATCTGTTGGAAGTAATTTTGATTATTGCTTCGTAAAAATATAAATACCATTTTGTATCGAATTTGTTGCTGCGCTTGTTGTTCAACCCAGAAAAATAACTTTCTATTTTCAGGTTTATATTAAGTGGAAATGTTCCGCTTTAAATGGACCTTTCTTTATTATGGTTTGTTATATTGTACAATAATTAAAATTTTCTGTTTCACATCTTGCTTTTTTTTTATTACAAAATTTTTTACAAGGATAATAAAAATACAAAATTAACAGAGGAATATTTATGTCTGTCATTTTTTGTAATTCCATTTGCAGAATGTGATTCCAATGATAAAGAAATATACAGCAATTTGTATTTGTTGTTCAAGACATATAATAACTTACATGCTAATTCCAAAGAGTCGCGTACTCGAAAGACCCGTAAATGTTGCCTTTGCAATCGATGTCAGTTGATTGTTGCTTATTTTTCTGAAAATAAAAAAAAGCATACCTTTATTATTACTTCAGTGCCAGTAGTCTTTACAAATAATTAAACGCTCAGTTTAAACAGTACATATTTCTAAATATTATTTTGTGTTGCACCCTTGGTTGAACATAAATATTCAAGATTTTTTACCAAATAAATACAATCACACCTTTAACCTTATCATGCACACCTATATTGAAGCTTGCCTCTATAAAGGCACTAAAATATCGACAAATATAACATTTATAAGGCAATAAGATAAAAAAAGAAAAAAGGAAAAAAGTATTTAGAAATATAGATTAGAATCTCTAAAGAAATAAAAACCAAATAAATTGTAAAATTCGACAAGACTTTCAGTAAAGAAAAAGATATATTCATAAATTTATCGCCTTATATAGAGTAATTTCAAATTATTTTAACTGTTATATCAAGATACAATTGTAACTGTTACCAAACTGCAGATGTATCAGTAATCTATATAGGGAAGTTAAATACAAGACATTAAACATGCAAAAGTTGATAAGTGCCGATGTATGAATGATGATCGATTCATAAAAAGAATTTCTGACATTTAATGAAAATATAATATCGTTTGTATCAAATTCGTATCTAACTTTCTAGTTTGATATCAACTAGTTGTTATATATTTTTTAATTAAAACGAATTAACTGTAATTGCTGTTTCACAATTCTCAATGTTGTTTGTTTTTTTACAAAATGTAAAAAGGTGAATAAAAATTAAACAAATATTCATAAGTAATAAAAGCTACATGTATGCCAGTGATTGTTCATATCTCGACTTGTTATGGGGCGTTTATTATTATAGTAATTGATTTTACCTTAGATTTGGACGTCATGCATGTTAACATAAAATATTTTCAAAATCTTTCATGTGTAGATTTTTATATGCATTGTCTTTGGGGTCCTTTAATAACTTTGAGAAAACAATTTTGTACAAAATCTTACGAACTGCGTAAACTGATATAGTAATAGACATAATTCTGGAATGTTTTGTAATCTAATCTTCAAACTTCTTGAACATTTGCTTTGTATTTGTATAAAGGACATGTATGCATGTGAATGGTTCGATTTTCATATTTAAACAGTGCAGACCATTTACTGATATAATAAAAACATTACTTAATTAACCTTTCATTTACTTTAGACTTTTAGAATGACTAATGATTAAATTAAGAAATAGATTATTGCGAACGGGCTCTATGCGAATTAGAACATAGTCAGACCTTATGATTGACAATATAAAATGAAGACAAATATAAGATTTGACCATGTTCTAATTCGCATAATTGTAATAATTGGTAATACGTCTAACAACTGTTTTAAAATTTCGAAGCGGTTAAAAGAGGACCCTATAAATGGCAATATTGGTTTTTGTAACTAAAAAGAAATATCCCAAAACATAATGTGAAAAGCAAATGAAATTGACATGATAAAAATATATGATCGTCATTTTATTGAATATACGTACCTTTTAAGCAAAACACATTAATAAATCTTAACAAAATTACATTGTTCAAGTTAGAAATTTTAAATTAAGCGTATATAACGTCTGAATTCTAATTGTGACGTCACAGTGGGCTCTATGCTTATTAGAAAACTAATTTGTTCTTAAACCGTATGAATTACGCCATATTAGAATGGGACATTTAACTAAGTATATCAATAGGAGGTACTATTTTGGGAAACAGACTGGGACCTTCCTACTTAATTTAAAGTAGACATCATTTCTAGGATATTTATTTTATTTTAAATATTTATTTCGTTTTCTATTCATTACAGAAATAACTTACAAATTAGAGAGTTCACGAAAACGGGTAAATGCTCCTTGTTCAATTGATGTCAATCGGTTGTAGCTTAAATCTCTGAAAATAACAATAAAAGCATACACTATCATTATTGCAACTACAGACGTTGACAAAATTAAAACCGCTATAACTAAAGTTAGTACTTTACCGTCTTCACAGAAGGCTACGCTGATCTATGTAATAATATAAAAATGTCTGTGAATTTAGCATGTTAATGTCACATAGTACAAAACCAAAAAAATAAAATAAAACCAAAAACGAAAATCATTTAAAAATTAAGATTGGAATATTTAAGAAATAAAAACCAAATAACTGTTAAAATTCTGCAAAACTATATAAAATATAACCGAAGCTATATGTTCATTAATTTATTTTATCGTTTAGAGTAATCTAAATTATGTTTTCTTTTGTATCAAGATATGTAACGCTGTTTCATGTGTCAGTGTTAACTAACATGGTGTATCAGTAATCTATATATAGAACTTATAAATTAGAAATTAAACAAAATTGATTAATACTTGTGTATGAATGCTCATTAAAACTCTTTACGCGATTTATAGAAAGTAATAGTTTATATATTTTTATTAATTAAACCGATTAACTGTATGTTTTGTTTCGTATTTTACAATTAGTCTAATTAAAAGTAGCCGATGCGTGTTTAATATTTATGTCGTGCTGCAAGGTCTAACATAATCCAGATGCAGTAATGAGTAACCTTTTGTGAACGTTCGATGACCTTTTGTATCCAACGAAAACATTTCCCGCAAACACATTCAAAATAGATTACGAATGTAACAACTAATCACATGTTGTTTTGTAAAAGTATTACGAAAACACGTTGTTGTAAATGAAAATAAATATTAGAACAATGCAATAGAAGAGACATTGGCGTTGTTATGAGTAAAAAAATTGAAACAGGAACAAAAAATATGTTGGATTGCCTCTTAGGCGGTAAAACTGTATGACAATTTTACCCACTGGCTTTTCCAAACCAAATGCTTCCACGTGTGAAACAACAGTTGCAGCATGTCGACAGTGGATGCTGTTGATAAAAAGATTGTTCTCTGTTGCCCTCTTATCCCCTTATTGGAAGGTCAAGTGGCGAAACTGAAGAAAATTCCTGGTTTTAATGTGGATTTGTAAGGTAAATGTTCCATATTACCAATGAAAATGGAACAAAATGGAGGGGCATCACCTCTTGACCTCGCAGTAACTTAACCCATAATTTCTCGTCATACCGCAATACGTTTCCATGCATGAATTCATAATAGAAAGACAATATTAAATTTTTTATTGAAAAGATGTATTGTGTTGTATATATTGATATTCCTTGGCCAAAGACGAGTCAGATAAAGGAATGATTTCTTATTTTTAACTAGATTTTGGCATTTAGTTTGTACCATTTGTTAAATATATTCCGAGAAGATGTCTATGGTAAAAAATATTTATATATAATTGACAAATGTGACAAATTTGTCTGCATATTAACTTTCATGTACATTTTTCTTTCCCTATGTTGTACTTCAAAATTTAAATTTCAAGGAAGAAAATAGACTTTACCTGTAAACTGGTTTAATAATTGAGCATTCTCAGTGTTAGGTGAAATTGTTGATGGAAATTTCATTTTCTTATAAATCAAAAATTGCATTGTTATTCATTACTTTTTTATTTTAGGTAGCAATCCGAATATGATGAATTATAGACGGGAAATGGTGGTAATAATATGCATCACCAGAAACCCTGTTGTTGATAAGGAGTTAAGATTTAACCTTCAGAATTAGGCCATAATAACAATTGTAGTTAATGAATTTCACACATTAGCAACCCGGTAAGTACGGAATGAAAATATTGTGTAACAGGACTCTATGGATGAGTCGACATCAAATAAAAATTGTTGACAAAATGACATGTGCGGTTCCTGTGCACGTTTTATTTGACAATGGTTCTGACCAAACAATGACCTTTGACTGAGGGTGAGGAAATTAGTTCTTATTTTGATATTTGGCTTCTACGCGCTGTAGCATGGACGGTTGATATATTATTTAATGGAATTTTGATATTAGAGCTGTATTTAAAAAGCAATTTCATACAGAATTGATAAATAAATTTATTTATATAATTTGTTAAATGTATTGGTTATTTCTCTGCTGATTGTGCAAAGCCCATTTCTGGACTATTTTATGGCTGTTTGTGAGTTTCCTTGAGTACCCTTCGGGGTTTCTAAATTTGCGAAAAATTTTATCTGACATGACACCTGAAAATTTAATGTAATATAGCTGAAATTATTTTGCTCTTTTTGAGGGGTCTCTCATTACTCAAGGAAACTTGGTGCCTAAGTCAGAGCAAAACATGTTAATAGTTTCCCCTATACGCAAATAATAAAGAGGCCGTTGTCATCTATCAAATAAGGAAATAGCCAAAACATTCACACTAATGTTTACAAATTACTTGCCAAGGGGCAGATGGTCCCTGTGAGAAAAATGGATTTTTCTGGAAATAAACTGGTTTCGAAGTTGTTGCTGAAAAAACTGAAAAACACCCCAAAATTATCCTACAAACAACTGCAAAATTTTAGATGTATTAAAAGATAAACAAAAACAAGCCTACTTGCACTTTTTATAATATATGTGAAAAGTCGCTGTCATTAAAACTACAAACAGCAAATCTAGTATTTATTGCAAATTCACAACTTGAAAGCATGTTAAAGTGGGCGTACTGGCCAATCGGTCTCGGTAAATAGCAATAATATTGATCAACTAAGTATCAGGTGTGAAGAGTTTTAATCACACTTAGCTAAAACCTTTATTGAATGGGATTGCCAATATAAGATTTTTTTACCAGTTATTCCAGTTTTCCATTCATACAATGTGGATGGAAAACTGTAAAATTTCCAAAACGGCATATAATCCTATTCAAACAAAGACAACAACAATTGAAATCATATAATGTTTAAAGCCTTTATACTAGACTAAATGTTCTTGTCCCCGAAGTAAAAAGGTTTATATTACAATAACCAAATTTCCAATGAAAACAAAATAATGTTTTACACATTTACATTAATGAGGAAAGCAAATAATAGAGATGGCTTATGTCTGAAAATCATGGTTGCTAGTTAATTATATAAGGTATCAAATGGGTTTTCCAAACACTAATCACGGAGTCTTTTACACTTGAATTTTGTATTTAACATTTTGGTAAAAGTCTGAAGTTCTTTTGACACGTTTTGGACATCTTGTTGGTAGGACGGTAACTTGTGAAAGCCTTGCTTTTCTGTACATCCGAAATATGATCAAACTTCTTAAACATGTTTACAACATGAAGAAATTCTTTTGAACGACTGATAATACTATCTTTTGTCTGAAAGCTAGAAAATGCTGTCTTGCTGTCCCTGGTGATATGTTCAACGTACTCATGTAGTGCCATATTATGTTAGTCCCTTGCATGTTTCTAAATCAATTTGTTGTTAAAACATAACTGTTGTTCATAGGAAATAATTACGCTTGTTAGTGAAATCAGTTGTACGGCTCCAAAAACATACTTCACTTTATTAATTTTAGTATACATTGGCAATTCATATTTTGCAGATATTACCGAATGCCTACCATCATCTATATCTACTGAAGTGTCAAGATTTTCATGTAAAATAACAAGCGTTCGTTGCAATAAGCACATTTTAATGTAGTATACAGTTTCTCTATATGTAGCACTCTGTACTATACGTCATTCTGTTGATAGCATGAAAAGTTATTGTATTTGTAATATTTATTGGATATATTGTAGCCTAAATAGAGCCTGTATGGCCGATTGTTTAATAAAGTTAGCTTGTATTGATCACGGGGCTTGTTACCACTGAGGTGGAAGTTTTGACTCTTAATGAAGGTAGGATGTGCTTGACTCTAAACTTTACTGACAAGTATTGTCAGTTGCCAAACAAAAAATACAAGGGTTCTTACTAGGTACTTTACCAGTGTTTATATTCTCTGTGTTAATGTTGGGGAAAGGCAAACCATTTAAATTGTTATATATATTTTTTATTTGGTGTGATCTTACAAGGCAACAATCTTTTTTCGATAAAAACTAAGTAGGGGTTGAAAAAACATTTGTTTCTCGTTTGGTAAAAAGATGTTCTATAACTTTATAAACTTTCTCTGTCTTTTATACTGTGGGTTGGGAAAAAATATTCCTTTATATTCTGTTTAAAACAAGAAAATGTACACAAATAGAAAAATAATTGTCGCCTAAGATATATATGTGTTTTCTTGTGTTAGTGACAATAATGTAATAGTGAGAATTTTGTTTCTTTTTAAAATCTATTCATATTGTATAGTTGTCCAAAAAAATTTTAAGTAGCATTTACAATACCTCATAAATACTTATTTAAATTTGAAAATGTTATTTTTATAGCAATAGTGTTATCACGAAAGTATCAATGTCAGTAGTTCTACCTAAAATAATTCACTAATCTATGGAAATTTTCTGTCTTTGAAATATATCTTCACTAAACATCTGGTTATCTTATCTAACCTACATGTACAATTTAATAACGTATAAAATATAGAGTAAATTAAATTAATTAACAAGTACACTGCAAGAATTTAAGTAGACTTTTATCAAATTGACATATAAAATGTAGTGTCACGGTATTAGCCGTCTAAGTGCATTTCTACAGGGGCCTCTTTGGGTGAGTGGTTCATCTACTATTGATAAGGTGGTCTGTCAACAATGAGATTGCTTGTTAGAGTCTCATGTGGGCAGGATGTACTCAACTTCAATCTTAATTGACAAGGATTGCCAGTTTTCCTACCAAAGGTCAGCGGTTCTCTCTGGGTACTCCGGCTTCCTCTCTCAATAAAAACTGGACGCCAATGATATAGTAGCAGCAAAATTGCTGAATGTGGCGGTAAACATCATTCAGACAAACAGACACATTTCTTAATATGGTAGCACATTATATTTGATGAAAAACACAAAAAGTTGAAAGTAATTGCAACTATGTACCCCAGTCTCTATGCAATGTGAATGAATGCAACTAAGGTAATGTAATTAAAAGTACATATCTCCAAAAACGTCTTCTACAATTTCACCATTGGAACATATTTTCTGACAAAACTTTAAACAACTTTATTACATCTTGAATTTTCGTAAAATATTGACATTACTTCTGTGATATTGTATTTGGTTTGTTATGAGGTACTTTATCAATGTGGCTCTTTGAAGTGCAGATCTATTCTTTTCTAAGTAAGCGTTTCTCCTCTTCCTGTGTCCAGGAAGTAGATAGCTTCGTTGGAGTAAGCGTAATAGTGTGGGCAGCTATCCTTATTGACTCTAACACAGAACTGGTACATGTCCACGGCTTCACATAGCGCGCTAATGGACTATCTTGAACAGAAAAGCATCAATGTGATACCATTGCCTTCCAAATCATCGGATGTGCAACCGATTGAACACTTGTGGGACCAGCTGGATAAACGTGTGCGCCAGCGTCAACTTGCCTCAGACACTCGATCAGCTCTGTCAAATGTTGCAACAAAAATGGCGAACAATTCCACGAAATAACGTTAGAACATTGACTGGCTCTATGATGTAGATGCAGAGCAGTATAGTTGTTAGTTCCAGATGGTCATACATGATACTAACTTTTAAACGTAGCCTGAAGTATTTATAACTGTGATAAACTGACTTTAATTCACCAATCTCAAGGGAATGGACTATAATTTGTTTCAATAAAAGCCATTTTACAAAATATATATTTAATATTGTAAAATCCAAAATACATCCACTCTAATCTATAAACATCTAGTATTCATTAGTTTTTGCAGAGTATATTTTATATCGTATTTTTCATTTCATGTACATACATGTCTATCAAAACCTCAAAATAGACTTTAGAAGTAATTCTGATAATCAAAAAACATATAAGATCATTTTTATTGCATTTTTTGTCGTATTTCTTGTTAAAGACAGTAAAGAAATTACAACGTTTTCATTGTGTAAAGCGCCCAATGCCAGTCGAACACACCGGTGCTATATTCAAAATCCAAAACTTGAGAGATAGATATATATACTTGTTTCACGGTTCGTTTTCAGTGTTTGGCTGACTAGTTGATTAGTTAGGACAGTTGATATTCACCCACTGGATTGAACGCACGGTATCTGAGAAGGTAAGTGCATAATTAATTTGTATAAACGCATACTTGAGTGTTTTAAACAGTAAACGTCTATGATATTTTTCTGTAAACATGCAGTTTGTGATATTATATTTGGGGGTTGAAATATTTTTTTTCATTATCGTATTGAGATATTGTAATTGTACAGCATATGATACCACTGGCGTGAGATTTTCTTTCTGAGCAAACACAGTTCAAAACGTTGTAAACAGTCAATTGTTGGTGCGTACTCATGCACAAAATAACATTTAATATGTATCGGGTTGTAGTACTGTGTGCATCAAACATTGTAACGGATTTATTGAGTTGTAGTACTTTTGTGTACAATAAGTTGATAGAATCTCCGGCACATCATATTATTTAACATTGATAGTTATGTACTATTTTGTCAGGTCAAAGTATAGATTGTAGCTTGGACGACGGAGTATAGATCGATTGGATGACGTAGTATAAGAGGTCGCTTAGAAGACGGGGTATAAGAATTGGCTTGGACGACGGAGTATAGGAGGTCGCAAGGAAGACGAAGTATAGGAAATCTAGAACCTTGTACATCTAGTACATAACCATACCTAAAGCGGTTATACTTGCTACGTGATAACATTAAATATTAGCTTGTATAAGACAAATAAAATGAAAAAAAAAGTAGAAAAACATTATAAAATTCGGATACAATATATAATTTGTTTAAGATTTACAAAGACTTAAATGGAAGTAATTCTGATAATTATAAAAAAACCTTAAACATAGCAATTTAGATCGCATTCGTGGTTGCGTTAATTGCTCAACACAGAAAAAATGTCAATGTCTTTTTAGTGATGTCAACTGGTTGTAGTATATTTATATATATATATATATGTATAGGACAACAAATCGAGTGGTTTCTTTCTGTTTAAAAAATGTGTAGTGTCGTTTTGTTTCTAAAATGTTCAAACGGAAAATTAAATATGCAAAGGTGATGAATGTTATAATGTATGTACTATTTCATCACTCTACCTGTAAAATGTCTTTTTGTTTATAAAAAAATATAAACCACGTTTATCGCATTGGTCATTTCACTTGTTGTTCAAGACCAAAAACAACTTACAAATATTCGAGCGATCTAACACTCGTAAATGCTTCATTTTCAATTGATGTCAGATGGTTGTAGCGTATATCTCTGAAAAAACAACAGGAAATGTACTTTTCATAGCTTCAGTGGTCTTTAAAAATAATTGTAAAGTCAGTTATTACTCAACATATTTCTAATTTTGTCACACTTGACTCAGTCTAAAGATTTCGCTGAAACATCTACTCTCACACCTAACTATCCCTAAAAGTATACTTGCCTTTATTATAACATTACAGTTCAAGGGGATACGTCAAACAATTAAAAAAAAACAAAAAATAATAATTATGAAGTTCGGATAAAAATCAATCGAAAATTATTAGAAAAATTAAAGAAAAATATTTAAAAGTTTTTAAAACAGATAGATAATAATAGCAGAAATGTATCCATTCATCTAAGTAATCTAATTAGATAATCTTTTAAACTAAGTATTCAACAAGTTACTTAATAGGAACTGTATGGAAAATGCATACGCACGTTTTATACAAGAAATAAACTTGTAAAAATGATTTAAATGTATGCTCGTTATTCGTTAATCGGTTAAAATATCAGAAATAATTCAAATAGTGTCTACAACGTGTTAAACCATTCGTGTCACATGTGCTATTGTAACTGATGTTCAATCCAGAAAATAACTTGTTTTAGATTTAAAAGACTAAAAAGAAAGTAAATCTGATAATTTAAAAAATAATGCATAGCAATTTGTATCACATTCTTGGTTGCGTTTGGTGCTTTAGTCGAAAAATTAATTTTAATGTTTTTAGATTAATAAAAAAACTGTTAATGTGTCATTTTTAAATGATGTCAACTGGTTGTAGTTTTTTAAATATTTTAAATAGCAACACACCAAGTGGTATCTTCCTGGTTAACAACTTTGCAATGTCGCTTTGTTTCCTAAATGTTACGAAAATTAAAAAATGTGGTAGTGATAAATCACTCGATCTGTAAAATGTCTTACCGATAACACAAAATATATAAAACCATTTTATTGCATTCGTAATTTCACTTGTTGTTCAAAACCGCATATAACTTACAGATGACTTAGCGATTAAATATAAATAGTAAGTAAACCGATTGAACTGCAAAGGCGGAAGTCAGTGACGATTACAAATCTGAATGAAGACAAACAAATGCATCATGAAATGGAAACAAAAAAAACCAGAAAGTGAGTAACCCGAACCAATAAAAACCATGGGTGCACTGAGATCACCCGGACAAGGAGTGCCTTCCTCTTTTTTTTTAGACACCAGTTACTCATTGTGATACATTGTGGACAAAGGTAAATCCGTGAAAAGAAAACTACCTATGATTTAGGGAAAAAGTCTGCTAGTATTTGAGTACCAGCATACATAGGTCTTCTCCACAATGCAATAATTTACAATATAACATAATGCTGGAGCATATTTTACATGATAGTACAATTAGTGTAATAAACTTCTTCAGCAACAAAAAATATATAAATAAACTGATTCACGTAAAGTAATAGATATTCAGGAAGTGAGGAATCTCCTAGATCCTCTAATGATATCAAACACGAATTTGAAAATATTTATATTCTCTTGTATTAAAAGGTGTGCATGGCCAGAGGTTAATAATTTAGAATTAATAACAATGTCATTAGGTAGCCATTAAAGTTTTTGATATAGTTTTGTCTAAGATTTGCATACAATGGACAATACAACTGATAGTGATCTACATCTTCACAATTAGAGCCAGACCGGCACGAGGGACTCGCTATTACATTAACATAACATAAATCATTCTTTAGAAAGGATGCTGAGTTGAGTCAAAACTATACTAAATGATGGAAGTCCTGTTAGAATTCTAGTCGCTTCGAGTTGCAATTGCTCCAATTTATTCGAGTTACTTGCGTATTCCAGTATGGGTCGAATATAGACTTAATACAACTGCTATAGGGTTTTGCAATTAAGAAGATATTTTAATTTTCGAAAAATTCCTAAATGCTTTCTTGCACTAGTAATTATATTATCATTATATCATTCCATAGTGTGACTCCTAAATGTCGATGGTTATTTTCTAGTGGGATAATTACACCGTTTAGGGAGAAACAAAGGTCGGGAAATTTACTATTTGATCATGATCTCAGTCTTGTCAGGGTAAATACCAAAGAGTGATACCAAAAGTATATTGATAACATGCCGACGGAACATGGCAAATATGTCGTTAATTAGAAAATCTAACATTTCACTGACTCGTAATTGCTCAATTTTCAAATGCTTTTAACTTGTTTTCCTTATAAATCTGAAAATTAAAACAAAGAACTGCACTTTTTAAGCTTTAGTGTTTTTTTTTAAAATGATTGCAAAATGAGTTATTACTCCACAAATTTCTACTAAATTCATAACTGGTTGTATAAAAAATTAAAGATTTCGTTGAAACAGCCACATGTACCCTAGATATTTGGATATAAATCGATAGTAAATAATTTTTTTAAAATACAGATGAACAGTTATAAGAAAAAATATTTATTCCAAAATGTATTCAATCATCTATAGTAATCTAAGTTATTCTATTTTCTGTTTGTGCTAAATGTTTTAGATGTGATATAACATGGACGACCATCCAATTAGACGAGTCGATTTTTGATATCATTGTTTCATATCACATAGTGCAGGGTACGGCAACATAAATAATCGGTCAGAAAAACTGCATAATCATAAGATAATATTAATTTCACATACAAGTTTTACTTCAAGGTTGCTATAACCTAGAAAAAAGGCAAACAAACCCCAATGAACAATTAGCCGAATACCACACAACGATAAACAATCTTGAATAAGACCAACATGCACAGCATTAAACAAAAACATAAAACCTTAACGCAAAATAAGTTACCGAACCAAATATAAACCATTGGTACACTCAAGCACTCAGAAAGACTAAGTATTGCCTGTGGTTAATGAGACATGCGTCGTATTACTTATTTATCAGTGGTCGTTCATGTCACAATTGTGATGTTTCTATCGGCATGCATTTTTCTATCGCAATACTTGTTAAAAACATCGCGATATTTGTTAAAAGCATCGCGATACTTATTACAAGCATCGCGATACTTATTACAAGCATCGCGATACTTATTGTAACCATCAAGATACTTGTTAACAGGATCGCGATGGAAAAAACTTCATGCATAGTGGAAAAAGGTATGAATATGGGAGTTCCAGATAAAAGTGTATAAAATGTCATTAATATTTTTTAAATTTTCTGCTTTAGGATTTGGCAGTGAAGTAAACGAATGATTAATATAAGAGTTTTAATGACTGTTATCTTTCCAATTACAGTCAGGTTTCTCTTGGACCACTTATTTATAACATTTTTGATGTACAAAATCTTCTCCTCATAGTTTGAATTAACCATTCTATCTAACTCAATATCAACACAGATTACAAACAGTTTAAAGTCTGTTTTACCATAAGATAAGTTTTTGTCCGCATACAATATATCATTACTATACCTCCTACTTTCAACCATATAACTTGTGTTTTATGAAGGTAATAATTTAAGCCTGACAATTTTGAGAACCAATCAAGTTCATATAAAGCTTCCCTTAAAGATCTCTCGCTGCCATTCAATATTAAAGATGTATCATCTGCAAACTGGGACAACTTGTGATTAACTTGAGTTATATCAATACCCGTAATATTTTCATTTCCCCAAACTTTAATTCCTAAAATTTCTGCATATAAAATAAAAAGATAAGGTGATAAAGGATCACCTTGTCTACAACCACGCCCAATATTAAAAGAACTTGACAAATTTCCTCGCTGAATAACAGCAGAGATTATCTTATTATAAAATATTCGTAATATTACGTAATATGATAGTCATAAAAAATAAAACACCCTGACATAGGTAATAAATCTTATTTCGTGTAATTCATCTCGGATTAGTATACGGAAGAAGATCACCTTGCATTTCGACGACTTGTTTTAGTATTGATTCGATGCAGAGATCATTTTGACATTTACTGTCTTTAAGGATAGAAGAAAGACAAAACTGATATAGATTGTTTAATTTCAGATTTCGCGGTTTATATAAAAACGACTGCACACGACATGTTTCGTCTGTCACTAATATTAAATGCAAATGACTGCGAGCGCTTTGTCTGTCTTAGGAAAATTTTGCATGTCAGAGATATTTTCCCGTTGACTCAAAAAAATCGTCTGTTGCTACGGTGCGTGCGTTGTATCAGTCAAACAATGTCTGACAATGACATTTTTGTTGTTGTATCAGTCTCATTTCGACTGTTACAACGGCGTTAACGTTGATGTCACGCTTAGTACATTGGTAAACCACTCCCGTTTTCTAAGTTTATTCAAGCGTGAATTATATGGCCAACCCTACAGAATTTTGACAGTAAAAGGATCTCATCGTGTTGTACATGTGTATCAAGATTTATGAATTCATAAAAATGCTTTTACGCAAAGGTAAGCGTGAATAATTGGGTGCGACCTTACAGAATATTGTCAGTGATGAGATGTTATCATGTTGTAACAGTGTATCAAGTTTCATGAAGATGTAAAGTCATAATTCAACGCAAATGTAAACCTAATATGGGAAGGACGAGCGACGAAAGAAATACGAACAGAAGAACAGACCGATAATCTATATGTCTCCAACTTTCATGGATGGGACTTAAACATGTTTGTTTGTCACAGACTTTTCTCAGATGTATCAGACAAAGTACGACTGTCATAACCCCGGGATCGTTGTTACAGATGTAACCTACACCATTTATGTTAAATAAAAGAAAATTGTAAATAAATGAATTATACTGGATTCACAAACAAATAGACAGACGATAGTGTTTTTTAAAAGAGCTTTAAATAAAATATAATTATTCAATTAAAATTAGCTACTAATGCGCATATGTGTTTTAATTACTGTTTAATAAAAATGGTTTACACTATTTTATAACTGATTTAAAGAATCCGTACTTGGTGTTTGATCACGCAAACTTAAACAATATTCATTTTATTCTTTTTACGAACACAAGAGAAATTTGAATATGCATGAAAAGAGACTGGATCAAATCTCGCTGATTTCCACTGAAGGGATCATATCGTGGATTGTATTTAGATTTATATCTTGAGTTCGAAAACGGGTGCTATTTAAACTCAGAAATATACGAAAGTCTGAAGACCTTTACCCAACTTTCCCATTATAAATTCCCCGTTCTGTGTAGTACTGTTCCTGCAGCACCAGCAGCTGACGGTGTATATTCCGGTCTTGAAATATCCACAGAATGTGTGGTCGCCATAATGAATTGAATGATCGATATTTATAAAGTATCTAACAATTGATGACGGATATTCTTTTGCAAGTAACTGGTCTTTTTCATTTTATTGTTTACATAGATTTTGACCATAAATAGCACAACGTGTCAATAATGAAGCAAGATAAGTCCACCCTTATAGAGCATCTTCTATTACCCAGCTTTCGGTTCTTGTGGCTTACTTGTTAGTAGTGGGTTTTTATGTTTATTTAGAAAATTATCAAAATATATTGAATATTGAATCAATAACTGACCCAGAATGCCGTAACAATAATTCGAAAATTTATTGTTACTTTTAATTCAAAAATATTAAGCCAACATTATAGATAAAGAAACAGAATTTAATTAATTACAACTGCAAAACATGTTAAGGACTATCTGTAAATCTTCTTTGACACGTCCTTGTATTTTACGATGCATGTAACATGCCTCTGATCAAAGAGACAAGACCAAAATACTAAATAAAATTAATATTGCATTCAAGGTTTTCCATTCGTTTTGGTATATTTTACCAATTCGGAATATTTTCAAAACGTTTTTAGTTATAAAGAACACATAGGAATTAAAGAAATAAATGAATTAAGCATTCTACAAGTTTACCAAGAAACTAATTCCTAAATTATTACACTTTCTGTAGGTATATACATCAAGTTCTCCAGAACCGCTGTGATCAAGTCTGTAAAATAACTTTTTTTACAATTAAGGAGTTTTCAGACATAGAACTTAAGGTTTTATTATTAATTTCTGTACAATACATAGTGCTTCATCAGTGGCAAATCCGGCATAGGAGGGGTGCGTGGGACCCCTTACCAAAAAGCATTGTCAATTATCCTCTGTCTTCCTATTTTAAAAATAAAGCATGTGCCCTTTGAGGCCACCATTATGATAAATCCTGCATTCGCCACTGCTGATCATATCGTAAAGTGTTTTTTTTTATTTGTGAGTTAAAAATTTAATAGAAAAAATATTCGATGTTTACATCTGTGTATAATATCTATAGGTGTAATTTGCATAGATCTGGTTTCACATATATCACTTTATCGATTCAAACCTAACTATTTAAGTATTATTATTTGCAAGTGGTATGAACACAGAATAATTTTTTGTGAGATCTTCGATTTATGCTCTCTGTTTAATAGAATCTTTGAGCTATCCGTTTAAATGTTGAGAAGTTTTGGATTTATATATTAATGTATTCCATAGATATAGACTATCAATATAACGATTAATGGGGTATAATGCAAATAAAATGAGTCTAAAGGAGATCATTATGACACACAAAACAACATGTTGCGGATATTTCATGCTTTAATAACCAAAATCTAAAGTAATGCTCATCAGCATTTAACTGGTTTTTATTTAGAAGCTAATCATTTATTACTCATTCAAACCTATCGACTACATGCATCATTTTATTTTGACATAATAGTATCACCTCTCAATTCATCCAGACGCACATTGCTTATTACTCTGTACATAAAAACAAAGTTATTTTTTGGATTTTGTTCTTCAATTTTACTATTAAAATTTTTCAGCATCATGTGCGGTATTGTCCGTTCCCAATCCTTTAGCGTGAGAAGAGCAATATTCTACCTCGTTAAGACAAAATTACAAACAAGCGAAAAATATTAGCGTTTGTTGAAAGTCGATGCATTTTCTGAAGATTATGTATTTCGTTTCACAAAACGTAAATAATCTATAAATATTTAATACCTTTTCTATTTTTAACAACTATATATATGCTTTACATACATATTTGTATTTCATTATTTCATTTATTTATTATTATTAAGTCCGAATTGTATCTGTGAGCGTTGTGTACTACTTAATTATTGGCAGGAAATATCTTTATTATGATAATTACCTATAGGAAAAGGTGCCAAAAAAAAACGACCGAACAACAAGAGCTTATAAAGCTCACAAATCATGATTTAAACAAACATATACAACACGAAACAAAACCCAAAACCGAAACAGAAAGTGAGTGAACTTATCCCATGCAGTGTTTCCCTCAAATTAGACGGTCATATCTAAGAAAATGTCAAATCCAGGAATACATGTAGGAAAGATTACCTACGACTCAAAGAAAGTGTCCCATCGTACTTGGAGGGATTTCCCATAACGATAAAATAAGTTAGAGGTGACGGCCATAGAACATATGAAAGGATAACAGCAACCTACAAAATGTAGGTACAACAAACCATTTTGTGTAGCTCAGTACATGTATTTTACAGCAGTGACCCGTTTAACAATCGCAATACCGATCACAGGATCAAACATTGCGTATAAATGGTGAATATATATGCCGTAACTGTTGTAACTGAAGTAGACAAATGGAAAATTGAAGTCATCACGTTGGTCGTAGAATCTAGTTGTAGTTTTCTCGAGTCTATTTCTAGAATTAGGGCTAGGTAAGAGGTCGACTTAAATGGTGCTGTCTTTAATTTCAATCTTCGCTATTTGCACTGTTCAGGGACAAGACATCATCAATAAAGCGGAATGTAAAATTCAAGGTGTGGGTCAATGTCTTTTGGTTCTTTTTCAGTATGCCGTCTGGAAACAAAGCCCCATAAGCGTACAAAGGCAACGCGGGAAAATGTTTTCTAAATATGGGAAATATTTTGTCAATTAGAAAATCCAACATTTGACAGTTTAAACTTCAGTGTATTTACTGTCAAAGTATTTATATATTTATATCGTCTTCTCATTCCAATTTTCTTAGAAAAGCAGCGTTTAATAAGATCTTTAAGCCTGGTTTTAAGCTGCCTATTGGAGTAAGGCGTGTAGAAATCAATTCAGACCTTAAGAATTTTATCAGTTCTTTTAAATACACATTTCAATTATGCCTCTTCTGGTATAACAAGTGTCACTGTGTATTTTTGAAGCACTGTTTTTTTTCGTTAAAATCGGGAATTTTGATAGAAGCTTGCTCGCAAACAAACAAATCGTAGTATAAAACGCTGTTTGTATGGATTTTTGTGAAGTTTTGGAATCAAATACAATGAGAGTGGAGATCAAAATCTTTGACTGGTATGGACATCAAGGGATGCCAAAAATGATTTGTGATTGCCAGAATCTCCTCTTTGACAGCGCTGAAGATGTGTAAGTAGGATTCCGAAGTTAACTTTCCATTCCTAAATATATCATCCAACACTCTGCATAATGTTTCTTGCAGATAAAATGATGTTGTTATCTGCCTCTACTAGCATATTTATTATGACTATTGGACTTAGAAACGTAAAGATTTATGAAAACTGATGATGCTTTCTTTGCTCATCGATCTTCTAAATCGATCGAGTTTTATTTGAATCAATGACCTCAAGGCCTTTACTCATTCAGACAAAACATCAACATCCTGGTCTCCTGGTATTTCAAACTTTCTAGCATAGTCCCCTTTTGAACTCATAAATAATTTTACTGTTGTAATTCCAGATGATTGATTTAGGTTCAAGGTATTTCGCTCCTTTTGACCAAGTATTAAGGAGACTTTCATTTGTCAACGATGTTCAGATCTGCAGTTACCACGTGACCTGAATGACTGAATATGAAAGGGGAATTGTGGCAAGAGCAGTGAGAAGGTTTGGCTTTGATGTTATTGATCAAAAGATCATGCAATACACGTTTGTAATTGAAGTTACTGGATGCAAAGGGTAGTATAAGTATAAGATATTATCGGTACGGATTTTTTTTAAGAATAGTGCCATTCTGGAACTGACAGACTTTTGATGCAAGATATTTTAAAGATGGATAGCATCTACGCTTGTAAGCAATAGATAGAGAAAGAAAGGAACGTGGTTCTTGTTCATCTTTGTGTGTGTAAATCGGTTTGAACAATATGTGATATTCACTCTGAAATAATTGCTACTAACTTATATAGGGTGAAAGCAGGGTCTGTTACAGATGACTGTAGACATTCCTTGTTAAGAGAATGCAGTGCATTGATTATAATGGAATACAGTTTAATCCGATTATAATGAAATCCTATAAGGATTTAAAAGCAGCAGTAATTGGGTTTAAATTACAGACCTCCTAGGGTCTTCACTAATCAACTTCAATTTATTTTAATGACCTTCAAAGATCAAAATCGTTTTTTTTTACAACTAAGAGATTTTTTATTTCGAAACTTGCTTGTTACAAAAGATCTTCACAGTCCAAGCTTCTGTGAAGAACCCCTGTGAAAAATCTTTCTAACTATCCAGGGCATAGCTAGAATATATGTCAATAACATAATTATAATAAACTACGATATTCGTTCTAGATATTTCTGAACATTTTTAAATAAAAATTTACCTAATAACCCTTTATTATTACGTATTACTGTTAGTAATTCTTTCACAAATATATCAAAGCAATTTACATATTTTCTTTTTTGCTCGGATACATAATATATCTTATAGATTGTAAATCCTAGAATCGATTAGAAATAATTAAAATCATCATAATTTTTATCACATATCTTGTACCCAAATACAAGGTGCACAAGTGAGACCTTGGTATCATAATTAACAGCTCTAAGAAGTTCATCAACCTGTTCCCAAAAGTGCTTTAGATAATCGCATAACAAGAAATAATGCATGTAGTCTTCATCAACGTTGCATGCATTACATTTATTATCTCTACTCATTTGCCATTTTTTAAGTAACATTTTTGTTTTTGTTTGTTTGTTTGAATGGTGTTTTAACGCCACTTTCAGCAATTTTTCAGCTATATCATGGCGTCCAGTTTTTATTGGGGAGGAAGCGGAGTACCCGCAGAGAACCCCCGACCTGCGGTAGGAAAACTGGCAATCCTTGTCAATTAAGATTGGGGTCGAGTACACCCTGCCTGCAGTGAAAATCGAACCCGCAATCTCAGTGTTGACAGACCACGTGATCAATAGTAGACGAACTACCTTAACCACTCGGCCACCGAGGCCCCAGTAACATTTTTGTGGGAAGAACATTGAATAAGCTTCCATCTCAAATTTTAATTTTATTTTCCTGAATAATTTTCAAAAATAAGTCTAAAATATTGTTCTTTTTATGCCGTTCTGTTAGGTCAAATACCTTTATCCATGTATTTATTCCAATAGGTTCAGAAACCTTTTGGAAACCATTGTTTGGTAAAAGGATTTTTTTGTCAAGTCGACTACTTTAATATTTATATCTTTCCATCTTAAGTTCTGTTGTATATTTAATGTAGTTTTTACAGAATCTTCAGATTTAAGAATTAGAAGCCATGATTTTGGAATGGCTAGTTTCATTGTGCTTAGCTCTGTAATCCAGTTATTTTTATTATTTAGTTTCTGTAATATAAAGGCTTCAGATATATTTCCGTTTCCATCGATTATGTCATTAATACCGCTATCGATCCAATTCTTAAAGATAAGACATTTATTATCAAATTTAATCATTTTGTTCCCCAATATAATCTGTTTTCTAATATCTGCAATATATTTTAAATATTCCTGTCGTATCTCCCGTCGCCTGTTGTTAACCAACAAGTTATAACTTCTACATAGACTTTTGGAATTTTTTCAATATCTTTTAGAGATTTAACTTCATCTAAATTCATGTGAAAAATTAATACGTTTTTTCAAAACATTCCTAAATATATTTTGGGAATAATTGTCCATTTGGCTTCATCGGGAGTCAAAAGTCTTGATACCCAAGATGCTCGTAGCGATTTAAAATAACTATCAAAGTCGATCATGTTTAAGCCTCCATCTTCATATGTCCCAATTACAGTATTTCTCTTGACTTTGTCATTTTGTCCTCCCCAAACTAACCTGAAACAGCATCTCTCGATTTCTTTTATATATTTATTAGGAATACATACTAAAGTGGCACAGAAAGTAAATATCGGAAGTACTAAAGATTTGATAATAAGTATTTTACCAACCATTGTCAATTTTCTTTTCTCCCACGATTTTAACAAGTTTTTCATCTTTTCAATTTTAGGTTCCCAATTTAAACGCTCGCATTCGTCTTTATTATGTCCAAAATATATACCGAGAGCTTTATTAGGCTCATCTGTCCATTTAATATCTTTAATTTTATCTTTACAGTTTATTTAATTTTCCAATCCAAATTCCTTCCGTTTTATTACGATTTAGCTTTAACCCGGAAAATGACCCAAAAATTTCAATTTCATTCATCGATCTCGATATATCATCTCTAGAACTACAAAACAATGTTGTATCGTCCGCAAGGTGCGAAATCCTAATACAATGTGATTTTTTATCTAATGTAACTTTTATACCCTTAATATCTTTTGAGCTTCTTATTCTTAGTGCCACGATTTCAACAGACAAAACAAAAAGTAAAGCGGACAATGGACATTCTTGTCGAATGCCTCTGGTATTCTTAAATACATTAGATATCCAACCGTTTTTAATTATACAGGATTGTATTTCATTATACAAAGTTTCAACCCAAGATATAAAAGATTCATTGAACCCATAGTGTTTTAAAACATTTATCATTAACGCCCATTCTAAAGAATTGAAGGCCTTTGTAAAGTCTACGAATATAATTGCCCCGTTGATTCCGTATTTATCGGCATAATCAATTATATCCTGGATTAGTCTCAAATTGAAACCTGTTTGTTGTCTTCATTTGCTAATTTGGAAGAACAAATTTCAGACGCTGGGCTTAAACATGTGATAGAATCTTTAAATCTACATTAAGTAAGGAGATTGGTCTATAGTTATCTAAGTTTGTCGGATCAGTTGTCTTAAAAATCAGTGATAAAACGCTAGTGCGTTGAGAATACGAAAGTAGCCTTTCTTTCCCCCCTTTATTTAAAACATTGACAAGTATTGTATTCAGTTTTCCCCAAAATGCCCTAAAAAACTCTAACGTTATTCCATCTAATCCTGGAGATTTATTCAGCTTCATATTAGCTAAAGCTTTTATACGTTCTTCCACTGTTATCTCTCCATCGCAGGTTTCAAATTCTTCGGACGAAATATTATTCTCCTTTTCACTATTATAAATATATTCTTTTAATAATATATTATCGGGATGTCTTGATGAGTATAATTTTTTAAAATAGTCTCTTATTGTATCAATGATTTCACTCTGATCAGTAGCTATATCACCGTTTTGTTTCTTGATTTTATTTATAGATTTTTTAGCTTGTCTCTTTTTTCTAACCCAAGGAAAAAAGAATTATTTTTTTCGCCCATTTCTATCCACTTTTCTCTCGAACAGATTTGCGCCCCCCTTTCTTTTTCGACGTACAAAAGTTCAAATTTAGTTTCGAGGTCATTTATTTTTTTTGGATAACTTTTGATCATCGCTGCAAAGTTTATCATAAACTTTCAGACATTGTTCCAATTCTGTCTCTAATGTTTTTGTTACCACCCTTGTTTCTTTTGATTTATTCTTGCAGTACAATATTGTTAGCTCCATTATTTCAGTTTTCATGCTATCCCACAATAACCTTAAATCATATTTACTGTTACTAATTTTAAAGGAGTATCGATCAATAAGATCATTGATCATATTTTGGTATTCTATATTGTTTAATATTGATTGATTTAATTTCCCAAACACCTTTCCCCTCTCTGATGAACCAGTATTAATAGACAGACACACACCTTGGTGGTCAGTTGATTTAATAACTGCTGGCTTAATTTTACAAGTTTCTACTAAAGATACATATTCTTTTCCAATTAGAAGATCAATTCTACTTGCACTTGTTCCGTCTTTCCTTCTCCAGGTAAACTGTTGTATATTCTTATTTTGAGACCTCCAAACATCTATCAGATCATTTTCTGTGATTAAATTTTTTAAACTATTGACTGGTTCGCTAAATTTTGTATTTACTTTATGTTTTCTATCTATTCTTGTTAGGGCTTCGATAAAATCTCCCCCAATTAACAGTATACCTACACTATGTTTTTAATGAAGCTATTAACTTTTTTGAAAAAGGTGTTACGTTCAGTTCTGCAATTAGGTGCATAAATGTTTGCTAAAGAAAAAAACAAGTTCACCTATTTCAATATTCAGTAACATAATACGACCGTTTTCATCAGTATGTTGGTCAATGAGTTTATAGTCAATAGATTTCATTAGTAAAATTGCAACTAGAAGTAGATCCGTTATTACAGTATATGAAAAAATCATCGTTATTATTAAATTTATCTCGTAGCTCCTTATCAAAATGTGTTTCTTGAAGAAACCCTATTGTGACCCTAGTATTCTTAAGCCATTCTAAAACCTTATAGTATTTATCCTTATTTCTTATTCCGTTTACATTTAACGTACAATGTACATAGATTTATTATATTTTTTGTTTCATTTTGATGGGTGAAAATATGCAGACATAGACATAGACAAACACATACATAATAAATAAATAAAACAATGACATTATCATAACATAAAAACTCAACATACTGTTTTCTAATATAGTTCCTGCAATAAGGCATTGTTTTGACACCAGAAAAGTTGTGAAAATAATATATATACACGATTTTTTACAACTGACGTGTAGTACATATTGATAAAAGTACATTGACGTAACCTTGACATATATTGGAATAGTCCACTTTGTTAAATTTATGTATTCCGTGTGGTAATCGGGTTCCGATATAATGGGCTTATTTTTCGAAAAGAATATGTGAGTAAGTGACAATCACGTTGACCAAGTTAATATCAAATAGATTATTAAGGACTTGTTTGTTTCTGTTGTGTATTCAACTTCAAATGAAATTATAAAGAGAAGAAAACCCTGATTTAGATCGATCCGTGACATGGAATATACAGGTTGTAGAATACCCGTAAGTAAAATTATTATTGCATCTCCTCTGCGAGAGGAAGCTATTTCTAAATCCATATAGTATTTATCCTTATTTCTTATTCCGTTTACATTTAAAGTACAAAGATTTATTATATTTTTTGTTTCATTTTGATGTGTGAGAGAATGCAGACATAGACAAAGACAAACACATGCATAATAAATAAATAAAACAATGACATTATCATAACAACTCAACATACTGTTTTCTAATATAGTTCCAACAATAAGGCATTGTCTGGACACCAGAAAAGTTGCGAAAATAATATATATACACGATTTGTTTAAAACTGACGTGTAGTACATATTGATAAAAGTACATTGACGTAACCTTGACATATATTGGAATAGTCCACTTTGTTAAATTTGTGTATTCCGTGTGGTAATCGGGTTCCGATATGATTGGCTTATTTTTCGAAAAGAATATGTGAGTAAGTGACAAACACGTTAACCAAGTTAATATCAAATAGATAATTAAGGATTTGTTTGTTCCTGTTATGTATTCAACTTCAAATGAAGTTAGATTATGAAGAAAACCTTGATTTAGATCGATCCGCAACATGGAGTATAAAGGTGCTAGGATATAAATACACAGTACCCATAAAGTTGTATAAATATACTTCAAATGCACAAAATAAACTATTTCTTTTAGGATTTGGCATGTAGTGAATATATTGCTTTAAAAAACCATGTTACTTGTTTGGATAGGCGGTGTATAAATAGTTACATGTTGATCAAAATCTTAGCGTAAGTGGTGTCCAAGTTATCAAAGATTGTTAAATACATGTAAAATATGCCAAGTTTTCAGAATTCTTATTTAAGGAGTTGTGGTGTATTGGCATTATGTCATCGTCACGTAAATATGGCGAATATGAAAATGTCTCCTTAATGGTTTTCGAAATCTATATTCATCCATTCGATAACGGATAACGTCCGAAATACACTGACATTGTAAATACGATCACTGAAATTTTTGATACTAATAAGATATGGCTAATACACATTTGTTTTTAATTTACTTATCAAGATTTTTTGTAGTTATTTTTTTCATAAACGTTTGTCCTTTTATTTCAAATTATACTGGTTTGTCATTCAGTTAGTTGTAAAGCGTAAAACATGATAGATATTCATGAAAACTCTCCACGCCCATGTGTGAAAATGACAGTTTGTTAGGTTTATTTCTATAATTAAATGTTCAAATGGAATTAGAAGTTTTTTAATTAAGGGTTTTTATACATCAAAAAGCAAATATTCAGTTTACATAGAAACACAAAATCAATGTTTAATTACACTCAAATTTTTCCTTTGAAACTAACAAAATATTAACATTGTCCAATGCCTCTACTTGGTATAGTAGTAGAATCATTTATCTTTTCTGATTTGCAAATGAATTATGAATTAAGAAGATAACATATTTTCTTTTGTGCTATTTTTAGCACAAATGTTTTAAACAATACTTAGGAATAAGTACATGTATGTAAACCGGAAACCACAAAACGGCAATAAGCTAAATATAATACTTTAACAGTACGTTTACTATGTTAAATACAAGAAGAAAAAATGTAAGCCTACATTTCTTATTATAATGTTGGATGCTTGCTACAAATTTATTTGTTTTTTGGCATAATAACATGCATATAAAACCTTATTATTACCACAATACTTACATCCATGTTGTGTTTACGGGGAAATCCTTTGGAAAAGATGTCAATTTACGACCAGTACAATTTGAAACAAGGTGTTTGTAGAATCCGTCATCTTTATAACAAATACATTTCTCTGGACAACAAACAACCACATCAAGCACAAATATGGCAACTATTATAACTGCCACAATCATATTATTCATGGTCATGTCTATCTGCAATGACAAAAAGCTGAAATAAGACTCTAATGGGACACTTCTATTTAGAAAAGCAGATGTGCATTGAGCCAACGCGTACACTGCTGTCTTCTGGAATTGCACTAACAATATACAAATTTGCATTATACGTTGTGGAAAAGAACGTATTAAATGTTTTAAATTCTTTTATCATTAGCTTGTGTAAATGAATATCCTTTTGTATCCGTGCAGTTGACCTTGATGTATTGATTGAAAAAGTGGAGGTAAACCGCTTGTAGTGTCATTTTAAAAGTATAAATAGAACCAGGGATTACACAAATGACATGTCATAATGTGACTGACTTTGTTGAATACTTGTACATTAAAAACCTCTTTTACACACTAACAATAAGTCACTGTCAGGCATTTTTCATATCATCCATACTATCGTTTGCCCGTTTTAAGGTAAAGAGGTCGATATATTAATTTTAAGAAAATGACAGGTTATAATGCAGGAATTAATTTGTTTAATCTGTATTTGTTATATTTTAAGTTGTTTTCTAACTATGAAGAAAACATCAATCAAAATGCAGCAATAATGCGTGATGTTGCTGTATCTGAAAACATTTTGTTTCTATGATACAAGTAGCTACTAACGTTTGCTGAAAATGGCGGTAAACCCCATTCAAAAGAAACGAAAAACATGTTCATGATCCTTTACATATCGGCTCATGTACTAACAAAACATCATATTAGGCAACCCGGCGTCATTATTGTATGTTTCGTCTCTTTAAATTCAACATATTTAAATATACAGAATCCAGCAAGTGTCATGGTGAGGTTCTTCATAATAAAACAATTTGGATTAAAATGTAGGTGCATGTAAAGGTGTTCAAAATTGAAGCAACTGAAGAATAATCAGCAACCGAAGCGAAATTGTATCGATTTTCGGTAATTGTTACACGGCTTTGTATAATCAGCAAGATCGGCATGCATGGGTCTGGTGAGTCTTTACTGTCTACAAATAAATAAAGAATACACAATGATGTTTGGCAGCGATGATTGTTATCTTGGTCTCAACGGCTTTGTAAAAAGAGCCAAACACATAATTAATTAGTTTATTTGTGATAACAGTGAGTAAGTTTGGTCAAATAAACCTTAACAGTTGATAAACTGGGTTAGACAAGTTGTTATAATAAATTATCCACGTCATGATAACGATTAAGCTTAATAAATACAGTGACTTAAAAAGAAAACACATTAATCATTACACTGTCTCCATATAAATTTATGTGCGCTTGGTCTGCGAGAATCTGTGACTAGAAATAATGTAAGCTGCGTGAAAAGAGCAGCAATGGGTTATTTACATGAAGTCACTGATACGATCATAGCGGAAGTAGAAATTGCCAAAATACAGAAGATTAGGAGGGTAAGTGACAATCTATCAAAGCATTTACAGCTGAGAAGTCATAATTATAAATTATTACCAGCATGTTTAAGTACCTTGATTGGTCAATGTCCGCACTTTATAATTATGAGGTCTGATGAACTTTTCTTTCAAAATTTTAATAACGATCACGAATATACAAAATTTTGACACTTTTTACATATCACGTTTGAAATCTAGCTTACCAGCAACTGCCCACAATCAAATCCACAAACAAATACTAAAACATAATCTGCCTTTAACAACTCGATGTGAAAACATACAAATCCTGTTCAATATATAAACACTTAAACAATAAAACACTTGTATTACTTTTATACAGAACATGAGCAACATCACTTAAAAATATTTTAAGGAAGTATCTTACGGATATGCATTGTAAACAAAAACACTCCATGATATTTATGTAACAATGCTTGGCCTTATTGTCATAGAACTTGTTAAAATATTATGTTTGACAACAAGAGAAGGTACGAGACAATATTATATTGATCTGAATGAAAAAGAATCAAAGATACCAAGGAGTATCTATAGAACAATAAGTAGAGACAAAACAGTGGTAAAACAAAAGAGAGGACGACAACGAAACAGAGAGACACACATAACAAAACCAAAACCCGAGTGACAAGAACCCTAGAACCCTACTTAAAACCAAGGATGAGTCCAGCTGAGAAGTATAATCGTGGCACCTGTCGTATCAGTCAGGTTAAAATTTGGTAAAGCCTGTGGTAGTCATAATCCAGTAAGAAAGAGTGAATGGGGTTACGACAAACGAAACGAATCAATGTTAATTTGTGACACAGATATTCTGTAACGGTCAACTCAGTCATGATGGCGACCATAATATTTTTTAAGTGATGACTTCATTTAAAATGTACAAAACTTACGATTTACTTCCATCATGGTACTAAACAAGTTCATTGATTGCCATAAAGCACGAGTCATATCTCGAAAGCCAACTCATGTTTGTATTTTAGTCTATAACGTAAATACTTACCTAAAACAATTGTGTGGAGCGAGAAGGAATGAGCGAAAAGACAACACCTTTTTATCACTAGTTGACGAATACATGGGCTTTCCCCAAAGTGCATGAAATTTACTCTTTGTTTTGTAAACCGACAACGTTTAAGTCGTTTAGGACATTAATGGTGGTGTTGTAAAATATGATAGCCTCCTGCGATGAGGTATAAAGAAATTGAACAAAGTTAACATTTGAATGTTATTATCATTTATTATTTATTATGAAAATATCAGTAATATCATACATAATCCAGAGATGAGAAGTCTTCACGCCAAACCACTTATTCTGGTTTTCCTGGTCTAAAAATAGGGCCCTAAAATATAATTTGTTTATGTTTCGCCACCATTTGTTGCGAAAGTACAAAAACGTGATTATAGACGCTGGGTGATCAAGACTAAGTGGGCGGACAGACTATACGCAACTACATTCAAAATTGACAAGGATTGCTAGTGTTAGTGCCAAAAGTCGGGTAGTTTTTAAGGGTACTTAAGCGCTTAACCCCCCGATGGTGTTGTAAAATATGGCTCCCTCCTACGACGAAGTAAACAAAAATTGAACACAATTGACATTTTAATTTTATTGTTATCATTTATTATAAATTATGTACAATCGACATAATCAAGAGATATCACGCTTTTGCGCCTGTTTTTAGGTGTTGACACCTTTTCTGCTTTTACTGGTCTAAAATAGAATTGTTGATGTTGTGTAGCAACCATTTGTAGACAAATTATAACAATGTGGTAACAGACGCAACTTTATACATTTTGGTGAGACTGTGATTGCGGGAAGGTTATCCGTAAATCTAATTTAAAAACACAAGCATTGCCACTTTTCCTACGCCATTCAAACAAACAAACAATCAACATTTATTTTTATTTATTTATTTAATTTATTATATAATTTTTTTTTAAGAATTGAAGCAAATCTTGCTCATAAATAGGATTTAATTTTGCAAGACGGGGTCTGTGATGTCTTACGTTTATAGGTTGACTTTCAAGTGATGCTATGGATCTAAGTGATAAATCTTAATGACATTTATATCATGAACAAACAGTATGCCACATTTCAATGACCTTGACCAGTGATGTTATATTTATACATATATTACTCATACACAATAAGCATTAATAATAATGAACCACTTAATATGCATACAAATGAATAAAACGTCAAAATATGACTTTGACCTTTCACGGAGTACCTTGACCATCCTGAATGCCAACAATGATCAACATTGAAAATCTTGTCAAAATAGTGGTCGAGATTAATAGGTTCTTTCATACGTTTTTGGGAAAGACCGGTTGATCTTTCACGAGTGATAGAAATTTTATGTCTTTTCGCGAGTGGAGCGCAGCGGAACGAGCCAAAAGACATAAAAATTTCTATCACGAGTGAAAGTTCACACGGACTTTCCCAAAAACGTATGAAAGTACCTATTTCTTCCGTAAACCAACAACTTTCACATCGCTATAACATATAGACTCTCCATTGTTTTAGACTCCATTGTCTCTGACGTCCAATCAGAACGCCGGAAACAAGAACGTCACAGAAGAACGTTGTTGTGCTTCAATAACAACGTTCTTGTTTCTTGCGTTTTGATTGGATGACGCAGCAAGTACAGATGTGTGCGCGTGAGCTCATCTGTACTGGGTCATCTGTACCAGAAATCGGCCATTTACGGAAGAAATTGCTACTTATAAAAATACCACAAATTAGAAGATGACTTGACCTTGTATCTATTTTCAAGGTCATGGATCATATTGGTCTTTGTTGAAGACCCCCATGCATCTACTATCAATAGTTAATAAGTTATGAATGAAAAACTCAAAATTAATGGTTGTAATGGGAGATAGTTCCGATAAGATGAGGTAAAATCCTTTCCGTGCAAACAGAAAAAAGTTTAGCCTTTACGAGGCCAACATTTTACCAATTATAAGTTATTGGCTATCTTTTACCGTTTCATCGGAGTATAGGTGACAAGACAAAATCTAGAACGTGACCTTGAATTTTGACCATGTGTCCATTTTCAAGTTCAATGTCAAAGATTATTAACATTGAAGGTCACATGTCAATATCTTTTATAGTTACAGAAATACTGCAATTCAAAAAAAATATTTCTTTGATCCAGGAGAGAAAACTCAATTTTAAAAATGACAATTCAAGACCTTAATACGATCTACATTCCGGTAACGGTTTCACCATTCCATCTATGATGGTTAAGGAAGAGATCCGCGCACAACACAAGGTACAAAGTTTAAATGTGACCTTGACTTTTGATCTTGTGAACTTTTTCAAGGTCAAGGTCAATTATGACCAACAGTGAAAACCCCAAGTCTTTATCACATCTAGTTCATGAGTTACAAAGTCACACCATCAACTTCCAATAAAGAAATGGAAATAACTCCTTAAGTAGTTAAACAATTATTTCATGCGATTTGTTACAAAGTATCACAAAACATGTTGGAAATCTTTCATTGCGAGATTTTTTACCGTTTCATAGTTTATCTGCATTCAATCTTTTCTGTGATAAGGGAAAAAACTCCGTGAATAAAAAGTGTTCGGTTTGCCAGGGTTAACGGCGAAAGCGTAAAGTTTAATATTTTACCTTTACATACTCAACAGATGAGCAACATTGTCCATTTCGTATAACCTAACTTGTTATTTGGGCACGTGACTGATTGTTGACGTCATAATTATATGTATTGATGACGTTGACTATACGTTAATTCCACCGCAAACAACAAGCGACGACACACAAAATTGTGAATTTAAATATTATTTGACTAATTGTTAAATATTTTTTTTGTTATTTCTTTTCTTGATATTGAATTTAAAATATATGAATCGTTTTCAATTTGGGTGGGTTTACGCTGTACATAACCGCTTCGCGGTTTATTGGCGTAAACCGACCCAAAGTTGTCTATATCCAATAATCTAACCAGCAATTGAAAACAATCCTAAAATACATCCATGGTACAAAATGTCTTTACGACATGTCACTAAACAACATTTATAACGGAGAAAGAAAACTTAGCTGATTAACAATGAGAAATATAAGTTCATTGGTTCTTCCGAACAAATGATAGATTTTCCACTTAATGCAAAATAAAAGACCCTATTTGTGCTTAATGACCTTGAAATTTTACTTCTAAACAATATGTGTTGTGTGTCTTAAGAAATAAATAAATTTGAAAAAAAAACTGTTTAGATGTCTTCTTGGATAGCAAAGGTCAAATTGTAGAACATAATGACGTTAACCTTCGTTTTATTGAAATTGAATCTGCTTTACAATATACACACACTAAAGAAAAAAACCATTCCGACATTATTCAAAATAAAAAGGTCATAAAAAAGGACGTTAATTGACATAAATGACCCTGATCCATGACTTGTTGATCTTTGCATATTTGATGCATCAAAAACAAAACATTATTTACCATTTCATATACAAAAATAATCAAAATTTCCAAAAATAGGATTTTACCTTGACTTCTTACATTGTGACCTTGACAATGTTGAAGGTAATAAAGGACCAACAGTGAAGATCCTATGTCAATATATCTTATAGTTATGAAGATTTGACTACTTATCATAAAGACCAAAAATTAGAAAATTAGACTTTACTTTTGACCTCGTTTCTGTTTTCAAAGTCAAGTATCATATAAGTCTTTGTTGAAGGCCCCATACCTCTACTATCAATAGATGTTTAGTTATTATTGAAAACAACTAATTATCAAAGCTTGTAATGTGGATACCTCCTATAAGATGAAGTCAATCCTTTGCTTCCAAATGGGAGAAAGTTGCGCCTTTATGAGGCCAATATCTTATCCATTAAACGTTATTGCCTATCTTTTACAATGGAGTAGCGATCACAAGAAATTGTCAAAATTTAAAACGTGATCTTGATCTTTAACCTTGGGTCCATTTGCAAGGTCAAGGTCAATGATAACAAACAAACAAATATAGGGTTTTTATTGTATCTAATAGGCAACACGGAGTATCCGCCCCATTCTGTCAAAAAACTGAAATGAACTGCAATCCCTTTAAAGTAAGTTGTATGTACAGTGTACTAAAATATAATTTAAACGAAGCGATGATACTGGGTTGGGGAGATATTATGGATATGAAAAGAGCCAACGACCATGTGAAAATTAACAGGTAGATGTGAAATGGCATTTTGGCAAATTTTAATTTATTTAAAATCAACTAAGATGAGTTATGTTTCAGGTATCGAGTGATAGTCGTTCTGGAAAGAATAATGTTTATTTCATTTATTAAATTACACGCTGACTATTATTTCAAGATGGCATCTTTATCACAGAACACCTGTTTTCTCCATCAATTGATATAGTAAATGTTCAAATCTACTGCCCTAAATCGCAAAATATATTATTATTTTTTTTTATTATATTATTTGCAAAGCTTTTCTATTCAGAAAGTGTAGATGGCATTAGCCGGATTCGGCTTATATTTTGTTTGTTTTAATTTTGCAATTAAGGATGTTCGCGGGTCGTATTTTTGTTATGCTTTGCGCACCGTAAAATTATTGATGTCGTTATCAGTAAAACTTCACAAAAATTAATATAGATTAAAGAATTCCACGAAATACAAAAGATTTGTTATGAATTAAATAATAGAATATAAAGAAATCAGATTTTTAAACAAATAATTTGATTTTCAAAGAAAATACGACATTTACGGTAAATACCCGCCAACTTCCGGAATAAACACGGGATGTCGTCAGACAAGAATTTTGATAAGATTTTAACCTTTTTAGTCTTATTCCGTGGCTAGACGTAAGATTGTGTTTTTGTCTTCTGAAAAGCAGAAGAAAATATCTGTCAAAAGCGCTGGGTAGTTATAGGAAAGTCGCTTTGCTACAAAAGATTATTATGCCAACTGACCACACCTGATATATCCCGCTGTGCTCAAAAAGAAGTAGTTAATGATAAAGGAAATTACTTAACCCTACACTCTGCAGATGTAAGACCTCCAAGACGGTCAGAGTGGGGAAACGCTTCTGCCAATGTGGGGTACTGAAGTAGGCCAACGTTACATCGGAGCAGCCCGACCGTTAGTAGGACATATGCTGCCGAGTACTTCGACCAGGTATCCCGAAGGCCGGGCTTCGACAAAACCACCATGGTGGAGTCCATGGACAACTAACCATTACAACCGTCCGACCGAGGGTATTAATTTATCAGTGTAGGACGTAAAAAAACCCCATCATCATCAACACTTAACCTTAGCTTTAGATGATTGGAAAGATGGACGGAGGGTTGGTGAATTCGCCGATTGCGAATTAAGTGGTGTTACCTCCCTTAAAGGGGCGTGTAACCGCGATTTACATGTATGACTCGCACATGCAGTATATGCATACCACTAACTTTCAGTAAGAAAATACTTATTTCCAAAGCATTAAAAACCATAAAAACAATGTTTTGCAACATATTTTGACCTCGTTATTGTGACGTTCCAGTTTTATTTTTGGGTTCACACAATTGTTCATTTGACAGATAATATTATTGTCTAGAAATTCAACAACAATCGGACGTGCACAATGCGAGTATTCAGTGTCAATTGTCATTCCTTTGAACGCCTGTGATTGACTTAATTGACAGGTGGGTGGCCCCGTGTATCAAAAGCAACACACCTATTACAATCCAATCAATAGGTGTGGCGGGAAAAACTAAACGATGGGAGGAGCATTCCTTCATAGACTTGAAATCACGTGTTAATACATCTCTACACGACTGCAATAAAACGATACTCCTTTCTGGGTTGCAATAATTTTCTTAAACAAAATAAAAAAGGAAATAATCTTAAGCAATTTTATTTTCGACATATTCCACTAAACCTACGACTGCAATTTGGAAAATGCTTATCCTAAAACATGTGGGTAAAATATTCCTTGGAAGGTCGTATCCGAAACAATTGTCAAACAACACATTTTCCCATGGTAATTATTACAAAATTGCATGTGTACCTTTTCCAATTAACACCATTCACCTGTACAGGAAGCTTCTCAGTGGGACATTTTTTATTATAGGTACATGTAATCACTCAATTATCCGTAACTGATAACTGTCAACCTATTGAAATCTGTGCTCACATACATCAGAGACATATAATTACATGTACAAGTAATACATTTATGTCATTAACATTGCACGTATATTCGTTGACGCCACAATAAAAATCACCTTTATCTAACCGGCAGCCAGGTGTAGTATCTTGCATCCGGTGAACAGGTAATTAATTTCCTTGGGGCACAAAGTGGGAAAGTAATTTATATAAACAATTTATTAACACCTTATTAACCACAGTTCATTAGTTAACACTTTTTGTGTATACTTATAAATTAGGAGTTTTTAAATACACACTTTTATTTGACAAAAGTTTGCAAAGTCTGTATATCTGATACATATTTTAATATCCCTTTTTATTTAATGGGGTTTTCACCTACGTCAGGGCTCACGCTGGGTAAAAATTATAGGGAGAAGTCACTTCTCTTTTGTGGGGCTGACAGGGAGAAGTGAGGATAGAACAGGGAGAAGTGGGTGGACAACAGGGAGAAGTTGCATTATATGTCGCGGAAGCGTCCTATTTTGTTTGTGTTTTTAATATGTGTTAATTTGGCATTTGAATTTTTTATTGTTACATTTTTAGCAGTTCAATTTATTGAGGATAAAGTATAAGATTTGATTAACTATTATCACACATTTTCAAAAATACATGTATTAAACATACAAATAAAAAAAAGTATCAACTGTCACAAAACTGTTCATTAAAAAAATGTTTCTTTGTCATTGGTGAATCATTGGTCTACAAATTGATTGAATAATAATGAAGTACTAGAAGTAGAAAATAACATCATTGTGACAAATCTGTTAAAAGTATTTAAACATATTTAACTTAAATTTGTTTAAAGTAAATGCCAAAATAATATTTTTACTACGTTTCTATCATTGCAATACTCATTTCAACACGATCAGCATCGTATATTTGCAATCTCCGGCATTAAATTCATATCCGCTCCGGAAACTTTCACGTATTTTTGCTCTGAACTGGTTTCCTGTCGTATTTTAAACCTACGCTTTATATACCAAATAAAAGATAAAAGGGTACCAGTTGACTTTGTGGCGCGTAAACATAATAAACATGACGCTGTATCAAAAAACGAAGATTTCTTAACAAAATGGAAATAAAATTTGAAAGGTGACATCAGGCGATTCTACAAAATGAAAGGGCGACTTCACTTCGCTTTTTAAGATGATCGAGGGCGAAGTGGGACCACGATAAGGCGACTTCTTCGCCCGAGTCGCCCTCCAACGCGAGCCCTGCCTACGTAGGTGCCAATTAATTGTTTATTGAATAATTGTGTGTGACAGATTTATGTTATAGCTTGTATACCAACTACAGTCTTACATGTAAACTAGAGTTATCGAACACGGTATCGGTAGGTGGCGCGCATATGGAAAGACGTGAATTGGCTGTACTTGCCGACTGTCGATCAGCCTGCAAGGAATATGCACATCCTTATTACTCAGCAAAACTGTGTAAAATGTATAAAATCTTGAGCTGCTACTTGGAAAATACTTTGTGTAAACAGCAAATGCCAACGTGTAAACATCATACCAACAGAGAAAAAACAAGACGATGGCCTTGTCTGAGGTAAAAATTGAAATACATATTGATGTAATATCTATAACATTATAAATTTTGCTAACCATCTACATGGTGTAATGGTGAAAGTGAGAAGTTCATACTATACATGTACATTGACCGTTCTTATTTTTACTTAGATAAAAATGATAAAGAAAACTCATTGTATGTAGGAAAATGAACACGGTGGTTCAAATTAAAAGAAAAGCAAATTTGGAAATGCACTATGTATTAAAAAAAACTATTTATTGTACAGTACTTATGTTAATTTAATACTAGTATTATTAATTCACAATACATTATTTCGGGTATAGTGTAAATGTCACATTTTCTCTCTTTTACTGGTTTCAATGGTTTTATATAAAAAAAAAGATTGTATATACATGTTAACTTGGATATACTAGTAGTAGTACTAGTATATCGATAAAAATCATTGTTAAATTGATGCTTATTTTCACGATTAAGCATATACATGTATAACCTTTATCAATGACATTGAAACACGTTATATTATAATTTGTAGGTACATTGTAAATACTAAGTTTGGATTATCTCCTAATTTTTATACAGAGGTTGTTTCCTGAGAGATATGGTAGTCTGAAACTAAGCAACACTTTTTTTTGTAAATCATATCCCACATAAATTGTTACCATAACTATTACTAGTAAATATAACAAAAAATATGGCCTTCAGAAATGTTGAATGGTCTGATCATTTAGTTCGTTTGGTACCACACATTTTTTGAATTTTTAAATTCTATATATAATATTTTGGACCAACTTTTAGATCAGGGTTATAAGAAATTTTTTTCAGGTACTTGCCATTTGTATTTTGGAATCTGTTGATCACTTTGTTTTAATTTGTGTCTTTCAAAGAGGGAGGTTTGGCACATAAAACATAGTTTAACCCACCATTTCTATTGAAATGGCTATAGAGATGAGTAAAATTGTCTGTCATTTCATATGTTATAGTGATACTCAATGCTCTTTATATATGTTTTTTCAGTAATGATCAGAAAACTACAAGTTGTGAATTGAGTTAGGGTACCTGTTATGAAAAAGGCATAGACTTGACAGAAGTACATTCGAATGATGAATTATATGTAGCTGAAATACCTGCACCAAGATTACCTATTATTGAGCCACCAATACCATCCATCAATAATGTAAGTGATATATATAAAGGGGCATAACTCAAGCTTCTCTGTAGTTTATTTTGTGAAAATGCTGAGTAAAAAGGAGCATAACATTTAGATTATAATTTGTTGACATTAACATGGCTATTTGTTGTCATTATTTGAACATATAAAATTACGAAATCTATGCAACTCAAGTTCAAGTTTTTATGCCACAATCATGAATGTGAAAGGCGCATATGGTACAACTCTTGGTGTGGTTATTGTTAAATATTTATTTTCCGTGCTCTAACTTGAGTAATTGTTGAACGATTTTATTGAAATTGGTGCACATGGTTCTTTATCTACTAGGGTTAAAGGGCAATATTGGTTTCAGTGTTGTAACTTGAGAAATAGAGGATTGATTTTTAGGAAATTGAAATATAACGTCCATTTAATGCTAGATTGTTTGGTTTTTTTTCTTGTTGTAATGGTGTTTAACACCACTTTCAGCAATTGTTCAGCTATATCATGGTGTCCAGTTTTCATTGGGGAGGAGTCACAGGAGAAAACCCCGACCTTTGGTAGGAAAACTGACAATCTTTGTCAATTGGAGTCGAGCACACCCTGCCCGCAGTGAGACTCGAACCTGCAACCTCAGGGTTGACAGACCATGTAATCTATACTAGACGAACTGCCTTAACCGCTTGGCCGCCAATGTTAGTGTATTCCAATATAAATTTTGTATCCACTTTGGCCCCCCCCCCCCCCCCCCGCCCCCCAAGCATACATGGTTCAACATATTGCTGTCGTATTACACTCTGCTAATTATTTAGAAAATTGTTTTGGATGGATTACCACTAAAACCTGTGAAAACAGCTCTACCTTCTTGTAAAATTGTATTAGAATCTAAACATTGATGTAAAAATTCTTGTACCTGAAATGTCTTTTTTGTTAGGTACATGCATTTATCCTTTTTGACTCTTTAGCACTTGACATGCTGTGCATGCTTATCAGGCTATGGAAAGCCCCTAGTTTTAGCAAACACATGTTATATGAAATAAATTAGCTAGTTTACCGAAATAAATACACTGACAGATATTTTAAGGGCAAAACTTGAAATCATGGGAAAAATATAAAAAATGAATCGTTTTTCCTGTACTTCTTAAAAAATTTAGCACACGAACCTACATGTTTTTCTTCATGTATACAAACATAAAGGTAATATGAATATTTTGTTAAAATTTTGGGACTTTGTATTTAAAAGAAAGGGTTGAATTAAAAAAAAAACTTCCGTGAGTGATATATTTTCCTGTACTTTTTTCAGTACTGTATTTAACTGGTCAATTCTGAAGTTGAGATGTACAATATTATATTAAATTTGCCAAAATTACCAAAAAATGATAAATTGTTATATGCCAGTATACAATGTAGCAGCTTACATGACTTACAATGACTTTAGATCACCATACATCATCTCATGATGATACACCACAAATAACAGAATAGAGGAAATCATGGGGAAACACATTGGGTACAATGTGGAGTTTATTTGTCACATAACTTATTCCAGATCTCATTTTCTTATAGACATTGTGTATTACATTGTCCTAAAATTGATCTTTAGGTCAAATGTCAAGGATATATGAAGATAACATGCAACTCTGTTGCAAAACTTGACTTGTACCACAGGTCTACAAAAATTTCGATGACGAGCTTTGCATGTAAAATAAGCTTAATGGTACATTACAAAAGTTTCAGCTTGAGGTAAAAGTTCAAGGTCAAATATGAAGGTCATTTTATTATTTAACTTATTGTATTATTTTGATTGATGATCAACAAATTAAAATCATACCACAAAGAATAAAACAGCTATGATCTTGCCTTTCTATGTGTGAATTAAGCATAATTCTGACCTTGAAGACAAAGGTCAAGGTCATATGATTGTACCTTTGGAACTTTTTGAGGGTTTAAATGTCAGGTTGCTGTTTATTGCGGTTAAGGTATGCTTGTAATTCCCCTTTTAATAAACACTATACAGTAAGACTAATCTTACATGGAATATCAAGAGATAAAACTTTGAAATAAAGGTCAAAAATGTAAATTTTGTGGACTTTCTTTCTGTCTTTTTCTTAAAAGCACGGTGACCCCGTATAAATGTTATAGAAATTTAATTTACCATATATATTGAAAAGTAATTTTATACATTTGAAAAAATTGACATCACTTTTTAACATATTTTGGTTCATTTCAAAAATGTTGCCCCTTATGGTTATTTTCCTGGTAGTTTGCCATGCTTCTAACCTAAATTTTTGAGTTTTATCTCATATATATGTATGCAAAAAATAATATTTAGCTGTGTTGTTCTTAAATTAGATGTAATCTTTAAACAATTAATTACTTAATATTTAATTTAGCTTATTATTAAGTTAGTTTTAACGAATAATTGTAAATGACACCTAAAAATTCTGCCAAAAATAGAATTTTCACAATTTTAAAGGGTCCTTTGTTTGGTGAGGGATATCTCGAAAACGAATTCGGTAAGACCAGTTTTAAACATTGTTGATAAAAAGTATTATGATTGAAGACTTTATAAAACCCATTTTGGAAAAAATGACATCACTTTGAAATTGACCCTCCTACATCCTTAAGGCTCCTCTACATCTAATATATTTGGCTTCAAAATATTTTTGGTTTAAGCACTTCTGATGGGCCTTTATGAGACAAAAGACGCATTTGTCGTAGTTAATTGTACTACCTTAGTACCTTTGATTATTTTTTAACCAAAAAGTATTGAATAAACTAAAAGATTTTTTTCACTCAGAACATGTCACATGAACAGCTGTACAATAAGTTTTCCAAAAAATCTTGAAAAAAGTTGGCAGACTAACTAATTCCTAAAATAAACAGATTGGAAGACTAAGCAGTACTAAAAATACATTTTGTATTTTCCAATTATTCAAATCCACTTTTTGATTGGTTCTCTATTTTGGAATCAGCCAATCAGACTGACTCTTTTTATATGCAGTTCGGTTAATCTTGTGTTTTGCTAAAACAACATTTCAAATTTGTGCTATCGTTTAATTTTTCTGTTAAAAATTCCATTGTTGTTACTTCTGAAATTGTTAAGATTTTGGTGAAACATATTGAGGGATAAAGAGTTATAAGAGTTATAAGACATTAAGCCAATGTTTATTTTAAACAATTATGTTTAAAAATGTTAAAAATGACATGAATAAAAAAAAATTATTTATGACAGGATATTATATTAAAATAATTATAGCAGTATATGTTTTGGTAAATACATGTTTTTATCGACTTACTTAAAGAATATCGGGCTTCGTCTGCAATCACTACTTTCAACCACTGACAACATCGATAAAATTAAACTGTATAAAAAAATTATAGAGCCATCTAGTGATAAAATATCGCTTAAATGTACTGCCCTGAAATCGCAAAAATATTTCAAATTCTTAGGTTGACCATTCACAAGATTGCTTTAACTGGTTTTGGCTTCATTTGTTTATAAATTCGACAACAAAAACTTTTCAAAATCTTAACTTTTTTGGTTTGAGCTCGTCTGATAATAATAGGCCTCAACTAAAATAACGCGCGTCTGGCGTGGTAATTGTTATACTTTAGTATCTGGGAGGACTTTTATTTGAAAACAAGTTCTTAAAAAGTACTTTTGAAAGACCCAAATATCTAGCTAAAGCTCAAGCAATTGATACTTTAAATATTCTTAATCTTTAGTAGGCTGTGAAGTGCCCGGTAAAAAAATGTTGCACAAGAGTTATCGGTCAGTAGGAAACTGAATATATGCTGAACACTTACTTCCATTTAATATATGGGCACTTGTAGATTATTCTATGTGAGTGTTTTCCATGAAATCTCATGTTGCTTAAACAGTTCGCATTCGTTAAACCGTCACCATTTCACCTATAAGGACATAAAAGTAGGATTTTAAACTAACGTCTTAACTTGCGATCACAAATTGCGTATATAAATGGATTCATGATTTACGATGAACGAACGCTCGAAGATTTTCAAAACAGTTAACTGAATTACTTTTAGGTTGTTTTCATGAATACTTTATGCGGCTAACTTAATTCCAAAGGTCGGTACATACCTCAATGTAAAAATTACACAAATTGTCAACGCTATCCGAGTCATCTTGCCATGAAAATCATTACTCAGAGAATGCATGCTTTGCATTGTTTTCTTTTGCATGTAAACTTTTCGTCCAATCAATGAATAAAGTGTGAACAAAATAATTGCATACATCACAAGATTGTAATAAGAAAAGTGTTGTAAATAGATAACTGGATAGAAGTGTTTTCCCAAGACACTGGACAACTCAGACCTGTTAAGTTTTGGCCCAAGTTTATTTCATGAAGTGGTTGTAGATATGGGTGCGGTAATGTCCACGAATTAAACAACTGAAAATCCAGTAGCAGATATTTTCAGTCGAGATTTGTGATTTCATTGGCATACAAACTTGACGAAATCTATGACCAGATAACAAGAGCAACAGGTGTGACGAAAAATTGATAAAAACATGATAATAGATGCAAACAATTTACAAACCCAAAGCTCCGTAAACAGGAAATAGAAAACCATTCTTACAATGTTAAAGGGTATAGCAATTAAACAGAACGCTAAATCTACTATTGCCAAGATCTTTATAATGGTTCGATAAACATTGTTGGTATATTTGCGATGATAAATGGTAAATGCTATAATATTTCCTGGAATTCCAATGATAAATAACATGCTCAGATGACCAGATAAACTATTGGTGCTGTAAGTTTGTTGATCTGTTGTTGATTTAAATTCCACAATGTAATGTTAGGTTCCATGCTTTTTTGGTCAATGCACAGTATTTTGTCCCTATGATGTAATGTTTGCTAATTGCTATCCTTGAAGTGATATATCAATTATATATTTATATCTTTTCCAGAAAATGTGTTGTTCACTTTAATCCTTTTTCTAATGTTATCCGTTTTATCTCAATCCGCGTGCAGTATAATGTTCGAAGAACGTCTATTAATGAATATATACACTTGGCCAAAAGTTAAGGCACACAAGGTTTAGCTTCAAATATATAAAAAAAAATAATTGTTTCTGGTTCTTTGTACATATGTTATCAACAAAATGCTAGGTTTGTAGTATCTATTGTTAAAAATTTTTAATCGCTCGATTCACGATACAATAACAATAGAGATTTAACTACCCTCAGCTTTTGAAAACCCAAGTTTGGCGCCTTTTTCATTTCATCATGTGCACGTGCGTAACAGGTAAAATTTATCCTGTTTTGAAATCATTTCAACATGGTACGTCGAAAACTAGCAGATGCAGAGAGATGGCAAGCAGTTGGTATGATAAGGGCTGGAATGACACAGCGTCAGGTTTCAGATAGGTTCAATGTTAGCCATTCTGTCATCAGTAGGCTAATGAGACGATAAAATGAAACTGCTATTTGTTGGGGAAAGGCCAGGATCAGGCCGACCGAAGAAGACAACAGAGAGAGAAGATAGACAACTTCGAAGACTTGCAAGACAACAACCTTTTACCAGTGCAAACAGGTTGCGTAGTCGATGGAATGTCCATGTTACAATCAGTAGACGAACAGTAAACAGAAGGCCAAACTGCGGAAGACTTCGATCACGGAGAATAATAAAGCGACCAGCACTTACACAAAGACATAAGGATGCCCTGCTGCAGTGGGCGCGTGACCATATTGGCTGGAATATTCGCTTTTGGAAAAGAATTCATAGGTCCGACAAAAGTCGTTTTCGTTTGAAACCAGTTGATGGTAGGATGCAGGTATGACGTCAACGCAACACAGCTTTTGATCCTGCACTTGTTCTGGGAACTACAGCTTTTGGTAGTGGCGGAGTGACAGTTTGGGGCTGCTTCTCATATGACTGTAAGTACGAGCCCGATTTTACTTATATGCATTAGATGGCACATTAACTGCTTTAAAATACAGAGATCAGATTCTGGACCCCGGTATTGTGCCCCATTTTGATGCATATCCACTTGGAAACAGACCCGTGTTCATGGACGACAACGCAAGACCTCATAGAGCACGCAACGTCAAAGATAATCTTGCAAATGTGGCAACTCAGACATTACCATGGCCTGCCATGTCTTCGAATATGAATCCGATAGAGCATGTTTGGGACTATCTCGGCCGGAAAGTAAATGAACGTGACGCTCCATGTCAGAACATTCAAGAATTGCGTGATACTTTAATTCAGGAGTGGCGGCAACTCCCTCAACGTAGACTTCAGAGACTTGTCCAGAGCTTGAGGAGACGAGTTCAAGAATTGCACCAGAAGCGTGGTGGATACACACGATACTGGCTTTTGTCTTGTGAATTAATGTTTAAAAATGATTTCTTCGTACATCTTAATAACCATCAACCTGCCAACTCTTTGTATGTAACATTACCAGCGGTTCAAACTGAAGCTTTTTTGAGTTATGATTTTGCGGTTTTATGGCATATTTTTACAAACGACATCTTGTTGGTCTTTTCTATACATTTTGAATAGTAAAATCATAAACTTCTTTAAAATAGTCGACTATTTTAAACGAAACGTGAAATTAACAATGGATGGTTATATATTGATAAAATAATTGGTTTTAAAAAATCACCTCCGCTAAAATCCTGGTGGTCCCTAACTTATGGCCAAGTGTATATATTATATGTTTTCATGTATTATATACGGTTAAAAAATTAAATGTCACTAAAACGTGTGATATGTGAAACTAGATATTGGTTATAATTTATTCGTATTTGATGATCGCAAAATTTCTAAGAGCATTGAAATTTGATCTCAAATCTACGAAAGCCCAGAAGGCTCATTCGATATTCGAAATTCGAGATTCGAGATTCGAAATTCGAGATTCGAAATTCGAGATTCGAGATTCGAAACTCGAGATTCGAGATTCGAAATTTGCAATTCGAGATTTGAAATTCAAAATTCAACATAGTTATAACCAATCAGATTGTGTGTGACATAATCGTCTACCAATCAGAATAGTTCTTATATAAACGTAGCCACGTGCTATTATTTTTTTGGGGGGTTTTACCCGTCGACATATTTGTCAAAGAATGACTGTGTTCAACATGGTTTTGTTAAAAAAATAAAATTTATGAGCTTTATTTGTTATTTTATCAATTGTGCATGTTACCAGGGAATTTTGATCTTCAAATTTTCGTGGGGGTTATCAGGGGTGGATCAAGAGGGGGCCCTCCCTTTTGACGGAAAAATTTGGTTGGATATATAGGAAATCATTGAAGCATGACCAAAGTGGGCCCCCCCCCCCTTGGCCAGTCAGTGCCCCCCCTTTTCGAAATTTCTGGATCCGCCACTGGCTTATTTTTGCCCTTTGAACTTAGAAATGTGCTGAAAATACCCATTAATTATCTTGTCAGCACAAATCCTCTGAAACTACTCAGTACTATACAAAATTTTATGAAACTTGGTATGTAACTAGTACACCATATATGTAGTTGTGCATATTATCAGGAATTGTTGATTCCTAAATTTATATGGTAGTTATGGTTCTTTGAACTTAGAAATTTTCAGTAATCCTCAATAATCATGGTTTTCGCTTTAACTCCCCTAAAACTACTCAACCAAATTTTATGTAGTTGCGATATAACCAAGGAATTCTGATTGGTAGAGATTATGTCACACCAATCTGATTGGCTAAAACTATATTGAATTTCGAATTTCGAATCTCGAATTTCGATTTCGAATCTCGAATTTCGAATCTTGAATCTCGAATTTCGAATCTCGAATATATAAGAACTAATCTGATTGGTAGACGATTATGTCACACGCAATCTGATTGGTTATAACTGTATTGAATTTTGAATTTCGAATCTCGAATTTCAAATTTCGATTCTCGAATCTCGAATGAGCCTTCTGGGCTTTCGTACAAATCACCCGATTTTACTAATTTGATGTAAATTTTTAACAAAGCAAAATTCTAAAATATCTCAAATAAAATTCTGTGGCATGTGATTATTCTCACCATTTACCACGCGCAATGTGAATTCAATATTTAATAAAGATACCTATAATTAGTTTTTCGAAAATATATTTAATTACAGGAAATAAATATGCTATTGAAATAAGAATAATACCAGCGAAAAGCAATAATTTTTTAATCAGTAAAGTATGAAATGAATATTTGACGTTGACTCGTTTTAAGTGCAATAATGTAACGTACAATGAAGTAATTCTAAATGATCCATTTTAATACGCGCTTCCCATTGGGGAAATGTATTATGTCTTCGGTATTTCTGTGTTAATGTGAGCATCCATTCGTATCCATTTCCCGTCACACAAATTCATCAATGATAAATGATAAGATATTATTTTTTTTTAAGTAGCTTGGTTTGATCATGCCATATTGAGCGATTTATTTTTATAGCTATAGAACATCTTCCTGTTTACCGAATTTTCAGCCATTTTTAACCATCTTCCCTCACATTTTTCTCAGCAATTATTAAATGATACAATACTGAAATTTGTCACTAGCTTTGATCATTCCATATTGTGGGATTATTTTTTTTTAACTCTGACTCCTATTTCCTGTTAGCGACTAAGTAACTTGTTAGACCTTTTATAATTTGTATTGTAAATTTCTGTCACATTTTTCGCTGCAATCATAAATGATAAAATACTCATATTTCTTAATAGTGTAGGATCATGCCATATTGTGTGATTTATTATACCCCCGCTCCCATACGAAATATGTGGTATAATGTTGTTCGTCTCTGTGTGTGTGTGTGTCTATATAATGTTATAGAGCAGGTATCATCAGGGAGCATTAGCTCACAAAAATACTTGCTTAATTTAGACAAATACCTGTGTGGATAAGGTTAAAATGTAATTACATTATGCAGTTATCAAGTTAAATTCAAACCTGTTAATATAGTTGTGTGATTAGTAAAGAGCTTAATTAAAAATTTGTAGCATGTAAAAATACCGCTAACAACTGGTTTTATTTTAAAGCAGTTTAATATTCATGTGGAATGTGATATACAATAATCGTACAGAATGCTCAATAATGACTACGTGAAAAATGTCAATACAGAAACAACATGGACAATACTAGAAAGATTGGTAAATACAGAAAATAACAGACCGAATAAAGAAATATAGGAATCTAGATTAATTTTGACAACAAACGCACTTGGTGATATTTACATTTAAGGTATTTAGGATAAAAAATTTGAAAACATTAATTGAGGGTAATTTAAATTTAAATTTAAAAATGTCAAAATCTGTACTACAACATTGAGATCAAAGTGAGCGTAGTATCCCCGGAATTTAAAGATCAGCAGATATAGATACATTTTAAAGTCAATGTCACAACTTTGTCACAAAAATTTTCTCGACAAAGAAAATGTATTTTAAGTAAAACTTATTAAAACCGCCGACGAGTCGTTTTTTCTTGTAACCGTCGTTTTTAGCCATGATTGCATAACCGATAAAATTGAGAAATGTAGATACCGTATGCAGGAGAAGCTGAAATATTGCTGCATTGGTGAGGAATTAAAATTTATAATATTGCAATCAAAATCGTCTCTGACTTTAAGTGGCTGTGGATGTCCTCTAGTTTCATAAAATGATAGAATAGAAAGGAATTTTAGGGCAAATAGTATAATTGTTGGCAAATCTGCAAAATACCCGTTTATTTTTCTGTAGATATCTCAAATGTGCGTAACTATCTCGTTTCCTTCGGATACTAAATATTTTTTAACTCGAGATTCTGTTTGAAACGTAATAAGTTTCTTTCAGTAACAACCCCCTTCGTTCACCAAAATAAAATTTTGTTCTGAACAGTTTGCTTTGCAATCGGAAACTATAACGGGTATGGTTTGTAAGACTGGAGAATTTCTAAAATCCTAGATAAATTATCCACGTGTTTTCGTACTCGTTGGATACTCATGCGGTCAATTGTACACAATAATAACTACACTTGGGTAAAAATGAGATAAATCTCTCATTCTACTACAAAGATACTGTGTATAAAAACGGGAAACTTGGACGTTCCTGAAAGGGGTCTTCCTTCTGTTTCGTCTTAGCCTGAGATCAGTAGAGAACAGTTAAAAATACAACAAAATATATGGTAGAACAAAATCTTTTAATTTACACTTCAAATCAATAAGAACGTCTTAATACTTTCCGTTTAGGTTCTCCGCCATATCACAACTTTGGTTTTATTTCAACTTTTGGGAACTAGCGCTGACTGAATAAAAAGTGTCTGCTCAAAAAGACATATTATTTCAAACTTCAAAACGCAACTGGCACCAGCATGGACTTATATAAAAAGACACATTTCTGGGCATTAACGTAACAAAACCCGGAATCATAATAATGGTTGATAAAAAAACAGATAATAAGAGATAAATTTAAGAAATATGAAATAATAGTTAAGTGAAACAACAGAATTAGAAATCAATATCATAATATCAACATATAGATATGATTTAAGGAGAGTTATGTTTCGTATTTATTTTGCTATAAAGGACGTTTATTTGCAACCACTGGGTCGATGCCTCTGCTGGTGGGCTGTTAGTTCCCGAGGGTATCACCAGCCCAGTAGCCACACTTCGGTGCTGACAGGAATATCATCGATTCTTTCTGTGTTATAGTCATTGTCTAAATTTACTGCCCTGAAATTTCGAAAATTATTTTAATTCTAAGGTTTTTTTATTTTCAAGGTGTAGATAGCCTTAGCCGGATTTGGTATAACGTTTTGGAATTTTTGGTGATAAAAGCTCTCCAACATCTTAATCATTTGAATTTTAAATATTGTTTTGGTTTGAGCGCCACTGATGAGTCTTCATTAGACGAAACGCGCGTCTGGCGTAGTAAATAATATTAACCTTGGTATCTTTGATGAAATTTTATTATCAAGAAACATTTTGGCACTTTTTAATATTTTATATTAAGTATTCACTTATAGCCTCTACTAGGGGAGCTGTATTGGATAGAGTACTGCTGCCAAAGACACAATGCTACTAAATTCACGCAAATGATTGAAAATCGAATAGCTTTATTGGCCCTCGGCGTTGCCTCAAGCAATGGCAGCCACAGTATCTTTAACCTAATACGTCTTCCTCTGGACATTATTTAGTTACAATATTAAAATATCCTTCTAATAATACTATAGCATTGCACCTGATACAATATTATGACGTCAAGAACATGTTAAAACGCTGTTCTGATGAATTTTTAATGTCTATCCCGGAAATCAATATCATTAAATTTTTATTCATTTAGAATAAACCAAACGCACTTGTTTTAGATATGTATATTCTTAATAATTATGACTTTACTGAAAAGTTTCAGTTGTAAACCATAAGTAAAACATTGCGCCTGCATTTGTTGAAATTGGTGTCAAAGTGCATGTACCATGGCACACCTAAGGCCAAAGCTGAAGGTAAGACTTACATAACCTAAAGGTCAGCATATTTAGAGTGATCAAGGAGAAAAACCTGGATATGTATATCGAGCCTTTTCATATTGGGCCTGAATTATGCCCTAGGGAAGCTGCATTCTGTAGAGGAATGCTCGAGAATTGGGACTTGGATAGCTGTATTAGCTATCGACGTTGCCTTGGGTCCAATATGTAAACACCTATTTAATAACATAATATTATTACCAACCGGATAAAAGCATATTATTGATATGAGTAACAAGCAGGATGGCAGACTACTAAGTTACAAAAGAATATCCGTCGCGATATGAGTGTGACAGATACCATTAAAAATAGGAAAGATTACCGACCGAACAACAAGCGCCAAAGGTCAAGGGGGACAGTTACAAATCCGAATATAGACAAATGCAACTCAAAAACTAAAAACACAAAAACAGAAATAGAGTAACCCGAACCCAACAAAAATTATGGGTGCACGCAGGTGATCCGGACGAGTAAGCAGTGCCTGTCTCTAATTAGACACCCGTCGAGTTACTCATTGTCATGTCTAAGGAAAAGTCAAATCGAGGAATAGGAAAAACTACCTATGTCAGATCGTATTTGAGACACTGATTTCTCATAACGATCAATTAGGTCATGGTGACGACAATAGAACTTCTGGAGAGATCATATCAACCTAGTTACAACAAACCATGTAATGTTCAAGAGAGTGATTATAAAATTTAGGTAGAACCGAGCTGAATTTTACTGTTCAAAATCGCAGCATTCGTAACCTTTACTGTTAGTGACTTTTTTCAATGAAGCATGAAGCAATGTAAACATTGCAGTCCCAAGACAAATGGAAACATTTTTATTGATGATTTCATTTCAAAACCCTCTGATGAGAACATTTGGGTATGGTGAATACACTTGGAACTTTCCAGTCAGAACATGCAGGAACGAGTCATATCAATTTAGGGCCAGGATATTGATTTGTTTTTGTTTTGTTTTGAATGGTGTTTTAACGCCACTTTCAGCAATTTTTCAGCTATTTCATAGCTTCCAGTTTTTATTGGGGGAGGAAGCCGGAGTACCCGGAGAGAACCCCCGACCTGCGCAGGATATTGATATAAGTAAAGGAGAGTGATCACCAAAAATGCCATTTTAATATTGACATTATTCATATTGCATTGGTTACATAAATAAATTATTTGTTTACAATACACAGATAAGTTTTGTTTTTTAACCCCACGATTGTATACTGAACAGATATCTAATGGGCTGGAGACTGGTATTTTGGCATAAACCCCTTTCAGCCAATAAGATATCTATTCATTTACAGCGAATATTTTACTACAACATGTAATTTATATAAAATTAAAGTTCGTAAGCGAGCAGCAGTTCCAACATCTTCCATGTTTGTTTTCGAAATACCATAATTCGCATGAGTTCCGAATGAAAGATTTTTCGCTCAGAGTCTCGAGAGAGTATAACGTGTATATCCTGGGTAAAAAGTGTTTCGACAGGTAACAAATTATAACCAAATGTGTTTTAATGTGCTTTTAATTTTGTGAATTGAAAAATGTCATTTATTATTTAAATGACGAAATTCAAAGCACATTAAAACATTTGTATATTTTCAAACAAATTGAAAAACATGTATACATTTCAAAGAAAAAACACTAATTGAATAAACAAGAGACATGGGGCGAAAAATATTGCGACATTGTCTATTCCAGAAAGTAGTTGTAAAACTGGGGTTTCTGGTACACTTTTCCTCATGTTATCCCTATGGGGAAATAGTTTAACCTCCCAGTGAGAGGTTAACATTATGACGTCATACAAGTGTTGCATAAAGTATTGTGATGTAACGGATATAGAAATTAAAAATGGTATCGATTCGTTTTTAATTGTAATTAATAGGTGTATTGTAATTAATTAAATATATTGCAGATTCCATTGTTGCCTTTCATTTTGAGTGTAGTGAATGTATTTAAATATCCCAAAGACATGTACCTTTTGACAAGTTCACAAGTTGACAAATCCACAAACGTTAACTCGATCGGTCAAAACATTTCATTGCAATTTTAAATATCCTAAAGACTTTGTTGACCTTTTTGACAAGTTCACAAATCCCCTAACATTAGCTATTTATTTCATTATTTGGTAAGTTTTTGTGAAATAAAACAATACAGATATAAGGAAAACGTAACTAATTTAATGAACACCTCATAATATCGTTGAAAAAAAAAGACGTAAGCAATATATAAAAACACGATTTGAAAACCAAATAATATAATTAACAGTATCCTACTCATTTTTATGTGTCGATTCAATGTCCCGACATCCTCCCCATTGTCTTTCTTATCGTTGGCATAACTTAAAGGGGGTATATTTATGTAACACATCATTTAACTGTTACTTCATCATATGATATACTAATTAATAGTTGGTTCCTTAATAAGTTTTGTATAAAAGTAGAATACTCTCGTGAATAAATTTTATAATGTCGTTTTATAACGATGCCGCCCCCCTTTTTTGTGTAAGGGTGTCAATTTATAAGCGTTAAGTTATAACTATATCATGATATATACACATAGTTTAATATTTAATATCCCAAACTGTTTTTCGGATGAGTTGACCCCTACGTAATGGGTTGGAAAAACAAACTTTAAGACTGCTTCTCCCTTTTGTTTTAGACTTTTTTTAAACTGCTACTTCTTGAGAACAGCAAAGATGAGGTTGATTGGTGTACAACAGTGTATATCTTGACTGGAATGGGAAATTCCACTTTTATTTTAATTTTACCATTATTATTATTATTATTATTATTATTATTATTATTTGAAAAAGGGAATTTGAACAGCAGGGTCAGAAACATCCTAATTTGTCTTTAAATACAAATAAAAATTATCATTTTTAACATCTATATAAAGAAAACCTTCCGACAGTCTTCTCAAATATGATGTACATAACGAGCAGAAGTATAAGATTTAAATAACCTGTTAACCCGCTATGTTTTAATCGATACCGTTGGATCAAATACCATTAAAGTAAAGGATGTTGTAAAACTACATAGTAAGGTACCAGAGGAGGAGGAGGAGGAGGCAGAGGAGGAGGAGGAGGCAGAGGAGGAGGAAGGGAGGAAGAGGAGGAGGAGGCAGAGGAGGAGGGGGAGGAGGAGGAGAGGAGGAGGAGGCAGAGGAGGAGGGGGGAGGAGGAGTGACGAAAGATACGGTCATTGCACGGAGGATTCTAACAGAATGTTCTTTCCCATAACGTTTTGAAAAAAAACCACACATAAAAATAATATGATTAACTTACATTGCTATTGAAGATGGTTCATTTTCTGATAAAGACACTCACAAAGACAAGAACAACCAATTATTATTCATACCTGGAGAGCTTATCGCCGCCGGTACTCGCCCACGGGTCGGAAAAATAGTTCTCAAATCTACCGACCGTACGGGTTCCCAGCATTGATACAAATATGAATAACATATTGATTGATATTCAAGAACGTTTGATTAAGGCCTTAGCCAAAGTAGCCACCGCCCATCAACATTTCCATCACTGGAAACGGAGCTGCCCTCGAAAACGAGGCTGCAAAGGCTTTGGTCGGAGAGGTCTTCCTGACTATAGCGGGGCATACCACATGACACTTCCTCTCCATTGTAAGCTACGTGGTATTGCCCTAAGTCAGTACACCTCGCCAGTGCAGGAGTCTACTTCAAACTTTCTAGAACTTTATGAAAATATACATTCTCACTGCAATAACATTTATAGGTACACTCATACACATAAATACACCCCCCTTTCAATACCATGTTGTAACTACCCGCATCTATTAAAATAAAATACATAGTATCAACTATGTAAAGAGCAATAACGTTTTAATTAGTGTCAATGAAGCGCCCTTATTTAAGCCCGGTCAGTAAGCTTAAATCTATTGTGGAGACATAGCGGACATCGAGCTGACAAACGCCCTCGTCTTCCACAACGGAGCCACTCTTCAAGACAGAAACTTAAACGCTTCGGGGAAGCTACCAGTTGACGTCCATATGAGACATTATTCCCCCTTAATCTCATATAGTCGAGAGAGTCACGCAGTCGGTCTCAGTAGCCGATGCTAATGTATATTTTGTTAATTTAGTCTAAAATATTTCACATTCATTACAAATATGATGTTAACATAATTTTTATAAATACTTCGCTATAATTCCAACTGGCTTGCTTTATTCCAGCTAAAAGTCTAATAAACCTCACAGGTAGACTGTCGATTCATAAATAAAATTCCACTCGATTTTCTCGCTTATATAGGTGCCGCGAGCTATACCATACCACAGGAAATGTCAGGACAATGCCATGATTAAAATATATAGAAATTTGGAATAACAATACTCCAAAGATCTATCTGTTAATTAATTTTATATTAAAGTAGACATATCTGATGAATAAATTTATGATATATGATTTTTACAAATAATCTGTAAGTCTTTTTATGCTTCTCACCCCTTTCGCTTAGACTCGTCGATTTAAAGCGTCAGTTGTGAAATGTCGCCATTTTGAACGGATGTGTTTTTTATCGCTCCGATTAAAGTCCATATATTTCACAATGCATCGGGTAAAACACTGATATTATCTACTTATTGTGTTGATTTTTTATATTTTCTTGTAGATATATCATTTTAAGTTACAACTTTATTGTAAATCTATTGGATTTATTGCATAAACAACGGTAGGAAAAAGGGGGATTGTACAACGAATCGTCATACTATATTATTGCATTATTTTATTTTAAAGTCACTTTTTGAGACAATAATTTTGTTTTATAATAATTTGTTGTTTTTTTATCAAAGTTCTTAATAACGCCTTCGATATTTATAATTTTCAAACATTTGTGATGATCTGGATTGAACCGGTTATACACACATGTCATAACACGTCAGTGAACTACAGATTTAAATGTTTATAAATAGCAGACGATACATGATTGTTTTTACAAGGGAGTTCAGGACAGCCGTCATTCAAAACATGACGCCGATAATCTATATTTAAATGAGGAATACACACAAAGTCACAACACGTTAAGGTCAGTGAACTATAGATTTAAATGTTTATTAATAGCAGACGATTTTTTACATTGACAAAATAGCAATTGTTATTACTTGTGAAATATGGAGATCTGTTATGAAAAAAAGGGGGATAATGCATTTTAATTACTACACTCACAATTAAAGGCTACAATGGAATATGTAATATATATAATTAATTGTATTGCATATTCCATTGTAGCCTTTAATTGTGAGTGTAGTAATTAAAATGCATTATCCCCCTCTATAGTTCACTGACCTTAACGTGTTGTGACTTTGTGTGTATTCCTCATTTAAATATAGATTATCGGCGTCATGTTTTGAATGACGGCTGTCCTGATCTCCCTTGTTAAAACAATCATGTATGGTCTGCTATTTATAAACATTTAAATCTGTAGTTCACTGACGTGTTATGACATGTGTGTATAACCGGTTCAATCCAGATCATCACAAATGTTTGAAAATTATAAATATCGAAGGCGTTATTAAGAACTTTGATTAAAAAAAAACAACAAATTATTATAAAACAAAATTATTGTCTCAAAAAGTGACTTTAAAATAAAATAATGCAATAATATAGTATGACGATTCGTTGTACAATCCCCCTTTTTCCTACCGTTGTTTATGCAATAAATCCAATAGATTTACAATAAAGTTGTAACTTAAAATGATATATCTACAAGAAAATATAAAAAATCAACACAATAAGTAGATAATATCAGTGTTTTACCCGATGCATTGTGAAATATATGGACTTTAATCGGAGCGATAAAAAACACATCCGTTCAAAATGGCGACATTTCACAACTGACGCTTTAAATCGACGAGTCTAAGCGAAAGGGGTGAGAAGCATAAAACGACTTACAGATTATTTGTAAAAATCATATATCATAAATTTATTCATCAGATATGTCTAGTTTAATATAAAATTAATTAACAGATAGATCTTTGGAGTATTGTTATTCCAAATTTCTATATATTTTAATCATGGCATTGTCCTGTTGTATGATATAGCTCGCGGCACCTATATAAGCGAGAAAATCGAGTGGAATTTTATTTATGAATCGAGTCTACCTGTGAGGTTTATTAGACTTTTAGCTGGAATAAAGCAAGCCAGTTGGAATTATAGTGAAGTATTTATAAAAATTATGTTAACATCATATTTGTAATGAATGTGAAATATTTTAGACTAAATTAACAAAATATACATTAGCATCGGCTACTGAGACCGACTGGGTGACTCTCTCGACTATATGAGATTAAGGGGGAATAATGTCTCATATGGACGTCAACTGGTAGCTTCCCCGAAGCGTTTAAGTTTCTGTCTTGAAGAGTGGCTCCGTTGTGGAAGACGAGGGCGTTTGTCAGCTCGATGTCCGCTATGTCTCCACAATAGATTTAAGCTTACTGACCGGGCTTAAATAAGGGCGCTTCATTGACACTAATTAAAACGTTATTGCTCTTTACATAGTTGATACTATGTATTTTATTTTAATAGATGCGGGTAGTTACAACATGGTATTGAAAGGGGGGTGTATTTATGTGTATGAGTGTACCTATAAATGTTATTGCAGTGAGAATGTATATTTTCATAAAGTTCTAGAAAGTTTGAAGTAGACTCCTGCACTGGCGAGGTGTACTGACTTAGGGCAATACCACGTAGCTTACAATGGAGAGGAAGTGTCATGTGGTATGCCCCGCTATAGTCAGGAAGACCTCTCCGACCAAAGCCTTTGCAGCCTCGTTTTCGAGGGCAGCTCCGTTTCCAGTGATGGAAATGTTGATGGGCGGTGGCTACTTTGGCTAAGGCCTTAATCAAACGTTCTTGAATATCAATCAATATGTTATTCATATTTGTATCAATGCTGGGAACCCGTACGGTCGGTAGATTTGAGAACTATTTTTCCGACCCGTGGGCGAGTACCGGCGGCGATAAGCTCTCCAGGTATGAATAATAATTGGTTGTTCTTGTCTTTGTGAGTGTCTTTATCAGAAAATGAACCATCTTCAATAGCAATGTAAGTTAATCATATTATTTTTATGTGTGGTTTTTTTTCAAAACGTTATGGGAAAGAACATTCTGTTAGAATCCTCCGTGCAATGACCGTATCTTTCGTCACTCCTCCTCCCCTCCTCCTCCTCTGCATCCTCCTCCTCCTCCTCCCCTCCTCTTCCTCCTCCCCCTCTGCCTCCTCCTCCTCTGCCTCCTCCTCCTCCTCCTCCTCCCCTCCTGCTCCTCCTCCTCTGCCTCCTCCTCCTCTGCCTCCTCCTCTGCCTTCTCCTCCTCCTCCTCCTCCTCCTCTGGTACCTTACTATGTAGTTTTACAACATCCTTTACTTTAATGGTATTTGATCCAACGGTATCGATTAAAACATAGCGGGTTAACAGGTTATTTAAATCTTATACTTCTGCTCGTTATGTACATCATATTTGAGAAGACTGTCGGAAGGTTTTCTTTATATAGATGTTAAAAATGATAATTTTTATTTGTATTTAAAGACAAATTAGGATGGTTCTGACCCTGCTGTTCAAATTCCCTTTTTCAAATAATAATAATAATAATAATAATGGCAAAATTAAAATAAAAGTGGAATTTCCCATTCCCGTCAAGACATACACTGTTGTACACCAATCAACCTCATCTTTGCTGTTGTCAAAAAGTAGCAGTTTAAAAAAAGTCTAAAACAAAAGGGAGAAGAAGTCTTAAAGTTTGTTTTTCCAACCCATTACGTAGGGGTCAACTCATCCGAAAAACAGTTTGGGATATTAAATATTAAACTATGTGTATATATCATGATATAGTTATAACTTAACGCTTATAAATTGACACCCTTACACAAAAAAAGGGGGGCGGCATCGTTATAAAACGACATTATAAAATTTATTCACGAGAGTATTCTACTTTTATACAAAACTTATTAAGGAACCAACTATTAATTAGTATATCATATGATGAAGCAACAGTTAAATGATGTGTTACACAAATATACCCCCTTTAAGTTATGCCAACGATAAGAAAGAAAATGGGGAGGATGTCGGGACATTGAATCGACACATAAAACTGAGTAGGATACTGTTTAATTATATTATTTGGTTTTCAAATCGTGTTTTTATATATTGCTTACGTCTTTTTTTTCAACGATATTATGAGGTGTTCATTAAATTAGTTACGTTTTCCTTATATCTGTATTGTTTTATTTCACAAAAACTTACCAAATAATGAAATAAATAGCTAATGTTAGGGGATTTGTGAACTTGTCAAAAAGGTCAACAAAGTCTTTGGGATATTTAAAATTGCAATGAAATGTTTTGACCGATCGAGTTAACGTTTGTGGATTTGTCAACTTGTGAACTTGTCAACAGGTACATGTCTTTGGGATATTTAAATACATTCACTACACTCAAAATGAAAGGCAACAATGGAATCTGCAATATATTTAATTAATTACAATACACCTATTAATTACAATTAAAAACGAATCGATACCATTTTTAATTTCTATATCCGTTACATCACAATACTTTATGCAACACTTGTATGACGTCATAATGTTAACCTCTCACTGGGAGGTTAAACTATTTCCCCATAGGGATAACATGAGGAAAAGTGTACCAGAAACCCCAGTTTTACAACTACTCCAGAAAATCAAAGGTGAGGGGTTCAAAAATCCGCCTCTGATATAGGAAATACCACAAACGTAGAAATATTAGCAAACCTATTAAAAAATATGTAAAAATAATGTACACAAACATACATTTATATATTGTTAAGCATATCGAAAACATAAACAGTTCTTATATTGTAGCATATTGTTGACAAACATACATTTTTATATTGTTAAGCATATCAAAAACATAAACAGTTCTTTTATTGTAACATATTGTTGACAAACATACATTTTTATATTGTTAAGTATATCAAAAAATAAAAAGTTCCAATAATATATCAATCAATAGATCCACATTAGACAGCAGTGTTGGGGGGTTGCGGGTTTGGGAAAACTGAATAAACTGCAAACTATGTTGATGGCGCAATCGAAAGATGATGGTAATGAATTATTACGTAGTGTAAACTGCCGACTAGCGGATAACTAAGGGAAGTAATTCTTAATACCTCTTAAACAAGAGGCACTCCAATTTTTTTCAGAATTATTCTTCGTGCAAAAAATGCAGTTATATTTTATAAATGTGGTTTTTGGACACTTTGAATCCAGTGCCCATAAAGTTTTTTTACAAATTCAGGTCATCTGGTATCTTTGACTTTCAATAAGAAACAACACAGTTTTGAATTGCAAAATGTCATTTATTATTTAAATGACGGAATTAAAGGCACATTAAAAGCATTTGTATATTTTCAAACAAATTGAAAAAAAATATATATATATATATATATATATATATATATATATATATATATATACGTCTACAAATTAAACCCAACACTGTTAGAATTAGATTTTTACACTGTCAAATTTTTGCTTTCCTTCAGCGGGATTCGAACTCACACTTGTGACACTGGCACCAAATCGCCTGCACTATGTCTAGCGGTCTAGATCCTCGGCCAAATCCGCTATAAATATATATAAGAAAAATAGTTTATAATAGTAGTATAATAGAGATGCATGTAGTTGAGCTGTTGTATTTCTATACCTATATAATGTGGATATAGGTTTACGGTTATAAACATAGTGTATAGGGTTGTTATAGAAATAAAAGGTTTAGACTGATTGTGTATGTGTGATTTGATGTACATGTATGTATGTGTGTGATTTAGATATAAAGAACTGTTACAGAAACGTGATTGTTGGGTAGAACTGTTGTATTAGCGTTGACATCAAGACGTTAATATAAACTTATGGACTCTTTGGATGCTGAGTTTAATCAGGTAACGAACACACAACATGTTACAACCGCTCGGTGATATAAAATAAGATGAGACACGTTACACAATTGGTGGCAGGGATGAGATTTGATAAAACACTTTACAATTATATATATTGTGTCTGAGCTTTGTATAAAATGCTTATTACATCACATGTGGTTTTAGTAAATGCATATGCAGAGACATTATTAACTCGAAAAAAAAACAAGAAATTGAACATTATTTTTTTTACAATATTGTATTGACAATATTGGAAAGAGATAACAGAAATTTAGAGAACCATGATTTATTTTATATATAACGTACGCGTGTTCTTGTTTATTGCTTACTAGAATGGTATATCATGAAATTTGAAACATGCAAATAGTTACGTAAAATTCATCTTCGCTAGCTTATGTTTAAGGTACGATAATCGTAACTCTTGGCTAGCGAAAAAGCGTTAAACTGAGAAAATATTATTATCTTTAAGCATTACAGTATAGTTATTATTCTGAAATATCGACAGAGAACCTAGAGTTAGGCTGTTACTGAAGTCTGAAATTTAGTAAGTACAAAACAGTTAATGCCGTCAATTAAAAATTACATGTCAATAAAGATTTTTTTCTTGGTGGAAACAATATTTGATAGAAAAATGAGTGTGTCATAAAGTCAAATTAGTATCAGTTAGAGATAAAAGAATAAAAGATAAGTGTACATACGTTATCATTAGTCATAACAACAGAAACTGTTTTCACAAGTGTCACTTTGTACTTTAAATTCAACTTCTTAGTGCTTGTATGCTATTTCCCTTCACATGAGTTACTCCCCTTTAACACATAAATAGTTAAGTATCAGAAATATTTGGAATGACAAAATTTTAGTTGTTATTTAAAGTTTAACACCGCATCTGTGCATTTTTTGTTAATTAGAGGGAAAATATTGTAGAAATAACTCCACTGTTAGAAATTTGTCAGCTATTTTAGGCGTTTAGATTTTATTGGGAGAGGAAGCCTGAGTACCAGGAGAAAACCCACGACCTTCGGTAGGAAAACTGGCTATCCTCATTAATAAAGAATGGAGTCAAGTGCACCCTGCCAGCAGTGAGACTCGAACAATCAACCCTGTGTTAAAATGCACGTGAGTAATGAAAGAAAAAGTACAAAACTTTTTGACTACAGGTAGTACTTATAGATACTTACGTTTTTTTTGGAACGAGATGCGTTTTCTCGTCCGTATCTTCATGAAAGGACAACAACCCTGAGAAGACATAACAAGAAAATGCATCGAGTTTCAAAAAACATAAGTATTCTGTTTATCGCTGTTTAGTCACATTGTGATGTCACGGTGTTTACTTAACGACATCTCGACATTGAGGTGAGATGGGCCCATCTCACGTTAGTAGAGTTAAATGGGATAATATTGCACATAAAAATCAAAAGATAAAACTGCAAATAGCGATAAATGTATTCTAGTATACGGCACTTGTAAACATGTTAAAACATTAAAACGTAACTAAAAATTTAATTATAAATACAGTTCTTTAAATAAAACAACATGATATTGCTGTAGATGGCATGTTCTAGACGTTTGCATAGGATAGTAGTCAAGTATCCTGGTCTATGATAATGTTGCAGATGACATGTTGTAGATGTCTGCACATGATGGATGTGCAGTATACTGGTCTATGATAACAGATGACATGTTATAGAAGTTATAAGATGGTCGTCAATTATATTTTTTTATGATAAAACTGCATATGACATGTTCTAGAATTTGCATACAATGGTCGTAAAGTATACTGATCTATGATAGTGCCGATTGTTGATATGTTCTAAAAGTTTGCATACGATGATCGTCTTATGTTCTAGAAGTATGCATACGATGGTCGCCATGATAATGCTCAAGATGACATGCTCTAGAAGTTTGCATAGGATGGGTGTCAAGTATATTGGTCTATGATAATGATGCATATGACATGTTCTAGAAATTTGATAAGATGGTCGATGAGACACCTCGTTGGAGACCAGAAATCGTTTCACTTGTGCGTCTAATATTTTCTCGTCTTGTCCTCCTACCGGTGTTAGATCCTAGTTAATATGTTGTTCTCATTTGTTGATAATTTAAAAGAAAAGTACATGTAATATGATAAAATTTGTTGAATATCTAATCTTTTAAATACATTTTTTGTAGTTTATATGTTGAGATATCTCACATATCTTATAAAGAAAGTTTCTTGATATAATTTCTATTTTATATTCTAAAAATCTGATAAACATCTAGAGATCCGGTTCTCTTCTCCAATAAAAGCATTAAAACCTATGATTTTTTGATACTTTACTCGGCCAGCCCTCCTTAACTTAAAACTAGGCTTAAAGATTTAATTAAACGCTGTTGTTTCAGGAAAAACTGAATGAAGATATAAATAGCTGGTAATTGACCAAGACAGAATTTACCTCGTCATCAATGACTCAAAATTAAATAATAAATATGTTGAAGAACAAATCTGTCAAGTGCAAGATTTTCTGATTGACAACATATTTGTAATGTTTGGATGATATTTTTCAACAGGCTGCAAGTATTCAAATAGGTACTAACTGTGCTTCTCATCGCCGACCTGTTTTTTTTTTACTTTCATGACTTTGAGTCACTAGAATGCCTGCTGAAAAAGAAAGAAAAGACACGAGTCCAGACATTTTCACATTCCGCTACACTGATGATGTTTTGTCCCTCTACAATTCTTAATATGGTTACTGGAAAAAACTACAAACTAGACTCCAACTTTGAAATTGTCAAACTCCCGTTCTGCGATAGCGGCAATCCAGCTGCTCCAGCGAATGGTGTGTACATTTCACAACTTATACGTTATTCTAAATCCTGTTATTGGTAATCCGATGTTCTAGACCACTCACTGCTGTTGACCACTAAACTACCCCCAATAAAGGTTTGTCGTACGTAGGTTGATGTTATTCATTCAGACGTACTATTGTCGTCACCATCACTTAATTTATCGTTATTGGAAATCAATCTCTAAAATGCGATCGGACATTTTGCTGAGTCATATGTAGCCTCTCTTATTCCTGAATTTGTCTTTTTCATAGACATGACAATAAGCAACTCGACAGGTGTCTAATTAGAGTCACTGTTGTTCGTTAGGTTTCCTTGCTTATTTTTGTATAAGAAATTTAACAAATATTAATACGGTGTGCTATAGGGAACACATCGGGTGTTTTACATTTTCTATCTTTCAAATCTTTCTAATGACATATTTACAACCACCGGATCCTTGATGGTGAACTGCTTGTTACCGAGTGTCACCAGCCTAGTAATTACAATTCGATTTTGACATGAGGTATTATTGGTATAAGCATTAAATGAACTGCACAAATGTTATAAGTTCCCAAGGTAAAAATTGCCTGAACCGGGTTTCTCATAACTGTTTTGAATGTTGGTTAGAAACACCTTTGAGCAGTAAACTGATACCAAACATTTTTCTGCGACCATAAACAGAATTTCCCATCGCGTCCAGGTGGCTGATAGGGTACGCCCTCTCGTTGTGGGGTTGTTATGTCATACTACGGAAAGCTTGACCACATACCACAGTGGATAACGTGTTTGGAGAGTGCCACTCTCGTCTACAAACCCGTTTTTAAATTCTGATAAGAGAAGCTTGTAGGCTAAATGTTCTGCTTCTAACTATACCGCATACTTTCCTGCGGCTTTCAAATTGTTTGTCCTTTGATAAATGTTTCCCAAATTGCTTTGTTTGCTACCTTCTTGTTCTTGTGGTGAAAATAGCTGAAATACTGCTCTCTGAACGTAAAGCAAACATCCAATCAATCAATCAATTAACCAAAATAGTTGTGTTTTCATTGCCCAAATCATTTGTCTTCAATTAATAAAATAATTCATGGATGCTAATATTTTACTAATCAATAAGATTTAAAATGAAGATCCTTCATTGCAGTTTTGTTCTCAAAATCGTAGATACTGTGATTGAAACGTGCTCGAAATTGACAAGAAATATTGTCAATTTTACGTTTTTTTTTAAAATTTGTTTGAAACTAAGATCAAAATAAATTGGCGTATTACGGAAATAGTACGAATTTCGTCATCGCACATTCACCCTTGACATCAGTAAAAAGTAGAATTGCATTTAATTTACTCATCGTCTGTATTATATGTTGTTAGTTTGTTGAAAGGTGTTTTCAGTCTTCAAGAAATGATAGTTAGTATCCTACGTCAATCACAATCACCACTGTCACATTGTTGACGCTTTGAGAGATTTATCTCGTAGAGGAAAAGCCTCGAGTACAAACTCAATTACTTTTTATGAAAAATTGCATCAAAAGAATATAGACTATATAAAATAAATAAGATCTCGTATATTTTTTTTACAAACATCTGTCTTTATTTACAAACATCACAGGCAGGCAGACACTTAGTTCCAGAGTAGAGAGATACTGAAGTGTCTATAAGTCAAGTCAAGTTATCTATTTAAAGTAAGTGCACATGAAATCGCAGAGTTTATATGTGGGAACCAGTTATGTTCTCTGTGTGGGTTTAACGCCACTTTCAGCCATTTAAAAAAAAAACTATATCATGGCTTCAGGAAGCCGGAGTACCCACATAGAATATTATAAGTTGTAAAAAATACATGCACATTATTCAATACTATTCTTACAGATAAAGTATGATAACAACATAAGTGACAAGGATTGCCAGATTCCTGTCAAAGGTCGTTTTTCACAGGAAACTCCGGCTTCTGGAACGACACAATACAAACGAAATATCATATTAAGCAACAAAAATTCACAATCATCCGATTTCGTTCAGTTTAAGCGATTGTTGAATTCATGTTTCTTATTTTCTGTTCCTTTCTGTCTATCCTTTAAGTTTAACTTTAAACATCGAATATATACAGCCCTGCCCCTGCTAATGTCAGACTTTTCAGGGCCTGTGCCCAATCCCTTAATGCTAACTTTTTAGGCAAAACATATCATTTTGTTTATTTTCACCACTTTGCTTATTTTTCCTGACTGTCCTCGATATAGCCTTTCGAAACCGCTTGTCGTAGACAGTATTATAAAAACGCATAATATACGGGGTCTGAATCTAAAGTTTTGTTTTGGTCATCTCGGGTTAGCTTGTAACACTGAGTAGATCACTACATAACGGTGAACTGTACAGGGAGATCCATTACATAACAAAGTAATTACCTGCCCCCAAAAACATACATATTGATTAGTTAAAGGGTAGAATGATACAATGTCATTCAAGATTCCAACGTTATACAATTTACTACCAGACTTTTATGTATGTGAGTTTCGTCCTACATTTAGTACCGAGATTGAATCACATGCCTTGCATTTTTACAAATGTTAAATGATTACAGATGAACTTACGAGATGTCTTAATGAGACAAACTAAAAACCACATAATCAATTTTTGTAGACTACAAAAAGCCATACAGAAATGAAGTTTTGTTTCCAGTTCAGCTACACTTCTTAACTGTAGACTAGATCGCTTTAGACTTTCAGTATTAAAGGGACGGAGAGGATAGTGGGAGATAGGGTGAGGGGGGAGGTAGATAGGAGAAGGGAAGGAGGACGGAGAAAGTTATCCCCTGTCGGCTACATCAGTAATGTTGTAATATTTGTTTACTAGTTTGAAGGTTTATGTGCTGTGATTGATTGTTGTTATTGATGTTTTATTGAGCATTTTAAAAGTGTTTCATGTCCTCATGTACAATTCTATTGTTTTATATGGTAAACAACAAAAGAAGTAACTGACAGAATTCAACAATTTAAACATACGTTCAGAATTGTCAATACAGATCTGTCAATACGTGTTTACTTATTTCATAAATACACAACGCAATATTATCTTGAATTTAGTGATTTATTTATTTATTTGAATATATAATACATGACAATACGTTAAAGCTGGAATTTTACAGAAAAAAGTACTAATTTTAACTGTATACAGTTGCATAATCTCATACAGCACTTTAATTCTTATTTTGTCTGTTCAAGGTATGGATCTTTTCATCAACGGTAGATATAATTGTAATTTTCATTTGAAACACTCCCAATCAATAGACGAAAGAACTTCTTACGGACGCTGGAGATAAATGTAGATAATAATAAATACCCTAACACAGATGAAACTGTCAAAACAGACAATCCACAAATAAAAGTCCGAGAAACCGGCAACTCCAGAACCAACAATCAAAAATAAATACACCTCGCCATAAGTTAAGCAACGCCTATTTATATTTTTTGTATAGTTTAAAAAATCTGAATAAATATTAACTGTGTTATTTATGTACCAAAACCATCATTCGAGCACGGGAAAGTAAATTTAATTAACTCCTCAGGGTAATCTTTAAATAACAAAACCAGTTTGTCATACGGAAGTCGAACACGCTTAAAAACCTTGTTTTCTTAACGATTTAGTGTTCATCTCCTGGTCTTTTTTCGACTTCTTTACATTTTTACAATGCCTAGACGGAAATTAAGTGAAGCTGAGAAGTGGCAGATCGTTGGAATGCGTAATAGTGGACAAAGCTTGCGTCAGATCGCACAACACTTTGGCATTTACTTTAGTATTATATGTCGGTTACTGAAACGTAATCGAGATGATCTAATTTTCCAGGAACGTCCTAGGTCAGGTCGACCACAAAAAACATCTGAAAAGGAGGGTAGAGCACTCGTTCGTGTAGCCAAACGCCAACCGTTTGCCACTGCAAGATATCTTCGTGAAGACTGCAATATTGCAACCAGAATAGCCGTTCGAAAAGATAACAGTCGCCTGAACAATGCAAGGTTGAGAGCTCGTCTTCCCTTGAAACGTCCACATTTGACACAGAAATCGCCAAGCACGTTTAGAGTGGGCACAATATCACCGCCATTAAAATATTCGAAGCTGGCGACGAGTACACTGGACGAAAGCAGTTTAATTCTTCGTCATATTGATGGGCGCATTTGCGTTTAGAGACAACGAGGCAATGCTTACAACCAGAACAACATCATAGGCAATATTTCGTTTGGCGGTGGTGGTGTTACAGTGTGGGGAGGCTTTTCATACGACTGTAAACTGAATCTGTATGTGGTTGATGGGACAATGACAGTGTCATTAACGCTATTGTGCCACATTTTGACAATCATACACTTGGTAACAGACCCATCTTTAAGGATGACAACGCAAGACCTCACCGAGATGCAATTGTACATGATGTTATCGAAAGGGAAGCTATTGAGCATCTTCCATGGCCATCCATGTCACCCGATATGAATCCAATTGAACATTTGTGGGATATCATTGGCCATAAAATCAATAACAAAGCACCTGCATGTCAAAATGTCCAAGAACTACGTGTTGCCATTCAACATGAATGGCAGAATTTACCACGTTTCTCTACTTCGACGTTTAGTCAACAGCATGAGGAGGAGAGTTAATGATCTGTACCGGAAGCGTGGTGGTTACACGACTAACTGAGTATTTTTTGCGCTTAACACATTTCAAAGTGACTTTCCTTTCCCGTTGAACTGTGATGATGTGTTTACTTAGAAGTTCATGAAATTGAAGTATGCAATCAAACTTACTTTTTGACTAGTGAAAGTTATATTTGCACTGTTTTTTGATATCTTTGCTTTGAACATTATGTCATCAAACAATAAGTAAAGCGACTGTAAACATGTTGTTTGTATGTTGCATTTGTCATTAATGTTAAATAAATTGTCATTTCTTTACAAAATAAAAAAATATATGAATCTTAAATGAATCCCTGGAAAATAAAAGGGTGTTGCTTAACTTATGGCGAGGTGTATAGTAACTACAGCAATAATTCATTTATTGCAGGAATAAAATTATAAAACTATTTGTTAGTAAAGGCTACAAAATGGATAATAAATGACAAGACAAATAACAGTTCTGACTAATGATCTAATGGTGTGTTTACTTGTGTTAACGTGAAATATTAAACATGAAATATGATAAAGGAAGATGGGAATTATTTTAGGCGTAATTTTTTGATGTTCATGTAAATACTGAATGTAAATTACATATTGAACGAAACATATACACACTCAAAGTAGTAGTGTTTTATTTACTAAAATTAACGATAGAGTAAACTCTTCTGAAATAAGAACGCATGCGCATTATGCACATTAAACAATTTCGAAGCAGTCGTAATTTGTTAACTTTTATGGGTTGTGGATTGAAAAATGCAGAAGTAAAACACCAAATGACGACAAGAAAATCATGGTTTATGAGAACACCATAAAAAGTGCATAACACTGTATGTAAAATATGTACGCTTATATTAATCATACATTTATCTCAAAATGATACTTTATTCCATTTTCGGCATTTTTTATATGACACTCAAGTCAAATGCGGATCACATGCATATCACCTTATCAGGATAATATAACAACTGTATCATAGCAGATTAGCACATTGTTTAGTATTTAACTATAAGCAAGAACACAGTTTACATAACGTATTTACATTAAAATACAGATTGTCATTTAAAAGGAGAAGCTCGGATAATACTTCCAAAGGCAAAGCTAAATTAGAAATAAAAATATACAAATTTCTTGATATTGTCACAAGTAGTCACCAAATAATTTGCTGCCTAGTGCTTCAACGTAGCGGTATAAGGCATGAAACAACGTGCAATACACAGGTCATATTCAAGTTTACACAAATTGAAGACATCATTTTTAAATCCATAGCAGGCAACAAAGCCAGGCACACATGTTTCCGCATAGCATTCTAAAAATATAGCATACATAACTTGAAGCATTTATAAATGTGGGTAAAGTCCTTTAAAACAGCATTGACAAAAAAGTTTTAGAAACCTATATTAAGAATTGATACCGTTCAAATGGGATATATATTAAACGTTTAATTCTAGCGATAAATAATTTCCGACGTTTTCATAGATACTTACTGAATATGTCTAACATTTTATCACGATCTTGGTTTTCATTTTGTAGTTTAGGAGGATTTCCTGAAAGATATTGTTTTAATGATTACCAAAGAAATACAGAAGACAACAAGAAGCAACATAAATTAAAAACAGATCTACAGTACAATGTATAAACATACAGAATGCAAAAAAATAAGTACACAGTTTGTCCCACAGAAAAGCCTAAGTCTGTAAAAAATATCAGTACTGAGCATGTCAAACAAAAAACATGATTTTTTATGTTCATTAAAAAATCTTAGAAGAGTCGGTGGTCCATTATATCTTTATTGATTGACATAGCATATGATATCTATCATATATTATTTTGTACTTGTTTTAAAATATCTTAAATATCAATATTCAATTTTAGTTGAGGAACTTATTGTGTAGTGTTGAAATAATAGTACACATTTATTTGTGAATTAAGCTCTATAATATTCGTCAATAAATAAATATGTAGGGTGTTTTTAATTCCACAAAGATATAATATTAGGATTACTATTAATACAGGTAATGATTAAGAATATAAATAAAAAATGTTATCCACATTATTACGATTCTTATTTCGTTCAAACTCTTTAAGTCTTGATGTTTATCACTCAAGTAAAACAAAACAACGCTTTCAACACTATTGAATTTTAATGGGCTATGAATGTCTTTAAGCTATCCATTGTCCAGTAATTTATTGAAATAATGTCCCTATCATGACTGTGATTAAGACTGTGGTATTTGTACAAACTACAAACAAATGGGAAATAATCAAAACGTATATCGTAATTTTTTATGGAAATTAAACTGATACAATACAAATTTACGACCCTTAATGTTTAATTACAATAACTTGCACATTAATATTCAATACTATTAAATGTGTCATCAAAGAAAAAAAAACGTTAATTGATAAAATGTTCTTGATCATATGATGATATACATGACAAAATTTTAAG